>OY796892.1:40129889-40862029 GCA_963680785.1 Diplosoma virens | reverse complement strand
ATGCAAGGCCTACAAGGGCCTTGTGAAAGCACCTTCGGAGAATTGGAAACCGGAGCGGTTTGTTCAAACTTTCAAGAGTTTTCTTGAAAAAATGTTAAAGTGAGGAAATTCCTTTGTAAAGCTGTATGCTTTGTCGTACCATCGTATTAAAATTGCTTTATCAAAACTTGGACTAGCACACACCTTGCTGAAATTCTTCATGGTCGCCACCAAAAAATTTATTGTATTTGTTTGCGCTTGTACCGTGTAATGACGTATGTAAATCTGATAATAGAATTGATCAACAAGCATTCCCAAACAAACCTAAATATGCTGTTGGTGATTGTGTTTTTGCTTGTAATTACGCATCTGGCGCTAAATAGTTTCTTGGTATTGTAACAAACATTATTAGTGTTGTGTATATTGTACCTACTGAGCGTTTGTGGAAACGTCATCAAAATCCATTATATTCTAAATTTTTATGAAGATTTTCTTTCATAGAATGAATCTAGAAATACTAATGAAATTGAACAAGTTGTTTCACCACCTCGTAACGATTGTGATACTTTGCCCGACTGTGAACTTAATAGATCGGCTGATAAACGTTATCTTACACATATCAGGTAACGCACTGATTTTTACCAAGCCAGATTTTTACAATTTTGTGATGTCTTATTTTGTTAGGAAGGAATGTTATAGATTTCGGTTAGATTCAAACCTTTATATTGTAATTGATTGTTACTGTAAGTATTGGTGTTTTGCTTATTTACTTCGTACAACAAAACTGTTCGATTTGTGGTTTGAACTTTGTTGGATTAACTTTTGTTGATTAATGTATAAGAATTGTACTTCGGTAAAATATAACATTTTAAGCTGAAAATTTTTTGTATCACAAAGTTACAAGATTAGAAAAATTATTATCAGAAAAAATAAGTTATTTGGTTATTTTGATGCAGCAAATAACTTTTGTGCCGATTTTCTTTTAGGCTATTTTTTTGACAATTAATTTCTCCAATTGCAGCTTAAAGAGTTTTATGCGTCCGTCCTTGGTTGTTCTAGGATATTGGTTTTTAAATTCTTTGAGACGCACCCATTTTTTTAAGCATACAAAACTTTCTACCCCTCTTTCTCATGAAAACAAAACTCCTTTTCTTTTTATGCAAGTAAAAGTTGCACCCCCTCTTCCTCATGCAAGCAGAACTCGCGCCGCCTTTTAACAACAAAATTCATTTCATTCATTCATTCATTCATTCATTCATTCATTTATTCATTCATTCATTAAAAGCGAAACTCAAGCGATTTCATTAAATTTTCCAATTTCGGCCCAAATTCAAGATGAAGACTAAACATAAAAGTCTTCACTTTTCATCAGCGTCCAATCCACTCTGAATTAATGGCTTAGTTTGAAAAATTTGTTGTTTGAGCTATCAACTCACTCATCAGCTCGTTACTCGCTTCTCCCTGAAAAGCCTTTAAAGCCTCCCACTTTAAACATCTCGGTTCCTGGTAGTTTTAAGAGCGGTTGTAATGTTTGCGTAAATAATCACAAAATTTCAATTAAGAAAGCAGTTTAACGGAATGCGACGTAAATTCTTGAGAGAAACGCCGTTCATAGTTTTGTTGATTTTCGCAAAGCAAAAAAAAAGTATTTACCTACGATTATCGTTTCCGCTGAGGCAATCACGTTTTCCATCATAAGTTGAATTTTTCGAAATACATTGATGCAGATTGTCGTGTACATTTCCACCTTCAATGCGACGACTGCATTGAAATTGATCCTTTGAACAAGAACATTCTATTTCATCGGAACCATCTGCGCAATCTTTAACGCCGTCGCACATGAATTTTGTTGGAATGCAATGACGTAATCTATTTGTTCTTTAAATTTATAAAAATAATTGTAATCATAAGTCATGGTATTAACTCAATCAAACTAATTAAAAATGTTTTTTTACAAAACTTTATTATCAAACAATTCAATTGATAATTTAAATGTAATTGAAATAGTTGAATATAGTTCTGAGCAACTAGTTGTTACTCGAGCTTCTGTAAATGTTTAGATGTGCATTTCAATAATGATTTACATTGATAAAGCTTAATGTGATCACAAGATTGGTTTTGATGTTTTTTCTGCAAACGCATCCAAAGTGCAATTTTCGAATGTTTGAATATTGTAAAGCAAATTGATGAAACAGCTTTTTATCAGTTTGATGAACTTTTTACGTGTTTATTTAAATTGAAACTTTAATTTGATTGTCGTCGTTATCAGCAAAAGCATCCACTTCAGGTCAGGCATAAACAGGACTAGGGTCGAGGGTTGATCGTTTTCCAAACCTAGGTTGCTGTACTTTCCGGATCAGATGGTGGAAGAGATAATGTTAAGCCAGTATCGGGTTTCGCCATCCAGAACCATCAGATCTCTTTCTCCATGTAGTATTGCGATATTATATGAACATTCAATTTACAATTAATAAAAGTTGCTCTGAATATTAATTATAAAATCTTTTACTTCGAATGCCTTGTTTTCTAATTTTTTTGATAAATTTACTTATTTTTATCTAACGAATATTTTGAAGACAGACATCAGAACACAACGTAGATTATTTGGATACAAGAGGATTTATTCTCGAAACCAATTAAACATGTTTTTTTTTCAGTAAGTAGCATTATGTTGAAAAGGAAAAGAAAATAATCTGGACATTAGTAACTTATTAAACAGTATTAGCCTATTTTAGATTGTTTATGGCATCGTCATAAAACTATTGGCTGTACTATGTTGTTTGCTATGCCATAAACGACTTTATTGTCTTGATTTAATTGTATTTTACTTTTACTGATTTTTGATCAATTTTGTATCTAGAAATCGCCTCGAGTTAGAAATGTGTTGCGGCAGAATGCGTTAATCTATTTTTTTAAAACTTTTAGTGACGAAAGCAATTTTATTATAAAGAATGCAATAACTTCGCTGTCGTTAAAACGGTGCAAACTAATTGCTCCAATAATCAATTTTGCAATTGCCATACCCTTTTTGCTTTACTTTCATTGTTTGTCTAGAGTTGTGTCATTAGAGAAAAATGTAGAAATTGGCATGCTTCAAGTCAGGGGTGGGTAAATTTTTAGCTCGAGGAGTGTATTTAAAAGTTGATTTTATTTGAGGGCCGCACTATGGTAATCTCTAAAAAAAGTCTTTATTTTGAATCTACTTAAATTATATGAAGGGATTTTTAAAAATAATAAAAAAACCATCGCTTTCGGACATCAGTCCAAATTTTGAACATTGATTGAAAGGGGTTCCTTTAAAATGTACAGGTCGGCGTGGTCGGCGTGGTTGGGATGTTCATCGTGGGGAGGTTAGGTTGTCGAGGTTGACTGGGTTATTATTGTTGAAATTTGTAATTATTATATTTGTAATGTTATATTTGCAATGTAAATAAGTGAAACAATCATTCAGTTTTGAGAAGTTGGCTGGTTTGGCTATATAAATATTTAAATTTTGTTAAAACTGACTGTATATTTGTAATGTAAATAAATATAAAAAGCATAATTATTTGGCAAGATTTGCGTGGACGAGGTTGGTGAAATTGACCTGCTTTGATATGTGGGGACTGGGATAAGGTTGGTTAGATTAACTAGTCCGGAAAAGCTTACTTATAAGTTGATAAGTTTTTTTCAAAACTGAAAAATTTATTATTTCTACTTTGTACATTAATTTAGATTAGGCCTACAAATACAATTGGCTCAACCAAATTTAAACATTCCAAATCAACCTTGCCAACCTAGCCAACCACGCCGATCACGCCAACAAGCCAACCACGCCGATCTGTACATTTTAAAGATACCGATTGAAAATCATAATTTTTTTTTAAAGATTATCACGATTGAAAGTGAAGAGAGACTAAAGTTATTTGCTTGAGGCTTTCGCGGCCCGCACAGAAGTTCCAAATAACTTAAACTGAGACAAATTTCGGTTCTTTGAGCTGCTTCTTTTTTTAGGAGGATAGAATTCTTCCATATAGCAGATGATAAAATTTTTTTTTAACAGTCAAATCACTGCAAACAGAAGCTATTTAATACAAGACGCCGCAGTAAGCACTTTCTGGATAGATGATAGAAAACGTTTGATAAAGACCGTGAATAAACTAGCCCTGGTTTAACTCTTAGCCTTTTCATGTGGTTATGTCTTACAGAAAGTCGCTTGGTTTACTTTTATTTTTTCTTTGATGCCAAAAAGTTGGCTTGATTTAGAGATATGCAAATTTGTAAAAGCAAAATTGATGGAAACATTTTAACCAAAATAAAACTTTTTGTTATCTGCTAATGCAGCGTCTGAAATCTTAAGCCTCGAGTTGCTTTTTTGCAGGTTCTAAAACAGTCCAGTAATGTTGAGATGATAATAAAGTTGTTGGATAAAACTAAAACAATTGATTAACAACTCTATCAACAAAAATTTAAACGATAATATCTGAGCTGCATTATACATTTTACTTACCTCCAGTCCCAGTCCGGATTCTCACAGTTGCAATTAAACTCGCCCGAGCAATCCCAATAGTGACATTGATCTGGAAAAACAATTTTAAGTAAACACACATGTGAAGTAGAAACAAACGATTATGACTAGAATGGAAACAAGATCCGTTAATTTTGATGACAAATGGATGCTTTTGTATTCCAGTGGCGATTTTTGTATATCTTAATAAACAAATTAGGAGCAATTCACAAGCACAAGCTCTAGGTGGCTAGGCTGTGTGCTAGACTGAATTACTTGGATATTAGGGATTTACATGTTGGGCTTTAAAGTAAAGAAAGGTTAAAAATGTAATGACATTGCTCATTAGGCATTAATCTTGTCAATAGTTTTAAATATTTAATCGATGATAATAATAAAAACCAAAAATCAACGATATATTTTATTTTAAACAAACACTTTGTTGGTCAGCATCAAACCGACATTTTCAGAGATGTTAAACTGTTCCCAATAACAACTTCTTAAAAGCTTTTCATTTCTACCGGAGGTGATACACTCAACGTGGAAAAGTACATGAGTTACTTGATTGATTGCCACCGACACCAAATTACGTAAAGAAACAACAATGATAGAGCATTTAATGACTAAACCCAACAACTTTAAAACTATCTATATATAATTGTAAAACACAGAAAGAAGTCGCACAATTGAAATATCAAATAACCAAACTAAACCAATTAATTCTTATCAGCTCAATGGAACAAATATGACACACTTTGACTGCCTGAATAAAAGGTCTTTTGCTTACAGTAAAAAAATCTGAAAAGCTCAATTCTTTTGTGGGATATCACTTGTTTCAGTCTTGTCTTTAAACATTTTCGGAGAAAAAGTAAAAATAAAAAGAACTGTGAAATTTTTGCCCTGGCCAAATGGCTGATTTGAAAATATACATTATTGTATTAGGCTTACAAAGGTAGCTTTTAAAACATTTAAAACATTTTATATTTGATTATTGTAAAAAATTAATGTTTAATTCAAGCTGCTATAGCCAATTTTTGAACATTCTTATGACTTTTATGCTATTTGTTGTCAAACGTACTACAACATAAGTGTGTTAATGGGAAGATAAAGTCCATTTTTACGTAATATTTGTGCAACTGGGAAGACAAAGGTGCATTTTTGCATAATTTCTTTTTCTTGGCATAAAATATTGTCTTTGGTTAAAGATGAAAACGAAGCACCGGCACTGGCACTGCACCAGCCAAAGCTGTGTATTAGTTGAGCGACAAATAACCACTGACCATAATATTTATGTCACATTTTATTTTTGTTTACATACTTAGGACCAGTCCAGGCCTGTTGGAATGCGCTAGCTCCAAACAGCTTGGGTCAAGCTCAATTGCCTCAAACTGGTGTTGAGCGATTTCATTTGTCTATGTACAAATGAAGTCTCACTCTTTGACCAAGTGACGCCATAGACTGCTTTTGTTCCATTGCTACACCTTTTAATAATAATTAATTTAAGAAGTTTGGCCCAATTTAGGGATTTTGATTGTTGCCTCTTATGGTTAGCTAATTTGTATAAACAGCGTCACTTTTTTTTTATTCATTCATTTGATTGCTATAAGGTTTAGAAATGGTTTTGCGTGTACCTATGTTTATGCTGTTTAAGGGTCAGTGTTGACACTTTGAAAATTAATTTTGCAGGAAGATAGAATTGCTTTAGTCTGTACAGTTGATGTACAATTAAGTTTAACAACAGCCATTGGGATGCTAATTTATTCTTGCAGTTAGTCAGTATGAAGTTGCCTAGCGGTTATTTGCAATTATGGGCGTTGTAAATTGCTTTAAAGTTTGATAAAGCTTGAGAGTCAAGATTTTACGAGAATTGATCAAGTTCGTTTGATTTTGCTAAGATATTTTTTTATGTCAGAAACCATGATTTCTTTCTATCTGTAGAGATAAGTTTTATGGCGAATTCATTTGTACTTAGCCAGAACTAGCTGTTTTCAGAACTTTAATCTTGCGGCAAGCTATTTCTTGAGCCTACATAAATAAAAATAAAGATAAATTTACTTCAGCGCAGATATTTGGGTTACCTAATTTAACTGATCCTTTCGAATTCCCGAGTAAAGTTGTGTTATTTGGGAATCGTCCGTCAATGAATCAGATTTGTTTGAGAATGTTGAAGTAGAGCTTATAGTTTGGAAATGGCAACTAATTTAGTTGATGGAGAGTTTAAAAAAAATTAAAGGCTGGTGTAGAAAGTTTAAAGATGTCGGAAAAGGAGAAAAGTGATTTCTTTCGGAGAAAGAGGAATTCCATTTGTGAGAACCAGGACCAATAAAAAAAATTGGCCAGCAATGCTTCAAGCTAAGCAGGAGGAATTGGAGCGAGAGGCAAAACTCAAACTTAAAAAATTAGAATTAAAAAAAAAAGATGAACTTCAAGAAAAAAGATTGCAGCTTTAACTGGAGAGGTTGAGACTTGAACCGGAGAATAAGGGTAGGCAAATCAGGAAGGGGTGCACTTACTGTTTTAAGAGGAACAAGGTCCCCTGACATCCCCCATTTTATTGAAGATAAATATGATTTAGATAGTTATCTTCTACAATTTGAAGATATGCTACTGTTGCAAACTGACCCCAAGCTATTTTGCCAATCCTTTTGTGTGTGCTATTTGGTGGGAAAGCTTTGAACGGAAATTCCAGGTTCTCGCAGGAAGACGCTTTACACTACCGACGTCTGAAGGCAGCGCTGTTCCTACAGTAAATTGTATGGAACAGGGGTACCGTCAACAATTTAGAGAGGTACGTCAGAGGACTTAACAACGCTGATCAGTTTATTGTGTGCTTCAGGAATTATTTTATCCATTAAGTGAAGTTGTCTGAGTGGAAAGCAGTTTTGAAGGTGTGGTTGACTTGATGGTAAAAGATTAATTTATCTACTCTTACTCTAATAGTTGCTCCAGGAAACAGTCTGTTTTTTTCACTAATTTATAGGAAATTTTCTTGAAAGCAATTGCTGCAATAAAAAAAGCGAGAATAAGAATGAAATTTGTAACTGTTGTGAAAAAAACTATGGTTTGTCTTTGTTAATTGTATATTTGCCTTTTTAAGTAAAGTGGTGCGTTTTCGCATCACCTATAAATTTACCTGGTCTACTTAAGTCAAAGCAGTTATCAAATGCATACTTTTTTCAACTTTATTTGAGATAATGTCATTAAAATAAAACTGGTTGCTACGCCAGATTTCAAAAAATATTGGCACATAAAAAGAATTTACATCAACTGCTTTTATTTTGCGCTTGCTCAAAATTAACTTATTTTTTTATGTTATCGCAACTTAATTTTAATGTTTTTTTTACTTTAGCATTTTTTAATCTTGTAAGCATAATCTATTGTAAACAAACTAAACAACCAAAAGTCATAGGTTTTCTTTATCTTAACTTTTTTCACTCTAAGACCACTTTATGTGAAATTCTAACATTAATGCATCACCTCAAAAATCATGTTTGTTGTGGAGAAAAATGAAAATCTTTTTAAAAATGTCTTAATAGAATGCCAAAAACTACAATAACAATAAAATAAAGTCAAAATTTAATAAGATCTAATACTTGACTTGAAAGGGTTAAAGAGAATAGAGAATTTCTCTGCTTCCTCATAATAAAAAAGTTTCAAGAATTGTACACGTTTTTTCTTAGTGGTGTAAATATGGCATGGGTCATATCTTGCAAGTTCAACAAAGAGAAACTTTTTTCTTTTAGATTATAAATCTGAGCTTAATACTAATCACAAACAAATGAAATATTATGGATATTGAAACTTTTTTTTGGTACAAATATTGGTTTATTAAATAAAAATGGTAATTGTTCAAACTGTAGCCTTGACAAAGACACAAACTGAAATATCCAATTAGTTTGTGTCTTGGTAATAAATTCCAATGTATGGGGAAAATTATATATCAAGCAATGTTTTTGCAGTTATGTAGATTTTCTGAAACAAATCTAATAACAATATGGTATACTTGCAACTAATCGTCCAAAAAAAAAGGCTTGAAGTTGTAATTGAATAATCCAAACATTTTTTGGCTTTGCAAAAACAAAGCACACAACCCGATATTAAATGAAAAATAATCGGAATTGCTTCTTTATACAAAAACAATTGAAAATTTGCCAATTGCATGTGCTACAACAGACAATTTCAAAACAATATTGGATAAACATTTTAAATCGGTATCAAAATGTAAGTAAAAAAATTAAATTTTAACTAAAAAAATCTAAAAATTGAATTAAATACACATACATCGATTTAAGTTGCTGTTTGCAAAATGAAAATGAAAGTTTTGCAAAATTATAAAAACAAGTTTTTTTAAACTGATTCTTTTTTATTTTTTAAAAATTCTTACTAAGATTATTCCATACTATCTTCCTTCTTTTATCTTTCTATTCTTAGATCGTTTTGATAAACTGTCAAAGAGGGAAGTAGACAGCTAAAGAGCTTTTAATTTTTTTTGTTTTATCTGAAACCTGACATTATCTAAAAAAGTACGGTTACTAAAATTGCTCTGTAACTTTAATCTTTACACTTTAGTTCTGTTTAAATTGAGCAACTTTAGCTAAAGCTAATCATATTAAACTAAAATCGATAAAAAAACCTGATAAAGTCTATTCAAATAAAAGGGTATTAGACCTTTAATGTAACTTTAAATCAGTAATGTACACAACAGTATCGAAAAAGCCCTAAAGACAAAAGAAGTCACCTTTTCTGATGATTTAAGACTTTTTAAGCTTATTGATTTGCACGCAATTTAACTATTTTGTACAATTTTTTTAACTGCAACTAAAATTTTCTACTTACTGTTGCAATTTAAAATTACATCCGACACGATTAATAATATTTTCAAAGGTACTTACACAAATCCGATAATCCAAGTCTTCGGTTCCAAGCAGGGTTTGCAAACAATAACACAATTACATGTATGTATAATGACTTCATTATGTCCAAAGAATGGCTAGTACAGTAACTATTTTTTACTGCAAAAAATGCATTACAGAAAAAAGGTTTTAAGTAAAAGCAAACACAGCAATCACCATAGCCGTAAGAGGGAGGGAACAGGGAGGGCAATATTCAGTCTAAGACGAAAAACATTTGACAGACTCAAATTTTCTTCGGACACTGAGTATGCATTTGGGGTAAGAAGGAAGCAATTTTATGTCTAATGCTGTAACCTAGCAGAATAGTAGCACACTGGGATTTATAACGTTAAACAAAGCTTTGGAAGTTAAGTTTTTAAATATTTTTTCGTATTGTTCGTGAGCGTACTGAGCTTTGTTTACACTGTTGTAGTAGCAGATTTTAAGAAACCGTTTCGGTTCATCAAAACGCCTTAAAAAATACTGTTCTGTAATATCAAGTAGCATTAAGAACGCCGAAATGAAATTTATAAAAATAATCAAGGAGGACAACTCGGTCATTGTCATCTTTAACGTTAAATTTGTTGCAGAATGAGTAATGGTTATTTTATCGGGTAGAAAATTTATTTTTGTTTGTCCTCCGTACTGCATTTTGCAAAATTTACACTTTGCCACTTAAATACCATAATTTTTGCAAGTAAAATGTTGTTTTAAATTAATTTAAAATTAATTGCAAAAATTTTAATTTGATTTAAAACAACTTATTTAAATTTAATTTTAAATTTAAAACGTATACAGAAAAGTCGTTGGCAATAAAATGTTAATTGGTTGAATCTGCTTACGATAAAAAGTCTAGAAATAGACAGATGAATTTTGAAAAAAAAATTAAGTATGTTAATTTTCACCCTCAAGGGTGTTTGCTTGTTCGATGCCAACACGAATGATCGAAACAACCATCTTAAGTATATAATCACATACTCGCTGCGTGAAAATTACCATCTTTTTCTAAAAAATAACAGGCAAAAAATGGTAAAAACCATGCTTTTTAAAATTTCCATCCATAAGGTTGTTAATTTCCACCCTTAAAATACTCAAAATTTACAGTGTAGGGCCTTGCACAGAAGGGCGTTGTTTGCACGGGCTAGGTTTTCAAACAAGTTTATGAAATGCATCAAGACATAACTACTTTTGTAAAAAAACAGAATTATGTGCCTTAATTGAAACATTTAGCAACTTTTGCATATCTTAGTGATGTATTTAACTCACTAAATTGTATAAATTGCTCCATGCAGGGTTTTTACGCTTACACTAATTAATTAAGTCGCCAAAAATGGCATTAAATTTGACAAAAGTTTGCTGTTTTTAACCAGAAGGAAAATCAATATAGTAATTTATAAGCAGCAAAAACACGTCCCACACAAACTTTATTTTAACTAGCTGAAAGGGTAAAGATGCATTAAATCCCCTTCACTAACATTTCAAAACAAGCAATAAATTTCAAGCTATTCAGGAAATCTAACTTCACTTAAACAAATAATTACAGCTTTTTTTTATGCAACGGGATCGAACAGCTTTTTGAGTGGTAAAGATTTCCAAATCCTGGGTTAGACCTAAAATTAGTATTCAGAAAACACAGCAAACAGATAAGTTCAAGAATGTTCTTCGGCTTTAACACTAGAATTACCGCGTTTTTGATCTACTAGAATTACCGCGAGCGGTCAAAATGACCGTTTGTCCAATAAACAAAAAAATGCTCAATAATGTAGGTTTACTTTATCTTATAAGTTTTTTTTAACTTTTGTAGTATACTAGTGATTATTTGAATCTATGTAAGTGTGAGTTTGGTGCGTCGTAGGCTTCTTTTCAATAGCATGTTTTGGAGTATGATGCATAAACCCTGATCTCCAAATTACATCGAAGGTCTTCAACCTGCTTTTTAACTGCGTGGTTAAAATTTTCTCAAAGTTTTTATTTTATTTACGACAAACACGAGGTCTGAAACTAAATGAAACTAATTTACTTTAAAATAAGCTTAAAATACCAAATGGTTATTTTTTATCATGCTGCTGTTTATAGATACCACAAGCGGCTATTCAAAAGCATACAAAAACAAAAAAAATGCAGCACTCTACACAGTCCACACATTCAACTTTTACACATGCTGTACACTTTCACCAACATTCTGTACATTGTTGAACATGGGTAAGCATTGAATTATCGACAAGTAGCTCAAACGCACTCAGCGGACCATCTAACATGCGATGGGCATATCGCTTTAGACTTTGCTTTCTGTTAGCGCGTGCTAAGCTTGTCGCCTACCCCTCGATTCGGAAAAAAACTTCAATTTTTCTCACATTTTGTTCTTAAAGTTAATCAATTTTGCTTGAAATCACACGATCTGGAATCTACCTACAACTAACTTTCGGTCACAAAACTTTGCGTTTATTAGTTCAAATTATTTTAACCTATTTTTTTCCGTTTCTGCAATTCTTTGTTGTGTTTTCAACGTTTTGTAACTTAATTATTTGTTACTCGAAAACTAGAATTACAGAACCGACTGACATAATCGAAAAATCAATTTTTTAATCAAAAATTTCAAAATTTCCGAACGTTTTTTTTATGTTTTTAGTTAGGGAGGCCAAACCAAAATTTCAAAAATTCCAAATATTTTTAAAAATGTTTTAATTGACAAATAATTGTCCATTTCATTCGCGGCAATTTTTATTGTATTGATAGCTGTCTTGAAACTGAACAGGTAATTCATTACTGGGTAATTTTTAGTAAAAATTTTTGTCAATCTTTTTAGTTCCTTTTCTTGCTTTGTCAATCTTTAAAACTTTGCTGAATGTTGGCACGCAGTATTTACTTAAACAATTCGTGATCGTTGAAATGTGACCAACACAACGAAAAAGTATTGGCTCAGGAAATGACATTGTGTATTGAGGAAACGACCGTGTTTTGTCAAATACTTGCAATGCAATTCGTCAGCTTGGAAACGCATCTGTTGGCTTGAAAGATTAAAAATAAAGCAAGAAAACTTCCAAATTGACTTCATGCTTCATTGCCATCGTCATAAATGGTTGTATAAATTTTTTGGCATCCGAATGTAAACCCATATTTTTAGATTATTTTACTAGACTAGAATCAAAAAAATTCCAGTTTAAGAATCAAAAAAATGCATTAAAAAAACAAAATAATCAACCGAAGTAATCTTATCAGATTTTACTGCGCTTCCATGTTTGTCACTTTACAGTTTACAACACATATTTTTCCAAAAAACATTGTTTTTCAAACAAATTTTTGTTATGACATACCTATTCATTCTAATTTGGCCGCGGCACACCTACATGATACATTTTACAAGTCTACACACTGAAATAATATTTAATGGAAGGAATGCACGTGCATGCATGCGCAAATTGTTTCAATACAAAATAAGTGTCTGAAAAGCACATTCTCAGTTCCTGGCCCAAACTTTCCAAACCCGATTTTCTTTATTTTTTATCAAAGTCAATTATCAAAGAAAAAAAGCCGATTCACAAGAGTAAAATCTACTGCCAGAGTAAATTACAAATAAATACAATTACAATAATTACAAATAATTACAAATAAATACAATTACAGGCCCAGATGGTAGGTGCTTTCACGCAGCCTGGGCCGTGAGTAAGTCTGCTCATTGATTTTAAAATGACAGACCGAAACCGAACCTACCAAAACGGAAGGGTATCCACCCATTCCGATGTTCAGTGTGGGTCTGTTAATCGGCAAACGTCCTTTTCAGGACGGGGCAATGCTAGGATAAAACTGCCCTTTTCAGGGCACATTGCCAACAAGTTCCGAAGACCCACTATTCTTCAGCTGAACATCGAAGGCCTCACTGCAAGCAAGATGAACGTTCTTCATCACCTCGCTATGCAGTCTGAGGCACTCGTCATCCTACTGCAGGAGACCACTGCACTGATGCAGAGAAGTTGGTGTTACCACACTACCAACTAGCTGGGTCTTCTTTAAGCAGGAAGCATGGCCTTGCCACGTTTGTCCACGAGCGACTGAGATATACGCTTTTGGACCAATCTCCACCGACATCGGAGATCGAGTGGTTGTGTGTGGACGTTGATGGTTATAAAATAGTTAACATCTACAAACCACCGCCAACGCGATTGCGAACCCTGGATCTCCCAGTGTTTCCTCACCCCTGTCTGTACGCTGGCGATTTTAACTGTCGTCATGCTGACTGGGGTTATGATGACAACAGTCCGGATGGTGAGTGCTTGGCTGGCTGGGCAAGTGTTAATTGTCTTGCCCTGCTATACAGTATAATGCCAAGGACGCTGCCAGTTTTTATTCCGGTCGCTGAAACACTGGCACCAATCCAGACCTAGCTTTCGCTAGCGTAGGTCCAAACAGTCGCTTACCGGATAGACGTGTCCTTGAGAAGTTTCCCAGGTCACAACATTGACCTTCGCTTATTACACCACCAAGGTTTGCTATGGCAGTGCCGAGCATGCCTGTTAAGCGATGGAACTTCCGCAACGCCAAATGGAGTCACTACATTGCTTTGACGAATACATTCGCAAAGACTTTGTTGCCGCCTGATTCACTTGATGTGGATGCGGCTTACCAGGACTTCTGTAACACCATTAAGAAAGCAGCCAAAAAGACTATCCCACGCGGGTATCGAAATGACTATATTCCGTGTTGGGATGCAGAGTGTGAATCCCTCTATAAAATCTTTCGGCAGTCTCCTCAGGGAGACGACTCAAGTTTGGCTGCTACAGCTCTGCTTTCCAAGCTTGACAGAAAACGGAGGGATCGATGGTCCGAAGCAGTTTGGAGCATTGACTTCTCACACTCTAGTCGAAAAGCGTGGAGTATCTTGAACAAACTTACTGGTAGGTCACGACACTCTCCTCGTCACTATCCCGTTTCAGCCGATGCTATTGCATCTCAGCTGATTAGAAATGGGAAATATGAAGCTGTTGATCGCAAGTCATCTCGACTTGTCTCTCAAGAAGTGTCTGATCTTTGGAGGGCCACAACACCAGACGCAGTAAATATCTCTGACAATTTTTCACAGAGAGAATTTACTGCTGCCCTTCAGCACTTAAAACCAGGTAAAGCTCCGGGTCCTGATTCCATCTTTCCAGAGCTTATACTCCATGCCGGAGCTGCTTTGAAGTCCTGGTTACGTGACTTCCTTTCTTCCTGTTTGCGCCGACTCAAAATTCCCAAGATCTGGAGAAGAGCGCTTGTGGTCGCGATCCCAAAACCAGCAAAGCCCGTGGGGGACCCAAAGAGTTATCGACCGATATCTCTGCTCTGTGTCCCCTACAAGATCCTCGAGAGGCTTATCTACGCCCGCGTTGAACCATTAATCGATCCGCTGCTCCCTAAAGAGCAGGCTGGGTTCCGACGCGGGAAGTCAACCGTAGATCAAGCTGTTCTGCTAACCCAGAACATCGAGGATTCTTTCGAGGCTAAAAAGAAGGCCGGTGCCGTATTTATCGATCTGACAGCTGCTTATGACACAGTCTGGCACCGTGGCCTTACCTTCAAGCTGCTGAGACTACTTCCGGATATGCACATGGTCAAAATGATCATGGAGCTTGTCCGAAATCGAAGTTTCACCCTTACCACTGGTGACAGCAAGCAAAGCAGGCTACGCCGTCTTTAAAACGGCGTTCCTCAGGGATCGGTCTTGGCTCCCCTCCTATTTAACATCTATACGTACGATCTTCCTTCCACGATTTCCAGAAAGTTTGCTTATGCTGATCATTTAGCATTGCTGCACTCTTCTGGAAACTGGAAGGACTTGGAGGGGACATTAAGCCAAGACATGTCCACACTTTCAGCGTATCTCCAGGCTTGGAGGTTGAAGCTCAGTCACACTAAGACGGTGACGGCAGCCTTTCACTTAAATAACCGAGAGGCCAAACGTGAGCTAAAGGTCTACAACAATAGTAGACTTTTACCGTTCTGTCCAACCCCTACATACCTTGGGGTAAAACTGGACAGATCGCTCACGTTTCGTCACCACTTAGTGGCATTGCGCAAAAAACTATCATCGCGCGTCACACTGCTGAGGCGACTCGTGGGCTCGGGATGGGGTGCTGGTGCTAAAACACTACGCATAGCCACCTTGTCTCTAGTCTACTCAACAGCTGAGTACTGTGCGCCAGTCTGGTGTCGCAGTGCTCACACTCGCCTCATTGACAGTGTCTTGAATGACGCCTTGCGCATAGTTACTGGATGCCTGCGTCCCACTCCAATGGACCACCTACCTGTACTTTCAGGCATCCAGCCAGCTGAGCTTCGCCGACTGGGAGCGACACTTTCCTTGGCTCACCGTGGATCTCTGGACCCCGATCATATCTTGTATGGTCTTTTAAGTGAGTCCTCAGATACTGGCCAAGTGAGACTAAGATCCAGACGCCCGTTTGTGCCAGGTGCGCGGAATCTCTTGGACAATCTTGCCAGACTTGGCATCCGCGTTTCTGAATGGACGAATCACAAATGGAACGCGGAGTACTGTGAAAGTGCTTCCAGGCTCCGTGCTTTTGTGCCCGGGACCAGTGTCAGGCCTGTTGGGATGGGCTTACCCCGAGCATCTTGGGTTAAACTCAACCGCCTGCGGACTGGTGTTGGGCGATTCCATTCGTCCATGCACAAATGGGGTCTTGCTCCTTCACCGAATTGCGAGTGTGGCGCCTCAGAGCAAACCGCAGACCATGTACTAACAATGTGCCCCATACATCGGGCACCACATGGAGCACGCGGTCTGACGGTTTCGGATGACGAAACTCGATGCTGGCTTAATAACATCACTGCCAGCATCTGATTCAGGCAGTGCAGCAGTCTGGGGTAGTAAAAGGATAAACCCTCGGCCCCAGTTCTGTTTGTGTCTGGCCTGGAGTGGCCAGACGATGACGACGAATACAATTACATTTACTAACACAATTATTACACAGAAAATTAAATTTTATTGTAAACAATAATACAATAGACCCTAAATTTTATCAATGCAGGTGCTCAAACTGTTTTTCATAAACCTATTACGCATACTGTCCAGTGATTTTTAGACTATCTATATTTTAAAGCTAATGTTATTCATAAAATTAGTATTGATAATAATACCAGAGCATATAGAATTTTAAATATAATTAAATTAAATTTTGAATCGTTTTCAGCAGGCCGTTACGTCCTCAGATAAATTCTACAGAAAAGTAACGAAAACTATTACTTATACAGTAAAATACTATCGAAAGCCTAAACAAAAAATATTGAATGAAAAGATTACAAGTTAACCTAGATGTTATTTACATCAGCATTTAGTTTTGTTGCTATAAACTTGAAAATAATAAAAACAAGTTATAACAATACAACATAATATCACCATCAATTAACAATTAAAACGATTAATATAGGCTATTTTGGCATAAATAAATTAGTAAAGAGACATCATTTTATTAAAGTGCATGTTTATGTCCAGCAAACAAACAACTTTATGCAAGGAGTTTTGTCTTCTTCCTATTGCATTTTTTTGAATCATCCTCTTTTCTATAATATTTTAAAGATTTTTAGCTGTACAGCACTATAAAACTCAGAAGAAAATTTTGGACCTAAACTTTAATTTGCTTTAAGTCAAAGCATAAAAATTTTGCGGTACATCAGTGTATCACTCTCATGTTTTTCTCTTGTGCGTCATTTCCATGTTTCATTGTCTACGTGTCACTCCCGTGTCGTAAATCATACTCGCCGCGTTTTGGTTATCCTGACTCATGCAACGTGCATCTCTTCGAAAGATGACTCCACAACGAGGAATATCCTGTTTTTATGTCGAATGTAATGTTTCGAGAAAGCTAAAACTTTCAAAGCAATTCTTTAATCTGTGAACACATCTGTTAGTTCAGTTTATTTAAACCATATACGATAATGGCGGCAAATGGCCTCAGATAAATTTTATCATTTTACCATAGAGTTTAGGTTGAGTTGTTTTTTTTATTATTAGAAGTTTTTAGGGATAATTTTACTAAAGAGCTTAAATTTTAACAGGGTGTTTTTAACAAGTCATTTAACAAATCTTGGTAAAATTCTTCTGGTGGGATGTTTTGCAGTAAAATTTATTCAAAAACAATATCAAATTAAAGTATAGCTTAATAATTTTAGCAGTTATCTTTTGATTTTAACTAATCTAATTAAATAAACAATTTACCAAAGTTTTCGGATTTTGCTGCGCTTCAGAGTTTGCAACATTGCAACACAACTTTTTTAAAATTACTTCTTCTTTCGGCCTTTCCCTTCAATCAGGGGTAGCCACAGCATATCATCTTTCTCCAAACGGTCCTATTTTCAACGTCCGTCTCCTTTGCACCAACTTTTCCATGTCTTCTTTTATTACATCTAAAAATCTTCTCTTTGGTCTCCCTCTTTTCCTCTTTCCCGGTAACTCCATTTCCATCATTTTTCTTCCTATATACTCCTGGTCTCTTCTCATGATATGTCCATACCAACTTAGCCTGCCCTCCCTCATCTTCATTTCTAACCGTTCTACCTTAACTGTACTCCTGATGTACTCATTTCTAATCTTGTCTTTTCTCGTCACTCGCATTGCAAACCTCAAGATTTTCATCTCTGTGAATTCCATCTCTTCCACTTGTTTCTTTGTAATCGCCACCGTCTCAAGTCCATACACCATTGCTGGTCTCACCACTGAACTGTATACTTTTTCTTTTACTCTACCTGGTAAACTCCAGTCGCAGATTACTCCCGATACTTTTCTCCACCCGTTCCATCCTGCCTGCACTCTCCTCTTTACCTCACTCTCACAACTACCACTTTCTTGCACCGTTGATCCCAAATACTTAAATTCCATTACTCTTGGCACTTTTGTATCCTCCATCTTCACTGTTTCGTCGTCATTTCCTCCATTTACGCACAGATATTCGGTTTTTGACGTACTTACTTTCATCACTCTTTTTTGCAATGCATACTTTCAGGATTCGAGTCTCTGCCCCACTTCTTCTCTGGTATCTTCGCAAATCACAATATTATTATTAGCAAACAGCATTATCCATGGTGTTTCTCTCCTTACTTCATCCGTTAGCCTATTCATAATCACTGCAAATAGGAGCGGACGTAACGCTGATTTCTGGTGCAGCCCAACCTTAACCTTGAAACTTTTGTAGTTCCTATTGCACACCTACCCACTATTTTGCTTTCTTCGTACATATCCTGTACAAGTCGCACATAATTTTCCTCCGTTCCTGATTTTCTCATACAATATCACAGCTCTTCCCGCCGAACCTTGTCGTAAGCTTTCTCCAGGTCAACAAATACACAATGAAGTTCTCTTTAACCTTCCCTGTACTTTTGCATAAACATTCTTGAAGCAAACATGGCATCGGTGGTTTCCTTTCTTGGCATAAATCCATATTGCTGTTTAATAATCTCTACTTTATCCCTTAGCCTGGCTTTAATTATTCTTTCCCATATCTTCATTGTGTGGCTCATTAGCTTTATTCCTTTGTAGTTTTCACAGCACTGTGCATTCCCTTTGTTTTATAGATTGGGATAAGCACACTCCTCTCCATTCTTCTGGCATCCGTTTACCCACTAATAGTTTGTTAAACAGTCTGGTCAAAAGTTTTATCTCTATCTCTCCCATGCAACATCTTCTACTGGCAACTTATCTGGCCCAACCGCTTTACCGTTTTTGATCCTTCTTAGTGCGTTTTTTACTTCTTCTCTACTGACGCAATTTACCTCTTCATTAACCACTTCTGCTTCCCCTGTTCTAGAATCTCTGTTATTTTCTTTGTTCTTCAGTTTCTCAAATTACTCCTTCCATCTTTTTACCACTGCTTCCGAATTTACCACAACATTACCGTTTTCATCCTTTGTAGCCCTCACGTGCTGTACATCTTTTCCTGTTCTGTCTCTCTGCCTAGCCAATATGTACAACTCCTTTTCACCTTTTTTTGTTTCCAATCTAGCATACAAATTTTCATACGCACGCCCCTTTGCCATTGCAACTGCCTTCTTTTCCTCACTCTTCTTTTCTTTGTATAGATCTTTTTAGTATTTTTATCTCTTATTTTGTCTCATGCTTTCTTTGCCTCTTTCTTTTCTTTTATGATCCTGACCTTCCTCATTCCACCACCATGTCTCCCTGTCTCCTTTTCGTTTCCTACATGTCACTCCCAGCACAGTTTCAGCTGTTTTTCTTTCATTTCCGCTGTTTTGTCTCACCCATTAGGTAACTCATCCTTGCCACCCAGAGTCCTGGTCACCTCTTGTCTAAACGCTTCTTGACAGCTTTTCTTCTTCAGTTTCCACCATCGTATCTTTAGCTTTACTTTCTGTGCTTTTTTATTTTTTACCATAAGAGCCGTTTTGCATACCACTATACGGTGCTGCTTTGCAAAGCAATCATTTACTATTACCTTACAATCGCACATTTTCTTTAAGTTTTTCCTTCTGCACATCACATAATCTACTTAGGTACTTTTTCCACCACTTTTATACGTCACCCTGTGTTCATCTTTTTTCTTGAAATAAGTGTTGACAATTGCCAAATCCATCCTCTTGGCAAAATCCAAAACCATTGATTCTTCCTTATTTCTTGTTCCATTACCGTACCTCCCCATTATTTCCTCATTCCCTATGTTTCCTTCCCCCACATGTCCATTAAGGTCTGCACCAAGAGCTATCCTCTCCTATTTTGATACACTTTCTGTTAACGCATCTATGTCTTTTAAAAAAATCATTTTTCTCCTCCATACTGTTGTTAACCTGTAGGGCATACGCGCTTATTATATTTAGGATGAACCTTTTATCTCCAGCTTCATGGCCATTAGTCTGTCTGACACCCTTTTCACCTCCAAGACACTTTCAGCCAGCTCCTCCCTCACCACTATCCCTATCCCATTTTTTTCCATCAGCTCCGTTGTAAAATAGTTTATATCCACCAACAATGTTTCTTTCTTTACTCCCTTTCAACTTTGTTTCCTGTAGACACAATATGTCTACATTCCTTCGTTCCATCAAGTATGCCAGCTTTCTTCCCTTTCAGTCATTGTTGGTATATTTTAGGTACCCACCCTTACGAATGAGCGCTCCCTTTTCACACTTCCTGCTGCCTCTTCACTCGCCTTCCTCCTCTCTTTCTCCTCTTGTTTTTACTATGTTTAGCAGTGGCATAATTTCCACAGGTGCCCTGCTTTTCAACACCTGAGCGGTTGTTGGTAACCCGGGCCGCGATCGATCCGGTATGAATTGATGATTATAACGCATTTATAAGTTTTGGCAAAAAAGTTTTACGTTGGATGCCTTTCCTGTCGCAACCCTCCCCATTTATCCGGGCTTGGGACCAGCATCAAGAAACACAGGAATGTGCCTCCGATGGCTGGGTTAATTTTCTTTAAATTACAATTACTTTTAATCCAAAAAATATTAATTTTTGGTTAATTAAGAACAACTCAAAAAATTACCAAAAGCGTTATATATTGCCAACTCTGTATGTTTTTCATTTAATAATTGCATTTGCATCTTATTAATATGATTAAAAATTACAAATAAAATTTTTGAAACCACATCTAATTTTCTTCAAATCATATTCTAATATTCCCATCTTCAGTACTCCATATTTAAAGCACTTGACCATGATTTTGTTTGTGCTTTATTACTGCTTGATAATTATCTTGATTTCATTGAATTCTCAAAGAGGCTTATCTATGGTCACTTTGAATAAATTAAAGTGAGAAACAAAAGCGTTCTGGTGCTTTTCCTATAAATTTATAAAACGGTTTTTTAAAAACTATTTTACAAAGTAAACATTTCTAAAAAAAATACATAATTTAGCCATTATTTTTGCACAGCATCTATTTTGCGCCATATCAACGAAAAAAAGTTTCGAAAGACGGAAGCTGACTGTGTAAAATATTATTTTCTTTTTTTTTTTAATATTTATCTTCTTAAATTGCAAGAAAGCGTCGGAGTTTAAATCGTATTCTTCCTTTTTAGGACTTACGTAACTACAGCCATTTCAAAAGAACATGACAAATTTTTGTAATGTATGGCCCAGATGGTAGGTGCTTTCACGCAGCCTGGGCCGTGAGTAAGTCTGTTCATTGATTTTAAAATGACAGACCGAAACCGAACCTACCAAAACGGAAGGGTATCCACCCATTCCGATGTTCAGTGTGGGTCTGTTAATCGGCAAACGTCCTTTTCAGGACGGGGCAATGTCAGGATAAAACTGCCCTTTTCAGGGCACATTGCCAACAAGTTCCGAAGACCCACTATTCTTCAGCTGAACATCGAAGGCCTCACTGCAAGCAAGATGAATGTTCTGCATCACCTCGCTATGCAGTCTGAGGCACTCGTCATCCTACTGCAGGAGACCCACTGCACTGATGCAGAGAAGTTGGTGTTACCACACTACCAACTAGCTGGGTCTTCTTTAAGCAGGAAGCATGGCCTTGCCACGTTTGTCCACGAGCGACTGAGATATACGCTTTTGGACCAATCTCCACCGACATCGGAGATCGAGTGGCTGTGTGTGGACGTTGATGGCTATAAAATAGCCAACGTCTACAAACCACCGCCAACGCGATTGCGAACCCTGGATCTCCCAGTGTTTCCTCACCCCTGTCTGTACGCTGGCGATTTTAACTGTCGTCATGCTGACTGGGGTTATGATGACAACAGTCCGGATGGTGAGTGCTTGGGTTGGCTGGGCAAGTATTAATTGTCTTGCCCTGCTATATAATGCCAAGGACGCTGCCAGTTTTTATTCCGGTCGCTGGAACACTGGCACCAATCCAGACCTAGCTTTCGCTAGCGTAGGTCCAAACAGTCGCTTACCGGATAGACGTGTCCTTGAGAAGTTTCCCAGGTCACAACATTGACCCTCGCTTATTACACCACCAAGGTTTGCTATGGCAGTGCCAAGCATGCCTGTTAAGCGATGGAACTTCCGCAACGCCAAATGGAGTCACTACATTGCTTTGACGAATAAATTCGCAAAGACTTTGTTGCCGCCTGATTCACTTGATGTGGATGCGGCTTACCAGGACTTCTGTAACATCATTAAGAAAGCAGCCAAGAAGACTATCCCACGCGGGTATCGAAATGACTATATTCCGTGTTGGGATGCAGAGTGTGAATCCCTCTATAAAATCTTTCGGCAGTCTCCTCAGGGAGACGACTCAAGTTTGGCTGCTACAACTCTGCTTGCCAAGCTTGACAGAAAACGGAGGGATCGATGGTCCGAAGCAGT
This sequence comes from Diplosoma virens, assembly GCA_963680785.1. Classification (NCBI taxonomy): domain Eukaryota; kingdom Metazoa; phylum Chordata; class Ascidiacea; order Aplousobranchia; family Didemnidae; genus Diplosoma; species Diplosoma virens. The sequence goes on along the minus strand of OY796892.1, from coordinate 40,839,393 downwards.
TTGGAGCATTGACTTCTCACACTCTAGTCGAAAAGCGTGGAGTATTTTGAACAAACTTACTGGTAGGTCACGACACTCTCCTCGTCATTGTCCCGTTTCAGCCGATGCTATTGCATCTCAGCTGGTTAGAAATGGGAAATACGAGGCTGTTGACCGCAAGTCATCTCGACTTGTCTCTCAAGAAGTGTCTGATCTTTGGAGGGCCACAACACCAGACGCAGTAAATATCTCTGACAATTTTTCACAGAGAGAATTTGCTGCTGCCCTTCAACATTTAAAACCAGGTAAAGCTCCGGGTCCTGATTCCATCTTTCCAGAGCTTATACTCCATGCCGGAGCTGCTTTGAAGTCCTGGTTACGTGACTTCCTTTCTTCCTGTTTGCGCCGACTCAAAATTCCCAAGATCTGGAGAAGAGCGCTTGTGGTCGCGATCCCAAAACCAGCAAAGCCCGTGGGGGACCCAAAGAGTTATCGACCGATATCTCTGCTCTGTGTCCCCTACAAGATCCTCGAGAGGCTTATCTACGCCCGCGTTGAACCATTAATCGATCCACTGCTCCCTAAAGAGCAGGCTGGGTTCCGACGCGGGAAGTCAACCGTAGATCAAGTTGTTCTGCTAACCCAGAACATCGAGGATTCTTTCGAGGCTAAAAAGAAGGCCGGTGCCGTATTTATCGATCTGACAGCTGCTTATGACACTGTCTGGCACCGAGGCCTTACCTGCAAGCTGCTGAGACTACTTCCGGATAGGCACATGGTCAAAATGATCATGGAGCTTGTCCGAAATCGAAGTTTCACCCTTACCACTGGTGACAGCAAGCAAAGCAGGCTACGCCGTCTTAAAAACGGCGTTCCTCAGGGATCGGTCTTGGCTCCCCTCCTATTTAACATCTATACGTACGATCTTCCTTCCATGATTTCCAGAAAATTTGCTTATGCTGATGATCTAGCATTGCTGCACTCTTCTGGAAACTGGAAGGACTTGGAGGGGACATTAAGCCAAGATATGTCCACACTTTCAGCGTATCTCCAGACTTGGAGGTTGAAGCTCAGTCACACTAAGACGGTGACGACAGCCTTTCACTTAAACAACCGAGAGGCCAAACGTGAGCTAAAGGTCTACAACAATAGTAGACTTTTACCGTTCTGTCCAACCCCTACATACCTTGGGGTAAAACTGGACAGATCGCTCACGTTTCGTCACCATTTAGTGGCATTGCGCAAAAAACTATCATCGCGCGTCACACTGTTGAGGCGACTCGTGGGCTCGGGATGGTGTGCTGGTGCTAAAACACTACGCATAGTCTCTAGTCTACTCAACAGCTGAGTACTGTGCGCCAGTCTGGTGTCGCAGTGCTCACACTCGCCTCATTGACAGTGTCTTGAATGACGCCTTGCGCATAGTTACTGGATGCCTGCGTCCCACTCCAATGGACCACCTACCTGTACTTTCAGGCATCCAGCCAGCTGAGCTTCGCCGACTGGGAGCGACACTTTCCTTGGCTCACCGTGGATCTCTGGACCCCGATCATATTTTGCATGGTCTGTTAAATGGGTCCTCAGATACTGGCCAAGTGAGACTAAGATCCAGACGCCCGTTTGTGCCAGGTGCGCGGAATCTCTTGGACAATCTTGCCAGACTTGGCATCCGCGCCTCTGAATGGACAAATCACAAATGGAACGCGGAGTACTGTGAAAATGCTTCCAGGCTCCGTGCTTTTGTGCCCGGGACCAGTGTCAGGCTTGTTGGGATGGGCTTACCCCGAGCAGCTTGGGTTAAACTCAACCGCCTGCGGACTGGTGTTGGGCGATTCCATTCGTCCATGCACAAATGGGGTCTTGCTCCTTCACCGAATTGCGAGTGTGGCGCCTCAGAGCAAACCGCAGACCATGTACTAACAATGTGCCCCATACATCGGGCACCACATGGAGCACGCGGTCTGACGGTTTTGGATGACAAAACTCGATGCTGGCTTAATAACATCGCTGCCAGCATCTGATTCAGGCAGTGCAGCAGTCTGGGGTAGTAAAAGGATAAACCCTCGGCCCCAGTTCTGTTTGTGTCTGGCCTGGAGTGGATGCCCTTCAAACGATGACGACGACGACGACAAATTTTTGTGAGAAAAATTTCGTTTTGATATTTAGTAAAAAACCTTTTGGTTTTTTGTTATAAAGTAAAACTTGATTTATAAAGTAAAACTGTCGGATAAGCACATGATTAGAATGATCGTGGACCTGGTAGAAAGCAGAAGTTTTGCTCCTGATACTTGACAGCTAGCAAAGCAAGCTGAAGTTCCTCAGGGATTGGTATTGGCCTCTTCTTTTTTAATAGATATAGATGAGTTCTGTCTTTCACAATCTTTAGAAAGTTTGCTTTTGCAGCCCACCTAGCATTGCTGCACATTTTTTGAAGACTGAAAGGATTTGTAAGTCAAGACATGATTACAGTTTCTGTGTATTTTCAGACCTAAAAGACGGTGAGAGCAGCTTTTCATTTCAATAATCAAGAAGCCAAACATGATCTAAAGGCTTATAATAGCAATAAGCTTGTACCTTTCTGTTCGGTCCTTACAAGGACTTTGTCTCTGGGGCCGAGGGTTTGTCCTTTTACTACCCCAGACTGCTGCACTGCCTGAATCAGATGCTGGCAGTGGTGTTATTAAGCCAGCATCGAGTTTCGTCATCCAAAACCGTCAGACCTCGTGCTCCATGTAGTGCCCAATGTACAGGGCACGCTGTTAGCACATGGTCTGCGGTTTGCTCAGAGGCGGCACACTCGCAATTCGGTGAAGGAGCAAGACCCCATTTGTGCATGGACGAATGGAATCGCCCAACACCAGTCCACAGGCGGTTGAGCTTAACCTACGATGCTCGGGGTAAGCCCATCTCAACAGGCCTGGCACCGGTCCCGGGCACAAAAGCACGGATCCTGGAATCATTTTCACAATACTCCGTTTTCCATTTGTGGTTTGTCCATTCAGAAGCGCGGATGCCAAGTCTGGCAAGGTTGTTCAAAAGATTCTGCGCAGCTGGCACTGGATCTTAGTCTCACTTGGTGAGTATCTGAGGACTCACTTAAAAGACCATACAAGATATGATCGGAGTCCAGAGATCCACGGTGAGCCAAGGAAAATGTTACTCCCAGTCGGTGAAGCTCAGCTGGCTGGATGCCTCAGAGTACAGGTAGGTGGTCCATTGGAGTGGGACGCAGGCATCCAGTAACTGTGCGCAAGGCGTTGTTTAAGGCACTGTCGATGAGGCGAGGGTGAGCACTGCGACACCAGACTGGCGCACAGTACTCAGCTGTTGAGTAGATTAAAGATAAGGTAGCTATGCGTAGTGTTTTAGCACCAGCACATCATCGCGAGCCCACGAGTCGCCTCAGCAGTGAGACGCGCGAAGATAGTTTTTTGCGCAATGCCACTAAATGGTGACGAAACGTGAGCAATCTGTCCAGTTTTACCCGAAGATAAGTAGGGGTTGGACAGAACGATAAAAGTCTACCGTTGTTGTAGACTTTTTAGCTGATGTTTGGCCTCTCGGTTATTTAACCTTTATTTTACCGCTTATTGTTCCGCTTGTCGGATTTTTATGAATTTTACATATTTTGCCATTGTTGTGATGTAAATAACCTTTTTACAAAGTTTTAGGTTTGTAACAAGTTTTTACCGCAAGGTACGTCATGTTCACTTTGTGGAACATTAGAGTTTTACTGTACAAGTTTTTTCAGTTTTTACTATATATTTCGTTTTTACTATTATATGTTTTTCCTTTAAAAGTTACAGAAACACTCACGTTGTGGGAAAAGTATGTTTTATATGTGTTTACGCATTGGCAACGAGTATGATAAGTTTTGAAACAAGTCTTGCCACGCTCCCCATGGAGACGAATGTTGCATTTTGTGCACATACTTCTTGTATTTTTTTGCACATTTTACGTTGACCTTGTGTTGTTGCAGGTCCAAGGAAGTGGTTTATCCCATCGAAGTGTACATCAATCAAAATTGTTTTATCGAAGTTATAACCTTTTTCCAATTTGGAAATCCTTTCTTCCTAGTTGATGGTAGAGCCCTTTTTGATTCTTCATTACTCTTAAAGTCTTCCTCCACTTCAAGTTCTCCAGCTAGCTGAAAAATTTCTTCCAAACTGTCAGCAACATCTTCAGCATTATTCTCCTGGCTACCAGAGTCTCCTGCCTCAGGCACCAATGCAACAACATTAACTACGTTGTTTGCATTTTCTATAGTTTCGTTGACTTCTGCCAACGTTGATATATGGATTTCCTTTCTTGCATCGTAAAAAGCTCTATATAGTATCTATGTTTGACTCAATTTTCTGGACTTTGTTTCTACTGTGCTTAAAACAAACTGTTGATAAACGTGTCTCTTTGCTCGCTGAGAGTTTGAAAATAAAGCAACACCGTTGCCGCATTTCTCAATAATCTCCTCTGTGACGTCACAAAAGTAGAAAAATGAACTTGATCTTAAAACAAATAAAATCTCGGTCGACTGCATTGAAATCGCAGCTTGATAGTTTTATATGAAAATTGGTACTTTCCTAGCGTAAGACAAAGGCCAATGTATTTCAAGACATTGCGATTGAAAATCAGAAAATTGTGTCCGGAAAACCGCCATTGTTCCACAAAGGAACAAAATTTTTCAGATAAATTTTACCCTACCCAATATCTATATTTTGGATTGCTTTTTACATTAGGATGTGACCGAATGTGTCTACTAAATATGATAGCAAGCCAGAAGTGTTTTGAAAACGACAAAGATTTTTATAAATTCGTAAGTATGCCTTATATCGAAACCACAAATTTCATGAAAATGGCGATCACACGAATTTTCATATGCGCAAAGTATTTTTCGGTAAGTTGGTCAATATGGCAAAACAACTCCTTAACAACACACAAACAACATTACACTATTTATAATGAATAGTAAGTTTACACTATTTATAATGAATAGTAAGGGTGTTGAAACAGCTCTGAAAAATTTCTTCCCTTTGTGGAACAATGGTAAGAAAAAGATTAAGTGAAAGACTGCCGTCATCGTCTTAGTGTGACTAAGCTTCAACCTCCAAGTCTGGAGATACGCTGAAAGTGTAGACATGTCTTAGCTTAAAGTGCCCTACAAGTCCTTCCAGTTTCCAGAAGAGTGCAACAATGCTAAATCATCAGCATAAGCAAACTTTCTGGAAATCGTGGAAGGAAGATCGTACGTATAGATGTTAAATAGGAGGAGAACCAAGACCAATCCCTGAGGAACGCCGTTTTTAAGACGGCGTAGTCTACCTTGCTTGCTGTCACCGGTGGTAAGGGTGAAACGTCGATTTCGGACAAGCTCCATAATCATTCTAACCATGTGCTTATCTGGATGTAGTTTCAGCAGCTTGAAGGTAAGGCCACGGTACCAGACAATGTCATGTGCAGCTATCAGATTGACAAATACGGCACCGGCCTTCTTTTAAGCCTCAAAACAATTCTCAAATGTTCTGGGTTAGCAGAACAACTTGATCTACGGTTGACTTCCCGCCTCGGAACCCAGCCTGCTCTTTAGGGAGCAGTGGATCGATTAATGGTTCAACACGGGCGTAGATAAGCCTCTCGAGGATTATGTAGGGGACACAGAGCAGAGATATAGATTAATAACTCTTTGGGTCCCCCACGGGCTTTGCTGGTTTTGGGATCGCGACCACAAACGTTCTTCTCCAGATCTTGGGAATTTTGAGTCGGCGCAAACAGGAAGAAAGGAAGTCACGTAACCAGGACTTCAAAGCAACTCCAGCATGGAGCATAAGCTCTGGAAAGATGGAATCAAGTCCCGGAGCTTTACCTGGTTTTAAATGTTGGAAGGCAGCAGCAAATTCTCTCTGTGAAAAATTGTCAGAGATATTTACTGCGTCTGGTGTTGTGGCCCTCCAAAGGTCAGACACTTCTTGAGAGACAAGTCGAGATGACTTGCGGTCAACAGCCTCGTATTTCCCATTTCTAACCAGCTGAGATGCAATAGCATCGGCTGAACGGTACAGTGACGAGGAGAGTGTCATGACCTACCAGTAAGTTTGTTCAAAATACTTCACGCTTTTCGACTAGAGTGTGAGAAGTCAATGCTCCAAACTGCTTCGGACCATCGATCCCTCCGCTTTCTGCCAAGCTTGGCAAGCGGAGGTGTAGCAGCCAAACTTTGAGTCGTCTCCCTGAGGAGACTGCAAAAAGGTTTTATAGAGGGATTCACACTCTGCATCCCAACACGGAATATACATGTAGTTATTTCGATACCCGCGCGGGATAGTCTTTTTGGCTGCTTTCTTAATGATGTTACAGAAGTCCTGGTAAGCCGCATCCACATCAAGTGAATCAGGCGGCAACAAAGTCTTTGCAAATTTATTAAATTCCATTGCACTAGATAAAGGCTGGTTGATTTTAGTTGCAATGCAGAGTGTCGATAAGACAATTAGAGTTGAATATTTTTGAATCTAACTATCTTGCAATTGAAATATATTTATTAAAAAACCGCATAATCTGTTTTATCCAAGTGCAACCATCTTTTTATTTAAATAAAATTCAATATGTAGTTATACAAGGTAAATTATTCTCATATTTGTGATTGTAGCCATTAATAAAATTGAATTCGATTTGAACTACGATTAATTTAATTATATTAGTGAGCTAAACTCGTGAAAAGTTTGATTGATATTTAATAGTTGCGTTTACGGTTAGGCAAAAAACTCATGCCACTGCAAAGCGCTCTAAAATGCGTATTTGTCTTTCTCTGTTTTAAAATGTAAGTTTGGAAAAGTTTTCAACTCATGGCCACTTATAGTAATCGTGTTTTTTATTTACAAAAAGCCCTTGACAAATATCTGTGTACGCCAGTGGGAAAACAAAATACTCAAACTTATGAAGGCCAATACCGCACACTCGTAACTACAATTTACAAAACATAGATGATGAGAAACAACACAGATATTATGGTCTTGCATTGCAAAAATTGTTTGACAAGAAAGAGTTAAAATGCAACAACTAGCCCAAACATAAAAACATAATGTTATACCTATGACTTAAAAGGTTGTACACTAGCCAATCTTTAAATTTTCATGTAGAAACTGTAATCAACTTCTTTATTTAAACGCCAGAAGTAATCTACCATCATTTTGGTATTCAAGCGTCTAAGTGTTTTTTTCAACTGCGTTTATCGCCCATTTTTTGACTCTCAAAAACTATACAAATATTGAAGAAACAGCCCAAATATTCTTTAACCAAGAACACAATGAGTATTGTATTGCTAAACACATCTGGCTAGACTGATGCAATAAGATGGTGTAATATTGAACAAGCCAGATGATACCAGAATGCTGGAAATAAAAAAAAAGAAAATTTTTGCTAGGTGTTCTTAAACTATTGCACATGACTGTAGTTTCCTAAATGACATTAGCCGCCTCAAAAACTATATAAATGACTTGCCACTTGCCATAATTTGTACGTAGGTTCAAATTTATGTGGAAAATGAATATTTGGCCACCATTTAGCAAAGTGACGGCTGTACTGACTGAAAACATAATTGTAGGTTACTAATTTCGTTGGATTCGGAGTTAACATCAAATTTCGCATTAGAAAACTTTGGAAATAAAAAAAAAAATATTTACCTTACCCTAGTTGCAATATGTTATTAAAATATTATAGTCATAAAATTTTTTTATGCTGCCTTTTACTCAAGCAAAGCAATTTTGGGCTAAAAGCAATGAACAAAGCATCGAAAACTTTGATTTGATCATTCTTACTTAACATCGAAAACTTTGTTAGTTAATCCAAAGGATAAAATGTTTGTATTTTTTAAAGAAGGAACAATCGCTTTCTATTAACCAGAAAAACAAAAAATGAAGTTAAATTGCAAAATCTTTGTTTAACCCTCCAGAGCGCGCGTTGGGTCTCACAGACCCAGACGATCTTTTTTTGCGTAAAAAAATTTTTTGTGGCGTAGCATCAATTCAGAACATTCTGTAGCTGATTCATTTCAGCTTTACTTTAATTTCGACCAAAATCATTAATACATGGCAACCGTTTATAAGAGATATTGTAATCTGGGTCTGTCAGACCCAATGCGCGCATTTTTGTTCTAAATGTGTATAGCTATCCCTTGAGATTATTTACGTCTCATCTGTTCATTATCATTTCAGATAATAATATATTATAATTTTAGACAACAGTCTTTACTATTTTTGAAAATAAAATAATCATGGATCCAGTTGAAAAAGAAAACGAAAGAATCCGACAGCTACTGGAGACAATTGTTGTGAGTTCTGATGAAACTGATGATGATAGTGACGCAGGTGAGGAAGACAATTTGGAGGTTAGACGTGAATCTACTGATACTGAACAAGAAATGAGTGACGTAGCTTCTGAGGATGAGTTGGATACAGATGGTTTAGACTATTATACTGGTAAAGATGGTGAGACAGTTTGGAAAAAAAGGAAATTCAGAGCAAATGTTAGAACTCGCGCTCACAACATTATTACGGAACCAACTGGTGTGAAGGGCTCTGCCAAACATGCTAAATCTCCAAAGGATTGTTGGAGCTGTTTTTTTGATGAAAGTATCATGAATATCTTAGTGGAATGCACGAATATATGTATAAATAAAAATAAAGCAAGCTGTTCAAGAGATAGAGATGCAAAAAACACTTCAAAAGAAGAAGTGTCCGCTTTGATTGGACTACTTTACCTCGCTGCGGTACACAAGAGTGGAAGACAAAATTTGGAAGATCTGTGGGAGCAAGATGGAACAGGTGTTGATATATTTCATACTACTATGTCATTACGACGATTCAAATTCCTTCTCCAGTGCATCAGGTTTGACGACAAAACGACAAGAAGTGAAAAGCTGAAGAGTGACAAACTAGCCCCAATCAGAAAGATATTTCAAATATTTGTAAATAACTGTCAGAATTCTTATTCTATTTCCGAATATGCCACCGTTGATGAAATGTTAGCTGGTTTTCGAGGAAGATGCAGTTTTCGACAATATATTCCATCTAAACCTGATAAATATGGGATCAAGCTTTTTGCTTTAGTGGATGCGCAAACTTTCTTCACAAGTAAGATTGAGGTCTATGTCGGAACGCAACCGGATGGACCCTATAAAGTTAGTAATAGTCCTGGTGATGTTGTTGAACGGGTGTGCAGTGGTATACTCGGAACAGGGAGAAACATAACCTTGGATAACTGGTTTACTAGCTATGATTTATCTAAAAGAATGCTTAGGCATAAAATAACAGTTGTTGGCACTTTCAGGAAAAACAAAAGACAAATTCCTCCTGAATTCCTGAACCTTCGAGGCAGAGAAGAAAAAACAAGTTTGTTTGGCTTTGAGGATAACTGCACTTTAGTCTCTTATATTCCTAAAAAGAAGAAGAATGTTTTGGTACTTTCTACACTTCACAATGATGACAAGATTGACGAGGAGACAGGAGACGCTCGTAAGCCAGAAATAATAACTTTCTACAACGCTACAAAAGGAGGAGTGGACACTGTAGATTAAATGTCATCCCTTTACAATTGTGCTAGAAACACCAGACGATGGCCGATGGTCATATTTTATCGCTTACTAAACATCGCAGGTGTCAATGGGTTTATTATTTATTGCAAAAATGGAAATAAACCAATGCAAAGATGAACATTTCTGAAGAAATTGTGTCTAGAATTAGTTGACGATCACGTCAAGAAAAGATCCAGTATCGTAACCTTGCCAAAGCAACTGCGACAGAAATTGTCCAAAGTAACAAACACAGAAGTACAAAATGAGGCCCCATCAGTTGGCAAACGAGGGCGTTGTCATAAATGCCAGGGTAGAGACAGAAAGACTAAATACTTCTGTACCACGTGCCACAAGTATTTGTGTTTAGAACATGCTAAATTTATTTGCGAACAGTGTCTTTCCGATGATCAATAGCTTGCTTCACAGTATGCAGTTTCTTTTGTGTAATGAATAATTCTTTCCTGTGTTCTTTCATTAATTGTTGAATATTTTGAATGTAAAAGCTTGTTTATAAAGTAATAAATCTTTTAAAATTTAATATTGCTTTATTTTGCCAATCAATAAGTCTATAAATCATGAGAAAACAATATTGGGTCTGTGAGACCCAACGCGCGCATCCATGTAATTTTTTTAGCGCGCGCTCTGCAGGGTTAAAAAAACGGAGATTATTTAGATGAAACACTTTTATTTATTTATTTTTTGTTGCAATTTTTGATGAAAACATTAAAACTTTTTCCACTTTACGCTCAGTTACTTTGGTCCAAAAATTTATTTTTTTAAACTGTTTTTTTGTTGTGATAACGTTATGCTAAATATTTGAGCTGTCAACGTCTTTTGTTTAATTTTTAAAACCACAGTTTCACGCAGTTATTTTAAAGCAAAATCATTTAAAGTATGATAAGCAATTCACGTTTATTCATACTTTAAATGAATTTTTTTAAAAACTAAGATCAACTATTTTACAGAACAAAACCTAAACACGTCTATAAGCAAACTGTTTTTTACTTCAATTGATCATTTTTGTTATGTACAGTGTTTTTCGATCTACTTCAGTCCTCTACCGATCAATTTTAATCATGTGTCGATCAATTTTAATCACTACCAATCAAATTTAGTTCTGTGTCGACCAATTTTATTCATGTGCCGATCAAATTTAGTTCTGTGTCGACCAATTTTAGTCATGTGCCGATCAAATTTGGTTCTGTGTTGATCAATTTTAATCGTGTACTTACTAAAAATAGTTATGTCGACAAACTTTATTTTTTATTGGTAAATACATGTAAACAATTTTGAGATATAATTTTTACTATAAGTTTTTTTTCTTAATAAAAGTTTTACAACTACTGCATTTTTAAAAACAAATACTGTAAAAATATCATAATTTTGTAGAATGCCTCAAAAAATTTATAGGGTTTTTCGATCTAATTCGTTGTTTTTGCAATCAAATTCGTTCTTTTTGCAATCAAAATTGTTTTGCAAAAACTTTTATATACAGTATCTTTGTATATACTCTCCCGATAGGGTCTATATACATATATAAATAATATGGGGTCTCTGTATTAGGTCTCCATAATTTATAGTCTCTATAATTATGTTTCTATAATATAGTCTCCATAATGTACTGTATATATAGGTAGGTATATATACCCATCGAAGATCTTATATGGAGACCCAATATTATGAGGACTATATTATGGAAACCATATTATGGAGACCTAGTACTGTATCTTTTATAGAGATTAAATTATAGAGAGAGTTTGGAGACCTAATATTATGGAAACTATATTATTGAATTTTTTACTTTTATAGAGGCTTCATCGCTTTTTGCGGTTTAAATATGATTAATTTTAATTTTTAATTAATTTAAAGTACTTGGTAATTTATTTCGACTAGAGCAGATTTTCCAGTTTTTTTTCATACATTTTTCCTTCTTACTGTGTTAAAACCAGATTTCTTTCCCATATATCACATAAAATACTTAGGCTATAAAAAAAAAACGAAAAAAACTGGGAAAAGAAATAAACAAATTTTATAAAAGAATTCAAAAGAAAAAAACCTTTTTTGCTGTTGCTGGTGTTACCCAAACCCGTCTTGCAAATGGTGAGTACAGTAACGTGTCATGAAGCTTGTGGATGGAGAGGCATTAACCCTTTGCGGTCCAACTAACCGTCTGGGATGCAAAAACAATTTATGTTGTTTGGTCCAAACTCATGTCACACATGCATTTAGTTTACTACCCTTTTAAGAAGTCCAAACCTATGTAACAAATGCAAAGAGAAGATTTTTTATCGATTTGGATTAGTTTGAAAACTTATCAGCTTAGGGGAATTCCTACAACGCTTGAAACTAGTTTTTAGCCTGATGATGTTATAGTGTTATTTGCAGCAGTTTGATTGTGGAATATATGAAAATAATTACTGCAACTAACGCCTATGCTGCTATAAATCTCCATGGAAGAACGCTGAATAATAATTCTGTATGGTACAAATGGAAAAATGTGACATTTCCTGAATTCAAAACCTATCAGGGAGTGGTGTTAAAAATGGCTGTAATTAAAAAAGCAGATGTAAAGGACTATTTTAGTCGTGAGTGGACGGAAGAAACTCCTTTCTTTCTCGATGTCTTTTCACGAAGGAGATTTCTACAGATTCACTGGATGTTGCATGTCCAGTCACCTGAGCCCACCACACAACCTATTACTCGTAGTCGGAAAATCAGCAATGTTGTTGATTATGTTTAAAAAAATGTATTCAAATTTACACTCCACGACAAAGCATAGCAGTTGACGAAAGTACGGTGGGCTTCAAAGGAAGAATTTCTTTCAAAACATACAATCCTCAGAAACCAACTAAATGGGGACTACGTGTTTATGTGCTTTGTGACAGTGAAAATGGATATATATCTACTTTTGAACCATATTTTGGCCAGCCAACTACTGCAAACCTACCTTACCCTCAAATGCCATTTACTGTAAGAATAGTACGTATTACATTTGGTGGATCAACTGCTGGAAAAAGCTGATGGTTCAGGTTATCATGTATACACTGATCGTTTTTATACCAGTATTTTACTTGCTAATCAACTTTTGCAGAAGCAAATTCACCTTACTGGTACTGTACAAAAAAACAGGGTTGAATTGCCTTCAGATCTAAAAAAGTTGAAACTGAAAAACCACGAAATAAAAGTTTACCGTCATCAAGATGAAGTTATGACTCTTGCATGGCAAGATAAACGACTGATCCTTATGCTTTCCACATGGCATAATGCGGATACTACAATTCGCAAATGATGGATTAATGGTGAAGAAATAGAAGTAATCAAGCCAACAGTTGTATGTGATTACACTTCCAAAATGGGAGGCGTTGATCGAGCTGATCACTACTGTGCATCCTACTCGTTTACTAGAAAAACCCTAAAATGGTGGCGAAAAATGTTTTACTGGCTTTTGGAAGTTTGTGTGGTGAATTCATTTATTTTATTCAAGGAGCTTCATCATCTTCCAACTGCAGAAAGACAACTCAAATACAGAAACAAACTCATTGCACAACTTGTTGGAACTGTGAGAAACACAACAAACAGACGAGGAAGGCTTAGTACTTCTGATGATGCCGAACGTTTGAACCAAGCTCCTCATTTTATCAACAAGTTAGTGAAGGGTCCAAACAAAAATTGCCAAGTATGCAGCGCTAAAGACAATCGAAAAACCACCGTGTTTTTCTGTGAAACTTGTGCACGAAAACCTTATTTGCATCCTGGAGAATGCTTCAAGCGATACCATACTCTTCAGAATTTCAAACTCTGAACTCCAAACCGGCATTGCTTGATGGAAAATTGATTGCTAATAGACTGCTTACAAGTTGATGAAAAACAATTTGTTGATGTGCATAATTATGTAATAAATGATTTAAGTTATGTTTTTGTGTTACCATTTTCACCCAGTGTTTTCAATATTTGTTAGTGCTGTGTTTCTTTTGTTGTTGATGAAAAATTCGATTTTGCACCTAACAGAACAAGATCGGGACACCATACGTGTTAAAAATAATTGATTAAATTTCATTCAAACTGGATTTGCATGTGTGACATGTACTTGGACCGCAAGAAAAAAAAGTTGAATAACTTTTTAGGTGCAATGATGCGGAACAAAAATTAATCATAAAATTAACATACACACAAACATCTTTCAAAAAAATCACAAAAAAGAGTTTGGACCTAGACTGACCGAAAAAAGAAATTCAATTGGACCGCAAAGGGTTAATTATTTGAAGTAATGTTGGTTCTAATTTTATTTAATTACTAAACAACAGTGCTCTATTTATATAAAAAAAGCAATTTAAAGCATTTTATCACATTTAGCTAACTCTTTCTAAGTTAAGAAAACATTTTTTTATTGTACCTCCCTGTTGACTCGCAGGAAAGTGTCGGAGGCGCTAATACAAGGGCAAACAATTATCCCGACCTGCTTCCGAAGATGCCATAATATGGTTGTGCAGTTGAAATTTGTTATTTTGGTTTTTTAGTTTTATAGAGATACGACTAAAATTCAGAACTGCTTGCCAAGACCACCAAGCAGGGGAAAGTATCGTAAAGCGTCTTTCCCAAGGACACCACAGAATGGCCCCAGTCCTGTTTGTGTTTGACCTAGAGTAGATACCCTTCAAACGACGACGACGACGTCATACAATCTACAGCCAAAGGGATCATTGCTTGACCTTTGTATAGCGCTGCACATTCGATGTTTTCTGCAAGTCAGGAAGGTAACATTGAGATAAAATAAAATAAAAATGAGAGCTCGTCACGACACGACCATCCGCTGCTACGATGAATTCAAACTAACTGAATCGAAATAGAACACTAAACCAATAGCCACGTCGCCGCCAGTGAAGCGTATAATTATACAAAATAGAAAATCGAAGGAAGTGCGTACTTAGGCGTAACACTATAAGGTGAAGACAAAATTTTTTTAAAAAAGGCAGAATGTAGCCCACTTTGTCAACAATTAAAAACATTTTTTTGGTTTTTATCTACTTTCTACGGCTTTAATTCCTTTTTTTAGCAGGGGGGTCGTCTGGGATTATGCTGGCTTTGTGTTAATGTGTCGAACAAAAATACAGTTGAAAATTTAAAAGTGGTGACATACGCTTTCTAAAGTTTCTAGAAGTTTCTACGTCCCCCCATTAAGCCAATTCAATCAAATACTTTATGCAAAGACAAAATAATAGATATCTATTGTTATTTCAAACCTTAATAAAAAAATATTTTATGCGTTTAATTACTGATAAAAAAGTCCAGTAGCAAAATCCCACCGCACATATCTAATTCCATCACTATCTGTAAAATGCTTAATCGTAGACGTAACAGCCGAAAAAAATGTGGGGAGCAATACGGTTTTGCCCAATTTCTGTGGTGTTTGCCGCAATCTTGATCTTTACGGATATAAGAAAAAGTTTTGACTAAAATTTAAAAATTTACACTTTAAATCTGTTTTTCATTTCCTAATTTTTGTTCCAAAAACATAGTGATCTCTAAAAAAATGTCTTCACCTTAAATGTTAAACTTTTTTCTGCATTTAGTGTTCATTTTCGATGAACAAAAATTTGTTTTGTCCATATATTTCTTTGTTGCTGCCCAAAAAATTCTGATTTTGCCCAAATTTTTGAGACTTAGAAGGGGGTTGCCGCCTCTGTCCTCCCGGCAGGTACCGCTTATGTGCTTAATATAATATCTTGCTCTGTTACACTTTGAAGTAAACGTAATAATTAAAGCAAAATAATAGCAATTGTATTTGAATGATTAATTAAACATATTTATCATTCTTTTCGGTTTTTTAACACAAAAACAAAAATTCACATTAAAACTGTTGATTATAACAAAAATGTTACACCGTTTTTGAACAAATTAATAAAAAAATCATTTTCCAGTTCAAATAGACAGTTGGGTTTTGCAAAAATTTTTAAAAGTAAAATTTAGCCAAGCGAATTAATATCTGCACAAAGCACTAAAACTCAGATCACAAATCATTAATTACTCACTAACAATAACTTATCAAAAAACAACAATATTTGCACTTTTTTTACTTAATTCTAAAATACACACAAACTATGATTATTACAAAATCAAAAGCAACTACTGAATCCGCTTAAATAAAACTAAAACTTTTTTACTTTTTTCAAGTCCAATAAGTATTAAGCTGACGCAGAATAATTTATTCAAAAATTTTAAGGTTAAAATCTGCAGTTTATTAACACTTATTAACTTTCTAAAACTACGTATATTGACTTTATGAATTTCTAAATAACATAATTCTGATTGTCCTGATAAAATATTAAACAGTTTAAAAGAAAGTTTGAGCTACTCTAGTAGTTGTGTGCGATTTATGATTTATATAAATTAAAGGGTATAATATCTTTATTTCTATTATTAGTTTAAGCTCTAACTTTGTTATTGAGCACTTTAGAAGTACTGATTTTCATACGGTGTTATTTCTATTATTAAATATTTTATATTTTCTCGTGATTCTTGAAAAAAACTTGAAATAAGTTTTTTGTTGATCTCATACACCAGTGATGGAATGATCATCCTTTTCATTGTTCTAACAGAGAAGCATTTAATTTTCAGACTTTGTCCGAACTGTGCATTAGAGCTCGTAGAATTTGATGAAGAAATCAGACCTGCGCTACTGTTAATCTGGTAAAGTATTTTGAAATTGAAAGCTTGGTTGACCGGAAAATTCTCCCCCAGAAAATTTCCCCGCGAAAAATTCCCCACTGTATGTTCCACCAAGGGTAGTAAATTATCTTATTGAAAAAACCAAGATAATTGTGATGAAACAAGGGTTTTATAATGCTCTTCGCTCATCTGTCACATTCATGCATCCACACATACGGAAATTGTGCGCAGCGCTCAAAAAAGAGAAAGGGATTAGCCGATCATCTTCGACGCGGTGACAGTCCGAGCAGGAAAAAAAATTACGAAGTAGTAGACGTACGACTGAAGAGACAAGTCGAAAAATATAGAAATGGAAACGATTTTCTTCAATTTTTGAGAGATAGGCTATAGCACGTAATCTGCATGAAAGGTTGTCCTTAAAATATATTTTTTTGCTTTTTCAATTGTTAACGATTTTTTGTGGTTTCGAATAACTATGGTTGATAATTAACATGCGACTTTCTCCTCATAATATAATTTTACTACCGCTGCTCCCGTAACATATGCAGAATAAGAAATTGTAATTTTCAATTAACCTGGGCTGTACCTGAACATAGCTAGCATACCTATATAACAGGGTATTATGTAAATAAGGTTAAAGTTTAAAATAAAAGATCGGCTTCCAAAAAAAAGATCAATCATTAAAAACAAAAGATCGAGTGTAGTGATGTAGGGATGAGGGGGGATAAATCAATATCCTAATTCTTGTAATAACTTTTTAAGAGTTTTTCAATCGACTCAAAATCATTGAATTTAATTTCAAACAATTGCCCAATCACGTATAATAAGAACATTTTCATGATTTTGAAAGAACTTACAGCGGGGGAATTTTCCGCGGAGGAATTTTCCGGGGGCAATTTTCCGCGTGGAATTTTCCGGGAAAAATTTACCAAGAACCGAAAGCTTTAAGAGGATATTCGTTTGGTTTACATGAAATAGAGTAATCTGAATGTGAATCAGATTTTATTTAACTTGGTAAAATAATGTTTGAAAAAATTGAAAAAAGCAGCTGCTTTTTTCAATAAAACACATGTAACATATTTTGATCAACTAGTAAACAATGTCAAATTAGTTTAATAAACTAATTTTTTTAAATTTATTTGGTTGCCCTTAAAACTTTAAATATTTCCATCAGGGCCGCAAACTCAAACTTGAACTCGAACTCAAAGAACATTGTATTTTTCCCAAATTCAAACTTGAGCTTGAAAAAATCGATCAAATCTGAGTGTATTAGTTAAATAATTTGTGAATTTAATAATTTGTGAATAAAAACGGGAATAAAATATTAGTCTTTTTTTTGTTATTGCAACATTTTGTTTAGATGACTTTTTACGTCACCTGTTTTCAATTTTATTTTACAGTTTAGCTATTTTTTGCTAAAAACAATTCTCGAATTTGAATTGGATATCAAACTTGCTAGTTTTTTGTGAACTTGAACTTGAAACTCAATTAAGAATACATTGAACATTGCGTTCGCAGACTTGATTTCTATCAGGAAGTGACGAGTACAAAAATAGATTGAAAGCGTTTTTAATAGAAAGCAATAAACTGGAGGTGACAATGTAAGCAACATCATCCACATATATTGAGCTCAGTTTCAATATATGTTTTACGAATATTATAATGCAAATAGAAAACCAACTTAAAAAGTCAGTGATGATAATTCTTCAAATACGTTATCGCAATGTTGAATCAGTCTTTCCTGTTTGATTTTTTCTCTTTTCACAATTTTTCTTTATTTTATGAATATGCTAGTACAGTCTACGGCAATAAAACAAGAGAACAAGAAATTAATGACCATAGTGGCAACACTAAACTGTCAGGGCATTATATTCTGTTATTGGAAGTGCAGTTTTGATAAAAGATGTTAATCAAATCTATAATGATAAACAACATATATTTGCCAGTAAATATTAACAGAGAGTGTTTTGTACATTTTGTAAAATCAAAAACGTAAAAAACAATTAAGTGAGAATTTGAAAAGTATGTACAGCTAAAATTTAAAATGTGCTATTTAAGGCAATGACATACAAGTTGGCACAAACGATTGCACTTAGTAAACAATGACTGCAGTACTCCTGATTTAATAACAACCTGCCAGTTCAGGGTTAGCCCTCATTTCCAGATATGATGATGATACAGGGTTCCTATTATTTCCACAATCTCGCTCATCTCTATTATCATCACAATCTTGTTTCCCATCACATATCTGATCAATATCGATACTGACTTTGTTTCCTGCTTGGCAAAAAAATCGTTTAGGACAGTTCAACTCCTCGAATCCTTTAAAGCAGTTCGTTTTATTGGAGATGACATAAAAATCATCTTCTATGCCATCACAATAACGATCACCAATGTTATAATCAATGTGACAAGTGTCATTACAAAACTCAGGTGGGCTTTCACAATTACATTCATCACTGAGATCACTACATTCTGGTCGACCATCACATAATGTTGCTAAACAACGATCTTCCATTTTAGTTTGACATATTTTTGTTAATTTCGTTATGTCAGCATTTACGTTAATAATGCTTTTATAGTCTAAGTCAAAACTTGAGTTTAAATTACGTATTTTTGCTTTTATAATCAGCATGAAACAAAGGACAAGAAGGAAACCTTTTTTTGCATAAACTTAAGTTAAAATTATCTTCACACAAACACTCGTCAGACCTTGTAAGACTGTATAGTAACTTTACAGACACCCTGTATACTGTACCATCACACACTTGTTTGGATGAAATCAACAAACGTCGATCAAAACATTGAAAACAAGAGTTGTTTTTGCAAAGATCAGATTTGTCACTGCACTGTGCAATATTATCGTGCAAATTTCGTTGAGGCAAAACACATTGTCGAGATGAACCAACATTGACACATTTAAAGCCATGTTGGTTTTGAATTTCATCACTTTTGTCAAGACAGTCAAATATGCCATTACACAATTGAAATGTAAGCCCTAAACGACCATCATAACATTGAAATGCACGATTACATTGTTTAGTAGAATTATCCATGCAGTTCGAGACGCAGATAAGATCAGTTGTATTGCAATCGGAAGTAGAACAGAGAAGAGATAAAGCATTATAACAAGTTGAGTTATCACAAGAAATAAGAGAATTAAGGTTACATTGTGATACGTTGTTTAATCTGTTTATTTTGACATCACATTGACCACAATTTACGGTTTTTTGAACTTGATAATTTTCATCACTTCCATCAGGACATTGTTCGATTCCATTATTTTGTTGGTCGATTGGAATGCATCCAGTGAATGTCTGGTGCTGGATGTTGCTTACCTTGCAATCCACAGGATTGTTTTTGTAGCACTGACATTGAAATTGATTTTCATTACAAGAACAGTTCAACTCATCTGATTTGTCAGTGCAATCATAAAATTGATTGCATATATCTGCAAAATAAAAATGGGTGAAAAATATGCGTGAACGTAAAAAACGTAGGCATATTTAATAGCTTAATTTTAGATTTTAATTTAATTTTAATTCAATTTTAAAAGATTAATAGACTCTTAAACTCAAATAAAACTTTGGGCCTTGACTCATTTTGGCAAAAGGTTATGGCAGGAACTGCTTTGAAGTCCTGGTTATGTGACTTTCTCTCTTCTGCTTGCACGGAAGTAAAATTTTCAAAATCGCAAAAGGTGTCCTTGTAATCGCAATCCCAAAGCCGATAAACTCTGTACAAGAGCCAATAGTTATGAAATGATATCTCTGCTCTATGTTCCTAAAAGATCCTTGATAATCTTATTTATGACTGTGTCTAGCCAATTATTGATTTATTTTTCTCAAAGTAGCAGATTGGAAATTGACACATAAAGTCAATCGTATATCAAGTCGTTTTGTTAGCATAGAAAATCGAAGACTATTTTGAGGCTAAATAAAATGCTAATGTTATATTTTCCAATCTGACCGCACATACGACACTGTCTGGACCTTGGTCTTATTTGCAAATTCTTATGACATCTTCTGGATTAGTCTATGGCTTGGTATAATCATGGAACTGGTCGAGAACTAAAGCTTTACCCTTACTACCGGGAACAGCAAACAAAGCAGACTTAGCCTTTAAAGAAACAACGTTGGTTAAAGATCAGTCTTAGCTCTCCTTCTTTTTAACAATCATCGGTACAATCTGCTTTCCAAAATCTTGCCTATGCCTTGCGATCTAGCATTGTTTTGCTCGTCTGAAAACTGGAAAGACTTGAAGAGAACTTTAAATTACGAAAATACAACACTTCATTTAGGGGTGCTAAAATAAACATTTTTTGAGAGGTACAAAAATAAAAAAAAGTAACTTATTATTTGAAAAAGCATATAATTTTCGCTGAAAACGGTCACGATGCTATTACGTGTCTCAACCGTTTTGAGTACAACACTTTAGTAATAACCAAAAAAGAAAGTCAACACTTTCAATCAAGTCAATATTTTTATTTTCGTCTTAAATTTAAGGTATAGATAAAAATTAAAATAAAAGTTTTTACCTTCAATCTACCTGAAACTTTGGCCAATTTTCCAAATGCTTCTGTATCCACCCACTTAAAACCCTTCTTTTTTGAAAACGTAACGGGTTTTTCCCCCATCCTCCCCTTTCGGCGCCACTACTTTTAGTGTATGTCCACACACCATACTTTTAGTGTACGTATCTCCACACAAATTCGTTTACTCAAAACGGTGATAGCAGTTTTTCAAACTGAGCTAAAAATTTATACCAACATTATCATTCTGTCTAATACCTACTTATCTTAAGGTAAAACTGGACAAACATTTGTGTTCTTACCATCTAGTGGGTTGTACAAAAAACTATCTTTGTTCATGGCCCTGTTGAGAAGACTTGCGGGCACAGGATGGTATGCTGGTCTTAAAACATTGCGTACAACTGTTGTATATCTGGCCTGGTTGACAGCTGAGTATTCCGCACCAACTTGGTGACGCAGCGCTTACTTTCGCCTCAAAAACAATGTCTTGAATGACATCTTTCCAGTTGTCTCTAAATGTACGCCTCCCACTTCAACGGAACATCTAGCCATACTTTCTGGCATTTAGACATCTGAGCTTCTCTTTGGTTCGCTTGGTTCTCTTTCTCTGGTTTGCCTTGGAGCGACTTTGCCGAGTGGCCATCTAAGCTTATCTTTGGCTAACAATTGCATTCTTAATCCTGACCATATAATTCATTGTGTATTAAGTAGGTTCTAATACATCCACCACACGATAATAAGATCTAAACGCCTGTTTTGTCCAGCTTTGCGGAAACTATTCAACAACGTTGCCGAACAAGGAATAGGCAATGAAAAGTGGACGAATAACAGATAGAACACCGAGTACTGTGAAAGTTCATCCAGGTTCGGGGCTTTGATTCCTATGACCAGTACTAGGTCTGTTGGAATGGGTTTATCCCAAACAAATGCTTATTCGTCAATCGGGTGTTCTTAAAGAAGCCATTGATCACATCTTAACAGCTTGGCGCATACGCCGGAGACCAAATAGAGCAGGAGGTCTGACAGCTCTTGATTACGAAATTCAATCATACGAGTAGTTTAATACTATTGCTGTTAACATCTCTTCCGGACAGCACAGCAGCCAGAATTAGTAAAAACATAAACCCTCGGTTTCATTCCTGCTCTGTATCTGACCTGAAATACTGTAAATGTCCTCCCAAACGACAGCGAATAGACGTTTGAATTATTCTAGAGAAATTGAGTTTTTTCAGTGGACTTACTTTTGTTTTTATAATTTCAGAATTCTACTAAATATAAAGATTTTAATATCGCTTTAAACAAAATCGATTTAAACAAAGTCGTTTAAACAAATTTCGAGCCATAAGCTTTTCGTGACGCTCTCATCAGTGGCAATCGCGTCAAAATGGGACGAACCAGAGAAAATCAAGGTATTTATAGTCTCAACAGTTGGGAGAAAGGTGCTGCAGTCTCGGAAAAGAGAAAGGCACAATTGCACAAAATCAAAGAAGTGTGGTGCAATACAGTGTAATCTCGGAAAGGAGAAACGCACTATGTGCAATTGCCCAGGAGAAACACTGTTACTCGCAACTTAGGTTATTTGAAAAGTTTCAATGTGTAAACAAATTCCTTTTGTTTACATAAAACCGGATGTCTGGTTTTGATAAAAGTTGCCTCGAGTAGACACAGATGGAACGAGTTGCGTGCCACAGCAAGAATTTTAAAACAATTGTCGTTATAGTTTGCAGCACATTGCTCGTTATCAAGCAAGTGTTGTCCTACGGCAGAGTCACAATCTGGTTTGTTACGTTTTAGCTTACAGGATCTGCCAGGTTGAGATCGTGTAGGGCGCTTCGCTTGCTGTTGTAGCCATTTAGAAACATGTTGCTTGATTCTATCTTGTAGTCGCTGTGATGTTCATCCTACGTACCTACTGTCACAGTGGCACGAATATTCATAAACAACGGAGCTTTTCAGCGTGGTAGGTAAAATATCTTTGCGGGCTACAGGCAACATGCGTTTGGATGTAAATACAACTCTGGTGGTAACGGAGCCATAGCAGCTTTCAACAGTCGTTTTGACATTTTTATCAAGACCAATAAAAGCTTTCCCTATCCAAGGAATTCTCAAATACACGGGACACTTCTCAGGACCAAATCGTTTGGGCATAAAAAACTGAGCAATTTTCTTGAAAATGTTGCAGTCAATAATTGATTCAGGATAACCATTGTCCAATAGAATGTTTTTGATATGCTTAATTTATTCATTTAGTTTAGATTTCGTGCATATTGTCACACTTCATTCATAATTTTAATCATAACGATGTAGTGTATCCCCGTTAAAAGCAATTCGTAGTTTTATTATAAGAGAATAAATGCGGCTCTTTGAGCGCTGTTTGCGATGTACGTCCAATTTGTTCTATGGCTCGATACATGTATCTTTTTCTCTTTGTATTGACGTAATATGTTTTTGACTAACGTCATTGTACTGGAAGGTTCGCGTATATGCCACTTGATTCGCGTTACCATCTCTCCAGGCGTTTCTGGCTGAATCTCGAAATTACGAGGAAGTTTACGTCACGTGATTTTGTTTTCTATATAAAGCCGATGCGTAGCGAGAAATTATGATTATCGTTGTGAAGTAATTTGAAGCGACTCGAGTGGCGGCTCGAGCAAAGGTGATTTTGTTTGGCCACAGGAGGTGGACCGTTAGATTTTGTGTCGGTGGACAATTGTTGAATTTATTTTGTGCCAGTGGTTGGCAGTTTTGTTCTACAGAGGTAGAATTATTTGTGTTGATTGAGTCGAGTTATAGTGTTGATTTCGCTTTGCAGTTTGGCAAAGCTGGAATAGAAGTTTTGTCGGACGTTATATTTTTGTAATACATCTGTTTTTATTAGAGACAAGGGTCTCTGTTTGTTGTGAAAAAGAATCTTTAACGAAATCAATCCGAGCTTTCGTTAACCAACTGTATAAACGTCAGGCTCATAGCAAAACTACTTCTTGAGCCGGAATAAAATAAAATTTAGACACAGCTTTGTTTCAGCGCAGGTATTCGGGTTACCTAGCTCAACTGGTCCTTTGGGATTCCCGAACAAAGTTTGTGACACATATCATTAGTGCCCGGTGTACCAAAGTTGATATAAGATTTGTTTTTTGTTTAGTGGGACTGAAAGATTCCCAACGTAAGTACTGTTTAGTAAAGGTAGGTTTTCTATACACACTAGTTTCAAAACCCGTAGCTGTTAGTTCCACGTTAACGTCGAGAAACGGTAAACAATTATTTTTCTCTTTCTCAAAGGTAAATTTGAGAGAAGGATGAAGACAGTTTAGTTGTTTGAAAAAGTTATCCGACTCTTTTTCATTGCGAAACATAGCAAATGTATCATCAACGTACCTAAAATATGTGGAAGGTTTTGATTTTTGAGAGAAGAGTTTTTCTTCATAAAATCCAACAAAGATGTTAGCTAAAGCTGGGCCTAGTGGTGAACCCATTGCAACGCCATCAGTTTGCTTGTAAATGATGTCGTTGAAGCTAAACTCTACTCCAGATGTGGCACTTTTCATCAGTTCAATAAAAACAGCCTTAGAAATAAATGGTTGTGCATCCGAATCATCGCAATATAAGGCATCTGCACAGATATTAATGGTCTCTTCAAGTGGGACGTTTGTAAGAAGGCTTGAGATGTCGAAGGAGCACATGAAAAGATTGTTAGCATCTTTAGAGTTTTAAATAGCATCAGCAAACGTAAATGAGTCACGAATACAATGGGTCGAGAAACGCTTTAATACCGGTTCCAAGAGGATTGCTAACCACTTGCTGAGCTCATGATGGGATGAGCCTGTCGAAAAGCTTATGGCTCCGATTAAATCGACTTTGTTTAAAGCGATATTAAAATTCTGTACCACAAAGAAGCTCTTTAAATATAAAGATTTAAAAAATTTTATTTCGGAAGTTTCAAACACTTTAAAACCTATGGCAACCATTGCTCATTGAAAGTCTTTATTTAATAAAAAGTAAATTAATCAAAAAAAAAGATTAAAATTTTTTTCTTGGTAGCTACACAAACAGAACATATTTATGGAGATGTTGAGCGTTTTAAACACTTCAATACAAACAAGTGAGCCAAATCTTTGTAAAAATGTTTTTAAAACGCTTTGCCATTAACCTAAAATATCGTCAAATTTTTAATTAATTATTTTGTTATTTTATTATTAGACTAAGACACTTAAGATGTTTAAAGTTAATAGCGAACGTTTTAATATTAATAGCTTTTTTTGCAAGTTTCTTAACATTTCGTTTGTGATAAATTGTTTTAAAAATTGTTGTTGCTCATTCCAAATTTTTATAACTTTGATAGGAAAGAGGTCTACAACTGATTTTACATACCTTTTCTTGCACAGTTGCATGCTTATTTCTTTCAATTTTATTTGCTTGGTGCTGAGTTGATTATATGAGCCTATTTAATTAATTACAAATATAGAAACTTTTTTGGAGCTAAGTTTCGAGTTAATCTAAGTTTTACTATTATTTACGTTAGATTTGACGCTAGTTATTCTGTAAAATGAAACAAAAATTCAAATAAAAAATAATTTGAATATGAAACAGTACTAATATACGAGTATCAACATAAGTTTCAAAAAGTCCAATGTATTTTTATATTTTTTTATTTTAATTAATTATTGGTGTACTTATGCGTTATTGTTAATATACTGTAAATTATTCTAAGACCAAGTCTACAATATTGACTAATCTTTAAACATGAAGCATGGCCGTGCATTAAAGGTTTTTACTGATTAAGTATCGGAGAAAAACTTGCAAGCGACAAAAGAAAAAAAATGTCTTAGCTTGCATGTTATTACTAGCAGTGTGACCACTACATTTTAAGCAAAAAGATGTTTAAAAAATTTTTTTGATGTTTAAAAAGATTTTAAAAGTTTAGGTCTTAAAAAAATTTCCAGGCAGATTTTTTGGTCACAATTGCTGAATTTTTTCGATCTTATTTTTATTAAGAAAGGTTCTGACTGATAGAGACATGGGCAGTTTTTTCGAAAAGCTCAACAAGTTATAAACCCAGTCATGAGTTTTTCAGTTGATTTATGAAAGAAGTCCTGTATCAATCCATAGTGGCTTTTTTGACGTGTTGGTTTATTTTTTCTTTGTTGCTCGTATTTTACTAAAACCTTAAATAATCGGTTTCGATTGCTTATGCGATATCCCGTAGTTTTTATTTATCTTTTGTTAACTCCTTCGCACCATTAATATTAAATTTTTTTCTGTTAGTTGCATTTCTTAGATGATGTACTGAGCTTTATTGCAGCAAAACTGTCAATGTTTTAACACAGCTTATAACTAGGGCAATCAAAAGTCAATAAAGTCAAATTTTTTCTGCCTTGTTTAGAAGTGATGAAACGTCCACAAACTAAATTTCAGGTTGATGCGATGACAGGTTTCAAAGTAATTAAATCAAGAAAAAGTCAAAAATTCAGGGTTAGGTGAAAAAAATTTTTAGCACATTTGCTTTTCGACATTAATTATTTGAGTGTCACGACTCACGAATAAATTGGGTAGGTTGTGCTAGGTTAGATTTCGCCGTTTGGATTGGTTGATTTACCACCATTGTTTTCACATGTCTCAACCTTCATTTGTTCTATTGTGCGAATTGTGACGTAATAGTTTTGTATTGCCAACTAATGGGCGATTGACTATTAAGTAGACTAGGCGTGGAAGGCAGGTAATATGGTCTTTCTTCTAGGTTAATTAAATGCTCAAGTCATTTTGCATATAGTGTTGAGTTTTAGTTTACTGGTGTTTTCGTTTGCTTTTAGCTATCAAGCCTAAGATTAAGCAATCATATTCTTTCAAAGTTCGTAGTACACAGCATGAATACGCTTCTGAGTTTACCTCAACACCTAAAGCTGAACTCTTATGCAAAGTGACTGCATAGTGAAATGCGACAAAAAGTTTATGGTGGATTCATACCGCGGCAGTGCAAAACACCAAAGTGGCTTCTTACATTAAAAGCAAGTACGCAAACATTTCTTAAAACTCCTATACCAGATTTTGCAGAAAAAGTTACTAAGGCGTTTTTTTGTGCTGACATACCATTGCACAAGTTGAGAAATAGCCACCTGTCATCTTTTTTTAAAGAGCTTGGTAATCCGTTACCTTCCGAGGAAAAATGTCGTTCGAAAGTTGAAAAGTTAGCTGAAGAAGAAGCATTACCAATGAAAGATTATTTGAAATACCAAGAAATGTTTATGGTTGTGGATGAGAATGACATAAATGGCAAAGAGTTTTTGAATATCTTAGTTAGTAAGTTGACAGCTCCTATTCTGTTACTATTCAACTATTCAACTAAATGTTGCTATTCACCTGTAAAACTATTCAACTGTAAGACTCTTTTCATTCAATATTAGTATTCAATTGTAAGACTCTTTTGAAGTCTGTGAACAGTAACATTATAACTCGAGAAATTGATGATGCATTTTACTCTCTTGGTGTTGAACGAGAAAACTTTTGCTTGTTGTTAACTGACGGAGCGAAATAAATGACTGCTGCTGGAGTCCTGTGAAAAAACTATATCCCAGGCTTTTCCAGGTAACATGCATGGCTCATCTTCTGCATAATTGTGCTATAAAATGAGAGCTAACTACCCTGCTGTTGATGAGTTGGTTGCCAGGGTAAAAGCAGTGACCATTAAGAACAGGTCAAGATGAGTTTTTTTACTTCCATTGGCCAACCTCCACAGCCAGTTGTAACTAGATGGGGCAATTGGTTCACAGCTGCTTTCTATTACTCAAGAAATCTTCCAGAAGTAAGAAAAATTCTGGAAGGCTTCCATGATGGTGTCCTCGTGCGGCGTGCTCAAGAGGCTGTAAAAGCTCCCAACTTAGCTACTCAACTTGTTAAAAATAGAGGAGCAGTACAGTGCACTAGTTGACACAATTCAGAAGATGGAAGACAGCCGTTGCACCATTTGAGAAGCTCACCAAAAAATGATGTCCTTTGACTTTGGTGTTGATGACTGCCAAATTGAAAGATATATTCAAGATAGAATGTAAAGAAATGACATCAATTGCAATGTGAAAACGGGACGAGGTGATATTTTGCCACATTTGTACAGGCTGCTAAGCAACTCCCAAGTAACCTCTGCGTCAGTACAGAGAAACTTTTCTATTTTACGAAAACTTCTGGCGAGAGACAGAAAGTTTAAAGAAGATAACGTGAGGCACTACTTGATGCTGAAGTACAACACCGCATAATCCTGTCAGTGACTTCAGGATAGTGAAAGATACTGCATACTCATCTCTTGTTCTTTTTCGAGCAACTTTCGTTACCTGTTTCTTACCTGTAATTTGCTTGAGTCTTTCATGTTTTTTGTTTTTGTATTATTTCATTAGAAACAATAAGACTTTCTTACTAACAGTTTGATTTCTAATAAAATTTTTGTATTTTGCACAGTTGTAAGCGCATGAACTTATTGGTCACAATAAGGTCAAAATTTGTAACATTTTAAGTCAA
This sequence comes from Diplosoma virens, assembly GCA_963680785.1. Classification (NCBI taxonomy): domain Eukaryota; kingdom Metazoa; phylum Chordata; class Ascidiacea; order Aplousobranchia; family Didemnidae; genus Diplosoma; species Diplosoma virens. Next base: position 40,811,155 of record OY796892.1, on the reverse strand, counting down.
AATTTCAAGATTTTTTGGTCGGAAATCAGTCGCCCTACTTATAACATTGCAAACAATAATCAAAGTTTTGAAAAAACTGACTGAAATCAATTAGAAGATAAAGTTGTTTTAATTAATTAAAAGTATTAATTAAAAGTCGCAATTAATTAATTAAAAGTCGCAATTAATTAAAAGTAACTGAAAGATATTGTAAAAAAGTTTGATAAAAAAGAAACCTCCATCCTTCATATTACGACAGCACAAACAGAACTCTTGGCAATGTTGATGATCATTGTTGCGAGGGCACTTCTAGTTATACTACAGTTGCTTTTTATTTCACTAAAAAAAGGCAATCAAGTAAATGTGATAATGTCATGAAAAAAGTATCTACCTAAAAATTTGCTAGAGACTTAGGAAGCTTAAACCTTTTAATCTCCTGCTAAAAATGGACCCACCAATGTTAATTGAAACTAGGCGTGGTTTTACGGTACACTAACTGAAACCTTAAATCATAGTTTGTACACATAAGTCACAAACTTTACTAAAAAAATCAAATTTATAAAACTTTCCCATTATTGCAAATTTGTTTCAAAAAAGGTCACGTAACAAATAAAAAATGGCAATTGCAAAACATGGTAAATAAAAAAACAATTTTATCAACAAAATTGAAGGTAAAGGAAAAAACGTTTTCACTCGCAACCAAAGGCGCGAAAACTACATTCATGCTTTGATCACTCGTGAAAATCTTGTTTTGGTTTTTTAATTTTTTAATGAAGGTACCTCGTAGTGTAGATTCGAAGGCCGTTAGCTGGCCTTTACTTAACCCTACAGAACGCGCGTTGGGTCTCACAGACCCAGACGATCTTTTTTTGCATAAAATAATATGTTTGTGGCGCAGTATCAATTCAAAACATTCTGTAGCTGATTCATTTCGGCTTTACTTCGATTTCGACCAAAAACATCAATATATTAGCAGCCGTTTATATGCAAAATTGCTATCTGGGTCTGTCAGACCCAATGCGCGCATTCTTGTTTTAAAGGTGTATTGTTATTTCTTGAGCTTTATTGACCTCTCATTGTTAATTATTTGCTACTAAAGTGTTTATTATCTTTTTAGACAGTAATATTAACATTCTATACCATGTTTAATAAATATACCATTTTTAATATAATAAAACAACAATGGATCCAGTCGAAAAAGAAACCGAAAAAATTTGAAGATTACGAAAAACATGTAATGTGAGTTCTGATGAACCTGATGATGATGATGATTCCGGGGGGGAAGACAATTTGGAAGTGAGACATAAATATACTGATACTGAACAAGAAATGAGTGATGTCGCTTCTGAGAATGAGTTAGATATAGATGATTTAGACTGCTACACTGGTAAAGATGGTGAGACAGTTTGGAAAAAGAGCAAACCCAGAGTAAATGTAAGAACTCTCGCTCACAACATTATTATATAGCCTTTGAGGAAAAAGGTACTTTGAGAAAGAACAAACAACATATTCCTCCTGAATTCTTGGACCTTCGAAACAGAGATGAAAACACAAGTTTATTTGGATTTGGAGATAACTGCACTTTATCGTCTCTTATATTCTTAAGAAGAAGAATGTTTTGATACTTTCTACGCTCCACAGTGATGACAAGATTGACGAGGAGACAGGAACAGCTCTTAAAAGTTAGAATTTCTGTTTAAATATTTAATCTTAAAAGTTATTTCATTCTTAAATCTTATATTCTTGAATAATAAAAATCTCATTCTTAAAAGTTAGAATTTCTGTTTAAATATTCAAAGTTTGTGAGCAAAAGTGTTAAAATATTTATTGTTGACTAAATCTTCAAACTTCTTCACCTTAAATTTGGGACTTAAATAGTGGACACTGAAAGAAAGGGATGACCTTTTCTTTTTTTTTAAGTCTTCACCTTTAATTTGGAACGTTAATAGAGAAAGAACATTTCGGCCTGTTTTTTTACGTTTGGCTTCTTTTGACAGTCTGTTCCGCCTTTATTTAAGAATTGGTGTGGCAACCCTGGCCGGTAGTGGAAACAAGCCTTGATTGCTTAGTTTTTTCTTCGAAAGCACTTTACTGACAGATACAATCGAATGACTAATTTTTTTTTTCTGTTTTTGTTGACAATTTATTTTTATTTTATAAACTGCAAAACAACCTAAAAGTTCCTCAACAGATTTAATGGAAAAACTAATTTATTGTTTGTTAATATTGCTAAGCCAAGAGGTTGGTAATTTTATAATTTATTTAATCTGGCACGTAACTTGCTTCACTTCAGAGCATACTTACTGGGTGATTGTTCGACTCGACAACTTTACAGTCTCTTTGCAACCTACCAGTCGCAAGTAATACGTATTATTATATCAAACTGTTTACATGCGACAAATAACATAAACCGAACTAAAGAGTTTTAGAGAACTCACAGTTAGGAGTTCTAGCATAAAAGCCTTACATAACGTTAAATCTGCGGAAAGTTTGACAAAATTTATGTGAAAGTGTGATTTGACAAGGCTAGGTGCGACAAAATTCTTGTTCATTGCATAAATCACTGGCGCACAAACTGTCTGTATATTATTTGATTTTCTAAATTTATCCTCCTGACTTGCAGAAAAGCGTCGAAGGAGTTATAACATGGAGCAACTTCAAGTAATTACCTGTATCAGCATCCGGAGGTGCCGAGATACTGCTGTCTTGAAATTTTTCTTTAATTTTTTAGATTTTATTGAAGATACGACCGAAATTTAAAACTGCTCGCTACGATCGCTAAGCAGAGAAAAGTGCCGTAAAGTGTCTTTCCCAAGGACATAACAGCATTCGCGAGTAAGTTTTGATCCCTAAACGTGCCGAACACGTCGCCAACAATCACAGCACTTTTAACCACTCGACTACGTTCACGAAGGTTTTTGCAAAAATTTCCTATTTTTGAATCACAAAATTCTAACTGCAAATTAGAAACAGCTAATTTTGATGTCCATATTCCTAATTGCAAACTCCAAACCGCTTATTTTTTTGCGAAATGATAATTGCATGCTGTCAAATGCTCAATATCTATTGCAGAATTTCTATTTGCAAACTGCACACAGCTACTTTTTGATTGCAGAACTTTCATTGCAGACAAAAAACTGCTGATTGTTCTGGCAAAAGTATGTTTAACACTTAACAAATTTTCAAGACTTTGATATTACTGTTTGTTAGACACTTACTTAACAAAATAAAAAGTTAACTTTAAAAAAATATCTGCAATTGCTACACCGAAGTCCTTTTCGTAAAATAATTTTGAAATAATATAAGCTGGTTTTAAATTTGTTTATTTATCTACTTTTTTGGTTATTTCAAATCGAATAATTCTACTTTGATTCAAAGTATAATTTAATTAATTAAAAAACAAATCGGGTCCGCAGCATATATTCCGTAGGTTTATTTGTTAGCTTTATTCAACAGAGTTTTTTTGTTCCTCTTTCTGTTTTTGAATTCAAACGCTGCATTTTGTTGCTGACTTATCGAAAACACTTGAAAACTAAATTATACAACAAAAAGTCCCTCTGGGAAATCACCTGTTTTGATGGCGAGGGAAAAAAAACGGTTTAATAGCAGCCGAGCGTCATTATCAAAAAGCCAAGCGTGCCTTGTAAATGGTTAACTTATTGGCACATCTGTTGGTCAGTACTAATTAATAAAAATTGTGAACAGACTGTGGCAAAAATTAACAATAGTAAATAGAAATAAATTCACTAATGCTTCATTGGTATTGCAATAAAACTTTATTCTAAGTTCTTTGAGTGCTTTGCACAACACTATCGCCTCTTCTGCATGTTTTCTAACATTGCAATAGTTTAAAAATTTCTTTAATAAGTAAAATTTATTTTTTTAACATTTAGTTCCAAATCAATTATTCTGGCTGTTTGGGGTAAAGGGCATTGTCGTTCAATGGTTACCTTTATCAACAGAACAAAGGTTCAACTCCTTTTCTAGCCTTGCCGCAGGGCCTTTGGTTGAAATCATTGTGTTTTTGTACAACCTTTTTGCTTGAAAGTTCTAAAAAGCAAGTATGTTACAGCAATAAAGCTAAATAAAAGCTAAAAAACGATAAACATTTCAAGTGAGAAGAGCCAAATCAAAAGCAAATCTTTTACCGCGCCCGAATCCAGTAGCGGCTGGCAAGTAAAAATGCGGAAGTGCCGCAAATTGCAAAAAGCGGTTAACAATTAAACAGAAAAAACGTAGGTGCATTTTGAGGAGCCAAAAATGTCTGTGTGTAAGCATCCACAGATCCAATTATGTTTTTACATGTAATATGTATCAATATTAATCGCGATACAATAATTAATTAATAAAATCAATCAAAGTTTAATTGGTGGTCAGTTTGACTTTGCTAAAAAGGAAATTAGATTTCTGTAAGACTCTTAACATATCAATATATTATTTAAGAAGTCTTATACTGTTCACGCTTCGCTAATCAAATCGAATGATCTGCTTTTATTTTTTATTTTATTTTCTATTCCAAGCTCAAACTTACGTTTAGCCTACATAACCACCCACCTACCACAAAGCTTATATGGATTACATCATTTTGCGTTACTTTGCGTGAAGCTTTTGAACTGCATTTAGAACAGCTCAAGTTGCCAATTCTACATTTCTGTAAAATTGCTTTAATAACTTGATAAAACTTAAATTTTTGTAAAGAAAATTGAGAAAAATTAAAAGATACAAAAAAATTGTTGAAGTGTTGCTGATAAGATCTACAACTACTGTGCAGATACTTGGAGGTGCTGCAGCTCTCCAGCTTCTTCAGCCAAGTCGCCACTGCTAGCGTTTCTGAATGCTACTTTCTGTGTTACATTCTTTCATTCCTTCACTTCTATTTTCAAGCTATTACGTTTAAATTTACATCGACAAAGTGACTGCAAATAAGGAAACAGTGGGTAAACGATTTATGTTTATTGCAATCAATAAAATTATTTTAACGGTGCTTGGAGAAACTCCAAGCCCTTCACTGATTTTTACTTCCTAGAAAACTCCAAATTCTAGTAAAAGCTCAAGTTTTATTTAAAACAAATTTTAGTCAGCACAAGACAGCACCATTCAGTAAAGTTCAGTACTAGTCAGCAGAGTTAGCACAAAGTCAGCAAAAATTTAGAGAGAACTATTTTCGGCAACCAAAAAAACAAGAGCTCTTATCGTTATTATTTGATTTATTGGTGCTTTGCAGTCATTGTATTTTTTCAAGTACCAGGACGAAAAATACGAGCGAAAACAAAGTAACCGTGCACGATCTAAGTGACGATCGTCAAAACAACGACTGCATTAGAATGAACAGCGATCGTCTTTTGAGAGCGATAAACATTTGATTACTCTCCAGTCGCTGTTTCAACGGCCGCTGTTTTGGTAGTTGCTATTCTGAACGTCTACCGTAGGCCTACTCGTTTGCGTATACACATAAAACAAAATGCAGGGTGTGCAACCTGTAATCACGATTGAAATAATAATAATAAGAAATATTTATTTAAAGGTTACACATTAATGTACAAAATAAAAATTGATAGTGACACAACTTGTTACACAAAAATCAATTACAATAAATACGGATTAAATATACCAGAAAGTGTAAAAGTTAAGCTAAAATCAGCTTTAAATTTAGTTAAGTTGGAGCAAAGAACATTTCTTGCATTAGAGTATCGAGGAAAGTGAAGAAGTACATGCTCAAAATCTTTAGGTACGGAGTATAAAGAACATAGACCCGACAAATTTAGGTTTATTCTCTGCAAATGTTTATTAAGTCCTCTTGTTCGCAAACAAAACAAAAAATTAAAAGATGAATTAAATTTAGAAAAAAGTAAAAAAAAAAGTAAATATTTATAACTTCCACCAGTAGGTGAGGACTTTTAAAAAGTTGTCCGAAAAATTATTAACATAATCTTTAACTATAACTTTGATTTTTATTTCCAAAATTCACAAAACCGCACATTTTCTTGGTATAGGGCCAGGAATTCTTTTGGATGAATTCAAACAAGTTTCCAATTTAGGCAGTTAGTCGCCTATCTTATTAGTCTCAGTTTCTGCATGTGAGAATATCCACATAATTAATATCTGTAATCCACTTTTAACTAAAAAAGATAAAATTTTTTTGTTAAGATAAAGCTGATAAAGCCTTTAAATAAGCCGAGACTATCACTAAGTATTATAATATTTTCATTCCTATTCTCGAAATCTAGTTGGTTTCAGTGATTTTAGTATTGAGAACAGTTTTTCAGAAAAAATTAACGAATAATAATCATTAATTTTAATCACGTAACCTGTTGAGATAAAAAGTCGGCTTGTATAAAGTTTAGTCTTCAAACCATCTGTACTAATATGTAATCATTTTAATTTGATAAAATTTATTCTAACAACAACTGCTTATTAGCGAATGGATTTTCGTGTTTACTTAAAAAAGTTTTGAAAGTAAATCAACTGCCACAAGTGGCAAGGTCCAATAAGATAGAAGTAAGTTTGCTGAACGGTTGATAACAATATTATCTGAAAAATGTTATTTTTTAGTCTGTAAAAATTTGTTAATTTAAGATTAAAAGATAAATGATTAATATTGCTTGAAAATAATCGTATCAGCTCTCCGAAATTACACTGGAAGCAGGGTGAGAAATATAAGCCATAAGTTTTTAGTTTAAAAAAACTTGGATGTGACGTAGATGGAGAGATAATTGGTTGCAGGCGTTCTGTAAACATATGGTAGATTTCATTACCGCCGTACAAATTTGTAAAGTTTAACGAAATTTGAATTTGTTTCACAACAGTGCTTTGACAAACAAATTCGCAAAGACTTTGTTGCCGCCTGCTACAATTTATGTGGATGCAGCTTACCAGGACTTTTGTAACATCCTCGAGAAAGCTGTCAAAAAGACTATTCTACTCGGTTATCAAAACAGCTATATTACGTGTAGGAATGCGGAGTGTAAATCTTTCTACACAGCGTTCTTGCAGTCTCCTCAGGAAGACGACTCAAGTTTGGCTGCTTCAGCTTTACTTGCCAAGCAGACAGGAAGCAAAGGGATTGATGGTCCGAAGCAGTTCAGAGCATTGACTTTTCACACTCTAGTCGTAAAGTATGGGGTATTTTGAACAATCTTACTGGTAGGCCACGACATTTTCCTCGTGACTGTCCTGTGTTGGCTATTGCATCTCAGCTAATCAGAAATAGGAGATACGAGGCTGTTGAACGCAAGTCGTCTCGACTTGTTTACTCAAGGAGTGCCAAACTTTTGGAAGGCCACAACACCAGATCCAGTGAATATCTCCGAAAATTTCTTTTAAAGAGAACTGCCCTTCGACACTTAAAACCAGGTAAAGCTCCGGGACCTGATTTCATCTGCTCAGAGCTTATACTACTTAGATGCTCGCCAAGAGAGACTAAGATCTATTTAGACGCCCGTTTATTCCAGCTGCGCGGAATCTATTAAACAATTTTGCAGGACTTGGCATCCGCGCTTCTCAGTGGACCAATTACAGATGGAGCGCAGAGTACTGTGGGAACACATCTAGGCTCCGTGCTTTCGTACCCATAACCAGAGCCAGGCCTGTTGGATTGAGCTTGCCCCAAACAACTTGATTTATGCTCAATTGCCTGCGGACTGGTGTTGGGCGATTTCATTCGTCTATGCACAAATCAAGCCTCGCTCCTTCAACAAATTGCGGCGCCTCCGAACAAATCCCAAACCACGTTCTAATAACGTTTCCCATACATTGGGCACCACATGGACCACGAGGTGCAACGTTTTTGGATGATGAAACCCGATGCTAGCTCAACACCACCACTGCCAGCATCTGATCAGGTAGACAGCAACCTGGGTTGTAGTAAAAGAGCATACCCTCGGCCACAGTTCTGTCTGTGATTGACCCGAGCGGATGTTCTTTTAAACGACGACAACAGCAACCGTTTTTAGCGCAAAATTTGGAAATGAATAAAAGTAACAACTCATCACTTCCAATCATTACATCATCACTTCCAATGTCGGAATCTTCATTTTTGTTTAGAAATTTAAGTGAAGACTAAAAAAGGTTGCTAATTTCAATCGAGTCCATCACTTCTACTTTTGTGTTAAATATAAGGTGAAGACGAAAATAAAAAAAACCTTTACCTTTAATCGATTTGTAATTTTAATTAGGTTTTTATGTTTTTAGGGACAAATTTAATTCAATGCTCCTGTATCTGCCCATTTATACCCTCCCTTTTTGAAAAGAAAGACACCGGGCAGTATAAAGAGAGCGATTGAAACCCTTTTTCCTGCTTTTGATGGTACGTACCTTAATAAGCTATCATAATTTTTGTTTCTATGCTTATCTATCAATTTTTTTATTATATAGGGTGTCCTTAAACTCCTTCACAGATTTAAAATTTTAATATCTCAAAAACCGCACAAGGTAGAAACTTTAAATTTTCGACAGTAACCTATACCAACATAAAATTTTTTGTTATTTTTTACAGATTATTTTATTGTTAAAATAAGTAAGAATAAGTCATTTTTAATAAAGGCGTAAGTTTGCAACAAAGTATGAAACATGTTGACCATTCAACAAAAAGCACAATATGTCTTTGGTACTATAAATTGAAATCACCAACTGCAATACAACGTCAATTTAGAAATGAGTTTGGACAAGACCCTCCTCACACTAACAGCATTAAGAGATGGTTTAAAAATTTTATGGAAACCGGCAGCATTTTGGATCGCAAAAGATCGGGTAGGCCAAACGTTGATGAAGAGACTGTTGATGCTGTGCCTGTAACATTTTATCGTAGACCAAGAAAATCAATTCTTGTTGCATCAAATAAACTTGCTATTGCTCAAAGCACAAAGTTTTACATAAACGGTTTCCTCTCCATGCTTACAAGTTATAAATTGTTCAAGCTTTTAAGCCGGATGATCACCCTCGCCGAGCAGCTTTTGCTGAAAAAATTCTTCAGCGCATTGATGATGACAATGACTACCTAAACAGTGTGGTTTTTTCCGACGAAGCAACTTTTCATGTATACGGAAAAGTCAATAAGCATAACATTCGAATATGGGGATCAGAAAATTCTTGCGAGGTTGTAGAAGAAGAAAGAGACGGTCCCAAAGTTAATGTTAAATAGTCAACATGTTTCATGCTTTGTTGCAAACTTACGCCTTTATTACAACTTATTTTTGCTTATTTTAACAATAAAATAACTTTTTAAAAACAACAAAAAAACTTTATGGCGGTATAACTCACTGTCGAAAATTTAAAGTTTTTGAAATATTAAAATTTTAAATGTGTGCAGGACTTTATGGACACCCTGTATTTGCAAGCACATTTTCTAATTTTAATAATTTTACAGCAAAGAGCTCATAAAACTTAAAGTTAAGTAACCGCAATCTAGTGACTATTTTGCCAAAAGAAACTATATAGCAAGAGCCTAGAATCGGCCAATTCTTTCCAAACATTTTTTATCCCGTAACCTGTCCAGATTCTACTATGGTCGAACGGCATTAAATGCAGCTCAAACGTATGTTTAATCATCTAAAGCTTCCCAACCTCTTGCACTAGTTTGCATCACTTTTCTGTAAAAATTGGGATATACCGTTAAAACACCTCAAAAAGTTGCCAATTCAAAAGTTTTTAAGAGTTTGCTTTCAAAACACCAGTGAACTTAAATTCATGTAAAAAAATTGAAACAAAATAGAATAAAATTTAAAAAAATCGCTTCGCAGTTATTTGAAGGTGCTGCAGCTCCTACCAAATCAAATCGCCACTGCTCTTGAAGAACTTTTTTTGGTCTTTTTAGTTTTCTAATGAAAGTAAACTTGCTGTTGGTTTGTACTTAGAACTATATCTTTAACGCGGCCGACATGTAATAGAAAGGTTAAATACCCTAATGGATTTGCTACCAAAACAAACAGCTCAGGTTATTCAATAAAACTTCTAAAAATTGGTCGCCGCAGAAGATTGTTGAATAGACTCTGTCAATCGCATAGGCGCATGCAAGAGAGTGGGGGTTTGGGGTCAACTTCCCTTGAAAAATGGTGATCAGAGATATACACTTATACGCAATAGCATATTAGCGACAAATATGCTACAATAGACCTAGTATAGTATAATTTTTTACAATTAACGCGGTTTGACCTTTTTAAACTTTATTAATAATTTTATTAAAAATCATTTTTCTATCGCTCAAGTTGCGTCAAAGTTTGCTAATCTGAGTAAAACTTGCAAACTCCAAAATTATTTCAACATAAGTCAGGTCTTTTGTAGTTGAACTTTGAAGTCTATTTTTTTCACAATGCTTTCGTGTGAAATACAAGCTTCTTCTACCCCACTTCTGGCAAGATTGTTATGAAAAGGAAACAAGTGTTAGAAGCATCTAAGGAAGATCTCTTAAGAAAAATTGATTAAACTCTGAAAAAGCTTGATAAAAAAATATAAAACAGTGAAATAGTTTTTACAAAAATTATTTCAATGCTTAAAATGTAGATGGATCAGTGGTTCTCAAAGTTTACGTCGCATTCCTGCCTTTTAAAAAGAAAGCCATTTTCCAAAAGTCCATGAAAAAATGTTTTGAGAAAAATTAATTTTTGTTATTAATTAAAAAACTTTTTTTGTTTTTTTGTTGTAGAATGATTTACCGTGGTCTTACTTTCAAGATGTTGAGACTTCATTTGGATAAGCTTGTCTGGAACAGAAGTGCTTCTCCTATTATTTGACCGCAAGCAAAGCAAGTTTGGCCGTCCCAGAAATAATGTTTCTGGGGGATTGGTATTGCCCCCTTTTTTTTTGATATTCACACGTCTGATCTGCCTTCATAATCTCTAGAAAATTTGCTTTTGCAGCTGATCTAGTATTGTTGCATTTTTTTAAAGACTGAAAGAACTTGAAAATAAGTCATGACTATAGTTTTTTGTATCTCCAGAATTTGAGGTTAACAGCATAATTTGAGATTGACAACAGCAATAAATTTTTATTATTACTTAATAGATCGCTCAAATTCCTTCACCGTTTTGTGGCATTGCGTAAAAAACTATCTTCGCGCGTCACACTGTTGTAGCAACTTGCAGAGATAAGACAACGGTACAAAAGCGTTGTACACAACTGCCCTATTCTAGCCTATTCAACAGCTAAATACTTGGATACAATCTGGTCTCGCCCAATGGACAAATCATGGATGGAACACAGAGTACTGTGAGAATACATCCAGTCTCCATGCTTTCATTACCATGACCACTACCAGGTTTGTTGGAACAGCTTAGAATAAGATCGATTGGTTGCGGAATGGTGTTCAGCGATTTTATTTTTCCATGCACAATGGGGTCTCCTCCTTTACAGGATTGCAGGTGCGGCGCCACTGAATAATCCTCTGACCACGCTATAACAGTATGCCCCATAGCCTGCATTGGGAATGACATGGGGCTTGAGGTCTGACAGTTCTTGATGACAAAACCCAATGCTGGCTCAAAACCACCGGTTTTAACATCTGATCTGGGCAGTACAGCAGCCTGGGTTAGTAAAAGAACAAACCCTCGGCCTATTCCTATTTTTGTCTAACATAGAATCGATGGCCTTCTATACTATGACGACAAACCGCACCGCTATTCTCTTTCTCACTTTTGGGATTTTGCAGCACGTTTAGATGGCGTAAAACTATTTTTTCAAAGTTGACCTAATTCGAGGCTACCATCAGGTTCCAGTAGCAGAAGCTGACATTTGCAAAACGGAAGTTATAACGCCATTTCGTCTATTTTAGTTTCTCCGCATGTTTTTTGGGCTCAAAACGCTACCCAAGCATTTCAACGGTTAATAGACACGTTTAATCAATTGCTTGATTTTATCTTTGTTTATCTTGATGATATCTTTTTAGCTAGTTCCTCGCAACACGAGCATCAAAAACACAGCTCAAAATGCTATTTAAAATTTTTCAGTCATGGCCTATTAATTAATCTTGAAAAATGTGAATTTGGGCGCGCTCATCTAGATTTTTGTGGCCATCGCATCAACAACACTGGCGCACACCTACTCTCCACTAAAGTTGATGCTATTTGCAATTTGTCCCCACCCAAAAGTACAAAAAATGTACAAAATTTTATCGGCATAATTAATTTATATCATCGCTGTACCCCTTCTGCAGCTAAATTAATGGCCCCCACTATATCACATCATTGCAAACAATAGTATAATTTTGCAATGGAGTGACTCTCGACAAATCTCATTCACACAAGTGAAACAAGCTCTTGCCAATGCAACATTGATACATAATCCAAAAAATAACGCCTCCACCGGCAGTTACGGTGGATGCTTCGGTCGTCGGTATTGGCGCTGTACTCGAGCAATTTATCGATGGTGCATGGCAACCATTGGCATTCTTTAGTTGTCTGCTGTGCAAACCGGAATTCGATCGTGAACTGCTTACTATTCATCTTGCCATTCGTCTTTTCCGTAATTTTTGAGATGGCCGATGTTATTTAATTTTTACCGACCACAAGCCACTCACGTTTGCTTTTCCTAAAAATTCTGATCTTTGGTCCACTCGACGGCAGCGCCATCTTGTAGCTATATCAGAATATATCAGGGGTATTTGCCATATTGCTGGAGAGCAGAACTTTGTGGCAGACAAACTGTCTCGTCCAACTGTCACTTTTTTTTCAGACTCCTCCAATTAACTTGAACTATCAGGACATGGCAACAGATGAGGTGGTTTTAAAAGTTCAGGCCTAAAGCAGAACCACAACAAATCGTCGGTTACAAGTTATTTCAATTGGAAACTCCAACGCTTTGTTACTGTCAGACGTATTTGCTGCTAGACCTCGGTTAATCGTTCCGGTTTCCCGGAGGAAACAAGTTTTTGATGCAATTCATGATTTGTCTCACCTGTCCATTCGAGCCACACGCAAGCTGATGCTTCCAAGGTTGTTTGGCACGGCTTGAAAAAACAAGTCGGGCAATAGACCATAAATGCTTAGCTTGCCAAAAAGCTAAAACTCAACGACATGAGAAAGCACCAATCATTTCTTATTCCCTCCTGACAAAAACTTTGATTATGTAAACCAAAACTGTTTCTGTGCGGCATAGAATGAGCCGACTTCGGGGCATAGAAACCCTGGCGTGGTGTTAAACTCAGAAATCTTTTCACAAATTCAATCAAAATTAATCAATTTATCAAGCTTTAGTTTTATTCAACAGTTCAACTTATTCAAATAAAATGAAAAAATAAAAGCATAACACATATTGATTAAGCAATTTAAACAACAGCTTGTCTAACTAAAATCCCTTTAAAAAATGCTTGCAGGCTAATAATTATAAGTGTAGCACATTTAATCAATATTAAGCTTCTCAAACTATGATTACTGTTAATTCAGCCCGTACGTGAAAAATATGAAAAGATCGTAGTCACATAATAGATGATTAGGAGTAGCCGAAGCAAAAACGGAGTAAGGCGGAAAGAAAGAAAAAAAAGTTAAAAAGGTTAGAAAAGTTAAAACAATAAAGAAGGGGGGGAGGTAGCAGGATTAACAACAAATTGTTTGTAATTAATTGTAATAACGAAGTGACAGTTTAATAAGGCGACCGCGCCTGGAAAATCGAACAGGTCCGTCTGTTGTTGGAACATAGACGTTTTCGGACCTTTAACATCGTCTGAGGAAACCGTTTCCTTTTAACCATGGTGGATTGTTTTACAAGGTGGTCCGAGATAATTCCTCTAAGGAGATGCAACTCTGGCCTGTGCTCAAAGCTTTTGTTGCTACATTGATTTCCCGTTTTAGAGTGCCCACTCACCTTTCCAGGGACAGAGGCTCACAGTTTACTTCTTAACTATGGCCCTCCATTCATGAACTGTTAGGCATCCGCGTTCACCAAACCAAAGCCTTTCACCCGCAACTAAAAGCTGCTTTAACCCTTTCGAACCGAAAGGACTATTTAGTCCCACACCACTATTTTTAAAATTTCTTCTATAATACTATAAAATTTTATGAAAAACTTTTTTATTATTCTTTAGCAATATTTTGGCAACCATGCTAGTCAATTGTAACAGGTGCAAATTCTTTTCTTTATGATTATCAAACCAACTAAATACATAAAATTTAGTTTAACCATATATAGTTTTAAAATTAAATTCGAAAATAAAATAATGTTTAATTTAAGAAAAGCTGGATAAAATTTACTATAAAAAAGTCTTGTGGGATGATATAAAGCAAATTTGACTTTTTTACTAGTGTTTATGTTTAATTTATTTGCTTTTCAAACTTGGGACTATTTAGTCCCAACCGGTTTTATGCGTACTTTTTACTTGTTTTTTGTCGAATTTAGATGGCCTAGAAACAGACTAGATCAAGAGAATTTATAATTGGTGTAAATGAAGTAATGGAATTAATTACTGCTGATGAGTCCGATTCATCCAATAATAACCCTATAGATGAAAAAGATGTAATGTTTTTGGAGAAAGCAATGTCAGATACTGATAATAATATAATGGTAACAATCGATGAGGCCCACGCACAAAGTATTGAACCAAATGTTGTGGAGCCTTTACCTCATCTATTTTATTGGAGAAAGATTTGTACGTACTTCTTTTAATATTCCGAATTGCTCTTTATCTGGTACAGTTAATTTAAATTATGAACATGGCCATGAGCCAAAACCAATAGAAATCTTTTCAGACACCATAAAGCTGGAAACACTAATGAATTTAGTCAGTGCACAGTGTGAGTTGTACATGCAGCAGAAAGGAATGGTTTTTAAAGTAGAAATTAATGAGCTAAAAGCATTTATTTTATTTATTTTATCTCTATATTTATCCTCCTGACTCGCAGGAAAGCGACGGAGGCGCTAATACATAAGGTAGGCAATCACCCCGATCTACTTCCGGAGATGCCAAGATATTGCTGTCCGCTTATAATTTAATAGAGATATAACTGCAATTTAGAACTGTTTGCCAGGACCACCAATCAGGGGAAAGTGCGTAAAGTGTTTTTCCCAAGGACACAACAGAATGGCGCGAGTGGGTTTTGAACCGAGACAGTGTTGATCACGATCCCGGCGCTCTAACCACTTGACCACTTTGCCGACAACTTCTTTTATGGGATATCATACCCTTCCTAGTATTCGCAATTATTGGAATAAAGATCGTGGTCTTGGTGTAAAAGTTGTGTCAGACGTAATGCCTCGAAACATATGCAAGATAAATTTCCTCACAGTGCGTGCTTGAAAACATTAAAGAACTTCAAGCACGACGTTGTTATGGATTTGATCGGGAAATTTTCAAGCAGAAAACGAGCAAGAAGTTCTTCAACTGTGGTTTCAAGATTTCCCTCAGACGGTTCCGATATTCATCAAGTTACACGAGTTTCTTATCAAGACCGTGTTAAATGCAAATTGTGTACCAAGCGGAAAATAGATTCTCGTACTTGCACATGTTGCAATGATTGTAATTTATTTCTTTGTCAAACAAATAAAAAAATTGTTTCAGGAAATGGCATTTCGGTGTTGAGAGGAATATTTTAGTGTAAAATATGTGTGTGCATTATTTCAATTCTTATGCTGTTTAGTAAAGCAGGGTAAAAAGTAATTATCATAACAACGAAAGACCACTATGGCAGAAAATCGTTAATAGACGCAAATGCTCTTTGAATAATAATTGCTTAAATTCAAATGTTAAAAAAAAACAGAAAGTTTTCATGATGTAATAAATAATTCTATTTTTCTAAAACTCCAGATACCTTAAAGTTACTCAAATTCATTGAATATGACAAGAAAAATTAAAGCTAATATTTTGAAAAAAAGTACGCTTTGAACCGATTGGGACTAAATAGTCCCAAATATTTAAAGCCCCTATACTAATTTGTAGATGTGCCCCGACAAATTTTTTTTTGTGCAACGGCATTTTGGTAACACATCCTGCAAAGAAATAATAAATTTACTATTTTATATTGTATAATAAAAGTTCAGGTCTGAAGGGGTTAAGGCGTGTTTAACGGGTGCAAACTGGATTCATGAACTGGGTTTTGCCCGGCGTTTGCGCACGCCTAAAAAGGATATAAACTGCTCTACAGCCGAGCGTACCTACGGAAGTCCTCTTACAATCCTGGGAGACTTTATTTCCAGTACAAACGCGCCCCCGAACCTTTTCTACTGCTTCCCTGGCTTCAACAGACTATCAGTAAGTTTACGTTTACACCTATGTTGCAACACGGTGTAGCACTGCACCACATGTTTCGTGAAGTTTTTATTAGCCCATATGTGTTTATTTGACGTGATTCGCACAAACCACCACTTATACCACCCTAAGAGGGACCGTATGAGGTCTTGAAACACGGAAACAAGTCTTTTCAGATTGATGTTAGCTTCCTAGAAGAAGCTATTTCTGCTGATCGTCACAAACCTGCCGTTTTCGACACGACACTTCTGGTCCAACTCGATCATCCCAAGAGACAACAAAGACCACCAAAATCATAATTATTGCTTACATAAATTTTTTTTGTAACAAAAATTTATGTAAGCAATAATTTGAACACCATATTTATATTTATGAATTATAGCCTGTAATTTTTTATAAAAATGTAGAATAGTGGCCCTCTCAGTCACAACGTTTGCCCACCCTATAATTTATTTATTTTATGTTTTTGTTTTCATTTTTATATTTATTCTCTTGCCTTGCAGAAAAGCTTAGCAAGCGCTACACTCAAAACAGGTAATTTCTCCAAGCTGCTTCCAAAGATGCCAAGATACTGCTGTCCGGTTGAAATTTTTTATTTTAATTTTTTAGTTTTTTAAAAAAATACGACAAAAATTTAGAACTGCTTGCCAACACTTGCCAGGGAAATATGCCGTAAAATGTTTTTCCCAAGGACACAACAAAATGGTGCGAGTAGGTTTTGTACCGCAGCCGTTTCGATCACAACTACGATGCTCTAAGCACTCTATGCCGCTTCTGACAGTCAGTTCAACCACCGTTTAAAAAGTTGTAATCTATAAATTTCTAGGCCTATGCATTGAAGAATGAAGGTTGAGGGTTAAAATTCATGAAATTGATGGTTAAAGGTTGGTGCTATGTATAGAGCCTCCAACGATTTTCTTGAGTCAAGGAGTCGGGAGGATCAATCAATCAATCAAGGTTTTATTTTTTCGTCCGATACACAGCAGATAATCATATTAAAATGCACACATGTGGTCGAAAAAAAAGGAATCAGCGACAAATTTTTTTTAAGTCTACGGTTCGGTTACTTTTGGGACACCCTGTATAAACGTAATTTTAGATTATTAAAAAAAACTATTGTTTTTGGAATAATTAAAATGGACTCTGTTTGTGTAAAATTTTTCAGTCTCGGTCTTGGTCTCGATTACTTCTGATCTCGGTTTCAAACCTTTGGTCTTAAAATTGGAAGGTCTTGACTTCGGTCTTGGTATCCGAAACATTATCGGTTCTCGCCCTTGGTCTCGATGTTTGTGGTCTCGTCTACATCACTAATTCATTGAACAAACATTATTGTAGATTCAAGTAGCAGCTTTATTATCGGCTTTACTAATCTCTTGCTCAAGTCGACTAATTTCTTTAGAAGGACATACGATTTTGTGTATAATATCAAACAGTAGTGTACTGAACATCTTAAAACTATGAACATTTTTTCTTTTCTTGTTTATTATGCTGGTTTTAAGTTTTTTAACTTGATTGAGAAAAACAATTATTCAATGCGTCGAAAACGCCTCTTGGTCGTTTTAGGTAATTCAAAACCCCGGTTGTTCTATTGTCAAAGAATCGATTTACAGTAGATTTGTTTTTTTCTTTATAAAATTTGTTAATGGTTAATAAAATCAAGGTTTTGGTTTTGTTTAATTGTATATTAAATGATTTTGGCTCTTGTAAATAGGAAAAACAAAAATCTTACAAGATTCAGTGTAGCAAACTCTATTCTTTCCCTCACACATCATATTTCTTGGCTTGTTACAGTTACAAGAAATGGATGACCAAATGACAAACATTGTTGTAAACAGTTTGCTTCATCATCAGGACTGATCCAGGGACAGCCTATATATATATTTCATTTCCAATTATTCTCATACCTAAAGCAATAACCACCTTATAAATTTATTGAATGACAACATTGAAATATTACTGAATACAACGTATCATTATGGTGTAAAAGGCACAGTTTACAATTAATCTAAAAAATATTTATTTAGAAGAACTCAACAAGTTGATTTTAATTCAAATATTTCAAATATATTTTTTCCTCAGTACCTCAAGGCTCAATTCTTGATCCACTCTTGTTTATCATTTACTTAATAATTTTTCAAAATATCTCAAATGCAGCAATAACCTGTCTTTTGCTAATGACACAGCTATCATTCTCAGTGAAAAACATAATAATTTACTGTATTATTTCAAAAAGGAAATAAAGAGCTCAAAATCGTTGATCACTGGCTAATAGCTAATAAGCTTTTTTTTAATGTCAAAAAAACAATTTAATATATTTCATTCAACAGTGGTAACATAAAATCATTCTCAAAGAAATCATTTTTCACTGCTAAAAATAATCATATAAAAAGAGTCACCTCAATCAGATTGTTACGTGTTGTATTCAATGAACGCCTAACGTGGAAAGATCACATGGCAATGCTAATCAACAAACTAAGTTCATCGCTATACGTAGTGATAAGAGTAAAGTCTTTTTTAACTCAAGAAGAACTACTTACACTTTTGCATTCACTAATTTTGATTCATAGAAGGTATTGCATAACAACTGGGCTCTATGGACACACTGTGTAATTCAATAATTTACAAAAAATCTGTAACAAGTTTATTAATATGATAATTTATACTAATCTCACAAAAAACGCCACAAAGCAATAACAAAAGATAACATTCTTAATAAACAACCACTCAATTAACTAAATACTTCAATATGCATGTACAAGTCTTTTTACAAGCAATTTCGTTGGCATTAGCAATATATTTTGAAGAAAAACTTCTACTGTAATTACTAAAAGTAACTGTCAAATCATGTACAAGTCATGCAAAAACACAGTAACAAAACAGTTAATAAGATACATTGTGCAAACATTTGGAATGAGTTACCTGAAAAGATAAAATTGTGTGAATCTTTTGAGTATGTTTGTTAAAAAATCTAAAAAATTCTGTTAAAGTGAGATAATTTTTACCTTTTTCCTTTTATATGCGAGACTGCTTCGAGACCAAATTTTCGTGTTCCGATCGCCGCGTTTTCACAACGTGCTCTCTTTGTTTGAGTTGCCGGCGTGGTCGGTCGGCAGTGAGTTGGTGTAGTATCAAAGTTGGTCGTAAATTGCATGATTTTACATTTGATTATTTTGTGTTTATAGGGTGACCGTCCGACCGTTTTAAAGCTAAAATTACGGTAAGCAAAAATTAAGTTGAAACAGAAAGGAAATTTGGTTAAATTGTATTTGAACAAGATTAAATTTTAAGTTTTGGTGTTTATTCAATGTTTATAGTTCTGGCAGTGTTGTCAATAGATTTGTTCGAGAATTCTGGTGTTGTGAGAAACATTTTAAGCTTTCAAACCAAAGGTCATTGCTCAAATAGAACGGCGAAAGGATTTGACCGCAACAAATTCTTTGTTGAGCAACAATTAAACTATAAACTACTACATAGGTTGTCATTTAATATCTTTTGATTGTCTTATTTTTCTTGTGTTTCAGAAAAACAACGAAATAATTTAAAAATCCTCAATTTTACGATGGTCAAGAAAAGACTCAAGAAAAGTTCTGCAGGATCACTCTTGTTTTTACATGGAACAATTTTTTAATTGTTGCATTAATATTTTATTTATTATTGTTATTATTATTATTATTATTATTACTTCGCATTTTTTTCGCGTATTTTTGAAATATGTTTTTTATGTTTTATTTTCTTGTGTTTAACTAAGGTTTTTAATGTTTTTGTTTTTGCTTATTTCTTTACTGATGTTTTTGTTTGAGAAATAATCTTTTGATCCACTACAGGATTTTTTTCGGTGGGTTTGTTTGGCTGTTGGGCTGGTAAAATATGTTAATATAAGCTTTTATATATATATTAAAAACTAATCATATTTCTCGAGTCAAACTCTGCTATGGTCTCACCAATGCACCACCCATGTAGCAGCGTTTTATTAAACAAATAACCTCGGTCTTGTATTTTTTTCTTTCTATTTTTTTCACACAACCTTATAGTGAGGTGGAGCAGCCTTGCTTTTATTTGATAAAATAGATCACACTTTCCATCGTTAATTGGCAAGTCACTACGTCAGCTCGTTTTATTGCTTCTTCTTTTTTCTGGTCCCGTCTATAAATTACTGAAAAAACTTTTAATCTTTTGTTGTATTTTCATCATGTGGTGGAGCAGAAATAAAAGAAAACTTAAACTAAACTAAACTGAGCATTATAAATGTTAACAAAACATAATAAAATTTATATGAAATCGAGAAAAATTTCATAATCCATAGAAAAGTTAAAAGTCTTTTGACTATTATACTTCAGCAAAGTTAAATCGACAATATTATTTAACTGGTCGAATTGCGACACAAAATATCACTAATAAAATCAATCAAAGTTCAATGGGCCAAATATTTAATCTACAAATTAAAGATTAAAACTTAACTAATTCATTACGAAAAATTGATTTCAATCTTTATCATCAATTTCATCAAAATCATCATCAATTTCTTTAAAAATCAAAATTAAAAAAAAATTTTTTAAATTAAAAAAAGCAGTACTCATTCTATTCAAGTTGTGGTTCTATTCAATTACAAGTTACTAATCACAATCATTCAGTATCTATAAAGAATATTTTCATGCAGTGTATATTTTTGCTGTAGCCAACTACTCATTGCCGCAAACTGTCTTTCGTGCATGCATTTGCATTGATTTTGTAAAGTTTTCCGTAGATGTATTTTCACCCAATGTATTTCGCTTGGCTGCTGACTCAACTTGCAGCACTCATATACTTGCTGCACAGCGTTCATCTGCTCCCATGACAACCGTCATGTTATAATTTCTAGTTTCTTAATATTTTTTTGTAGTGCCTTTCCGTTGTTTCCCCCAAATCATTGTTGGCTGATCGCGCCCTCAAAGTCATCACCGCTCTTTGTGTGGTTATTTTCGCCTCACCTGCTAACAGAATGTAGCTTGTTCACGTGACCTTCTACCGCGTGCTTTCGCCTGTAAAAAGGTCAGGCGTAATAATGGAAAATCAATAAAATTACTTCGACGTTATATACTTGCTGGACCGAGTCGCCGGCCAGAGAGAGAGCAGAGCGTACAGACAGGGATGCAAATTGAGACTCGACATCGTAATGTCTACGAGCGACGATCTCCGCCTGAATTCTTGTTATGAAGTTTAAATGTTATTTCGTCTGTTTAATTAAAATTGCGCCCCTGGCAATAAAAGGAGTTAAAGTTTTACTCGGTGCCAAACAAACTTACCACATTACTGTTGGATAATGTGCTAAATAAAATTTTTGTCTTTATATTGATTATCTTTTTACTCTACATTGATGAAATAATTTGGCTTTTATATGATTATTGTACAACAACCAAAATTAAAGAACAACTCCATGCTCAATTTGGTGATTTCAATCTGCAACTAGTTTTTAATAGTATTAACACCAAAAAAACTGATAATGAACTAGAATTTTTAGATGTGCTCTATGTAGCAATCTTAAATACCAAAGGATGCTTTATTACTAAATATTTCATACAATCTACAGCCAAAGGGATTATATATAAAATAAAAATGAGAACTCTTGACGACACGACCATCCGCTGCTATGATAAATTCGAACTAACTGAATCGAAATGGACCACTAAACCAATAACCACGTCGCCGCCAGTGAAGCGTATAATTTTATAAATCAGAAAATGGAAGGGAGTGGATGTTTAGACGTAACCCTAAAAAACCCTCCGAGGACAAAAATAGTTTTAAAAAGGCAGACTGTAGCGTACTTTGTAAACAAATAAAAACATTTTTTTGGTTTTTACCCACTTTTCTACGGCTTTAATTCCGTTTTTTTAGGAGGGAGGTCAGCTAGGATTATGCTGGTTTGTGTTAATGCGTCGACCAAAAATAAAGCTGAAAACTTAAAAGTGGTGACATAAGCTTTTTAAAAGTTTGTGGGTCCACCCATTAAGCCTGTTCAATCAAAACTTTATACAGAATACTTATACTAAGCAATTGGCAATGATACACTATTTTACATACGGCATGATTGGCAACAAAAAGATTCGCAGCAATATATCAACAAGAAAACCTGGTCTCAATTGTTTTTTCTGACAAAATAAAAATTAAAAGATTAAACACTTGATCTTTTTTTTTTCGCATCAGCAGTATGAGAACTTTGCACGATACATATGCGTGGAAAAACAAAGCAAAAAAGGGAATTCTTAAAAAAAATTAGAAATGACGAAATACAAACGCTTTTGCGGGACGATCCCAACAATTTAGAATTAGAATATTAAGACCAAATAACAGGCTCTACTTCAAATTACAGGTCAGAAAACAAAGTTAAAAAATTTGGATATTATCTGAAGATGCAATAACAGATATCTGCCGTCATCAACAACCTTAATAAAGAGTTTTTTTTGCGTTTAAGCACTGATAAAACGTCTCATTTGCAAAGTCCCACCTTTTCCACGTATCTAATTCCACCACTATCTATAAAATGCTTAATCATAGGCGTACCAGTCAAAAAAATATGGGGACAATACAGTTTTGCCGAAATTTTGTGACGTTCGCCCGAATCTTGATTTTTCAGCAGATGAGAAAAATTTTTTTTTAAACTTTCAAAGTTTACACTTTAAATCTGTCTTTGATTACTTAATTTTTATCCCAAAAACATAATGGTTTTCAAAAAAAAATTTTCACATTAAATGTTGAACTTTTTTCTGCATTTGGTGTTCATTTTCGATATACCAAAATTTTGTTTGTCCAAATATTTTCTTGCGTTGCCCAAAAACTTCTAATTTTTCCCGAATTTTTGAAACTTGGGATGGATTTCCGACTCTGCCCTTTTAAAGGCACGGTTAAGTGCTTCATACAATATGTAGTTTTGTTACACTTTGAGGTAAACGTATTAAATCATATTAGAGGAGAATAGCAACAATTGTATTTACATGATTAACTAAAGATATTCGTTATTTTCGGTTATTTTATAAAAACAAATAATACGGATCAAAATTCTTAATTATAATAAATAGCTCTATTTGACACCCTTTTTGAACAAATTAATACAAAAAAATCATTTTTTAGATCAAATAGACAATTAGGTTTTGCAAAAATTTTTAAAGTAAAAATTGGGCAAGCGAATAAATATCTGCCAAAACATCGATTGAAACTCAGATCACAAATCATCAATTACTCATAAACAAAAATTTATCAAAAAAACAACAATATTTGCACATTTTTTACTTAATTCCGAAATGCACACAAACTTTGATTATATTACGAAATTGAAAGCAACAGTCAATCAAATTAAATAAATATAAAACTTTTTTACTTTTCTCAAATCCATCAGCATTAACCTGACGCATTTATATTTATACAGAAATTTTATAGTTAAAATCTACAATTTATCAACACTTATCAACTTTCCAACAAAATTCTGACTTTACGAATTTCTGACTAAATATAATCATATCAGGTCTGATAAAATATTAAACAATTAAAAAAATTTTTTGAAGTACTACTGTGGTTGGCGTGTGATTTATACTTCATAAAAAAAATAAAAGGTGTACTACCTTTATTTTTAATAGTAAATATTTTATATTTTCTTTTGCTTTTTGAAAAAACTTAAAACGAGTTCTGTATTAATCTTGTACACGTGTGATGGAATGATCATCCTTATCATTGTTCTAATATTCAAGCATTGATTATCAAACTTTGTCCCAAGTATGCAGTTGAGCGGGTAGAATGTGATGAGGAACTGTTTATCTAATAATTTAGAAATCGAAAGCTTTTAGAGGATATTAGTTTGGTTCACATGAAGTGGAGTAATTTAAATGTGAAACAACAGATTTATAAAATTCTTAACTTTAAGTGAAATCTATTGACGGGTCATTGAGTTTTTAAAGTAAAGTCAAATCTTGTTAAGTTTCGTACAAGAACGCATTTGGGACAAAAACCTAACAGATTTTTTTGGCATTTTTGAAAACTAGAACTTCGGTCATTTTGATAATTATTTTCTTTTTATCACATAAAAATTTGCTAAGCGTACTACTGAAAATGGTAGTTAAAAAACAATCGAAACAAATGTGAATTTATAATTAATAGATTAAACAGATCAAAAGAAATTATTTAATAAAGTGTAAATGAGTAACAGATCAAATTAAAATTTTTCAAAATGACGTTCCTTATCATATTTTAAATTGTGTAAAAACTAAAACTCGAAAAAAAAGAATGCTGTAGTCAAGCTTAAAGAAAGTCTTTTTTTATTTATATTATTTTTGAGATACAAGCATTCAAAGTTTGTGTAATTTGGCACTTGCCCCAGGCTGCTGTTGGCAGGTTAAATCTTTGTTAAAAGAAAGTTAAACTCCAGTATCTATAAAAGGAAAAATTTTACATTTACAAATTTTTAATTACTTTCACATTTTAACAAATTAGACAATTAAAAATTATTGAAAATTATTTAAAATTAAAATTATCTGTTGATGCGGTCTGACGTCATCACCACAAATAATAGCAAGAATTAAGCGGGTTTTAAACTTTGCTTCTACAGTACTTTAAAGAGCACAACAAAGGAATAGATTCGAAAATGTCACTTGTACTGTACAAACAAATACTGGTCGTATAATAAAACCTTATAGTAGGCCTTATTTTAAAGAAGTTTTCTTCAGGCCACGATTCTAAACTCACTATAGCTTGAAATTATCAACTCGAGCTGATTAAGCAATTTTATTGAAACTTATGTGTCATTTCGCTTAAAATATTTTGATATATCAAAGTGATTTTTATTCATATTACTTTGTAACTAAATAGGATTTGTTTTTTAGTTAAATAAATTGATATCAAAGAGCTCAGCTTCAAAGAAGTTATTATATATTAAAAGCATGATTTAATTTTGCTATAGTTGTCTGACTTATTTTGTTAAAATGTAAAATACTTTAATAAAATTAATAAGTTTAGAGTCAGTCAGATTTTATTTAAGTTGGTAAAATATTGTTTCAAAAAAATCAAAATAAAGCAATTGCTTTGTTTTTGAATAAAACACTTGTAACATATTTTGATTAACTAGTAAACAATGTTGAATTAATCAAATAAACTAATTATTATTTTAACTTTTTTTATTTAGTTTTCCTTAAAACGTTAAATATTTTTATCAGGCTGCAAACTCGAACTTGAACTCGAACTCAAAAAACGTGGTATTTTTTTTCGAATTCAAACTTGAGCTGGAAAAAATTGATCGAGTTTCAGTATATTAGTTGAATAATTTATGAATAAAAACGGGGATAAAATATTAGTCTTTGTTTTATTATTACAAAATTTTGTTTGGACAGCTTTTAACGTCACCTGCTTTCAATTTTATTTTAAGTTTTAATTATTTTTTTTGTTAAAAGCAGTTCTCAAATTTGAATTGGCTATCAATCTTGTTAGTTTTGTTGTAAACTCAAACTGGAAACTCGATTAAAAATACATCGAGTTTGCAGCCCTGATTTTTATCAGAAAGTGACGAGAACAAAAATGATTAAAAGTGCTATTAATTGGAAGTAATAAACTATTGCAGAGATGACAATTTTAGCAACATCATATACATATATCGAGCTTAGTTTCACAATATGTTTTACGAATATGATAATGTAGATGAAACATCAACATAAAAAGTCAGTGATGATGATTCTCGAAATACATCATGGCAATGCTGAACCAGTTTTTTTTGTTTGATTTTTTCTCTTTTTGATTTTTTTCTTCATTTTATAAATATGTTAGCATAAGGTACTGAAATAAAACTAAAGGATAAGAAATAGATGACTATAGTGGCAACACTAAACTGTCAGGGCATCATATTTTCAAATTGAAAGAACAGTTTTGATAAAAGATGTTAATCAAACCTATAATGATAAACAACATATATTTTCCAGTAAATATTAACAAAGAGTATTTTATAGATTTTCTAGAATACAAAAACGTAAAAAACAATCACGTGATAATTTAATAGGTTTGTACAGCTAAAATTTAAAATGTGTTATTTAAGACAATGACATACAAATTGCACATTACTCAACATTGAGGGCAATACTCCTAATTTAATAACAACCTGCCAGTTCATGGTCAGCCCTCATTTCCAGATATGATGATGATACAGGGTTCCTATTATTTCCGCAATCTCGCTCATCTCTATTATCATCACAATCTTGCTTTCCATCACATATCTGATCAATATCGATACTGACTGTGTTTCCTGTTTGGCAAACAAATCGTTTAGGACAGTTCAACTCTTCGAATCCTTTAAAGCAGTTTGTCTTATTGGAGATGATGTAAAAATCATCTTCTATGCCGTCACAATAACGATCACCGATGTTATAATCGATGTGACAAGTGTCATTACAAAACTCAGGTGGGTTTTCACAATTACATTCATCACTGAGATCACTACATTCTGGTCGACCATCACATAATGTTGCTAGACGATTATCAACTATTCTTGATTGACAAGTTTTTGTTGCCCTTTTGATTTCACCATTTACGTTAATAATGCTTTTATAATCAAAATTTGAGTTAACATTATGTTTGCCTTTGTAATCAGCACGAAACAAAGGACAAGAAGGAAACCTTTTTTTGCATAAACTTAAGTTAAAATTATTTTCACACAAACACTCGTCAGACCAATCATAACAATCAAATATACCATCACACACTTGTTTGGATGAAATCAACAAACGTCGATCAAAACATTGAAAACACGAGTTGTTTTTGCAAAGATCAGATTCGTCACTGCATTGTGCAACATTATCGTGCAAATTTCGTTGAGGCAAAACACATTTTCGAGATGAACCAACACCGACACATTTAAAGCCATGTTGGTTTTGAATTTCATCACTTTTGTCAAGACAGTCAAACATGCCATCACACAATTGAAATGTGAGTCCTAAACGACCATCATCACATTGAAATGCACGATTACATTGTTTAGTAGAATTATCCATGCAGTTCGAGACGCAGATAAGATCAGTTGTATTGCAATCGGAAGTAGAACAACGAAGAGATGAAGCATTATAACAAGTTGAGTTATCACAAGAAATAAGACGATTAAGGTTACATTGTGATACGTTATTTAATCTGTTTATTGTGACATCACATTGACCACAATATACGGTTTTTTGAACTTGATAATTTTCATCACTTCCATCGGAGCATTGTTCGATTCCATCATTTTGTTGCTCGATTGGAATGCATCCAGTAAATCTCGTCCCAAATAATGATTGGTATCCTTTGCAATCAACAGGATTGTTTTTGTAGCACTGACATTGAAATTCACTAGTACTGCAGGGACAGTTCAATTCATCTGATTTGTCAGTGCAATCATACCGTTGATTGCATTTATCTGCAAAATAAAAATGGGTGAAAAACATGCGTAAATGTAGGCTATTCATTTGCTTAATTTTAGATTTTAATTTAATTCTAATTATATTTTAAGACATAAATAGACTCTTAAACCCTAACAAAGCTTCGGATCTTGACTCCATCTGGCCAAAGATTATGGCGGGGACTACTTTGAAGTCCTGGTTATGTGACTTCCTCTCTTCTGCTTGCGCCGAATTTCCAAAATTGGGAGAAGAGCACATGTAATCGTAATCCCAAAGCCGATAAAGTCAGTAGAAAAACCAAAAAGTTATCGACTAGTATCTCTGCTCTATGCTTTCTAAAAAACCTCGAAAATCTTATTTATGACTGTGTCTAACCAATAACCAATTTATTGCTCCTAAGGAGCAGACTGGGTATTGACACAGAAAGTCAACTGTATATCAAATCGTTCTGTTCACACAAAAAACAACAGACTTTTTTGATGCTAAATAAAATGCTGATGCCACATTTTTTGATCTGACCGCAAATTCCTAAAACATCTTCCAGATTAGCACATGGCTTCGTATGGTCAGGGAAATTTTCAAAAATTAAAGCTTTAATCTTACGACCGGAAACAGCAAACAAAACAGACTCCGCTTTTAGAAAAACGGCGTTTGTCAAAGATTAGTATTAGCTTTCCTTTATTTTTATACATCTATCCCTAAAATCTATCTAACTACCTGACATTTTGGTCAATTTTCCAAATGCTTCTGTATCCACCCACTTAAAACCCTTCTTTTTGAAAAAGTAACGGGGGTAATTTTTCCCTTATCCTCCGCTTTTGGGGCCCCTACTTTTAGTGTATATCCACACTTGGAGGTTGAAACTCGTTCACTCAAAACGGTGATAGCAGCCTTTCAACCTGAGCTAAACATTTATACGAACATTATCATTCTGTCTAATGCCTACTTATCTTAAAACTGGGCAATCGTTTACGTTCCTTACCATCTTGTGGCGTAGCTTGACAGCTGAATACTCCGCACCAATTTGGTGTCGCAGCGCCTACTCTCGCTTGAAAAACAGTGTCTTGAATGACTTCTTGCCCATTGCATTAAATGAACGCCTCCCACTCCAATGGAACATCTAGTCATACTTTCAGGCATTCAGTCATTTGCACTTCGCCGAGTGGCCATCTGAGCTTATCTTTGGCTAACAATTGTACTCTGAATTTTGACCATATAATTCATGGTCCATTAAGTGAGTCCTTATGTGTCCGCCACACGAGAATAAGATCCAAAACCTGTTTAGGCCAGTTACGCGAAAACTGTTCAAAAACGTTTCCGAACAAGAAATTCGCGCTGACAATTGGATAAATAACAGATGGAACACCGATTAAATTACTATGATTAGTACTAGGCTTATTGGAAGGGGTTTATCCCGAACAAATAGATATTTGTCAATTCGCAACTGGGGTCTTGCTTTTTCGCCGGATTGCGACTGCGGTGCTATTAAAAACCGTTGATCATTTCGTAACAGGTGCCACATAAATCAGAGACCAAATGAGCAGGAGGCCTGACAGTTCTTGATTACGAAATTCGATCATGGCTCAGCATTATCGTTGTTATCATCTGTTCCGGGCAGCACAGTAGCCAAAAGTAGTAAAAACATAAACTTTCGTTTCAGTCCTGGTCTGTGTCTGACCTGGAATGGATGTCCTCCCAAATGACAGCAAAGAATTCAATGTATTCTGAAAAAGTAGGTTTTTCTCAGTGGGTTTAGTTTTGTTCTTATAATTCCAGTAATTCTTCAAAATATAAAGATTTGAAATTTTTTATTTTTGGATGTTTCAAACATTTTAAAACTTAGAGCAACCATCGCTCATTGAAAGTCTTTAGTCAACAAAAAGTAAATTAATAAAAAAAAGATTACAAGTTTTTTCTTGGTAGCTACAGAAACAGAACCTATTTATGAGATTAGCAGAGCATTTTAAACATATCGAATTATCGATACAAATAAGTGAGTTAATATATTTGCAAAAAGCCATTAAAGCACTTTTTTTTTTTTTTTTGAATTGAATTGACTTCGTTTATTTTGCTAGTTTGTAAGATCAAATCAAAAACAAACACACACTACAAGATCAAATAAATGGTAAACGATTACATAAAACGTACAAAAAATAAATATAAAAAAAAAAACCAGCA
Organism: Diplosoma virens; assembly: GCA_963680785.1. NCBI lineage: Eukaryota > Metazoa > Chordata > Ascidiacea > Aplousobranchia > Didemnidae > Diplosoma > Diplosoma virens. The sequence continues at coordinate 40,781,452 of OY796892.1, read as the reverse complement.
TGGAGACTGCGAAGTGACCAAAAACAATTGGTCTTCAAGTCAAGCAGCCACCAGATGATAAAAGTAGAATGAGTAATCAGGTATCGTAACTATAACAATGACTCAGCGTAAACAAAGATGCATGAAAATAAGAGAATAAAAAAAGATAAAATAAAGACCATCATTAATACGATTGTAAAATGTATTGTTTGTATTTCAAAGCAAAGTTTTTGAGTGAGCAGCAATTTGTTTTAATGTGAAAAGGGATTTCATTCCATATTTTCACTCCTCGAAATTTAATTGACCTTTGCAAGCGATTAGTGGAGTACCTAGGCAGATAAAGAAAATTTTTGTCTGAAAAACGAGTTGATCGTGAATGAATTTGAGAAATTTTGAGAAAGTAATTTACAAAAATAGGTGGCAATAAACAATTATCATAACTAAACATAAATTTGGCTATTTCGAGTTTAATTAAATCCTGAAGCTTTAAAATCTTTAAGTCACTGTACAAAATAGTAGAATTTGTCCATCGTTGTTTATTACTAATTATACGCAGAGCTTTATTTTGTAGTATGTTTATCGGTTGCAGATAACTTGTATAAGTAGCACTCCAAACCAATAAACCATAGAGTAAATGAGAGTGAAAAAATGCATAATAAAGACGTATTAGAATACGAAGAGGTACAGTATGCTTTAATTTACTCATAATTCCTACTGCTCGAGATAATTTAGATTTTAACTTTAAAATATGTTCTTTAAAAAGAATTTTGGAATCAATTATTACTCCTAAATAATTAATATTGTTTGAAACTTGTAAGATACTTGAATTTAATTTAATAGTAATAGCAAAATTTGTTTTAGATAGCGAAGGCGATACTATCATAGCTTGAGATTTCATAGGATTAATAGTTAAGTTATTTTTCCTTGTCCATACTACCACATTCTCTAGTTCACGATTAATTTTAATCTCAAGTTCGGTTAAGGTGTTCGCGTGGATCAGAACAGCAGTGTCATCCGCAAAAAGTCGAGGGGTACTTATCATACAATTTTGAAGGTCATTAATATAGATTAAAAATAAAAGAAGGCCTAAAACTGAACCTTGAGGGACACCCATTTTAACATTTCTAAGATTCGAGTTTATATTAACTATGGATACATACTGAAATCTATTTGATAGATAGGATTGTAGGAGATTATATGCAGTCCCTCTTATGCCGTAGTGGCCAAGTTTTAATAGTAGTCGTTTATGACATACAGTATCAAACGCTTTGGTTAGGTCAAGCATAACCATACCAGTAAATTTTTTATTATTAATATAATCATAAATAGTCGATACTATATCAAGTATTGCATGAGTAGAAGATCTGTTGGTACAGAACCCATATTGGCTTGGAATTAAAACTGAGTGCTTATCTAGGAAATTAGAAAGGCGAGTAAAGATTGCTTTTTCAAAAATTTTGGAAAAACAAGTTAGCAAAGAAATTGGACGGTAGTTGTTAATATCAAGTGTATCACCTTTTTTAAAAAGTGGTATAACTTTTGCTATTTTTAAATCATCAGGGAAGATACCCAAACTAAAAGAAGCATTTATCAACGAACCAGAATAGGAATTAAAATAGAAGATGACAGCTTAATAAAGTAACAAGATATCATATCATAACCACCAGCTTTATTTGTTTTTAGATCATTAATAATGTTGGTAATCTCATCACTAGCAACTGGCTCTAAAAAAATTGAAGAGAAAACTCTTTTAGTTAAATAGTCATTAACTGCACAAACAGAAGAGGGTGATAGATTATTTGCTAATTTAGTTCCAACTTCACTAAAATGGTGATTAAAGCAATCAGCAAGTTCAACGGGGTTATTTACGACAATATCATTAATATATAGTTTAGAAGGACTTGATGGATTATCAGATTTTGTATGAAGTAAAGAATTAATTGTAGACCATATTTTACGCGGGTTATTGTGAATGAAACATTCCTCAAATATATTAACATAAAAGGATTTTTTAGCTTTGTACTTAATTTTATTCAATTTGTTCGAATACTGTTTATAAAATTGCTGTTTCTCTAAATCATGAGACATGAAATGCGATCTATAAAGTTTTTGTTTACGTTTAATGGATACAAGAAGACCTTTAGTTAACCAGGGTTTTGACTGAATACGTTTTTGCCTACGAGAGGCTTGACGTAGTGGTGCATAAAAATCAATTGCTGATCTAACTATTAGCAAAAACTTATTAAATATAAAGTTGTAATTGTCAGCAGTAATATCGTTAAGAAAAGGTGCAAAATGGCGCATATCATTATCGAGACGACACAAAAAATCTTCGATTTTTAGATTATTAAAATCTCTAACAAGGTATTTAATTTGTTTAGTTGACTGTGGTTTAGCTCTCAAAGAAATCGCACAATATGTCATGAAATGGTCGCTAATATCATTTAAAATAATTCCAGGACATACAGGATTAGATAGAGAACTAGCAAATATATGATCAATGAGGCTTGCGGAAGTGTCGGTAACTCTAGTTAGTTTTGTAATTAATTGAAAAAGACCACTACTTGCTAACATAGAAAGGTATTCGTCGCTTGTGGAGTTGGATTGATTATTGTAAATATTTATGTTAATATCACCTAATAAGTAAATATCATATTTGTTGCTTTCAAATTCACACAGTTTTTTGTTTAGTGCTTCAATAAAAGTATTAGCGTCACTATTTGGATGACGATAAATAACTGCAATAATAATTGTGTGTCTAATTCCTGGAAAATTTATAGATACCCAAAGATCCTCGCAACCAGCGATCTTTAATAGGTTTTTACCGATTGTTTTATAAGATATAGAATTGTTTAAGTAAAAACCCACACCACCTGCCCGTGTATTAGAATTCGCACAAACAAAAGAATAATTGGAAATAGAAATATTAGTAAGAGGTTCTTTGTTAATTTTAGTTTCGGAAATACAGATAATTTGTGAAAGGGTAGGAAGGAGCTGTAATGCTTCATAGAACGAATCAAAGTTTTTTTGTAATGATCTAATATTAAAATGTATCATAAATAAAGAATTATGAAAATCAATTCTATTATCAAAATTTATAAAATCAGTGTAAATGCAAGGCTTAATATTAGATGAAATCATGTTATCTAATAAAAAATCATTGGTGTTTTGGTGAAATTTTGCATCAAGGCACTGAGAATCATTGTTGTCTACTTGACCCGAAGCCAAAAAACGAACCAAATCATTGTAACACTCTATCGAATCAGGCATGGATTACGTAATCAAGCCAACAAAAAGAAAAACACGCAACTGAAGTAATTAAGAAAGCCGCTGTAGGGAAAAAAAAAATTTCTGGCAACAATACAAATGTTAACATTTAATTAGGAAAAGGTTCGATTCTTAGTCGAAGCTACCATATGACATCATAATACACAATTGACTGTTAATGTACGAAATTAATCCAACGAAGGAGCTACTAGATTGAGGTTTACAAACAAAATTATATTTTTTTACAATATAAGAGTTGCTGATAATATAAGAAGCAAATAAAAGTAGAAGTTTAAGGTTAGTTAGAGCAACAAATTAAACTTGAAGGAGAATAAATGAACAAGCATTAGGTAAGGAAGCAAACTCAACCATTTCCTAATAAATACAAGGTTATATAAACATGAAGTTAAGCATATTTAAAAAAACAAAAAGAAATATTACTTTGTTTATCGGAATAACAATTTAAGAGTTAATATTAACTTTAACACCATCAACAAACAAACAGTAATGACCATTATCAGCTCTCCAAACAGTTTTCTGTTGCATTCGTCTGGCTTGTTTAAAATATGGTAGCAGAGATTTGCGTTCTTGCTGAAAAAGCTTCGGTATATGATCAGTGATATAATGCGGCTTAAGATCACGCATTTTTCTCGACTCATTGTATTGTTTAAGATTTTTTAATTTGGAGAAAAAGAGACGCTTATCATTGGAATTACACAATTTGACAATAATAAGTCGATTTACCTTGCAATTGTTTCGGTATACCGGTTGTTGAGGTAGCCGATGATAGTCTGTGAGGGTGATGGATGTTAAGTCGACAATTTGCAAACCTTTTTTCATAAAATCATGTATTTTTTGTAATGTAACATCACGAGTTTCCCACACAGAATCACCTTCCTCTTCTATACCATGTAGCAGTACATTAAGCCTTTTAACATAGGATTCTTGCATAACTTCTTTAACTTCCTGAGCATTCTGTTGAGTTACAATTTTTTCTATTCTTTTATCGAGAGCAATCAGGTCAGCGGGATCAGCTTTAGTTTCAAGATTTTTTGTCAAAGTATGTGATTGTTCATCAAAATTCTTTTCTAATTTAGTTAGTCTAAGATTAAAAGAATCTATTTTTGCATCTAATTTATCCAACCTTATTGTCAAATTTTCTATTCCCTGTAAAACCTTGTTGAGTTTTTGTTCCATAATAGTTAAAAGATTGATTTTAAAAAGAGAATTTACGCGTTTAAGTTTTTTCAGAAAAAATTAAGTCGCTAGCTTTTCTCTGTCAACCTGCAATCACGCACGTCTTTCCATCGACAATTCAAACTGACAACTTTTCTATTTGCCAAGATCATCCTCAATTTTTTTATTAAAATAGATACTCTAAGTTAAGAGCAAACGTCTCAATGGCTTTTTTCCAAATTTATAACTCTTTGTTTGTGATAAATTATTTTAAAAATTATTATCGTTCATTCCAAATTGTTACTACTTTGACAGAAAGTAGGTCAACAGCTGATTTTGCATACCTTCTCTTGCACAGTTGCATGCTTATTTCTTTTAATTTTATTTACTTTGGTGTTGAGTTAATATTGCAAGCCGATTTAATTAGTTTTTTGGGGCTAAAACTTTTCTGGGGCTAAGTTTTGAGTTAAGTTAAGTTTTATTATTTGTTTGCTTCAGATTTGACGCTATATATTTCGTAAAATGAACCAAAAATTCATATAAAAAACAACTTAAATACGAAACACTAGCTATATATCAACATAAATTATAAAAGGTTCAATGCAGTTCTGTATTTTTTTATTTTGAACAATCTACTGGAGTATATGCGTTATTGTTAATATACTGTAAATTCTTCTAGGACAAGTCTACAATTTTGACTTATATTTGAACCTGAAGCATGGTCAGTGCTTAAAGGTTTTCACTGATTAAGTATCGGAGATAAGATTTCAAGCGACAAACAAAAAAAAGTTGCCTCATCTTTGCTTGTTATTATTGGTAGTGTGACCACTAAATTTTAAGCAAAAAGATGTTTAAAAAGACATTTTGATCACACTTATTTAAGTCTTAAAGAAATTTTTCAGGCAGATATTCTGGTCGCAGTTGCTAAATTGCTTTCATCTTATATTTATCTACAAAGGTTCTGACTGATAGAGACATGGACAGTTCGTTTTCGAACAGATCAACAAGTTTTTAACCTAGTCAAAAGTTTTTCAGTTGATTTATGAAAGCAGTCATATATCAATCCATAGTGGCTTTTTTGACGTGTTGGTTATATTTGTGTCAGTTGCAGCAGTACTGTTATTTTTTTCTTTGTTGCTCGTATTTCACTCAAACCTTGAATAGTCGGTTCCAATTGCTTATGCAATATCCCGAATTCTTTATTCATCTTCCGTTAACTCTTCCCAACCATTAATATTAGAATTTTGTTTCTGTTGATTGCATTGGTCAGATGATGTACTGAGCTTTATTGCAAGAAAATTGTTAATGATTTAACATAGCTTATAATATTGCAAACAATAATCAAGGTTTTGAAAAAAACTGACTGAAATCAATTAGAAGATGAAGTTGTTTTACGATTCTATCAAACTTACTTTTCTTTCAATGCTTTTTTTCGCCTTCTCATGATGCATAAAAAGAGTTCTACAAACGTTTCTTAGATGGTGTGGCGCTGCATTCAAAAAGTACGATAGAGGTATTTCTGCTTGTTTTATTTTTACAGGTTGCTTGTTATTCACCGATAACTTTGTCAGTTTGTCTTGTCAATTACAATGGTCCTAAAATTTTGTTTGGTTTTTTAACGTACCAATGATTTTTTTTATAAGCGTAAATTGTGTGCCTGATTACGACTAGAAAAACACAAAATGTAACAAGAGCTATGAATAAAAACAGCTGAAGGAAATTGTTTAGAAATAATATCGTAAACTCCATCCTCCACATTACTAGAGTTTAAACAGAACTCTTGGTGATGTTGATTATGGTTGTTGCGAGGGCGCTTCCAGTCATACTGCAGTTGTTTTTTATTTCACTAAAAAAAGGCAACCAATTAAATGTGATTATGTCATGAAAAAAGTATCCACCTGAAAGTTAGTTAGGAAGCTTAAACCTTTTAATCTCCTGCTAAAAATGAATCCACCTATGTTAATCAAAACTAGGTGTGGTTCTACGGTGCACTAAATGAAATTTAGATCATAGTTTGTGCACATGAAGCATAAATACCGTTGTGCACATAAGTAACAAACTTTACTAATTACAAATTTAACCTAATAAAATTTTTTCCATTATCATGAAAAAAGCTACGAAACAAATAAGAAATGACGATTGCGAAATATGGTACAAAAAAAACTATTGTCTCAACAAAATTTAAGGTAAAGAAAAAAAGTTTTCATTTGTAATCAAAGGCACGAAAACCACATTCATGCTTTGATCACTCGTAAAGAGCTTGTTTTGGTTTTTTAATTTTCTATTGGAAGTAGCACTGTAAATTTGCAATTGACCTTTACTTAAAACTATAGTGCCCACAAAAAAATATTTACACTAACTAAATATTTTTGTAAAAGAATCAAACAAAAGATATGCAATTTGGAGCTTTTTGCCCTTAGAAATGCTAACCACTTGAACGTTTAATAAGTATTTTGTTCAGTATATTAAGCTTGCCCAAACAGCTTGGATTAAACTTAATTGCCAGCGAACTGGTGTTGGGTGATTCCATTCGTCCATGCATAAATGAGATCTCGCTCCTTTACCGAATTGCGAGTGCAGCACCACTGAACAAACCGCATACCATGTCTTAATAACGTGCCCCATGCATCGGGCACCACATGAAGCACGAGGTCTGACGCTGTTTAACAACAAAACGCGATGCTGGTTCGATACCATCACTGCCAACATCTGATCTGGGCAGTAAAACAGCATAGGAAATAAAAAGATAAACTTTTGGCCCCATTATTGTTTTTGTCTAAACTGAAGTATGCCTTTCTAAACAACAATGACGAGCCATTTATTGTACATTTCACTTTTACCGAAACATTCTGATCGGGTAAGTTTTTTTTCAACGTTGAATGAAAATACTTCTTTATTGTTTTATCATTATCTTCACTAAACTTTTATTAAAAAAATTATACTTGGTGACCATGAAAGTGGCATATTTTTAAAGTTTCATTTTACGGTCAATAGAAAAACATAGGCCTATCGTAACTTTAAGTAATAACATTTTTTGCCTTCACTATACATTGTTAATTATTTAGACTTGGTGTGCATAGAGTTTGCAAAATTAATTTAGCTGCGCTACGTTTTCTTAAAAGTTTAGAAATTTTGCTGTAACAAAAGCCAATTGGTTTTTTTGACACTTTTCAAATTTTACGACTGGCGTTTATGCAAAGTTTAAGTTTTTGGCTTAAATTTTCAGACAACTATTTTTTCGAAAAGACAACATTAAATAATAATTTTTTGTCGGTGTTTGAGAATAAATAAAAAAATTTATATACGAAACTATCTATAAGAGGGATATCCAGCCTGCAGCACAATCGATGTTTTTATGCGGCCCACTGCTTACTCAAATTGTTAGTTATATTTTTACGACTTTATAGAATTTGATTTTTATTTTTTTTATTTTTATTTTTATCTCTGTATTTATCCTCCTGACTCGCAGGAAAGCGACGGAGGCGCTATACGTAGGGTAAGCAATTACCCCGACCTGCTTCCGGAGATACCAAGATATTGCTGTCCGCTAGTAATTTAGTAGAGATATGACTGCAATTTAGAACTGCTTGTCAAGATCACCAAGCAGGGGGAAGTGCCGTAAAGTGTCTTTCCCAAGGACACAAAGAATGGTGCAAGTGGGTTTTGAACCTAGACCATGCTGATCATCAGTCCGATGCTTTAACCACTCGACCACGCTGCCGACTAATGATGTAATTATTGTCATAGTAACGTATAAAGAAACAAAGTGAATATGTCATTTGATTGCTGAGTGCTGTGTTTGTGTTATTTCTAAGCATTTTTTGCAATGTCAAGTAATAGTTGGTTAATAAATTTAGTGGTAATAAAAATAGTATCTTAACAACAATGCGGAGTAATTTTTAATAAAATTAAAGTAGTAGCACCAATACTGCTAGCAATAAAAAGGGGCAACTTGCTGATTTGTTAAGCGGTTAGAAAGAAGATCAGACATTTTTAGAAATTTTTGGTCCAATCGAGGAATTTAACTTCCAATCAGGGTCCAGGGATTTACCGGTAGCCAAGAAAAGTGTCGCTCCTAATCGGAGAAGTTCAACTGGCTGGATGCCTGAAAGTATAGGTAAATGGTCTGTTGGAGTGGGACACAGGCATCCAGTGACTATGTACAAGACGTCATTCAAGACATTGTTTCTGAGGCCAGTATGAGCGCTGCGACACCAGACTGGTACGCAATACTCATCTGTTGAGTAGTTCAGAAGTAGGGCAGTTGTAGGCGGTGTTTTGGCACCAGCACCCCATTCTGAGCCTGAAATATTTTTTACAGTGTAACACGCGAAGATGTTTTTTGTGCTATGCCACTTGTCACAGACTTTTTCGGGAATCTTAAAGGACCGTTGAGCTAGGTAACCCGAATACCTGCGCTAAAATAAAGCTGTGTCTAAATTTTATTTATTCCGGCTCAAGAAGTAGTCTGCTATAAGCTTGACGGTTTTATACAGTTGGTTTGAACGAAAGCTCGAATTGATCCGTTGAAGACTCTTCTTCACAAACAAACAGAGACCAATGTCTCTAATAAGAACGAATGTATTACAAAAGTCACGACCGACGAAATTTCTATTTCACGCTTTGCCGCACTGCAAAGCGAAATCAACGCTACAACTTGATTCAACCAACACAAATAATTCTACCTCTGTAGAACACAACTCCAAAACACTGGCGCAAAATAAATTCAACACTCGCCCCCGAATTCTACTTTCTCTCAAAGCGACTTCTTCGTCGTTGTCCACCTTCTCTTTTTCGTCTGTGTCGTCTCTCGCTTCGTATTTATTTATATAGACAAAAGATCACGTAACGCAAATTTACTCGTATATTCGAGACTTAGCTCGAATTTTCTAGAGAATGCGCTACGCTTGAATGCGCCAGAATATTCCACTACCTTCGAGATAGCAAACCTTGGACAAAAACCTATTACGTCATTACTGTCAGGCGAAAAGAGAAAAAAGATATATGCAACACGCAATATAAAGCGAATCGAAAGTTATATCACATAATACGAGAGCAGCGCTTCAAGGCGACGCGATTACTATCTTATTATAAAACTACGAATTACTTTTAACGGGAATAAACTACATCGTTATGATTAAAATTGTAATTAATATAGTGTGACACCACTAGATGGTGACGGAACGTAAGCAAATTTTTCAATTTTATTATAAAATAAGAAGTGGCTGAAAAAAAATGGAAAAAGATTATATTGCTGTTTTAAAAATTAAGCTCAGGTTGGACCTCTCGGCTAATTTAATGAAAGACTATCGTCAACGTCTTAGTGTGACTGAGCTTCAGCTTTCGAGTCTGGAGATACGCTAGAAGTGTAGTCATGTCTCGATCTAGAGTTCCCTCAAAAACATTCCAATTTTCAGAGGAGTACAATTTATGCTAGATCTTCGCAGGTAAACTTTCTAGAAATCGTGGAGGTCAGGTCGTACATATAGGTTGAAACAAAGAGGAGTCAAGACCGATCCCTAAAAAATGCTGTTTTTTAGACGGTTTAGCCTGATTTGTTTGTGGGTAGTAAGGGTAAAACGTCGGTTTAGACCAGCTTCACAATCATTCTGACCATGCGCTTATCAGCAGAAGCCTCAGCAGCTTGCAAATAAGAAGAAGCCTCAGCACCTCACCAGAAAATCTTACATGCCGTTGTCCAATTGACAAATCGACACAAATCCAGTCTAAATTCCTCATTAGCAAATCAATTTTAAATTTATATTCGAATACTCATTATTTGGTCATGGCATCTAAACTAAAAACAGAAAATTTTATACACTGTACAAGTACTTTGTGGCCCGCCGAATATACATACATTTATAATTTGGCTCATTATGAAAAAAGGTTGGACATCTCTAATCTAAAACACACAGGTGACGTTTTAAAAGCATTGCTTAGCTCATTAAACATAACATTCCAATGATTCAACATGTTATTTATTGACCTATAAAAAAAAAAGATCATAGAATAAACAAGCATTATTATCATTGAGTGGCAGTTTTATTTATAGCAATAGGTTTTGGCAAAGACAATCTCTTGCTCAGAAAATGTTTAATGTTTTACAAAGACATATAATTTTGTGTATAATATCAAACAATTGTTTGCTGAATTTTTTTGTTATGCTGTCTATTACTGGTTTTAAGCTTTGTTATCTTAATTGAGCAAAGCCATTGTCCAATGCATCAAAAACTCGACTTGGTTGTTTTTCTTAGTTGGCAATCTCTAATGTTAAAGAATCGATTCAGATTTCTTTTTCTTAATAAAACTCTTTGTTGATAAAACCAAGATTTTAATTTTGTTTAATTTTACATCAAATGATTTTGGTTCGTATAGGAGTAAATATGAAAAACAAAACCTTACCAATATATTTTGAAACATTGTTTTATTCATCACGTTTCGGAATAATAACTCATTTCATTATCAACTGCGTTAAACTCATTAAACTCAAAATATATTGGCTTTACTTTTTATTCTAAAACCTTACCAAATTCACCGTAGCAAACTCTACTTTTTCCCGCACACGTCATATTTCCTGGTTTATTACAGTCACAAGGAATGGTTAACCATGACGACGAACATTGTAGTGAACAGTTTGCTTCATCATGAGGACTGAGCCAGGGGCAGCTTATATATCCATCGCATCTCAGATGATCAGGACATCTGAAGCAATAACCATGTCACAACATTATATAATCGTAAATCAAATAAAATAGAATTAATGCAAAATCAAGAATAAATTTTATAGTCCGCAGAAAAGTTTAAGTAATTGGATGGTGACTAGTCAGTTGATTTCAAAAAAAGATTCGGTTTTTATTGTTTTTTACTCTACTTTCACAGTATCGTTAAGTTTCAAATTTTATTTTTCATTTGTTCAATCATAGCAAAAAACTGAAAAAATCTAAAGCAATAAATAAATTGTAAAGTTTATACAAAAGTTATAAAGCGATTACATAGTCTTATAGTCATAGCTTGTCCACAACTTGGAAAACTATTAACGATGAGATTTGAATAAATTGATTCAATATTTCACACTGATTACTAAGTGAGTGGTTTACTAAGTGAGCATTACGTGGATTGACTTCTCTGATCAAAAACAACCTTCAAAAAAATACCTCGAATTGTTTTCACAGTTGAATAGTAACTTGTTTTTTGACTTTACAGTTGTACCTTTTAGGAATAATTTTCATTTAAAACTGCTGTTTAAATCTTCCGGCAGAGAAAAGAAAATTAACTATTGGTAGAAAGGAAGCTGATAAGCCACACAATGAGGATATGGGAAGGAATAATTGAAGCCAGGCTAAGAGATAGAGTAGAGATCAATGAACAGCAATATAGATTTATGCCAGGAAAGGAAACTACCGATGCCATGTTTGCTTTAAGAATGTAAATGGAAAAGTACAGGGAAGGTCAAAGAGAGTTTCATTGTGCATTTTTGGACCTAGAGAAAGTGTATGACAGGGTTCCAAAAGAATAGTTGTGGTACTGTATGAGAAAATCAGGAATGCAGGAAAAGTATGTGAGACTTGTACAGGATATGTATGAGGGAAGCGAAACAGTGGTGAGGTGTGCAGTAGGAAGTGTAAAAAGTTTTAAGGTTAAGGTTGGACTACACCAGAAATCAGCGTTAAGTCCATTCCTGTTTGCAGTGATTATGGGTGGGATAACGGACGAAATAAGGAGAGAACCACCATAGACGATGCTGTTTGTTGATGATATTGTGATTTGCGAAGAGACCAGGGAAGAAGTGGAGCGAAGACTGAATGCTGGAGGTACGCGTTAGAAAGAAGAGGGATGAAAGTAAATAGATCAAAGACCAAATATCTCTGCGTAAATGGAGGAAATGACAACGAAACAGTGAAAATGGAGGATACAAAAGTGCCAAGAGTAAAGCATTTAAGTATTTGGAATCAAAAGTGCAAGAAAGTGGTAGTTGTGAGAGGAAGGTAAAGAGGAGAGTACAGGCAAGATGGAACGGATGGAGAAAAGTATCGGGATTAATCTGTGACAGGAGTTTACCAGCTAGAGTAAAAGAAAAAGTGTACTGTGCAGTAGTGAGACCAACGATGGTGTATGGACTTGAAACGGTGGCGCTTACAAAGAAACAAGCAGAAGAGATGGAAGTTGAAGAGATGAAAGTGTTCAGGTTTGCAATGGGAGTGACGAGAAAAAATAAGATTAGAAATGAGTACATCAGGGGTACAGTTAAAGTAAAACGGTTTGGAATGAAGATGATGGAGGGCAGGCTGAGGTGGTATGGACATGTCATGAGGAGAGACCAGAAGTACGTAGGAAAAAGGGTGATGAAAATGGAGTTACCGGGAAAGAGAAGATTTTTAGATGTAGTAAAAGAAGATACGGGGAACGTTGGTGCAAGGGAGAAGGACATTAAAAACAGGACGGTTTGCAGAAACATCATACGCTGTGGCAAACCCTGATCAAAGGGAAAGGCCGAAAAAAGAAGAAGAAGAAGAAGAAGAAGGTAGAAAGGAGAATTCCAACATTACTAATAACTTGTTGAATCTTGCATTTAAACAAAATGAATTCAAATGAATAAATTACACGTAGTTTTTTGACTAACATAGTGACACAACTGTTAAAAGGAAAGCTAAGAGAAAAATTAATAATTAAAACACCGAAAACGGCAAAACAAATAACTCTACTAAAGCAAAGCAATTGGGAAATAACAGAGATGTAAAGCTTTCAGAAACACCAACAATGTTATGCAAGGCCTACAAGGGCCTTGTGAAAGCACCTTCGGAGAATTGGAAACCGGAGCGATTTGTTAAAACTTTCAAAAGTTTTCTTGAAAAAATGTTAAAGTGAGGAAATTCTTTTGTAAAGCTGTATGCTTTGTCGTAGCATCGTATTGAAGTTTGCTTCATCAAAACTTGGAATAGCACACACCTGCTGAAATTCTTCATGGTCGCCACCAAAAAAATTATTGTATTTGTTTGCGCTTGTATCGTGTAATGACGTATCTAAATCTGATGATAGAATTGATAAATAAGCATTCCCAAAGAAACCTAAATATTCTGTTGTTGATTGCTTGTAATTACGCATCTGACGCTAAATAGTTTCTTGGTATTGTAACAAACATTATTAGTGTTTTGTATATTGTACGTACTGAGCGTGGTTTGTGGAAACGTCATTAAAATCCATTATATTCTAAATTTTTATGAAGATTTTCTTTCATAGAATGAATCTAGAAATACTAATGAAATTGAACAAGTTGTTTCACCACCTCGAAACGATTGTGATACTTTGCCCGACTGTGAACTTAATAGATCGTCTGATAAACGTTATCTTACACATATCAGGTAACGCACTGATTTTTACCAAGCCAGATTTTTACAATTTTGTGATGTCTTATTTTGTTAGGAAGGAATGTTATAGATTTCGGTTAGATTCAAACCTCTATATTGTAATTGATTGTTACTGTAATTATTGGTGTTTTGCTTATTTACTTCGTACAACAAAACTGTTTCGATTTTGTGGTTTGAACTTTGTTGGATTAACTTTTGTTGATTAATGTATAAAAATTGTACTTCGGTAAATACAACATTTTAAGCTGAAAATTTTTTGTATCACAAAGTTACAAGATTAGAAAAATTATTATCAGAAAAAATAAGTTATTTGGTTATTTTTGATGCAGCAAATAACGTTTCTTTTAGGCTATTTTTTTGACAATTAATTTTCCCAATTGCAGCTTAAAGAGTTTTATGCGTCCGTCCTTGGTTGTTCTAGGATATTGGTTTTAAATTCTTTGAGACCCACCCTTTTTTTTAAGCATACAAAACTTTCTACCCCCTCTTTCTCATGAAAACAAAACTCCTTTTCTTTTTATGCAAGTAAAAGTTGCACCCCCTCTTTCTCATGCAAGCAGAACTCGCGCCGCCTTTTAACAACAAAATTCATTTCATTCATTCATTCATTCATTCATTCATTCATTCATTCATTCATTCATTCATTCATTCATTCATTCATTCATTTATTCATTTATTCATTCATTCATTTAAAGCGAAACTCAAGCGATTTCATTAAATTCTCCAATTTCGGCCCGAATTCAAGATGAAGACTAAACATAAAAGTCTTCACTTTTCATCAGCGTCCAATCCACTCTGAATTAATGGCTTAGTTTGAAAAATTTGTTGTTTCAGCTATCAACTCACTCACCAGCTCGTTACTCACTTCCGCCTGAAAAGCCTTTAAAGCCTCCCAGTTTAAACATCTCGGTTCTTGATAGTTTTAAGAGCGGTTATAATGTTTGCGTAAATAATCACAAAATTTCAATTAGGAAAGCAGTTTAATTGAATGCGACGTAAATTCTTGAGAGAAACGCCGTTCATAGTTTTGTTCATTTTCGCAAAGCAAAAATAAAGTATTTACCTACGATTATCGTTTCGACTGAGGCAGTCAAACTTTCCATCATGAGTTGAATTTTTCGAAATACATTGATGCAGATTGTCGTATACATTTCCACCTTCAATGCGACGACTGCATTGAAATTCATCCTTTGAACAAGAACATTCTATTTCATCGGAACCATCTTCGCAATCTTTAACGCCGTCGCACATGAATTTTGTTGGAATGCAATGACGTAATCTATTTGTTCTTTAAATTTATAAAAATAATTGTAATCATAAGTCATGGTATTAACTCAATCAAACTAATTAAAAAAATGTTTTCACAAAACTTTATTATCAAACAATTCAATTGATAATTTAAATGTAATTGAAATATTTGAATATAGTTCTGAGCAACTAGTTGTTACTCGAGCTTCTGTAAATGTTTAAATGTGCATTTCAATAATGATTTACATTGATAAAGCTTAATGTGATCACAAGATTGGTTTTGATGTTTTTTCTGCAAACGCATCCAAAGTGCAGTTTTTGAATGTTTGAATATTGTAAAGCAAATTGATGAAACAGCTTTTTATCAGCTACAGTAAAAGTCACTTTTTACGTGTTTATTTAAATTGAAACTTTAATTTGATTGTCGTCGTTATCAGCAAAAGCATCCACTTCAGGTCAGGCATAAACAGGACTAGGGTCGAGGGTTGATCGTTTTCCGAACCTAGTTTGCTGTACTTTCCGGATCAGATGGTGGAAGAGATAATGTTAAGCCAGTATCGGATTTCGCCATCCAAAACCATCAGATCTCTTCCTCCATGTAGTATTGCGATTTTATACGAACATTCAATTTACAATTAATAAAAGTTGCTCTGAATATTAATTATAAAATCTTTTACTTCGAATGCCTTGTTTTCTAGTTTTTTTGATAAATTTACTTATTTTTATTTAACGAATATTTTGAAGACAGACATCAGAACACGACGTAGATTATTTGGATACAAGAGGATTTATTCTCGAAACCAATTAAACATGTTTTTTTCAGTAAGTAGCATTATGTTGAAAAGGAAAAGAAAATAATCTGGACATTAGTAACTTATTAAACAGTATTAGCCTATTTTAGATTGTTTATGGCATCGTCATAAAACTATTGGCTGTACTATGTTGTTTGCTATGCCATAAACGACTTTATTGTCTTGATTTAACTGTATTTTACTTTTACTGATTTTTGATCAATTTTGAATCTAGAAATTGCCACGAGTTGGAAATGTGTTGCGGCAGAATGCGTTAATCTATTTTTTTTAAACTTTTAGTGACGAAAGCAATTTTATTATAAAGAATACAGTAACTTCGCTGTCGTTAAAACGGTGCAAACTAATTGCTCCAATGATCAATTTTGCAATTGCCATACCCTTTTTGCTTTACTTTCATTGTTTTTCTAGAGTTGTGTCATTAGAGAAAAATGTAGAATTTCGCATGCTTCAAGTCAGGGGTGGGTAAATTTTTAGCTCGAGGAGTGTATTTAAAAGTTGATTTTATTTGAAGGCCGCATTATAGTAATCTCTAAAAAAAGTCTTTATTTTGAATCTGCTTAAATTATATGAAGGGATTTTTTAAAAAATAATAAAAAAACCATCGCTTTCGGACATCAGTCCAAATTTTGAACATTGATTGAAAGGGGTTCCTTTAAAATGTACAGGTCGGCGTGGTTGGCGTGGTCAGCGTGGTCAGAGTGGTTGGGATGTTCGGTGTGGGGAGGTTAGGTTGTCGAGGTTGACTGGGTTATTATTGTTGAAATTTGTAATTATTATATTTGTAATGTTATATTTGCAATGTAAATAAGTGAAACAATCATTCAGTTTTGAGAAGTTGGCTGGTTTCGCTATAAAAATATTTAAATTTTGTTAAAACTGACTGTATATTTGTAATGTAAATAAATACAAAAAGCATAATTATTTGGCAAGATTTGCGTGGACGAGGTTGGTGAAGTTGACCTGCTTTGATATGTGGGGACTGGGATAAGGTTGGTTAGATTAACTAGTCCGGGAAAGCTTACTTATAAGTTGATAAGTTTTTTTCAAAACTGAAAAATTTATTATTTCTATTTTGTACATTAATTTAGATTAGGCCTACAAATACAATTGGCTCAACCAAATTTAAACATTCCAAATCAACCTTGTCAACCTAGCCAACCACGTCGACCACGCCAACAAGTCAACCACGCCGATCTGTACATTTCAAAGATACCGATCGAAAATCATAATTTGTTTTTAAAGATTATCACGATTGAAAGTGAAGAGAGACTAAAGTTATTTGCTTGAGGCTTTCGCGGCCCGCACAGAAGTTCGAAATAACTTAAACTGAGACAAATTTCGGTTCTTTGAGCTGCTTCTTTTTTTAGGAGGATAGAATTCTTCCATGTAGCAGATGATAAAATTTTTTTTTAACAGTCAAATCACTGCAAACAGAAGCTATTTAATACAAGACGCCGCAGTAAGCACTTTCTGAATAGATGATAGAAAACGTTTGATAAAGACCGTGAATAAACTAGTCCTGGTTTAACTCTTAGCCTTTTCATGTGGTTTTGTCTTACAGAAAGTCGCTTGGTTTACTTTTATTTTTTCTTTGATGCCAAAAAGTTGGCTTGATTTAGAGATATGCAAATTTGTAAAAGCAAAATTGATGTAAACATTTAAACCGAAATAAAACTTTTTGTTATCTGCTAATGCAGCGTCTGAAATCTTAAGCCTCGAGTTGCTTTTTCGCAGGTTCTAAAATAGTCCAGTAATGTTGAGATGATAATAAAATTGTTGGATAAAACTAAAACAATTGATTAACAACTCTATCAACAAAAATTTAAACGATAATATCTGAGCTGCATTATACATTTTACTTACCTCCAGTCCCAGTCCGGATTCTCACAGTTGCAATTAAACTCGCCCGAGCAATCCCCATAGTGACATTGAACTGGAAAAACAATTTTAAGTAAACACACATGTGAAGTAGAAACAAACGATTATGTCTAGAATGGAAACAAGATTCGTTAATTTTGATGACAAATAGATGCTTTTGTATACCAGTGCTGATTTTTGTATATCTTAATAAACAAATTAGGAGCAATTCACAAGCACAAGCTCTAGGTGGCAAGGCTGTGTGCTAGACTGAATTACTTGGATATTAGGGATTTACATGTTGGGCTTTAAAGTAAAGAAAGGTTAAAAATGTAATGACATTGCTCATTAAGCATTAATCTTGTCAATAGTTTTAAATATTTAATCGATGATAATAATAAAAACCAAAAATCAACGATATATTTTATTTTAAACAAACACTTTGTTGGTCAGCATCAAACCGACATTTTCAGAGATGTTAAACTGTTCCCAATAACAACTTCTTAAAAGCTTTTGATTTCTACCGGAGGTGATACACTCAACGTGGAAAAGTACAAGAGTTACTTGATTGATTGCCACCGACACCAAATTACGTAAAGAAACAACAATGACAGAGCATTTAATGACTAAACCCAACAACTTTAAAACTATCTATATATAATTGTAAAACACAGAAAGAAGTCGCACAATTGAAATATCAAATAACCAAACTAAACCAATTAATTCTTATCAGCTCAATGGAACAAATATGACACACTTTGACTGCCTGAATAAAAGGTCTTTTGCTTACAGTAAAAAAATCTGAAAAGCTCAATTCTTTTGTGGGATATCACTTGTTTCAGTCTTGTCTTTAAACATTTTCGGAGAAAAAGTAAAAATAAAAAGAACTGTGAAATTTTTGCCCTGGCCAAATGGCTGATTTGAAAATATACATTATTGTATTAGGCTTACAAAGGTAGCTTTTAAAACATTTAAAACATTTTATATTTGATTATTGTAAAAAATTAATGTTTAATTCAAGCTGCTATAGCCAATTTTTGAACATTCTTATGACTTTTATGCTATTTGTTGTTAAACGTACTACAACATAAGTGTGTTGATGGGAAGATAAAGTCCATTTTTACGTAATATTTGTGCAACTGGGAAGACAAAGGTGCATTTTTGCATAATTTCTTTTACTTGGCATAAAATATTGTCTTTGGTTAAAGATGAAAACGAAGCACCGGCACTGGCACTGCACCAGCCAAAGCTGTGTATTAGTTGAGCGACAAATAACCACTGACCATAATATTTATGTCACATTTTATTTTTGTTTACATACTTAGGACCAGTCCAGGCCTGTTGGAATGCGCTAGCTCCGAACAACTTGGGTCAAGCTCAATTGCCTCAAACTGGTGTTGAGCGATTTCATTCGTCTATGTACAAATGAAGTCTCACTCTTTGACCGAGTGACGCCATAGACTGCTTTTGTTCCATTGCTACACCTTTTAATAATAATTAATTGAAGAAGTTTGGCCCAATTTAGTGATTTTGATTGTTGCCTTTTATGGTTAGCTAATTTATATAAACAGCGTCACTTTTTTTTTATTCATTCATTTGATTGCTATAAGGTTTAGAAATGGTTTTGCGTGTACCTATGTTTATGCTGTTTAAGGGTCAGTGTTGACACTTTGAAAATTAATTCTGCAGGAAGATAGAATTGCTTTAGTCTGTACAGTTGATGTACAATTAAGTTTAACAACAGCCATTGGGATGCTAATTTATTCTTGCAGTTAGTCAGTATGAAGTTGCCTAGCGGTTATTTGCAATTATGGGCGTTGTAAATTGCTTTAAAGTTTGATAAAGCTTGAGAGTCAAGATTTTACGAGAATTGATCAAGTTCGTTTGATTTTTCTAAGATATTTTTTTATGTCAGAAACCATGATTTCTTTCTATCTGTAGAGATAAGTTTTATGGCGAATTCATTCGTACTTAGCCAGAACTAACTGTTTTCAGAACTTTAATTTTGCGGCAAGCTATTTCTTGAGCCTACATAAATAAAAATAAAGATAAATTTACTTCAGCGCAGATATTTGGGTTACCTAATTTAACTGATCCTTTCGAATTCCCGAGTAAAGTTGTGTCATTTGGGAATCGTCCGGCAATGAATCAGATTTGTTTGAGAATGTTGAAGTAGAACTTATAGTTTGGAAATCGCAACTAATTTAGTTGATGGAGAGTTTAAAAAAAATTAAAGGCTGGTGTAGAAAGTTTAAAGATGTCGGAAAAGGAGAAAAGTGATTTCTTTCGGAGAAAGAGAAATTCCATTTGTGAGAACCAGGACCAATAAAAAAAATTGGCAAGCAATGCTTCAAGCTAAGCAGGAGGAATCGGAGCGAGAGGCAAAACTCAAACTTAAAAAATTAGAATTAAAAAAAAAGATGATCTTCAAGAAAAAAGATTGCCGCTTTAACTGGAGAGGTTGAGACTTGAACCGGAGAATAAGGGTAGGCAAATCAGGCAGGGGTGCACTTACTGTTTTGAGAGGAACAAGGTCCCCTGACATCCCCCATTTTATTGAAGATAAATATGATTTAGATAGTTATCTTCTACAATTTGAAGATATGCTACTGTTGCAAACTGACCCCAAGCTAATTTGGCAATCCTTTTGTGTGGCTATTTGGTGGGAAAGCTTTGAACGGAAATTCCAGGTTCTCGCAGGAAGACGCTTTACACTACCGACGTCTGAAGGCGGCGCTGTTCCTACAGTAAATTGTATAGAACAGGGGTACCGTCAACAATTTAGAGAGGTACGTCAGAGGACTTAACAACGCTGATCAGTTTATTGTGTGCTTCAGGAATTATTTTATCCATTAAGTGAAGTTGTCTGAGTGGAAAGCAGTTTTGAAGGTGTGGTTGACTTGATGGTAAAAGATTAATTTATCTACTCTTACTCTAATAGTTGCTCCAGGAAACAGTCTGTTTTTTTCACTAATTTATAGGAAATTTTCTTGAAAGCAATTGCTGCAATAAAAAAAGCGAGAATAAGAATGAAATTTGTAACTGTTGTGAAAAAACTATGGTTTGTCTTTGTTAATTGTATATTTGCCTTTTTAAGTAAAGTGGTGCGTTTTCGCATCACCTATAAATTTACCTGGTCTACTTAAGTCAAAGCAGTTATCAAATGCATACTTTTTTCAACTTTATTTGAAATAATGTCATTAAAATAAAACTGGTTGCTACGCCAGATTTCAAAAAATATTGGCACATAAAAAGAATTTACATCAACTGCTTTTATTTTGCGCTTGCTCAAAATTAACTTATTTTTTTATGTTATCGCAATTTAATTTTAATGTTTTTTTTACTTTAGCATTTTTTAATCTTGTAAGCATAATCTATTGCAAACAAACTAAACAACCAAAAGTCATAGGTATTCTTTATCTTAACTTTTTTCACTCTAAGACCACTTTATGTGAAATTCTAACATTAATGCATCACCTAAAAAATCATGTTTGTTGTGGAGAAAAATGAAAATCTTTTTAAAAATGTCTTAATAGAATGCCAAAAACTACAATAACAATAAAATAAAGTAAAAATTTAATAAGATCTAATACTTGACTTAAAAGGGTTAAAGAGAATAGAGAATTTTTCTGCTTCCTCATAACAAAAAAGTTTCAAGAATTGTACACGTTTCTTCTTAGTGGTGTAAATATGGCATGGGTCATATCTTGCAAGTTCAACAAAGAGAAACTTTTTTCTTTTACATTATAAATCTGAGCTTAATACTAATCACAAACAAATGAAATATTATGGATATTGAAACTTTTTTTTGGTACAAATATTGGTTTATTAAATAAAAATGGTAATTGTTCAAACTGTAGCCTTGACAAAGACACAAATTGAAATATCCAATTAGTTTGTGTCTTGGTAATAAATTCCAATGTATGGGGAAAATTATATATCAAGCAATGTTTTTGCAGTTATGTAGATTTTCTGAAACAAATCTAATAACAATATGGTATACTTGCAACTAATCGTCCAAAAAAAAAGGCTTAAAGTTGTAATTGAATAATCCAAACATTTTTTGGCTTTGCAAAAACAAAGCACACAACCCGATATTAAATAAAAAATAATCGGAATTGCTTCTTTATACAAAAACAATTGAAAATTTGCCAATTTCATGTGCTACAACAGACAATTTCAAAACAATATTGGATAAACATTTTAAATCGGTATCAAAATGTAAGTAAAAAAATTAAATTTTAACTAAAAAAATCTAAAAATTGAATTAAATACACATACATCGATTTAAGTTGCTGTTTGCAAAATGAAAATGAAAGTTTTGCAAAATTATAAAAACAAGTTTTTTTAAACTGATTCTTTTTTATTTTTTAAAAATTCTTACTAAGATTATTCCATACTATCTTCCTTCTTTTATCTTTCTATTCTTAGATCGTTTTGATAAACTGTCAAAGAGGGAAGTAGACAGCTAAAGAGCTTTTAATTTTTTTTGTTTTATCTGAAACCTGACATTATCTAAAAAAGTACGGTTACTAAAATTGCTCTGTAACTTTAATCTTTACACTTTAGTTCTGTTTAAATTGAGCAACTTTAGCTAAAGCTAGTCATATTAAACTAAAATCGATAAAAAACCTGATAAAGTCTATTCAAATAAAAGGGTATTAGACCTTTAATGTAACTTTAAATCAGTAATGTACACAATAGTATCGAAAAAGCCCTAAAGACCAAAGCAGTCACCTTTTCTGATGATTTAAGACTTTTTAAGCTTATTGATTTGCACGCAATTTAACTATTTTGTACAATTTTTTTAACTGCAACTAAAATTTTCTACTTACTGTTGCAATTTAAAATTACATCCGACACGATTAATAATATTTTCAAAGGTACTTACACAAATCCGAAAATCCAAGTCTTCGGTTCCAAGCAGGGTTTGCAAACAATAACACAATTACATGTATGTATAATGACTTCATTATGTCCAAAGAATGGCTAGTACAGTAACTATTTTTTACTGCAAAAAATGCATTACAGAAAAAAGGTTTTAAGTAAAAGCAAACACAGCAATCACCATAGCCGTAAGAGGGAGGAGGCAGGGAGGGCAATATTCAGTCTAAGACGAAAAACATTTAACAGACTCAAATTTTCTTCGGACACTGAGTATGCATTTGGGGTAAGAAGGAAGCAATTTTATGTCTAATGCTGTAACCTAGCAGAATAGTAGCACACTGGGATTTATAACGTTAAACAAAGCTTTGGAAGTTAAGTTTTTAAATATTTTTTCGTATTGTTCGTGAGCGTACTGAGCTTTGTTTACACTGTTGTAGTAGCAGATTTTAAGAAACCGTTTCGGTTCATCAAAACGCCTTAAAAAATATTGTTCTGTAATATCAAGTAGCATTAAGAACGCCGAAATGAAATTTATAAAAATAATCAAGGAGGACAACTCGGTCATTGTTATCTTTAACGTTAAATTTGTTGCAGAATGAGCAATGGTTATTTTATCGGATAGAAAATTTATTTTTGTTTGTCCTCCGTATTGCATTTTGCAAAATTTACACTTTGCCACTTAAATACCATAATTTTTGCAAGTAAAATGTTATTTTAAATTAATTTAAAATTAATTGCAAAAATTTTAATTTGATTTAAAACAACTTATTTAAATTTAATTTTAAATTTAAAACGTATACAGAAAAGTCGTTGGCAATAAAATGTTAATTGGTTGAATCTGCTTACGATAAAAAGTCTAGAAATAGACAGATGAATTTTGAAAAAAAAATTAAGTATGTTAATTTTCACCCTCAAGGGTGTTTGCTTGTTCGATGCCAACACGAATGATCGAAACAACCATCTTAAGTATATAATCACATACTCGCTGCGTGAAAATTACCATCTTTTTCCAAAAAATAACAGGCAAAAAATGGTAAAAACCATGCTTTTTAAAATTTCCATCCATAAGGTTGTTAATTTCCACCCTTAAAATACTTAAAATTTACAGTGTAGGCCCTTGCACAGAAGGGTGTTGTTTGCACGGGGCTAGGTTTTCAAACAAGTTTATGAAATGCATCAAGACATAACTACTTTTGTAAAAAAAACAGAATTATGTACCTTAATTAAAACATTTAGCAACTTTTGCATATCTTAGTGATGTATTTAACTCACTAAATTGTATAAATTGCTCCATGCAGGGTTTTTACGCTTACACTAATTAATTAAGTCGCCAAAAATGGCGTTAAATTTGACAAAAGTTTGCTGTTTTTAACCAGAAGGAAAATCAATATAGTAATTTATAAGCAGCAAAAACACGTCCCACACAAACTTTATTTTAACTAGCTGAAAGGGTAAAGATGCATTAAATCCCCTGCACTAACATTTCAAAACAAGCAATGAATTTCAAGCTATTCAGGAAATCTAACTACACTTAAACAAATAATTACAGCTTTTTTTTATGCAACGGGATCGAACAGCTTTTTCAGTGGTAAAGATTTTCAAATCCTGGGTTAGACCTAAAATTAGTATTCAGAAAACACAGCAAACAGATAAGTTCAATAATGTTCTTCGGCTTTAACACTAGAATTACCGCGTTTTTGATCTACTAGAATTACCGCGAGCGGTCAAAATGACCGTTTGTCCAATAAACAAAAAAATGCTCAATAATGTAGGTTTACTTTATCTTATAAGTTTTTTTTAACTTTTGTAGTATACTAGTGATTATTTGAATCTATGTAAGTGTGAGTTTGGTGCGTCGTAGGCTTCTTTTCAATAGTATGTTTTGGAGTATGATGCATAAACCCTGATCTCCAAATTACATCGAAGGTCTTCAACCTGCTTTTTAACTGCGTGGTTAAAATTTTCTCAAAGTTTTTATTTTATTTACAACAAACACGAGGTCTGAAACTAAATGAAACTAATTTACTTTAAAATAAGCTTAAAATACCAAATGGTTATTTTTTATCATGCTGCTGTTTACAGATACCACAAGCGGCTATTCAAAAGCATACAAAAACAAAAAAAAATGCAGCACTCTACACAGTCCACACATTCAACTTTTACACATGCTGTACACTTTCACCAACATTCTGTACATTGTTGAACATGGGTAAGCATTGAATTATCGACAAGTAGCTCAAACGCACTCAGCGGACCATCTAACATGCGATGGGCATATCGCTTTAGACTTTGCTTTCTGTTAGCGCGTGCTAAGCTTGTCGCCTACCCCTCGATTCGGAAAAAAACTTCAATTTTTCTCACATTTTGTTCTTAAAGTTAATCAATTTCGCTTGAAATCACACGATCTGGAATCTACCTACAACTAACTTTCGGTCACAAAACTTTGCGTTTATTAGTTCAAATTATTTTAACCTATTTTTTTCCGTTTCTGCAATTCTTTGTTGTGTTTTCAACGTTTTGTAACTTAATTATTTGTTAATCGAAAACTAGAATTACAGAACCGACTGACATAATCGAAAAATCAATTTTTTAATCAAAAATTTCAAAATTTCCGAACGTTTTTTTTATGTTTTTAGTTAGGGAGGCCAAACCAAAATTTCAAAAATTCCAAATATTTTTAAAAATGTTTTAATTGACAAATAATTGTCCATTTCATTCGCGGCAATTTTTATTGTATTGATAGCTGTCTTGAAACTGAACAGGTAATTAATTACTGGGTAATTTTTAGTAAAAATTTTTGTCAATCTTTTTAATTCCTTTTCTTGCTTTGTCAATCTTTAAAACTTTGCTGAATGTTGGCACGCAGTATTTACTTAAACAATTCGTGATCGTTGAAATGTGACCAACACAACGAAAAAGTATTGGCTCAAGAAATGACATTGTGTATTGAGGAAACGACCGTGTTTTGTCAAATACTTGCAATGCAATTCGTCAGCTTGCAAACGCATCTGTTGGCTTGAAAGATTAAAAATAAAGCAAGAAAACTTCCAAATTGACTTCATGCTTCATTGCCATCGTCATAAATGGTTGTATAAATTTTTTGGCATCCGAATGTAAACCCATATTTTTAGATTATTTTACTAGACTAGAATCAAAAAAATTCCAGTTTAAGAATCAAAAAAATGCATTAAAAAAACAAAATAATCTACCGAAGTAATCTTATCAGATTTTACTGCGTTTCCATGTTTGTCACTTTACAATTTACAACACATATTTTTCCAAAAAACATTGTTTTTCAAACAAATTTTTGTTATGACATACTTATTCATTCTAATTTGGCCGCGGCACACCTACTTGATACATTTTACAAGTCTACACACTAAAATAATATTTAATGGAAGGAATGCACGTGCATGCATGCGCAAATTGTTTCAATACAAAATAAGTGTCTGAAAAGCACAATATCAGTTCCTGGCCCAAACTTTCCAAACCCGATTTTCTTTATTTTTTATCAAAGTCAATTATCAAAGAAAAAAAGCCGATTCACAAGAATAAAATCTACTGCCAGAGTAAATTACAAATAAATACAATTACAATACTTACAAATAATTACAAATAAATACAATTACAGGCCCAGATGGTAGGTGCTTTCACGCAGCCTGGGCCGTGAGTAAGTCTGCTCATTGATTTTAAAATGACAGACCGAAACCGAACCTACCAAAACGGAAGGGTATCCACCCATTCCGATGTTCAGTGTGGGTCTGCTAATTGGCAAACGTCCTTTTCAGGACGGGGCAATGCTAGGATAAAACTGCCCTTTTCAGGGCACATTGCCAACAAGTTCCGAAGACCCACTATTCTTCAGCTGAACATCGAAGGCCTCACTGCAAGCAAGATGAACGTTCTTCATCACCTCGCTATGCAGTCTGAGGCACTCGTCATCCTACTGCAGGAGACCCACTGCACTGATGCAGAGAAGTTGGTGTTACCACACTAACAACTAGCTGGGTCTTCTTTAAGCAGGAAGCATGGCCTTGCCACGTTTGTCCACGAGCGACTGAGATATACGCTTTTGGACCAATCTCCACCGACATCGGAGATCGAGTGGCTGTGTGTGGACGTTGATGGTTATAAAATAGTCAACGTCTACAAACCACCGCCAACGCGATTGCGAACCCTGGATCTCCCAGTGTTTCCTCACCCCTGTCTGTACGCTGGCGATTTTAACTGTCGTCATGCTGACTGGGGTTATGATGACAACAGTCCGGATGGTGAGTGCTTGGCTGGCTGGGCAAGTGTTAATTGTCTTGCCCTGCTATACAGTATAATGCCAAGGACGCTGCCAGTTTTTATTCCGGTCGCTGGAACACTGGCACCAATCCAGACCTAGCTTTCGCTAGCGTAGGTCCAAACAGTCGCTTACAGGATAGACGTGTCCTTGAGAAGTTTCCCAGGTCACAACATTGACCTTCGCTTATTACACCACCAAGGTTTGCTATGGCAGTGCCGAGCATGCCTGTTAAGCGATGGAACTTCCGCAAGGCCAAATGGAGTCACTACATTGCTTTGACGAATACATTCGCAAAGATTTTAGTGCCGCCTGATTCACTTGATGTGGATGCGGCTTACCAGGACTTCTGTAACATCATTAAGAAAGCAGCCAAAAAGACTATCCCGCGCGGGTATCGAAATGACTATATTCCGTATTGGGATGCAGAGTGTGAATCCCTTTATAAAACCTTTCGGCAGTCTCCTCAGGGAGACGACTCAAGTTTGGCTGCTACAGCTCTGCTTTCCAAGCTTGGCAGAAAGCGGAGGGATCGATGGTCCGAGGCAGTTCGGAGCATTGACTTCTCACACTCTAGTCGAAAAGCGTGAAGTATTTTGAACAACCTTGCTGGTAGGTCACAACACTCTCCTCGTCACTATCCCGTTTCAGCCGATGCTATTGCATCTCAGCTGGTTAGAAATGGGAAATATGAAGCTGTTGATCGCAAGTCATCTCGACTTGTCTCTCAAGAAGTGTCTGATCTTTGGAGGGCCACAACACCAGACGCAGTAAATATCTCTGACAATTTTTCACAGAGAGAATTTGCTGCTGCCCTTCAGCACTTAAAACCAGGTAAAGCTCCGGGTCCTGATTCCATCTTTCCAGAGCTTATACTCCATGCCGGAGCTGCTTTGAAGTCCTGGTTACGTGACTTCTTTCTTCCTGTTTGCGCCGACTCAAAATTCCCAAGATCTGGAGAAGAGCGCTTGTGGTCGCGATCCCAAAACCAGCAAAGCCCGTGGGGGACCCAAAGAGTTATCGACCGATATCTCTGCTCTGTGTCCCCTACAAGATCCTCGAGAGGCTTATCTACGCCCGTGTTGAACCATTAATCGATCCGCTGCTCCCTAAAGAGCAGGCTGGGTTCCGAGGCGGGAAGTCAACCGTAGATCAAGTTGTTCTGCTAACCCAAAACATCGAGGATTCTTTCGAGGCTAAAAAGAAGGCCGGTGCCGTATTTATCGATCTGACAGTTCTTTATGACACTGTCTGGCACCTTGGCCTTACCTTCAAGCTGCTGAGACTACTTCCGGATAGACACATGGTCAAAATGATCATGGAGCTTGTCCGAAATCGAAGTTTTACCCTTACCACTGGTGACAGCAAGGAAAGCAGGCTACGCCGTCTTAAAAACGGCGTTCCTCAGGGATCGGTCTTGGCTCCCCTCCTATTTAACATCTATACGTACGATCTTCCTTCCATGATTTCCAGAAAATTTGCTTATGCTGATGATTTAGCATTGTTGCACTCTTCTGGAAACTGGAAGGACTTGGAGGGGACATTAAGCCAAGACATGTCCACACTTTCAGCGTATCTCCAGACTAAGACGGTGACGACAGCCTTTCACTTAAACAACCGAGAGGCCAAACGTGAGCTAAAGGTCTACAACAATAGTAGACTTTTACCGTTCTGTCCAACCCCTACATACCTTGGGGTAAAACTGGACAGATTGCTCACGTTTCGTCACCACTTAGTGGCATTGCGCAAAAAACTATCTTCGCGCGTCACACTGCTGAGGCGACTCGTGGGCTCGGGATGGTGTGCTGGTGCTAAAACACTACGCATAGCCACCTTGTCTCTAGTCTACTCAACAGCTGAGTACTGTGCGCCAGTCTGGTGTCGCAGTGCTCACACTCGCCTCATTGACAGTGTCTTGAATGACGCCTTGCGCATAGTTACTGGATGCCTGCGTCCCACTCCAACTGACCACCTACCTGTACTCTGAGGCATCCAGCCAGCTGAGCTTCGCCGACTGGGAGCGACACTCTCCTTGGCTTACCGTGGATCTCTGGACCCCGATCATATTTTGTATGGTCTTTTAAGTGAGTCCTCAGATACTGGCCAAGTGAGACTAAGATCCAGACGCCCGTTTGTGCCAGGTGCGCGGAATCTCTTGGACAATCTTGCCAGACTTGGCATCCGCGCCTCTGAATGGACGAATCACAAATGGAACGCGGAGTACTGTGAAAGTGCTTCCAGGCTCCGTGTTTTCGTGCCCGGGACCAGTGTCAGGCCTGTTGGGATGGGCTTACCCCGAGCATCTTGGGTTAAACTCAACCGCCCGCGGACTGGTGTTGGGCGATTCCATTCGTCCATGCACAAATGGGGTCTTGCTCCTTCACCGAATTGCGAGTGTGCCGCCTCAGAGCAAACCGCAGACCATGTACTAACAATGTGCCCCATACATCGGGCACCACATGGAGCTCGCGGTCTGACGGTTTTGGATGACGAAACTCGATGCTGGCTTAATAACATCACTGCCAGCATCTGATCCAGGCAGTGCAGCAGTCTGGGGTAGTAAAAGGATAAACCCTCGGCCCCATTACTGTTTGTGTCTGGCCTGGAGTGGATGCCCTTCAAACGACGATGACGACGACGAATACAATTACATTTACTAACACAATTATTACACAAAAAATTAAATTTTATTGTAAACAATAATACAATAGACCCTAAATTTTATCAATGCAGGTTCTCAAACTGTTTTCCATAAACCTATTACGCATACTGTCCACTGATTTTTAGACTATCTGTATTTTAAAGCTAATGTTATTCATAAAATTAGTATTGATAATAATACCAGAGCATATAGAATTTTAAATATAATTAAATTAAATTTTGAATCGTTTTCAGCAGGCCGTTACGTCCTCATATAAATTCTACAGAAAAGTAACGAAAACTATTACTTATACAGTAAAATACTATCGAAAGCCTAAACAAAAAATATTGAATGAAAAGATTACAAGTTAACCTAGATGTTATTTACATCAGCATTTAGTTTTGTTGCTATAAACTTGAAAATAATAAAAACAAGTTATAACAATACAACATAATATCACCATCAATTAACAATTAAAACGATTAATATAGGCTATTTTGGCATAAATAAATTAGTAAAGAGACATCATTTTATTAAAGTGCATGTTTATGTCCAGCAAACAAACAACTTTATGCAAAGAGTTTTGTCTTCTTCCTATTGCATTTTTATTGAATCATCCTCTTTTCTATAATATTTTAAAGATTTTTAGCTGTACAGCACTATAAAACTCAGAAGAAAATTTTGGACCTAAACTTTAATTTGCTTTAAGTCAAAGCATAAAAATTTTGCGGTACATCAGTGTGTCACTCTCGTGTTTTTCTCTTGTGTGTCATTTCCATGTTTCATTGTCTACGTGTCACTCCCGTGTCGTAAATCATACTCGCCGCGTTTTGGTTATCCTGACTCATGCAACGTGTATCTCTTCGAAAGGTGACTCCACATCGAGGAATATCCTGTTTTTATGTCGAATGTAATGTTTCGAGAAAGCTAAAACTTTCAAAGCGATTCTTTAATCTGTGAACACATCTGTTAGTTCAATTTATTTAAACCATATACGATAATGGCGGCAAATGGCCTCAGATAAATTTTATCATTTTACCATAGAGTTTAGATTGAGTTGTTTTTTTTTTATTAGAAGTTTTTAGGGATAATTTTACTAAAGAGCTTAAATTTTAACAGAGTGTTTTTAACAAGTCATTTAACAAATCTTGGTAAAATTCTTCTGGTGGGATGTTTTGCAGTAAAATTTATTCAAAAACAATATCAAATTAAAGTATAGCTTAATAATTTTAGCAGTTATCTTTTGATTTTAACTAATCTAATTAAATAAACAATTTACCAAAGTTTTCGGATTTTGCTGCGCTTCAGAGTTTGCAACATTGCAACTCAACTTTTTTAAAATTACTTCTTCTTTCGGCCTTTCCCTTCAATCAGGGGTAGCCACAGCGTATCATCTTTCTCCAAACGGTCCTATTTTCAACGTCCGTCTCCTTTGCACCAATTTTTCCATGTCTTCTTTTATTACATCTAAAAATCTTCTCTTTGGTCTCCCTCTTTTCCTCTTTCCCGGTAACTCCATTTCCATCATTTTTCTTCCTATATACTCCTGGTCTCTTCTCATGACATGTCCATACCAACTTAGCCTGCCCTCCCTCATCTTCATTTCTAACCGTTCTACCTTAACTGTACTCCTGATGTACTCATTTCTAATCTTGTCTTTTCTCGTCACTCGCATTGCAAACCTCAAGATTTTCATCTCTGTGAATTCCATCTCTTCCACTTGTTTCTTTGTAATCGCCACCGTCTCAAGTCCATACACCATTGCTGGTCTCACCACTGAACTGTATACTTTTTCTTTTGCTCTACCTGGTAAACTCCAGTCGCAGATTACTCCCGATACTTTTCTCCACCCGTTCCATCCTGCCTGCACTCTCCTCTTTACCTCCCTCTCACAACTACCACTTTCTTGCACCGTTGATCCCAAATACTTAAATTCCATTACTCTTGAAAATTTTGTATCCTCCATCTTCACTGTTTCGTCGTCATTTCCTCCATTTACGCACAGATATTCGGTTTTTGACGTACTTACTTTCATCACTCTTTTTTGCAATGCATACTTTCAGGATTCGAGTCTCTGCCCCACTTCTTCTCTGGTATCTTCGCAAATCACAATATTATTATTAGCAAACAGCATTATCCATGGTGTTTCTCTCCTTACTTCATCCGTTAGCCTATTCATAATCACTGCAAATAGGAGCGGACTTAACGCTGATTTCTGGTGCAGCCCAACCTTAACCTTGAAACTTTTGTAGTTCCTATTGCACACCTACCCACTATTTTGCTTTCTTCGTACATATCCTGTACAAGTCGCACATAATTTTCCTCCGTTCCTGATTTTCTCATACAGTATCACAGCTCTTCCCGCCGAACCTTGTCGTAAGCTTTTTCC
The DNA here is from genome assembly GCA_963680785.1 of Diplosoma virens. Lineage (NCBI taxonomy): Eukaryota > Metazoa > Chordata > Ascidiacea > Aplousobranchia > Didemnidae > Diplosoma > Diplosoma virens. Next base: position 40,749,543 of record OY796892.1, on the reverse strand, counting down.
AGGTCAACGAATACACAATGAAGTTCTCTTTGACCTTCCCTGTACTTTTGCATAAACATTCTTGAAGCAAACATGGCATCGGTGGTTTCCTTTCTTGGCATAAATCCATATTGCTGTTTAATGATCTCTACTTTATCCCTTAGCCTGGCTTTAATTATTCTTTCCCATATCTTCATTGTGTGACTCATTAGCTTTATTCCTTTGTAGTTTTCACAGCACTGTGCATTCCCTTTGTTTTATAGATTGGGATAAGCACACTCCTCTCCATTCTTCTGGCATCCGTTTACCCACTAATAGTTTGTTAAACAGTCTGGTCAAAAGTTTTATCTCTATCTCTCCCATGCAACATCTTTTACTGGCAACTTATCTGGCCCAACCGCTTTACCGTTTTTGATCCTTCTTAGTGCGTTTTTTACTTCTTCTCTACTGACGCAATTTACCTCTTCATTAACCACTTCTGCTTCCCCTGTTCTAGAATCTCTGTTATTTTCTTTGTTCTTCAGTTTCTCAAATTACTCCTTCCATCTTTTTACCACTGCTTCCGAATTTACCACAACATTACCGTTTTCATCCTTTGTAGCCCTCACGTGCTGTACATCTTTTCCTGTTCTGTCTCTCTGCCTAGCCAATATGTACAACTCCTTTTTACCTTTTTTTGTTTCCAATCTAGCATACAAATTTTCATACGCACGCCCCTTTGCCATTGCAACTGCCTTCTTTTCCTCACTCTTCTTTTCTTTGTATAGATCTTTTTAGTATTTTTATCTCTTATTTTGTCTCATGCTTTCTTTGCGTTTTTCTTTTCTTTTATGATCCTGACCTTCCTCATTCCACCACCATGTCTCCCTGTCTCCTTTTCGTTTCCTACATGTCACTCCCAGCACAGTTTCAGCTGTTTTTCTTTCATTTCCGCTGTTTTGTCTCACCCATTAGGTAACTCATCCTTGCCACCCAGAGTCCTGGTCACCTCTTGTCTAAACGCTTCTTGACAGCTTTTCTTCTTCAGTTTCCACCATCGTATCTTTAGCTTTACTTTCTGTGCTTTTTTATTTTTTACCATAAGAGCCGTTTTGCATACCACTATACGGTGCTGCTTTGCAAAGCAATCATTTACTATTACCTTACAATCGCACATTTTCTTTAAGTTTTTCCTTCTGCACATCACATAATCTACTTAGGTACTTTTTCCACCAGTTTTATACGTCACCCTGTGTTCATCTTTCTTCTTGAAATAAGTGTTGACAATTGCCAAATCCATCCTCTTGGCAAAATCCAAAACCATTGATTCTTCCTTATTTCTTGTTCCATTACCGTACCTCCCCATTATTTCCTCATTCCCTATGTTTCCTTCCCCCACATGTCCATTAAGGTCTGCACCAAGAGCTATCCTCTCCTATTTTGATACACTTTCTGTTAACGCATCTAGGTCTTTTAAAAAATTCATTTTTCTCCTCAATACTGTTGTTAACCTGTAGGGCATACGCGCTTACTATATTTAGGATGAACCTTTTATCTCCAGCTTCATGGCCATTAGTCTGTCTGACACCCTTTTCACCTCCAAGACACTTTCAGCCAGCTCCTCCCTCACCACTATCCCTATCCCATTTTTTTCCATCAGCTCCGTTGTAAAATGGTTTATATCCACCACCAATGTTTCTTTCTTTACTCCCTTTCAACTTTGTTTCCTGTAGACACAATATGTCTACATTTCTTCGTTCCATCAAGTATGCCAGCTCTCTTCCCTTCCAGTCATTGTTGGTATATTTTAGGTACCCACCCTTACGAATGAGCGCTCCCTTTTCACACTTCCTGCTGCCTTTTCACTCGCCTTCCTCCTCTCTTTCTCCTCTTGTTTTTACTATGTTTAGCAGTGGCATAATTTCCACAGGTGCCCTGCTTTTCAACACCTGAGGCGGTTGTTGGTAACCCGGGCCGCGATCGATCCGATATGAATTGATGATTATAACGCATTTATAAGTTTTGGCAAAAAAGTTTTACGTTGGATGCCTTTCCTGTCGCAACCCTCCCCATTTATCCGGGCTTGGGACCAGCATCAAGAAACACAGGAATGTGCCTCCGATGGCTGGGTTAATTTTCTTTAAATTACAATTACTTTTAATCCAAAAAATATTAATTTTTGGTTAATTAAGAACAACTCAAAAAATTACCAAAAGCGTTATATATTGCCAACTCTGTATGTTTTTCATTTAATAATTGCATTTGCATCTTATTAATATGATTAAAAATCACAAATAAAGTTTTTGAAACCACATCTAATTTTCTTTAAATCATATTCTAATATTCCCATCTTCAGTACTCCATATTTAAAGCACTTCACCATGATTTTGTTTGTGCTTTATTACTGCTTGATAATTATCTTGACTTCATTGAATTCTCAAAGAGGCTTATCTATGGTCACTTTGAATAAATTAAAGTGAGAAACAAAAGCGTTCTGGTGCTTTTCCTATAAATTTATAAAACGGTTTTTTAAAAACTATTTTACAAAGTAAACATTTCTAAAAAAAATACATAATTTAGCCATTATTTTTGCACAGCATCTATTTTGCGCCATATCAACGAAAGAAAGTTTCGAAAGACGGAAGCTGACTGTGTAAAATATTATTTTCTTTTTTTTTTTAATATTTATCTTCTTAAATTGCAAGAAAGCGTCGGAGTTTAAATCGTATTCTTCCTTTTTAGGACTTACGTAACTACAGCCATTTCAAAAGAACATGACAAATTTTTGTAATGTATGGCCCAGATGGTAGGTGCTTTCACGCAGCCTGGGCCGTGAGTAAGTCTGTTCATTGATTTTAAAATGACAGACCGAAACCGAACCTACCAAAACGGAAGGGTATCCACCCATTCCGATGTTCAGTGTGGGTCTGTTAATCGGCAAACGTCCTTTTCAGGACGGGGCAATGTCAGGATAAAACTGCCCTTTTCAGGGCACATTGCCAACAAGTTCCGAAGACCCACTATTCTTCAGCTGAACATCGAAGGCCTCACTGCAAGCAAGATGAATGTTCTTCATCACCTCGCTATGCAGTCTGAGGCACTCGTCATCCTACTGCAGGAGACCCACTGCACTGATGCAGAGAAGTTGGTGTTACCACACTACCAACTAGCTGGGTCTTCTTTAAGCAGGAAGCATGGCCTTGCCACGTTTGTCCACGAGCGACTGAGATACACGCTTTTGGACCAATCTCCACCGACATCGGAGATCGAGTGGCTGTGTGTGGACGTTGATGGCTATAAAATAGTCAACGTCTACAAACCACCGCCAACGCGATTGCGAACCCTGGATCTCCCAGTGTTTCCTCACCCCTGTCTGTACGCTGGCGATTTTAACTGTCGTCATGCTGACTGGGGTTATGATGACAACAGTCCGGATGGTGAGTGCTTGGCTGGCTGGGCAAGTGTTAATTGTCTTGCCCTGCTATACAGTATAATGCCAAGGACGCTGCCAGTTTTTATTCCGGCCGCTGGAACACTGGCACCAATCCAGACCTAGCTTTCGCTAGCGTAGGTCCAAACAGTCGCTTACCGGATAGACGTGTCCTTGAGAAGTTTCCCAGGTCACAACATCGACCCTCGCTTATTACACCACCAAGGTTTGCTATGGCAGTGCCAAGCATGCCTGTTAAGCGATGGAACTTCCGCAAGGCCAAATGGAGTCACTACATTGCTTTGACGAATACATTCGCAAAGACTTTGTTGCCGCCTGATTCACTTGATGTGGATGCGGCTTACCAGGACTTCTGTAACATCATTAAGAAAGCAGCCAAAAAGACTATCCCACGCGGGTATCGAAACAACTATAATCCGTATTGGGATGCAGAGTGTGAATCCCTCTATAAAACCTTTCTGCAGTCTCCTCAGGGAGACGACTCAAGTTTGGCTGCTACAGCTCTGCTTTCCAAGCTTGGCAGAAAGCGGAGGGATCGATGGTCCGAGGCAGTTCGGAGCATTGACTTCTCACACTCTAGTCGAAAAGCGTGAAGTATTTTGAACAAACTTACTGGTAGGTCATGACACTCTCCTCGTCATTGTCCCGTTTCAGCCAATGCTATTGCATCTCAGCTGGTTAGAAATGGGAAATACGAAGCTGTTGATCGCAAGTCATCTCTCAAGAAGTGTCTGATCTTTGGAGGGCCACAACACCAGACGCAGTAAATATCTCTGACAATTTTTCACAGAGAGAATTTGCTGCTGCCCTTCAACATTTAAAACCAGGTAAAGCTCCGGGTCCTGATTCCATCTGCCCCGAGCTTATACTCCATGCCGGAGCTGCTTTGAAGTCCTGGTTACGTGACTTCATTTCTTCCTGTTTGCGCCGACTCAAAATTCCCAAGATCTGGAGAAGAGCGCTTGTGGTCGCGATCCCAAAACCAGCAAAGCCCGTGGGGGACCCAAAGAGTTATCGACCGATATCTCTGCTCTGTGTCCCCTACAAGATCCTCGAGAGGCTTATCTACGCCCGCGTTGAACCATTAATCGATCCGCTGCTCCCTAAAGAGCAGGCTGGGTTCCGACGCGGGAAGTCAACCGTAGATCAAGTTGTTCTGCTAACCCAAAACATCGAGGATTCTTTCGAGGCTAAAAAGAAGGCCGTTGCCGTATTTATCGATCTGACAGCTGCTTATGACACTGTCTGGCACCGTGGCCTTACCTGCAAGCTGCTGAGACTACTTCCGGATAAGCACATGGTCAAAATGATCATGGAGCTTGTCCGAAATCGAAGTTTCACCCTTACCACCGGTGACAGCAAGCAAAGCAGGCTACGCCGTCTTAAAAACGGCGTTCCTCAGGGATCGGTCTTGGCTCCCCTCCTATTTAACATCTATACGTACGATCTTCCTTCCATGATTTCCAGAAAGTTTGCTTATGCTGATGATTTAGCATTGTTGCACTCTTCTGGAAACTGGAAGGACTTGGAGGGGACATTAAGCCAAGATATGTCCACACTTTCAGCGTATCTCCAGACTTGGAGGTTGAAGCTCAGTCACACTAAGACGGTGACGACAGCCTTTCACTTAAACAACCGAGAGGCCAAACGTGAGCTAAAGGTCTACAACAATAGACTATTACCGTTCTGTCCAACCCCTACATACCTTGGGGTAAAACTGGACAGATCGCTCACGTTTCGTCACCATTTAGTGGCATTGCGCAAAAAACTATCATCGCGCGTCACACTGTTGAGGCGACTCGTGGGCTCGGGATGGTGTGCTGGTGCTAAAACACTACGCATAGCTACCTTGTCTCTAGTCTACTCAACAGCTGAGTACTGTGCGCCAGTCTGGTGTCGCAGTGCTCACACTCGCCTCATTGACAGTGTCTTGAATGACGCCTTGCGCATAGTTACTGGATGCCTGCGTCCCACTCCAACTGACCACCTACCTGTACTCTGAGGCATCCAGCCAGCTGAGCTTCGCCGACTGGGAGCGACACTCTCCTTGGCTTACCGTGGATCTCTGGACCCCGATCATATTTTGTATGGTCTGTTAAATGGGTCCTCAGATACTGGCCAAGTGAGACTAAGATCCAGACGCCCGTTTGTGCCAGGTGCGCGGAATCTCTTGGACAATCTTGCCAGACTTGGCATCCGCGCCTCTGAATGGACGAATCACAAATGGAACGCGGAGTACTGTGAAAATGCTTCCAGGCTCCGTGTTTTCGTGCCCGGGACCAGTGTCAGGCCTGTTGGGATGGGCTTACCCCGAGCATCTTGGGTTAAACTCAACCGCCCGCGGACTGGTGTTGGGCGATTCCATTCGTCCATGCACAAATGGGGTCTCGCTCCTTCACCAAATTGCGAGTGTGGCGCCTCAGAGCAAACCGCAGACCATGTACTAACAATGTGCCCCATACATCGGGCACCACATGGAGCACGCGGTCTGACGGTTTTGGATGACGAAACTCGATGCTGGCTTAATAACATCGCTGCCAGCATCTGATCCAGGCAGTGCAGCAGTCTGGGGTAGTAAAAGGATAAACCCTCGGCCCCATTACTGTTTGTGTCTGGCCTGGAGTGGATGCCCTTCAAACGATGACGACGACGACGACAAATTTTTGTGAGAAAAATTTCGTTTTGATATTTAGTAAAAAACCTTTTGGTTTTTTGTTATAAAGTAAAACTTGATTTATAAAGTAAAACTTGATTTATAAAACTTGATTTATAAAGTAAAACTGTCGGATAAGCACATGATTAGAATGATCGTGGACCTGGTAGAAAGCAGAAGTTTTGCTCCTGATACTTGACAGCTAGCAAAGCAAGCTGAAGTTCCTCAGGGATTGGTATTGGCCTCTTCTTTTTTAATATATATAGATGAGTTCTGTCTTTCACAATAATTAGAAAGTTTGCTTTTGCAACCCACCTAGCATTGCTGCACATTTTTTGAAGACTGAAAGGATTTGTAAGTCAAGACATGATTACAGTTTCTGTGTATTTTCAGACCTAAAAGACGGTGAGAGCAGCTTTTCATTTCAATAATCAAGAAGCCAAACATGATCTAAAAGCTTATAATAGCAATAAGCTTGTACCTTTCTGTCCGGTCCTTACAAGGACTTTGTCTCTGGGGCCGAGGGTTTGACCTTTTACTACCCCAGACTGCTGCACTGCCTGAATCAGATGCTGGCAGTGGTGTTATTAAGCCAGCATCGAGTTTCGTCATCCAAAACCGTCAGACCTCGTGCTCCATGTAGTGCCCAATGTACAGGGCACGCTGTTAGCACATGGTCTGCGGTTTGCTCAGAGGCGGCACACTCGCAATTCGGTGAAGGAGCAAGACCCCATTTGTGCATGGACGAATGGAATCGCCCAACACCAGTCCACAGGCGGTTGAGCTTAACATAAGATGCTCGGGGTAAGCCCATCTCAACATGCCTGGCACCGGTCCCGGGCACAAAAACACGGATCCTGGAATCATTTTCACAATACTCCGTTTTCCATTTGTGGTTTGTCCATTCAGAAGCGCGGATGCCAAGTCTGGCAAGGTTGTTCAAAAGATTCTGCGCAGCTGGCACTGGATCTTGGTCTCACTTGGTGAGTATCTGAGGACCCACTTAAAAGACCATACATGATATCATCGGAGTCCAGAGATCCACGGTGAGCCAAGGAGAGTGTTGCTCCCAGTCGGTAAAGCTCAGCTGGCTGGATGCCTGAGAGTACATGTAGGTGGTCCATTGGAGTGGGACGCAGGCATCCAGTAACTGTGCGCAAGGCGTTGTTTAAGACACTGTCGATGAGGCGAGTGTGAGCACTGCGACACCAGACTGGCGCACAGTACTCAGCTGTTGAGTAGATTAAAGATAAGGTAGCTATGCGTAGTGTTTTAGCACCAGCACATCATCGCGAGCCCACGAGTCGCCTCAGCAGTGAGACGCGCGAAGATAGTTTTTTGCGCAATGCCACTAAATGGTGACGAAACGTGAGCAATCTGTCCAGTTTTACCCGAAGATAAGTAGGGGTTGGACAGAACGATAAAAGTCTACCGTTGTTGTAGACTTTTTAGCTGATGTTTGGCCTCTCGGTTATTTAATCTTTATTTTACCGCTTATTGTTCCGCTTGTCGGATTTTTATGAATTTTACATATTTTGCCATTGTTGTGATGTAAATAACCTTTTTACAAAGTTTTAGGTTTGTAACAAGTTTTTACCGCAAGGTACGTCATGTTCACTTTGTGGAACATTAGAGTTTTACTGTACAAGTTTTTTCAGTTTTTACTATATATTTCGTTTTTACTATTATATGTTTTTCCTTTAAAGGTTACAGAAACACTCACGTTGTGGGAAAAGTATGTTTTATATGTGTTTACGCATTGGCAACGAGTATGATAAGTTTTGAAACAAGTCTTGCCACGCTCCCCATGGAGACGAATGTTGCATTTTGTGCACATACTTCTTGTATTTTTTTTGCACATTTTACGTTGACCTTGTGTTGTTGCAGGTCCAAGGAAGTGGTTTATCCCATCGAAGTGTACATCAATCAAAATTGTTTTATCGAAGTTATAACCTTTTTCCAATTTGGAAATCCTTTCTTCCTAGTTGATGGTAGACCCCTTTTTGATTCTTCATTACTCTTAAAGTCTTCCTCCACTTCAAGTTCTCCAGCTAGCTGAAAAATTTCTTCCAAACTGTCAGCAACATCTTCAACATTATTCTCCTGGCTACCAGAGTCTCCTGCCTCAGGCACCAATGCAACAACATTAACTACGTTGTTTGCATTTTCTATAGTTTCTTTGACTTCTGCCAACGTTGATATATGGATTTCCTTTCTTGCATCGTAAAAAGCTCTATATAGTATCTATGTTTGACTCAATTTTCTAGACTTTGTTTCTACTGTGCTTAAAACAAACTGTTGATAAACGTGTCTCTTTGCTCGCTGAGAGTTTGAAAATAAAGCAACACCGTTGCCGCATTTCTCAATAATCTCCTCTGTGACGTCACAAAAGTAGAAAAATGAACTTGATCTTAAAACAAATAAAATCTCGGTCGACTGCATTGAAATCGCAGCTTGATAGTTTTATATGAAAATTGGTACTTTCCTAGCGTAAGACAAAGGCCAATGTATTTCAAGACATTGCGATTGAAAATCAGAAAATTGTGTCCGGAAAACCGCCATTGTTCCACAAAGAAAAAAATTTTTTCAGATAAATTTTACCCTACCCAATATTTATATTTTGGATTGCTTTTTACATTAGGATGTGACCGAATGTGTCTACTAAATATGATAGCAAGCCAGAAGTGTTTTGAAAACGACAAAGATTTTTATAAATTCGTAAGTATGCCTTATATCGAAACCACAAATTTCATGAAAATGGCGATCACACGAATTTTCATATGCGCAAAGTATTTTTCGGTAAGTTGGTCAATATGGCAAAACAACTCCTTAACAACACACAAACAACATTACACTATTTATAATGAATAGTAAGTTTACACTATTTATAATGAATAATAAGGGTGTTGAAACAGCTCTGAAAAATTTCTTCCCTTTGTGGAACAATGGTAAGAAAAAGATTAAGTGAAAGACTGCCGTCACCGTCGTAGTGTGACTAAGCTTCAACCTCCAAGTCTGGAGATACGCTGAAAGTGTAGACATGTCTTAGCTTAAAGTGTCCTCCAAGTCCTTCCAGTTTCCAGAAGAGTGCAACAATGCTAAATCATCAGCATAAGCAAACTTTCTGGAAATCGTGGAAGGAAGATCGTACGTATAGATGTTAAATAGGAGGAGAACCAAGACCAATCCCTGAGGAACGCCGTTTTTAAGACGGCGTAGTCTACGTTGCTTGCTGTCACCGGTGGTAAGGGTGAAACGTCGATTTCGGACAAGCTCCATAATCATTCTAACCATGTGCTTATCTGGATGTAGTTTCAGCAGCTTGAAGGTAAGGCCACGGTACCAGACAATGTCATGTGCAGCTATCAGATTGACAAATACGGCACCGGCCTTCTTTTTAGCCTCAAAACAATTCTCAAATGTTCTGGGTTAGCAGAACAACTTGATCTACGGTTGACTTCCCGCGTCGGAACCAGCCTGCTCTTTAGGGAGCAGCGGATCGATTAATGGTTCAACACGGGCGTAGATAAGCCTCTCGAGGATTATGTAGGGGACACAGTGCAGAGATATAGATTAATAACTCTTTGGGTCCCCCACGGGCTTTGCTGGTTTTGGGATCGCGACCACAAACGTTCTTCTCCAGATCAAAAAATTTTGAGTCGGCGCCAACAGGAAGAAAGGAAGTCACGTAACCAGGACTTCAAAGCAACTCCAGCATGGAGCATAAGCTCTGGAAAGATGGAATCAAGTCCCGGAGCTTTACCTGGTTTTAAATGTTGGAAGGCAGCAGCAAATTCTCTCTGTGAAAAATTGTCAGAGATATTTACTGCGTCTGGTGTTGTGGCCCTCCAAAGATCAGACACTTCTTGAGAGACAAGTCGAGATGACTTGCGATCAACAGCCTCGTATTTCCCATTTCTAACCAGCTGAGATGCAATAGCATCGGCTGAACGGTACAGTGACGAGGAGAGTGTCATGACCTACCAGTAAGGTTGTTCAAAATACTTCACGCTTTTCGACTAGAGTGTGAGAAGTCAATGCTCCGAACTGCCTCGGACCATCGATCCCTCCGCTTTCTGCCAAGCTTGGCAAGCGGAGGTGTAGCAGCCAAACTTTGATTCGTCTCCCTGAGAAGACTGCCGAAAGGTTTTATAGAGGGATTCACACTCTGCATCCCAACACGGAATATACATGTAGTTATTTCGATACCCGCGCGGGATAGTCTTTTTGGCTGCTTTCTTAATGGTGTTACAGAAGTCCTGGTAAGCCGCATCCACATCAAGTGAATCAGGCGGCAACAAAGTCTTTGCAAATTTATTAAATTCCATTGCACTAGATAAGGGCTGGTTGATTTTAGTTGCAATGCAGAGTGTCGATAAGACAATTAGAGTTGAATATTTTTGAATCTAACTATCTTGCAATTGAAATATATTTATTAAAAAACCGCATAATCTGTTTTATCCAAGTGCAACCATCTTTTTATTTAAATAAAATTCAATATGTAGTTATACAAGGTAAATTATTCTCATATTTGTGATTGTAGCCATTAATAAAATTGAATTCGATTTGAACTACGATTAATTTAATTATATTAGTGAGCTAAACTCGTGAAAAGTTTGATTGATATTTAATAGTTGCGTTTACGGTTAGGCAAAAAACTCATGCCACTGCAAAGCGCTCTAAAATGCGTATTTGTCTTTCTCTGTTTTAAAATGTAAGTTTGGAAAAGTTTTCAACTCATGGCCACTTATAGTAATCGTGTTTTTTATTTACAAAAAGCCCTTGACAAATATCTGTGTACGCCAGTGGGAAAACAAAATACTCAAACTTATGAAGGCCAATACCGCACACTCGTAACTACAATTTACAAAAGATAGATGATGAGAAACAACACAGATATTATGGTCTTGCATTGCAAAAATTGTTTGACAAGAAAGAGTTAAAATGCAACAAATAGCCCAAACATAAAAACATAATGTTATACCTATGACTTAAAAGGTTGTACACTAGCCAATCTTTAAATTTTCATGTAGAAACTGTAATCAACTTCTTTATTTAAACGCCAGAAGTAATCTACCATCATTTTAGTATTCAAGCGTCTAGGTGTTTTTTTCAACTGCGTTTATCGCCCATTTTTTAACTCTCAAAAACTATACAAATATTGAAGAAACAGCCCAAATATTCTTTAACCAAGAACACAATGAGTATTGTATTGCTAAACACATCTGGCTAGATTGATGCAATAAGATGGTGTAATATTGAACAAGCCAGATGATACCAGAATGCTGGAAATAAAAAAAAAGAAAATTTTTGCTAGGTGTTCTTAAACTATTGCACATGACTGTAGTTTCCTAAATGACATTAGCCGCCTCAAAAACTATATAAATGACTTGCCACTTGCCATAATTTTTACGTAGGTTCAAATTTGTGTGGAAAAATGAATATTTGGCCACCATTTAGCAAAGTGACGGCTGTACTGACTGAAAACATAATTGTAGGTTACTAATTTCGTTGGATTTGGACTTAACATCAAATTTCGCATTAGAAAACTTTGGAAATAAAAAAAAAAATATTTACCTTACCCTAGTTGCAATATGTTATTAAAATATTATAGTCATAAAATTTTTTTATGCTGCCTTTTACTCAAGCAAAGCAATTTTGGGCTAAAAGCAATGAACAAAGCATCGAAAACTTTGATTTGATCATTCTTACTTAACATCGAAAACTTTGTTAGTTAATCCAAAGGATAAAATGTTTGCATTTTTTAAAGAAGGAACAATCGCTTTCTATTAACCAGAAAAACAAAAAATGAAGTTAAATTGCAAAATTTTTGTTTAAAAAAACGGAGATTATTTAGATGAAACACTTTTATTTATTTATTTTTTATTGCAATTTTTGATGAAAACATTAAAACTTTTTCCACTTTACGCTCAGTTACTTTGGTCCAAAAATTTATTTTTTTAAACTGTTTTTTTGTTGTGATAACGTTATGCTAAATATTTGAGCTGTCAACGTCTTTTGTTTAATTTTTAAAACCACAGTTTCACGCAGTTATTTTAAAGCAAAATCATTTAAAGTATGATAAGCAATTCACGTTTATTCATACTTTAAATGAATTTTTTTAAAAACTAAGATCAACTATTTTACAGAACAAAACCTAAACACGTCTATAAGCAAACTGTTTTTTACTTCAATTGATCATTTTTGTTATGTACAGTGTTTTTCGATCTACTTCAGTCCTCTACCGATCAATTTTAATCATGTGTCGATCAATTTTAATCACTACCAATCAAATTTAGTTCTGTGTCGACCAATTTTATTCATGTGCCGATCAAATTTAGTTCTGTGTCGACCAATTTTAGTCATGTGCCGATCAAATTTGGTTCTGTGTTGATCAATTTTAATCGTGTACTTACTAAAAATAGTTATGTCGACAAACTTTATTTTTATTGGTAAATACATGTAAACAATTTTGAGATATAATTTTTACTATAAGTTTTTTTTCTTAATAAAAGTTTTACAACTACTGCATTTTTAAAAACAAATACTGTAAAAATATCATAATTTTGTAGAATGCCTCAAAAAATTTATAGGGTTTTTCGATCTAATTCGTTGTTTTTGTAATCAAATTCGTTCTTTTTGCAATCAAAATTGTTTTGCAAAAACTTTTATATACAGTATCTTTGTATATGGTCTCCCGATAGGGTCTATATACATATATAAATAATATGGGGTCTCTGTATTAGGTCTCCATAATTTATAGTCTCTATAATTATGTTTCTATAATATAGTCTCCATAATGTACTGTATATATAGGTAGGTATATATACCCATCGAAGATCTTATATGGAGACCCAATATTATGAGGACTATATTATGGAAACCATATTATGGAGACCTAGTACTGTATCTTTTATAGAGATTAAATTATAGAGAGAGTTTGGAGACCTAATATTATGGAAACTATATTATTGAATTTTTTACTTTTATAGAAGCTTCATCGCTTTTTGCGGTTTAAATATGATTAATTTTAATTTTTAATTAATTTAAAGTACTTGGTAATTTATTTCGACTAGAGCAGATTTTCCAGTTTTTTTTCATACATTTTTCCTTCTTACTATGTTAAAACCAGATTTCTTTCCCATATATCACATAAAATACTTAGGCTATAAAAAAAAAACGAAAAAAACTGGGAAAAGAAATAAACAAATTTTATAAAAGAATTCAAAAGAAAAAACCTTTTTTGCTGTTGCTGGTGTTACCCAAACCCGTCTTGCAAATGGTGAGTACAGTAACGTGTCATGAAGCTTGTGGATGGAGAGGCATTAATTATTTGAAGTAATGTTGGTTCTAATTTTATTTAATTACTAAACAACAGTGCTCTATTTATATAAAAAAAGCAATTTAAAGCATTTTATCACATTTAGCTAACTCTTTCTAAGTTAAGAAAACATTTTTTTATTGTACCTCCCTGTTGACTCGCAGGAAAGTGTCGGAGGCGCTAATACAAGGGCAAACAATTATCCCGACCTGCTTCCGAAGATGCCATAATATGGTTGTGCAGTTGAAATTTTTTATTTTGGTTTTTTAGTTTTATAGAGATACGACTAAAATTCAGAACTGCTTGCCAAGACCACCAAGCAGGGGAAAGTATCGTAAAGCGTCTTTCCCAAGGACACCACAGAATGGCCCCAGTCCTGTTTGTGTTTGACCTAGAGTAGATACCCTTCAAACGACGACGACGACGTCATACAATCTACAGCCAAAGGGATCATTGCTTGACCTTTGTATAGCGCTGCACATTCGATGTTTTCTGCAAGTCAGGAAGGTAACATTGAGATAAAATAAAATAAAAATGAGAGCTCGTCACGACACGACCATCCGCTGCTACGATGAATTCAAACTAGCTGAATCGAAATAGAACACTAAACCAATAGCCACGTCGCCGCCAGTGAAGCGTATAATTATACAAAATAGAAAATCGAAGGAAGTGCGTACTTAGGCGTAACACTATAAGGTGAAGACAAAATATTTTTAAAAAAGGCAGAATGTAGCCCACTTTGTCAACAATTAAAAACATTTTTTTGGTTTTTATCTACTTTCTACGGCTTTAATTCCTTTTTTTAGCAGGGGGGTCGTCTGGGATTATGCTGGCTTTGTGTTAATGTGTCGAACAAAAATACAGTTGAAAATTTAAAAGTGGTGACATACGCTTTCTAAAGTTTCTAGAAGTTTCTACGTCCCCCCATTAAGCCAATTCAATCAAATACTTTATGCAAAGACAAAATAATAGATATCTATTGTTATTTCAAACCTTAATAAAAAAATATTTTATGCGTTTAATTACTGATAAAAAAGTCCAGTAGCAAAATCCCACCGCACATATCTAATTCCATCACTATCTGTAAAATGCTTAATCGTAGACGTAGCAGCCGAAAAAAATGTGGGGAGCAATACGGTTTTGCCCAATTTCTGTGGTGTTTGCCGCAATCTTGATCTTTACGGATATAAGAAAAAGTTTTGACTAAAATTTAAAAATTTACACTTTAAATCTGTTTTTCATTTCCTAATTTTTGTTCCAAAAACATAGTGATCTCTAAAAAAATGTCTTCACCTTAAATGTTAAACTTTTTTCTGCATTTAGTGTTCATTTTCGATGCACAAAAATTTGTTTTGTCCATATATTTCTTTGTTGCTACCCAAAAAATTCTGATTTTGCCCAAATTTTTGAGACTTAGAAGGGGGTTGCCGCCTCTGTCCTCCCGGCAGGTACCGCTTATGTGCTTAATATAATATCTTGCTCTGTTACACTTTGAAGTAAACGTAATAATTAAAGCAAAATAATAGCAATTGTATTTGAATGATTAATTAAACATATTTATCATTCTTTTCGGTTTTTTAACACAAAAACAAAAATTCACATCAAAACTGTTGATTATAACAAAAATGTTACACCGTTTTTGAACAAATTAATAAAAAAATCATTTTCCAGTTCAAATAGACAGTTGGGTTTTGCAAAAATTTTTAAAAGTAAAATTTAGCCAAGCGAATTAATATCTGCACAAAGCACTAAAACTCAGATCACAAATCATTAATTACTCACTAACAATAACTTATCAAAAAACAACAATATTTGCACTTTTTTTACTTAATTCTAAAATACACACAAACTATGATTATTACAAAATCAAAAGCAACTACTGAATCCGCTTAAATAAAACTAAAACTTTTTTACTTTTTTCAATTCCAATAAGTATTAAGCTGACGCAGAATAATTTATTCAAAAATTTTAAGGTTAAAATCTGCAGTTTATTAACACTTATTAACTTTCTAAAACTACGTATATTGACTTTATGAATTTCTAAATAACATAATTCTGATTGTCCTGATAAAATATTAAACAGTTTAAAAGAAAGTTTGAGCTACTCTAGTAGTTGTGTGCGATTTATGATTTATATAAATTAAAGGGTATAATATCTTTATTTCTATTATTAGTTTAAGCTCTAACTTTGTTATTGAGCACTTTAGAAGTACTGATTTTCATACGGTGTTATTTCTATTATTAAATATTTTATATTTTCTCGTGATTCTTGAAAAAAACTTGAAATAAGTTTTTTGTTGATCTCATACACCAGTGATGGAATAATCATCCTTTTCATTGTTCTAACAGAGAAGCATTTAATTTTCAGACTTTGTCCGAACTGTGCATTAGAGCTCGTAGAATTTGATGAAGAAATCAGACCTGCGCTACTGTTAATCTGGTAAAGTATTTTGAAATTGAAAGCTTGGTTGACCGGAAAATTCTCCCCCAGAAAATTTCCCCGCGAAAAATTCCCCACTGTATGTTCCACCAATGGTAGTAAATTATCTTATTGAAAAAACCAAGATAATTGTGATAAAACAAGGGTTTTATAATGCTCTTCGCTCATCTGTCACATTCATGCATCCACACATACGGAAATTGTGCGCAGCGCTCAAAAAAGAGAAAGGGATTAGCCGATCATCTTCGACGCGGTGACAGGCCGAGCAGGAAAAAAAATTACGAAGTAGTAGACGTACGACTGAAGAGACAAGTCGAAAAATATAGAAATGGAAACGATTTTCTTCAATTTTTGAGAGATAGGCTATAGCACGTAATCTGCATGAAAGGTTGTCCTTAAAATATATTTTTTTGCTTTTTCAATTGTTAACGATTTTTTGTGGTTTCGAATAACTATGGTTGATAATTAACATGCGACTTTCTCCTCATAATATAATTTTACTACCGCTGCTCCCGTAACATATGCAGAATAAGAAATTGTAATTTTCAATTAACCTGGGCTGTACCTGAACATAGCTAGCATACCTATATAACAGGGTATTATGTAAATAAGGTTAACGTTTAAAATAAAAGATCGGCTTCCAAAAAAAAGATCAATCATTAAAAACAAAACATCGAGTGTAGTGATGTAGGGATGAGGGGGGATAAATCAATATCCTACTTCTTGTAATAACTTTTTAAGAGTTTTTCAATCGACTCAAAATCATTGAATTTAATTTCAAACAATTGCCCAATCACGTATGATAAGAACATTTTCATGATTTTGAAAGAACTTACAGCGGGGGAATTTTCCGCGGAGGAATTTTCCGCGGAGGAATTTTCCGGGGGCAATTTTCCGCGTGGAATTTTCCGGGAAAAATTTACCAAGAACAGAAAGCTTTAAGAGGATATTCGTTTGGTTTACATGAAATAGAGTAATCTGAATGTGAATCAGATTTTATTTAACTTGGTAAAATAATGTTTGAAAAAATTGAAAAAAGCAGCTGCTTTTTTCAATAAAACACATGTAACATATTTTGATCAACTAGTAAACAATGTCAAATTAGTTTAATAAACTAATTTTTTTAAATTTATTTGGTTGCCCTTAAAACTTTAAATATTTCCATCAGGGCCGCAAACTCAAACTTGAACTCGAACTCAAAGAACATTGTATTTTTCCCAAATTCAAACTTGAGCTTGAAAAAATCGATCAAATCTGAGTGTATTAGTTGAATAATTTGTGAATAAAAACGGGAATAAAATATTAGTCTTTTTTTTGTTATTGCAACATTTTGTTTAGATGACTTTTTACGTCACCTGTTTTCAATTTTATTTTACAGTTTAGCTATTTTTTGCTAAAAACAATTCTCGAATTTGAATTGGATATCAAACTTGCTAGTTTTTTGTGAACTTGAACTTGAAACTCAATTAAGAATACATTGAACATTGCGTTCGCAGACTTGATTTCTATCAGGAAGTGACGAGTACAAAAATAGATTGAAAGCGTTTTTAATAGAAAGCAATAAACTGGAGGTGACAATGTAAGCAACATCATCCACATATATCGAGCTCAGTTTCAATATATGTTTTACGAATATTATAATGCAAATAGAAAACCAACTTAAAAAGTCAGTGATGATAATTCTTCAAATACGTTATCGCAATGTTGAATCAGTCTTTCCTGTTTGATTTTTTCTCTTTTCACAATTTTTCTTTATTTTATGAATATGCTAGTACAGTCTACGGCAATAAAACAAGAGAACAAGAAATTAATGACCATAGTGGCAACACTAAACTGTCAGGGCATTATATTCTGTTATTGGAAGTGCAGTTTTGATAAAAGATGTTAATCAAATCTATAATGATAAACAACATATATTTTCCAGTAAATATTAACAGAGAGTGTTTTGTACATTTTGTAAAATCAAAAACGTAAAAAACAATTAAGTGAGAATTTGAAAAGTATGTACAGCTAAAATTTAAAATGTGCTATTTAAGGCAATGACATACAAGTTGGCACAAACGATTGCACTTAGTAAACAATGACTGCAGTACTCCTGATTTAATAACAACCTGCCAGTTCAGGGTTAGCCCTCATTTCCAGATATGATGATGATACAGGGTTCCTATTATTTCCACAATCTCGCTCATCTCTATTATCATCACAATCTTGTTTCCCATCACATATCTGATCAATATCGATACTGACTTTGTTTCCTGCTTGACAAAAAAATCGTTTAGGACAGTTCAACTCCTCGAATCCTTTAAAGCAGTTCGTTTTATTGGAGATGACATAAAAATCATCTTCTATGCCATCACAGTAACGATCACCAATGTTATAATCAATGTGATAAGTGTCATTACAAAACTCAGGTGGGCTTTCACAATTACATTCATCACTGAGATCACTACATTCTGGTCGACCATCACATAATGTTGCTAAACGACGATCTTCCATTTTAGTTTGACATATTTTTGTTAATTTCGTTATGTCAGCATTTACGTTAATAATGCTTTTATAGTCTAAGTCAAAACTTGAGTTTAAATTATTTTCGCTTTTATAATCAGCATGAAACAAAGGACAAGAAGGAAACCTTTTTTTGCATAAACTTAAGTTAAAATTATCTTCACACAAACACTCGTCAGACCTTGTAAGACTGTATAGTAACTTTACGGACACCCTGTATACTGTACCATCACACACTTGTTTGGATGAAATCAACAAACGTCGATCAAAACATTGAAAACAAGAGTTGTTTTTGCAAAGATCAGATTTGTCACTGCACTGTGCAATATTATCGTGCAAATTTCGTTGAGGCAAAACACATTGTCGAGATGAACCAACATTGACACATTTAAAGCCATGTTGGTTTTGAATTTCATCACTTTTGTCAAGACAGTCAAATATGCCATTACACAATTGAAATGTAAGCCCTAAACGACCATCATAACATTGAAATGCACGATTACATTGTTTAGTAGAATTATCCATGCAGTTCGAGACGCAGATAAGATCAGTTGTATTGCAATCGGAAGTAGAACAGAGAAGAGATAAAGCATTATAACAAGTTGAGTTATCACAAGAAATAAGAGAATTAAGGTTACATTGTGATACGTTGTTTAATCTGTTTATTTTGACATCACATTGACCACAATTTACGGTTTTTTGAACTTGATAATTTTCATCACTTTCATCAGGACATTGTTCGATTCCATTATTTTGTTGGTCGATTGGAATGCATCCAGTGAATGTCTGGTGCTGGATGTTGCTTACCTTGCAATCCACAGGATTGTTTTTGTAGCACTGACATTGAAATTGATTTTCATTACAAGAACAGTTTAACTCATCTGATTTGTCAGTGCAATCATAAAATTGATTGCATATATCTGCAAAATAAAAATGGGTGAAAAATATGCGTGAACGTAAAAAACGTAGGCATATTTAATAGCTTAATTTTAGATTTTAATTTAATTTTAATTCAATTTTAAAAGATTAATAGACTCTTAAACTCAAATAAAACTTTGGGCCTTGACTCATTTTGGCAAAAGGTTATGGCAGGAA
The DNA here is from genome assembly GCA_963680785.1 of Diplosoma virens. Classification (NCBI taxonomy): domain Eukaryota; kingdom Metazoa; phylum Chordata; class Ascidiacea; order Aplousobranchia; family Didemnidae; genus Diplosoma; species Diplosoma virens. The sequence continues at coordinate 40,730,120 of OY796892.1, read as the reverse complement.
CTGCTTTGAAGTCCTGGTTATGTGACTTTCTCTCTTCTGCTTGCACGGAAGTAAAATTTTCAAAATCGCAAAAGGTGTCCTTGTAATCGCAATCCCAAAGCCGATAAACTCTGTACAAGAGCCAATAGTTATGAAATGATATCTCTGCTCTATGTTCCTAAAAGATCCTTGATAATCTTATTTATGACTGTGTCTAGCCAATTATTGATTTATTTTTCTCAAAGTAGCAGATTGGAAATTGACACATAAAGTCAATCGTATATCAAGTCGTTTTGTTAGCATAGAAAATCGAAGACTATTTTGAGGCTAAATAAAATGCTAATGTTATATTTTCCAATCTGACCGCACATACGACACTGTCTGGAACCTTGGTCTTATTTGCAAATTCTTATGACATCTTCTGGATTAGTCTATGGCTTGGTATAATCATGGAACTGGTCGAGAACTAAAGCTTTACCCTTACTACCGGGAACAGCAAACAAAGCAGACTTAGCCTTTAAAGAAACAACGTTGGTTAAAGATCAGTCTTAGCTCTCCTTCTTTTTAACAATCATCGGTACAATCTGCTTTCCAAAATCTTGCCTATGCCTTGCGATCTAGCATTGTTTTGCTCGTCTGAAAACTGGAAAGACTTGAAGAGAACTTTAAATTACGAAAATACGACACTTCATTTAGGGGTGCTAAAATAAACATTTTTTGAGAGGTACAAAAATAAAAAAAAGTAACTTATTATTTGAAAAAGCATATAATTTTCGCTGAAAACGGTCACGATGCTATTACGTGTCTCAACCGTTTTGAGTACAACACTTTAGTAATAACCAAAAAAGAAAGTCAACACTTTCAATCAAGTCAATATTTTTATTTTCGTCTTAAATTTAAGGTATAGATAAAAATTAAAATAAAAGTTTTTACCTTCAATCTAGCTGAAACTTTGGCCAATTTTCCAAATGCTTCTGTATCCACCCACTTAAAACCCTTCTTTTTTGAAAACGTAACGGGTTTTTCCCCCATCCTCCCCTTTCGGCGCCACTACTTTTAGTGTATGTCCACACACCATACTTTTAGTGTATCTCCACACAAATTCGTTTACTCAAAACGGTGATAGCAGTTTTTCAAACTGAGCTAAAAATTTATACCAACATTATCATTCTGTCTAATACCTACTTATCTTAAGGTAAAACTGGACAAACATTTGTGTTCTTACCATCTAGTGGGTTGTACAAAAAACTATCTTTGTTCATGGCCCTGTTGAGAAGACTTGCGGGCACAGGATGGTATGCTGGTCTTAAAACATTCCGTACAACTGTTGTATATCTGGCCTGGTTGACAGCTGAGTATTCCGCACCAACTTGGTGACGCAGCGCTTACTTTCGCCTCAAAAACAATGTCTTGAATGACATCTTTCCAGTTGTCTTTAAATGTACGCCTCCCACTTCAACGGAACATCTAGCCATACTTTCTGGCATTTAGACATCTGAGCTTCTCTTTGGTTCGCTTGGTTCTCTTTCTCTGGTTTGCCTTGGAGCGACTTTGCCGAGTGGCCATCTAAGCTTATCTTTGGCTAACAATTGCATTCTTAATCCTGACCATATAATTCATTGTGTATTAAGTAGGTTCTAATACATCCACCACACGATAATAAGATCTAAACGCCTGTTTTGTCCAGCTTTGCGGAAACTATTCAACAACGTTGCCGAACAAGGAATAGGCAATGAAAAGTGGACGAATAACAGATAGAACACCGAGTACTGTGAAAGTTCATCCAGGTTCGGGGCTTTGATTCCTATAACCAGTACTAGGTCTGTTGGAATGGGTTTATCCCAAACAAATGCTTATTCGTCAATCGGGTGTTCTTAAAGAAGCCATTGATCACATCTTAACAGCTTGGCGCATACGCCGGAGACCAAATAGAGCAGGAGGTCTGACAGCTCTTGATTACGAAATTCAATCATAGTTTAATACTATTGCTGTTAACATCTCTTCCGGACAGCACAGCAGCCAGAATTAGTAAAAACATAAACCCTCGGTTTCATTCCTGCTCTGTATCTGACCTGAAATACTGTAAATGTCCTCCCAAACGACAGCGAATAGACGTTTGAATTATTCTAGAGAAATTGAGTTTTTTCAGTGGACTTACTTTTGTTTTTATAATTTCAGAATTCTACTAAATATAAAGATTTTAATATCGCTTTAAACAAAGTCGATTTAAACAAAGTCGTTTAAACAAATTTCGAGCCATAAGCTTTTCGTGACGCTCTCATCAGTGGCAATCGCGTCAAAATGGGACGAACCAGAGAAAATCAAGGTATTTATAGTCTCAACAGTTGGGAGAAAGGTGCTGCAGTCTCGGAAAAGAGAAAGGTACAATTGCACAAAATCAAAGAAGTGTGGTGCAATACAGTGTAATCTCGGAAAGGAGAAACGCACTATGTGCAATTGCCCAGGAGAAACACTGTTACTCGCAACTTAGGTTATTTGAAAAGTTTCAATGTGTAAACAAATTCCTTTTGTTTACATAAAACCGGATGTCTGGTTTTGATAAAAGTTGCCTCGAGTAGACACAGATGGAACGAGTTGCGTGCCACAGCAAGAATTTTAAAACGATTGTCGTTATAGTTTGCAGCACATTGCTCGTTATCAAGCAAGTCTTGTCCTACGGCAGAGTCACAATCTGGTTTGTTACATTTTAGCTTACAGGATCTGCCAGGTTGAGATCGTGTAGGGCGCTTCGCTTGCTGTTGTAGCCATTTAGAAACATGTTGCTTGATTCTATCTTGTAGTCGCTGTGATGTTCATCCTACGTACCTACTGTCACAGTGGCACGAATATTCATAAACAACGGAGCTTTTCAGCGTGGTAGGTAAAATATCTTTGCGGGCTACAGGCAACATGCGTTTGGATGTAAATACAACTCTGGTGGTAACGGAGCCATAGCAGCTTTCAACAGTCGTTTTGACATTTTTATCAAGACCAATAAAAGCTTTCCCTATCCAAGGAATTCTCAAATACACGGGACACTTCTCAGGACCAAATCGTTTGGGCATAAAAAACTGAGCAATTTTCTTGAAAATGTTGCAGTCAATAATTGATTCAGGATAACCATTGTCCAATAGAATGTTTTTGATATGCTTAATTTATTCATTTAGTTTAGATTTCGTGCATATTGTCACACTTCATTCATAATTTTAATCATAACGATGTAGTGTATCCCCGTTAAAAGCAATTCGTAGTTTTATTATAAGAGAATAAATGCGGCTCTTTGAGCGCTGTTTGCGATATACGTCCAATTTGTTCTATGGCTCGATACATGTATCTTTTTCTCTTTGTATTGACGTAATATGTTTTTGACTAACGTCATTGTACTGGAAGGTTCGCGTATATGCCACTTGATTCGCGTTACCATCTCTCCAGGGGTTTCTGGCTGAATCTCGAAATTACGAGAAAGTTTACGTCACGTGATTTTGTTTTCTATATAAAGCCGATGCGTAGCGAGAAATTATGATTATCGTTGTGAAGTAATTTGAAGCGAATCGAGTGGCGGCTCGAGCAAAGGTGATTTTGTTTGGCCACAGGAGGTGGACCGTTAGATTTTGTGTCGGTGGACAATTGTTGAATTTATTTTGTGCCAGTGGTTGGCAGTTTTGTTCTACAGAGGTAGAATTATTTGTGTTGATTGAGTCGAGTTATAGTGTTGATTTCGCTTTGCAGTTTGGCAAAGCGTGGAATAGAAGTTTTGTCGGACGTTATATTTTTGTAATACATCTGTTTTTATTAGAGACAAGGGTCTCTGTTTGTTGTGAAAAAGAATCTTTAACGAAATCAATCCGAGCTTTCGTTAACCAACTGTATAAACGTCAGGCTCATAGCAAAACTACTTCTTGAGCCGGAATAAAATAAAATTTAGACACAGCTTTGTTTCAGCGCAGGTATTCGGGTTAACTAGCTCAACTGGTCCTTTGGGATTCCCGAACAAAGTTTGTGACACATATCATTAGTGCCCGGTGTACCAAAGTTGATATAAGATTTGTTTTTTGTTTAGTGGGACTGAAAGATTCCCAACGTAAGTACTGTTTAGTAAAGGTAGGTTTTCTATACACACTAGTTTCAAAACCCGTAGCTGTTAGTTCCACGTTAACGTCGAGAAACGGTAAACAATTATTTTTCTCTTTCTCAAAGGTAAATTTGAGAGAAGGATGAAGACAGTTTAGTTGTTTGAAAAAGTTATCCGACTCTTTTTCATTGCGAAACATAGCAAATGTATCATCAACGTACCTAAAATATGTGGAAGGTTTTGATTTTTGAGAGAAGAGTTTTTCTTCATAAAATCCAACAAAGATGTTAGCTAAAGCTGGGCCTAGTGGTGAACCCATTGCAACGCCATCAGTTTGCTTGTAAATGATGTCGTTGAAGCTAAACTCTACTCCAGATGTGGCACTTTTCATCAGTTCAATAAAAACAGCCTTAGAAATAAATGGTTGTGCATCCGAATCATCGCAATATAAGGCATCTGCACAGATATTAATGGTCTCTTCAAGTGGGACGTTTGTAAGAAGGCTTGAGATGTCGAAGGAGCACATGAAAAGATTGTTAGCATCTTTAGAGTTTTAAATAGCATCAGCAAACGTAAATGAGTCACGAATACAATGGGTCGAGAAACGCTTTAATACCGGTTCCAAGAGGATTGCTAACCACTTGCTGAGCTCATGATGGGATGAGCCTGTCGAAAAGCTTATGGCTCCGATTAAATCGACTTTGTTTAAAGCGATATTAAAATTCTGTACCACAAAGAAGCTCTTTAAATATAAAGATTTAAAAAATTTTATTTCGGAAGTTTCAAACACTTTAAAACCTATGGCAACCATTGCTCATTGAAAGTCTTTATTTAATAAAAAGTAAATTAATCAAAAAAAAAGATTAAAATTTTTTTCTTGGTAGCTACACAAACAGAACATATTTATGGAGATGTTGAGCGTTTTAAACACTTCAATACAAACAAGTGAGCCAAATCTTTGTAAAAATGTTTTTAAAACGCTTTGCCATTAACCTAAAATATCGTCAAATTTTTAATTAATTATTTTGTTATTTTATTATTAGACTAAGACACTTAAGATGTTTAAAGTTAATAGCGAACGTTTTAATATTAATAGCTTTTTTTGCAAGTTTCTTAACATTTCGTTTGTGATAAATTGTTTTAAAAATTGTTGTTGCTCATTCCAAATTTTTATAACTTTGATAGGAAAGAGGTCTACAACTGATTTTACATACCTTTTCTTGCACAGTTGCATGCTTATTTCTTTCAATTTTATTTGCTTGGTGCTGAGTTGATTATATGAGCCTATTTAATTAATTACAAATATAGAAACTTTTTTGGAGCTAAGTTTCGAGTTAATCTAAGTTTTACTATTATTTACGTTAGATTTGACGCTAGTTATTCTGTAAAATGAAACAAAAATTCAAATAAAAAATAATTTGAATATGAAACAGTACTAATATACGAGTATCAACATAAGTTTCAAAAAGTCCAATGTATTTTTATATTTTTTTATTTTAATTAATTATTGGTGTACTTATGCGTTATTGTTAATATACTGTAAATTATTCTAAGACCAAGTCTACAATATTAACTAATCTTTAAACATGAAGCATGGCCGTGCATTAAAGGTTTTTACTGATTAAGTATCGGAGAAAAACTTGCAAGCGACAAAAGAAAAAAAAATGTCTTAGCTTGCATGTTATTACTAGCAGTGTGACCACTACATTTTAAGCAAAAAGATGTTTAAAAAATTTTTTTGATGTTTAAAAAGATTTTAAAAGTTTAGGTCTTAAAAAAATTTCCAGGCAGATTTTTTGGTCACAATTGCTGAATTTTTTCGATCTTATTTTATTAAGAAAGGTTCTGACTGATAGAGACATGGGCAGTTTTTTTCGAAAAGCTCAACAAGTTATAAACCCAGTCATGAGTTTTTCAGTTGATTTATGAAAGAAGTCCTGTATCAATCCATAGTAGCTTTTTTGACGTGTTGGTTTATTTTTTCTTTGTTGCTCGTATTTTACTAAAACCTTAAATAATCGGTTTCGATTGCTTATGCGATATCCCGTAGTTTTTATTTATCTTTTGTTAACTCCTTCGCACCATTAATATTAAATTTTTTTCTGTTAGTTGCATTTCTTAGATGATGTACTGAGCTTTATTGCAGCAAAACTGTCAATGTTTTAACACAGCTTATAACTAGGGCAATCAAAAGTCAATAAAGTCAAATTTTTTCTGCCTTGTTTAGAAGTGATGAAACGTCCACAAACTAAATTTCAGGTTGATGCGATGACAGGTTTCAAAGTAATTAAATCAAGAAAAAGTCAAAAATTCAGGGTTAGGTGAAAAAATTTTTAGCACATTTGCTTTTCGACATTAATTATTTGAGTGTCACGACTCACGAATAAATTGGGTAGGTTGTGCTAGGTTAGATTTCGCCGTTTGGATTGGTTGATTTACCACCATTGTTTTCACATGTCTCAACCTTCATTTGTTCTATTGTGCGAATTGTGACGTAATAGTTTTGTATTGCCAACTAATGGGCGATTGACTATTAAGTAGACTAGGCGTGGAAGGCAGGTAATATGGTCTTTCTTCTAGGTTAATTAAATACTCAAGTCATTTTGCATATAGTGTTGAGTTTTAGTTTACTGGTGTTTTCGTTTGCTTTTAGCTATCAAGCCTAAGATTAAGCAATCATATTCTTTCAAAGTTCGTAGTACACAGCATGAATACGCTTCTGAGTTTACCTCAACACCTAAAGCTGAACTCTTTTGCAAAGTCTGTGACTGCATAGTGAAATGCGACAAAAAGTTTATGGTGGATTCATACCGCGGCAGTGCAAAACACCAAAGTGGCTTCTTACATTAAAAGCAAGTACGCAAACATTTCTTAAAACTCCTATACCAGATTTTGCAGAAAAAGTTACTAAGGCGTTTCTTTGTGCTGACATACCATTGCACAAGTTGAGAAATAGCCACCTGTCATCTTTTTTTAAAGAGCTTGGTAATCCGTTACCTTCCGAGGAAAAATGTCGTTCGAAAGTTGAAAAGTTAGCTGAAGAAGAAGCATTACCAATGAAAGATTATTTGAAATACCAAGAAATGTTTATGGTTGTGGATGAGAATGACATAAATGGCAAAGAGTTTTTGAATATCTTAGTTAGTAAGTTGACAGCTCCTATTCTGTTACTATTCAACTATTCAACTAAATGTTGCTATTCACCTGTAAAACTATTCAACTGTAAGACTCTTTTCATTCAATATTAGTATTCAATTGTAAGACTCTTTTGAAGTCTGTGAACAGTAACATTATAACTCGAGAAATTGATGATGCATTTTACTCTCTTGGTGTTGAACGAGAAAACTTTTGCTTGTTGTTAACTGACGGAGCGAAATACATGACTGCTGCTGGAGTCCTGTGAAAAAACTATATCCCAGGCTTTTCCAGGTAACATGCATGGCTCATCTTCTGCATAATTGTGCTATAAAATGAGAGCTAACTACCCTGCTGTTGATGAGTTGGTTGCCAGGGTAAAAGCAGTGACCATTAAGAACAGGTCAAGACGAGTTTTTTTACTTCCATTGGCCAACCTCCACAGCCAGTTGTAACTAGATGGGGCAATTGGTTCACAGCTGCTTTCTATTACTCAAGAAATCTTCCAGAAGTAAGAAAAATTCTGGAAGGCTTCCATGATGGTGTCCTCGTGCGGCGTGCTCAAGAGGCTGTAAAAACTCCCAACTTAGCTAGTCAACTTGTTAAAAATAGAGGAGCAGTACAGTGCACTAGTTGACACAATTCAGAAGATGGAAGACAGCCGTTGCACCATTTGAGAAGCTCACCAAAAAATGATGTCCTTTGACTTTGGTGTTGATGACTGCCAAATTGAAAGATATATTCAAGATAGAATGTAAAGAAATGACATCAATTGCAATGTGAAAACGGGACGAGGTGATATTTTGCCACATTTGTACAGGCTGCTAAGCAACTCCCAAGCAACCTCTGCGTCAGTACAGAGAAACTTTTCTATTTTCTATTTTACGAAAACTTCTGGCGAGAGACAGAAAGTTTAAAGAAGATAACGTGAGGCACTACTTGATGCTGAAGTACAACACCGCATAATCCTGTCAGTGACTTCAGGATAGTGAAAGATACTGCATACTCATCTCTTGTTCTTTTTCGAGCAACTTTCGTTACCTGTTTCTTACCTGTAATTTGCTTGAGTCTTTCATGTTTTTTGTTTTTGTATTATTTCATTAGAAACAATAAGACTTTCTTACTAACAGTTTGATTTCTAATAAAATTTTTGTATTTTGCACAGTTGTAAGCGCATGAACGTATTGGTCACAATAAGGTCAAAATTTGTAACATTTTAAGTCAAAATTTCAAGATTTTTTGGTCGGAAATCAGTCGCCCTACTTATAACATTGCAAACAATAATCAAAGTTTTGAAAAAACTGACTGAAATCAATTAGAAGATAAAGTTGTTTTAATTAATTAAAAGTATTAATTAAAAGTCGCAATTAATTAATTAAAAGTCGCAATTAATTAAAAGTAACTGAAAGATATTGTAAAAAAGTTTGATAAGAAAAAAACCTCCATCCTTCATATTACGACAGCACAAACAGAACTCTTGGCAATGTTGATGATCATTGTTGCGAGGGCACTTTTAGTTATACTACAGTTGCTTTTTATTTCACTAAAAAAAGGCAATCAAGTAAATGTGATAATGTCATGAAAAAAGTATCTACCTAAAAATTTGCTAGAGACTTAGGAAGCTTAAACCTTTTAATCTCCTGCTAAAAATGGACCCACCAATGTTAATTGAAACTAGGCGTGGTTTTACGGTACACTAACTGAAACCTTAAATCATAGTTTGTACACATAAGTCACAAACTTTACTAAAAAAATCAAATTTATAAAACTTTCCCATTATTGCAAATTTGTTTCAAAAAAGGTCACGTAACAAATAAAAAATGGCAATTGCAAAACATGGTAAATAAAAAAACAATTTTATCAACAAAATTGAAGGTAAAGGAAAAAACGTTTTCACTCGCAACCAAAGGCGCGAAAACTACATTCATGCTTTGATCACTCGTGAAAATCTTGTTTTGGTTTTTTAATTTTTTAATGAAGGTACCTCGTAGTGTAGATTCGAAGGCCGTTAGCTGGCCTTTACTTAACCCTACAGAACGCGCGTTGGGTCTCACAGACCCAGACGATCTTTTTTTGCATAAAATAATATGTTTGTGGCGCAGTATCAATTCAAAACATTCTGTAGCTGATTCATTTCGGCTTTACTTCGATTTCGACCAAAAACATCAATATATTAGCAGCCGTTTATATGCAAAATTGCTATCTGGGTCTGTCAGACCCAATGCGCGCATTCTTGTTTTAAAGGTGTATTGTTATTTCTTGAGCTTTATTGACCTCTCATTGTTAATTATTTGCTACTAAAGTGTTTATTATCTTTTTAGACAGTAATATTAACATTCTATACCATGTTTAATAAATATACCATTTTTAATATAATAAAACAACAATGGATCCAGTCGAAAAAGAAACCGAAAAAATTTGAAGATTACGAAAAACATGTAATGTGAGTTCTGATGAACCTGATGATGATGATGATTCCGGGGGGGAAGACAATTTGGAAGTGAGACATAAATATACTGATACTGAACAAGAAATGAGTGATGTCGCTTCTGAGAATGAGTTAGATATAGATGATTTAGACTGCTACACTGGTAAAGATGGTGAGACAGTTTGGAAAAAGAGCAAACCTAGAGTAAATGTAAGAACTCTCGCTCACAACATTATTATATAGCCTTTGAGGAAAAAGGTACTTTGAGAAAGAACAAACAACATATTCCTCCTGAATTCTTGGACCTTCGAAACAGAGATGAAAACACAAGTTTATTTGGATTTGGAGATAACTGCACTTTATCGTCTCTTATATTCTTAAGAAGAAGAATGTTTTGATACTTTCTACGCTCCACAGTGATGACAAGATTGACGAGGAGACAGGAACAGCTCTTAAAAGTTAGAATTTCTGTTTAAATATTTAATCTTAAAAGTTATTTCATTCTTAAATCTTATATTCTTGAATAATAAAAATCTCATTCTTAAAAGTTAGAATTTCTGTTTAAATATTCAAAGTTTGTGAGCAAAAGTGTTAAAATATTTATTGTTGACTAAATCTTCAAACTTCTTCACCTTAAATTTGGGACTTAAATAGTGGACACTGAAAGAAAGGGATGACCTTTTCTTTTTTTTTAAGTCTTCACCTTTAATTTGGAACGTTAATAGAGAAAGAACATTTCGGCCTGTTTTTTTACGTTTGGCTTCTTTTGACAGTCTGTTCCGCCTTTATTTAAGAATTGGTGTGGCAACCCTGGCCGGTAGTGGAAACAAGCCTTGATTGCTTAGTTTTTTCTTCGAAAGCACTTTACTGACAGATACAATCGAATGACTAATTTTTTTTTTCTGTTTTTGTTGACAATTTATTTTTATTTTATAAACTGCAAAACAACCTAAAAGTTCCTCAACAGATTTAATGGAAAAACTAATTTATTGTTTGTTAATATTGCTAAGCCAAGAGGTTGGTAATTTTATAATTTATTTAATCTGGCACGTAACTTGCTTCACTTCAGAGCATACTTACTGGGTGATTGTTCGACTCGACAACTTCACAGTCTCTTTGCAACCTACCAGTCGCAAGTAATACGTATTATTATATCAAACTGTTTACATGCGACAAATAACATAAACCGAACTAAAGAGTTTTAGAGAACTCACAGTTAGGAGTTCTAGCATAAAAGCCTTACATAACGTTATATCTGCGGAAAGTTTGACAAAATTTATGTGAAAGTGTGATTTGACAAGGCTAGGTGCGACAAAATTCTTGTTCATTGCATAAATCACTGGCGCACAAACTGTCTGTATATTATTTGATTTTCTAAATTTATCCTCCTGACTTGCAGAAAAGCGTCGAAGGCGTTATAACATGGAGCAACTTCAAGTAATTACCTGTATCAGCATCCGGAGGTGCCGAGATACTGCTGTCTTGAAATTTTTCTTTAATTTTTTAGATTTTATTGAAGATACGACCGAAATTTAAAACTGCTCGCTACGATCGCTAAGCAGAGAAAAGTGCCGTAAAGTGTCTTTCCCAAGGACATAACAGCATTCGCGAGTAAGTTTTGATCCCTAAACGTGCCGAACACGTCGCCAACAATCACAGCACTTTTAACCACTCGACTACGTTCACGAAGGTTTTTGCAAAAATTTCCTATTTTTGAATCACAAAATTCTAACTGCAAATTAGAAACAGCTAATTTTGATGTCCATATTCCTAATTGCAAACTCCAAACCGCTTATTTTTTTGCGAAATGATAATTGCATGCTGTCAAATGCTCAATATCTATTGCAGAATTTCTATTTGCAAACTGCACACAGCTACTTTTTGATTGCAGAACTTTCATTGCAGACAAAAAACTGCTGATTGTTCTGGCAAAAGTATGTTTAAGACTTAACAAATTTTCAAGACTTTGATATTACTGTTTGTTAGACACTTACTTAACAAAATAAAAAGTTAACTTTAAAAAAATATCTGCAATTGCTACACCGAAGTCCTTTTCGTAAAATAATTTTGAAATAATATAAGCTGGTTTTAAATTTGTTTATTTATCTACTTTTTTGGTTATTTCAAATCGAATAATTCTACTTTGATTCAAACTATAATTTAATTAATTAAAAAACAAATCGGGTCCGCAGCATATATTCCGTAGGTTTATTTGTTAGCTTTATTCAACAGAGTTTTTTTGTTCCTCTTTCTGTTTTTGAATTCAAACGCTGCATTTTGTTGCTGACTTATCGAAAACACTTGAAAACTAAATTATACAACAAAAAGTCCCTCTGGGAAATCACCTGTTTTGATGGCGAGGGAAAAAAAACGGTTTAATAGCAGCCGAGCGTCATTATCAAAAAGCCAAGCGTGCCTTGTAAATGGTTAACTTATTGGCACATCTGTTGGTCAGTACTAATTAATAAAAATTGTGAACAGACTGTGGCAAAAATTAACAATAGTAAATAGAAATAAATCCACTAATGCTTCATTGGTATTGCAATAAAACTTTATTCTAAGTTCTTTGAGTGATTTGCACAACACTATCGCCTCTTCTGCATGTTTTCTAACATTGCAATAGTTTAAAAATTTCTTTAATAAGTAAAATTTATTTTTTTAACATTTAGTTCCAAATCAATTATTCTGGCTGTTTGGGGTAAAGGGCATTGTCGTTCAATGGTTACCTTTATCAACAGAACAAAGGTTCAACTCCTTTTCTAGCCTTGCCGCAGGGCCTTTGGTTGAAATCATTGTGTTTTTGTACAACCTTTTTGCTTGAAAGTTCTAAAAAGCAAGTATGTTACAGCAATAAAGCTAAATAAAAGCTAAAAAACGATAAACATTTCAAGTGAGAAGAGCCAAATCAAAAGCAAATCTTTTACCGCGCCCGAATCCAGTAGCGGCTGGCAAGTAAAAATGCGGAAGTGCCGCAAATTGCAAAAAGCGGTTAACAATTAAACAGAAAAAACGTAGGTGCATTTTGAGGAGCCAAAAATGTCTGTGTGTAAGCATCCACAGATCCAATTATGTTTTTACATGTAATATGTATCAATATTAATCGCGATACAATAATTAATTAATAAAATCAATCAAAGTTTAATTGGTGGTCAGTTTGACTTTGCTAAAAAGGAAATTAGATTTCTGTAAGACTCTTAACATATCAATATATTATTTAAGAAGTCTTATACTGTTCACGCTTCGCTAATCAAATCGAATGATCTGCTTTTATTTTTTATTTTATTTTCTATTCCAAGCTCAAACTTACGTTTAGCCTACATAACCACCCACCTACCACAAAGCTTATATGGATTACATCATTTTGCGTTACTTTGCGTGAAGCTTTTGAACTGCATTTAGAACAGCTCAAGTTGCCAATTCTACATTTCTGTAAAATTGCTTTAATAACTTGATAAAACTTAAATTTTTGTAAAGAAAATTGAGAAAAATTAAAAGATACAAAAAAATTGTTGAAGTGTTGCTGATAAGATCTACAACTACTGTGCAGATACTTGGAGGTTCTGCAGCTCTCCAGCTTCTTCAGCCAAGTCGCCACTGCTAGCGTTTCTGAATGCTACTTTCTGTGTTACATACTTTCATTCCTTCACTTCTATTTTCAAGCTATTACGTTTAAATTTACATCGACAAAGTGACTGCAAATAAGGAAACAGTGGGTAAACGATTTATGTTTATTGCAATCAATAAAATTATTTTAACGGTGCTTGGAGAAACTCCAAGCCCTTCATTGATTTTTACTTTCTAGGAAACTCCAAATTCTAGTAAAAGCTCAAGTTTTATTTAAAACAAATTTTAGTCAGCACAAGACAGCACCATTCAGTAAAGTTCAGTACTAGTCAGCAGAGTTAGCACAAAGTCAGCAAAAATTTAGAGAGAACTATTTTCGGCAACCAAAAAAACAAGAGCTCTTATCGTTATTATTTGATTTATTGGTGCTTTGCAGTCATTGTATTTTTTCTAATACCAGGACGAAAAATACGAGCGAAAACAAAGTAACCGTGCACGATCTAAGTAAGTGACGATCGTCAAAACAACGACTGCATTAGAATAAACAGCGATCGTCTTTTGAGAGCGATAAACATTTGATTACTCTCCAGTCGCTGTTTCAACGGCCGCTGTTTTGGTAGTTGCTATTCTGAACGTCTACCGTAGGCCTACTCGTTTGCGTATACACATAAAACAAAATGCAGGGTGTGCAACCTGTAATCACGATTGAAATAATAATAATAAGAAATATTTATTTAAAGGTTACACATTAATGTACAAAATAAAAATTGATAGTGACACAACTTGTTACACAAAAATCAATTACAATAAATACGGATTAAATATACCAGAAAGTGTAAAAGTTAAGCTAAAATCAGCTTTAAATTTAGTTAAGTTGGAGCAAAGAACATTTCTTGCATTAGAGTATCGAGGAAAGTGAAGAAGTACATGCTCAAAATCTTTAGGTACGGAGTATAAAGAACATATACCCGACAAATTTAGGTTTATTCTCTGCAAATGTTTATTAAGTCCTCTTGTTCGCAAACAAAACAAAAAAATTAAAAGATGAATTAAATTTAGAAAAAAGTAAAAAAAAAGTAAATATTTATAACTTCCACCAGTAGGTGAGAACTTTTAAAAAGTTATCCGAAAAATTATTAACATAATCTTTAACTATAACTTTGATTTTTATTTCCAAAATTCACAAAACCGCACATTTTCTTGGTATAGGGCCAGGAATTTTTTTGGATGAATTCAAACAAGTTTCCAATTTAGGCAGTTAGTCGCCTATCTTATTAGTCTCAATTTCTGCATGTGAGAATATCCACATAATTAATATCTGTAATCCACTTTTAACTAGAAAAGATAAAATTTTTTTGTTAAGATAAAGCTGATAAAGCCTTTAAATAAGCCGAGACTATCACTAAGTATTATAATGTTTTCATTCCTATTCTCGAAATCTAGTTGGTTAGAGTGATTTTAGTATTGAGAACAGTTTTTCAGAAAAAATTAACGAATAATAATCATTAATTTTAATCACGTAACCTGTTGAGATAAAAAGTCGGCTTGTATAAAGTTTAGTCTTCAAACCATCTGTACTAATATGTAATCATTTTAATTTGATAAAATTTATTCTAACAACAACTGCTTATTAGCGAATGGATTTTCGTGTTTACTTAAAAAAGTTTTGAAAGTAAATCAACTGCCACAAGTGGCAAGGTCCAATAAGATAGAAGTAAGTTTGCTGAACGGTTGATAACAATATTATCTGAAAAATGTTATTTTTTAGTCTGTAAAAATTTGTTAATTTAAGATTAAAAGATAAATGATTAATATTGCTTGAAAATAATCGTATCAGCTCTCCGAAATTACACTGGAAGCAGGGTGAGAAATATAAGCCATAAGTTTTTAGTTTAAAAAAACTTGGATGTGACGTAGATGGAGAGATAATTGGTTGCAGGCGTTCTGTAAACATATGGTAGATTTCATTGCCGCCGTACAAATTTGTAAAGTTTAACGAAATTTGAATTTGTTTCACAACAGTGCTTTGACAAACAAATTCACAAAGACTTTGTTGCCGCCTGCTACAATTTATGTGGATGCAGCTTACTAGGACTTTTGTAACATCCTCGAGAAAGCTGTCAAAAAGACTATTCTACTCGGTTATCAAAACAGCTATATTACGTGTAGGAATGCGGAGTGTAAATCTTTCTACACAGCGTTCTTGCAGTCTCCTCAGGAAGACGACTCAAGTTTGGCTGCTTCAGCTTTACTTGCCAAGCAGACAGGAAGCAAAGGGATTGATGGTCCGAAGCAGTTCAGAGCATTGACTTTTCACACTCTAGTCGTAAAGTATGGGGTATTTTGAACAATCTTACTGGTAGGCCACGACATTTTCCTCGTGACTGTCCTGTGTTGGCTATTGCATCTCAGCTAATCAGAAATAGGAGATACGAGGCTGTTGAACGCAAGTCGTCTCGACTTGTTTACTCAAGGAGTGCCAAACTTTTGGAAGGCCACAACACCAGATCCAGTGAATATCTCCGAAAATTTCTTTTAAAGAGAACTGCCCTTCGACACTTAAAACCAGGTAAAGCTCCGGGACCTGATTTCATCTGCTCAGAGCTTATACTACTTAGATGCTCGCCAAGAGAGACTAAGATCTATTTAGACGCCCGTTTATTCCAGCTGCGCGGAATCTATTAAACAATTTTGCAGGACTTGGCATCCGCGCTTCTCAGTGGACCAATTACAGATGGAACGCAGAGTACTGTGGGAACACATCTAGGCTCCGTGCTTTCAGACCCATAACCAGTGCCAGGCCTGTTGGATTGAGCTTGCCCCGAACAACTTGATTTATGCTCAATTGCCTGCGGACTGGTGTTGGGCGATTTCATTCGTCTATGCACAAATCAAGCCTCGCTCCTTCAACAAATTGCGGCGCCTCCGAACAAATCCCAAACCACGTTCTAATAACGTTTCCCATACATTGGGCACCACATGGACCACGAGGTGCAACGTTTTTGGATGATGAAACCCGATGCTAGCTCAACACCACCACTGCCAGCATCTGATCAGGTAGACAGCAACCTGGGTTGTAGTAAAAGAGCATACCCTCGGCCACAGTTCTGTCTGTGATTGACCCGAGCGGATGTTCTTTTAAACGACGACAACAGCAACCGTTTTTAACGCAAAATTTGGAAATGAATAAAAGTAACAACTCATCACTTCCAATCATTACATCATCACTTCCAATGTCGGAATCTTCATTTTTGTTTAGAAATTTAAGTGAAGACTAAAAAAGGTTGCTAATTTCAATCGAGTCCATCACTTCTACTTTTGTGTTAAATATAAGGTGAAGACGAAAATAAAAAAAACCTTTACCTTTAATCGATTTGTAATTTTAATTAGGTTTTTATGTTTTTAGGGACAAATTTAATTCAATGCTCCTGTATCTGCCCATTTATACCCTCCCTTTTTGAAAAGAAAGACACCGGGCAGTATAAAGAGAGCGATTGAAACCCTTTTTCCTGCTTTTGATGGTACGTACCTTAATAAGCTATCATAATTTTTGTTTCTATGCTTATCTATCAATTTTTTTATTATATAGGGTGTCCTTAAACTCCTTCACAGATTTAAAATTTTAATATCTCAAAAACCGCACAAGGTAGAAACTTTAAATTTTCGACAGTAACCTATACCAACATAAAATTTTTTGTTATTTTTTACAGATTATTTTATTGTTAAAATAAGTAAGAATAAGTCATTTTTAATAAAGGCGTAAGTTTGCAACAAAGTATGAAACATGTTGAACATTCAACAAAAAGCACAATATGTCTTTGGTACTATAAATTGAAATCACCAACTGCAATACAACGTCAATTTAGAAATGAGTTTGGACAAGACCCTCCTCACACTAACAGCATTAAGAGATGGTTTAAAAATTTTATGGAAACCGGCAGCATTTTGGATCGCAAAAGATCGGGTAGGCCAAACGTTGATGAAGAGACTGTTGATGCTGTGCCTGTAACATTTTATCGTAGACCAAGAAAATCAATTCTTGTTGCATCAAATAAACTTGCTATTGCTCAAAGCACAAAGTTTTACATAAACGGTTTCCTCTCCATGCTTACAAGTTATAAATTGTTCAAGCTTTTAAGCCGGATGATCACCCTCGCCGAGCAGCTTTTGCTGAAAAAATTCTTCAGCGCATTGATGATGACAATGACTACCTAAACAGTGTGGTTTTTTCCGACGAAGCAACTTTTCATGTATACGGAAAAGTCAATAAGCATAACATTCGAATATGGGGATCAGAAAATTCTTGCGAGGTTGTAGAAGAAGAAAGAGACGGTCCCAAAGTTAATGTTAAATGGTCAACATGTTTCATGCTTTGTTGCAAACTTACGCCTTTATTACAACTTATTTTTGCTTATTTTAACAATAAAATAACTTTTTAAAAACAACAAAAAAACTTTATGGCGGTATAACTCACTGTCGAAAATTTAAAGTTTTTGAAATATTAAAATTTTAAATGTGTGCAGGACTTTATGGACACCCTGTATTTGCAAGCACATTTTCTAATTTTAATAATTTTACAGCAAAGAGCTCATAAAACTTAAAGTTAAGTAACCGCAATCTAGTGACTATTTTGCCAAAAGAAACTATATAACAAGAGCCTAGAATCGGCCAATTCTTTCCAAACATTTTTTATCCCGTAACCTGTCCAGATTCTACTATGGTCGAACGGCATTAAATGCAGCTCAAACGTATGTTTAATCATCTAAAGCTTCACAACCTCTTGCACTAGTTTGCATCACTTTTCTGTAAAAATTGGGATATACCGTTAAAACACCTCAAAAAGTTGCCAATTCAAAAGTTTTTAAGAGTTTGCTTTCAAAACACCAGTTAACTTAAATTCATGTAAAAAAATTGAAACAAAATAGAATAAAATTTAAAAAAATCGCTTCGCAGTTATTTGAAGGTGCTGCAGCTCCTACCAAATCAAATCGCCACTGCTCTTGAAGAACTTTTTTTGGTCTTTTTAGTTTTCTAATGAAAGTAAACTTGCTGTTGGTTTGTACTTAGAACTATATCTTTAACGCGGCCGACATGTAATAGAAAGGTTAAATACCCTAATGGATTTGCTACCAAAACAAACAGCTCAGGTTATTCAATAAAACTTCTAAAAATTGGTCGCCGCAGAAGATTGTTGAATAGACTCTGTCAATCGCATAGGCGCATGCAAGAGAGTGGGGGTTTGGGGTCAACTTCCCTTGAAAAATGGTGATCAGAGATATACACTTATACGCAATAGCATATTAGCGACAAATATGCTACAATAGACCTAGTATAGTATAATTTTTTACAATTAACGCGGTTTGACCTTTTTAAACTTTATTAATAATTTTATTAAAAATCATTTTTCTATCGCTCAAGTTGCGTCAAAGTTTGCTAATCTGAGTAAAACTTGCAAACTCCAAAATTATTTCAACATAAGTCAGGTCTTTTGTAGTTGAACTTTGAAGTCTATTTTTTTCACAATGCTTTCGTGTGAAATACAAGCTTCTTCTACCCCACTTCTGGCAAGATTGTTATGAAAAGGAAACAAGTGTTAGAAGCATCTAAGGAAGATCTCTTAAGAAAAATTGATTAAACTCTGAAAAAGCTTGATAAAAAAATATAAAACAGTGAAATAGTTTTTACAAAAATTATTTCAATGCTTAAAATGTAGATGGATCAGTGGTTCTCAAAGTTTACGTCGCATTCCTGCCTTTTAAAAAGAAAGCCATTTTCCAAAAGTCCATGAAAAAATGTTTTGAGAAAAATTAATTTTTGTTATTAATTAAAAAACTTTTTTTGTTTTTTTGTTGTAGAATGATTTACCGTGGTCTTACTTTCAAGATGTTGAGACTTCATTTGGATAAGCTTGTCTGGAACAGAAGTGCTTCTCCTATTATTTGACCGCAAGCAAAGCAAGTTTGGCCGTCCCAGAAATAATGTTTCTGGGGGATTGGTATTGCCCCCTTTTTTTTTGATATTCACACGTCTGATCTGCCTTCATAATCTCTAGAAAATTTGCTTTTGCAGCTGATCTAGTATTGTTGCATTTTTTTAAAGACTGAAAGAACTTGAAAATAAGTCATGACTATAGTTTTTTGTATCTCCAGAATTTGAGGTTAACAGCATAATTTGAGATTGACAACAGCAATAAATTTTTACTATTACTTAATAGATCGCTCAAATTCCTTCACCGTTTTGTGGCATTGCGTAAAAAACTATCTTCGCGCGTCACACTGTTGTAGCAACTTGCAGAGATAAGACAACGGTACAAAAGCGTTGTACACAACTGCCCTATTCTAGCCTATTCAACAGCTAAATACTTGGATACAATCTGGTCTCGCCCAATGGACAAATCATGGATGGAACACAGAGTACTGTGAGAATACATCCAGTCTCCATGCTTTCATTACCATGACCACTACCAGGTTTGTTGGAACAGCTTAGAATAAGATCGATTGGTTGCGGAATGGTGTTCAGCGATTTTATTTTTCCATGCACAATGGGGTCTCCTCCTTTACAGGATTGCAGGTGCGGCGCCACTGAATAATCCTCTGACCACGCTATAACAGTATGCCCCATAGCCTGCATTGGGAATGACATGGGGCTTGAGGTCTGACAGTTCTTGATGACAAAACCCAATGCTGGCTCAAAACCACCGGTTTTAACATCTGATCTGGGCAGTACAGCAGCCTGGGGTAGTAAAAGAACAAACCCTCGGCCTATTCCTATTTTTGTCTAACATAGAATCGATGGCCTTCTATACTATGACGACAAACCGCACCGCTATTCTCTTTCTCACTTTTGGGATTTTGCAGCACGTTTAGATGGCGTAAAACTATTTTTTCAAAGTTGACCTAATTCGAGGCTACCATCAGGTTCCAGTAGCAGAAGCTGACATTTGCAAAACGGAAGTTATAACGCCATTTCGTCTATTTTAGTTTCTCCGCATGTTTTTTGGGCTCAAAACGCTACCCAAGCATTTCAACGGTTAATAGACACGTTTAATCAATTGCTTGATTTTATCTTTGTTTATCTTGATGATATCTTTTTAGCTAGTTCCTCGCAACACGAGCATCAAAAACACAACTCAAAATGCTATTTAAAATTTTTCAGTCATGGCCTATTAATTAATCTTGAAAAATGTGAATTTGGGCGCGCTCATCTAGATTTTTGTGGCCATCGCATCAACAACACTGGCGCACACCTACTCTCCACTAAAGTTGATGCTATTTGCAATTTGTCCCTACCCAAAAGTACAAAAAATGTACAAAATTTTATCGGCATAATTAATTTATATCATCGCTGTACCCCTTCTGCAGCTAAATTAATGGCCCCCACTATATCACATCATTGCAAACAATAGTATAATTTTGCAATGGAGTGACTCTCGACAAATCTCATTCACACAAGTGAAACAAGCTCTTGCCAATGCAACATTGATACATAATCCAAAAAATAACGCCTCCACCGGCAGTTACGGTGGATGCTTCGGTCGTCGGTATTGGCGCTGTACTCGAGCAATTTATCGATGGTGCATGGCAATCATTGGCATTCTTTAGTTGTCTGCTGTGCAAACCGGAATTCGATCGTGAACTGCTTACTATTCATCTTGCCATTCGTCTTTTCCGTAATTTTTGAGATGGCCGATGTTATTTAATTTTTACCGACCACAAGCCACTCACGTTTGCTTTTCCTAAAAATTCTGATCTTTGGTCCACTCGACGGCAGCGCCATCTTGTAGCTATATCAGAATATATCAGGGGTATTTGCCATATTGCTGGAGAGCAGAACTTTGTGGCAGACAAACTGTCTAGTCCAACTGTCACTTTTTTTTCAGACTCCTCCAATTAACTTGAACTATCAGGACATGGCAACAGATGAGGTGGTCTTAAAAGTTCAGGCCTAAAGCAGAACCACAACAAATCGTCAGTTACAAGTTATTTCAATTGGAAACTCCAACGCTTTGTTACTGTCAGACATATTTGCTGCTAGACCTCGGTTAATCGTTCCGGTTTCCCGGAGGAAACAAGTTTTTGATGCAATTCATGATTTGTCTCACCTGTCCATTCGAGCCACACGCAAGCTGATGCTTCCAAGGTTGTTTGGCACGGCTTGAAAAAACAAGTCGGGCAATAGACCATAAATGCTTAGCTTGCCAAAAAGCTAAAACTCAACGACATGAGAAAGCACCAATCATTTCTTATTCCCTCCTGACAAAAACTTTGATTATGTAAACCAAAACTGTTTCTGTGAGGCATAGAATAAGCCGACTTCGGGGCATAGAAACCCTGGCGTGGTGTTAAACTCAGAAATCTTTTCACAAATTCAATCAAAATTAATCAATTTATCAAGCTTTAGTTTTATTCAACAGTTCAACTTATTCAAATAAAATGAAAAAATAAAAGCATAACACATATTGATTAAGCAATTTAAACAACAGCTTGTCTAACTAAAATCCCTTTAAAAAATGCTTGCAGGCTAATAATTATAAGTGTAGCACATTTAATCAATATTAAGCTTCTCAAACTATGATTACTGTTAATTCAGCCCGTACGTGAAAAATATGAAAAGATCGTAGTCACATAATAGATGATTAGGAGTAGCCGAAGCAAAAACGGAGTAAGGCGGAAAGAAAGAAAAAAAAGTTAAAAAGGTTAGAAAAGTTAAAACAATAAAGAAGGGGGGGAGGTAGCAGGATTAACAACAAATTGTTTGTAATTAATTTTAATAACGAAGTGGCAGTTTAATAAGGCGACCGCGCCTGGAAAATCGAACAGGTCCGTCTGTTGTTGGAACATAGACGTTTTCGGACCTTTAACATCGTCTGAGGAAACCGTTTCCTTTTAACCATGGTGGATTGTTTTACAAGGTGGTCCGAGATAATTCCTCTAAGGAGATGCAACTCTGGCCTGTGCTCAAAGCTTTTGTTGCTACATTGATTTCCCGTTTTAGAGTGCCCACTCACCTTTCCAGGGACAGAGGCTCACAGTTTACTTCTTAACTATGGCCCTCCATTCATGAACTGTTAGGCATCCGCGTTCAACAAACCAAAGCCTTTCACCCGCAACTAAAAGCTGCTTTAACCCTTTCGAACCGAAAGGACTATTTAGTCCCACACCACTATTTTTAAAATTTCTTCTATAATACTATAAAATTTTATGAAAAACTTTTTTATTATTCTTTAGCAATATTTTGGCAACCATGCTAGTCAATTGTAACAGGTGCAAATTCTTTTCTTTATGATTATCAAACCAACTAAATACATAAAATTTAGTTTAACCATACGTATATAGTTTTAAAATTAAATTCGAAAATAAAATAATGTTTAATTTAAGAAAAGCTGGATAAAATTTACTATAAAAAAGTCTTGTGGGATGATATAAAGCAAATTTGACTTTTTTACTAGTGTTTATGTTTAATTTATTTGCTTTTCAAACTTGGGACTATTTAGTCCCAACCGGTTTTATGCGTACTTTTTACTTGTTTTTTGTCGAATTTAGATGGCCTAGAAACAGACTAGATCAAGAGAATTTATAATTGGTGTAAATGAAGTAATGGAATTAATTACTGCTGATGAGTCCGATTCATCCAATAATAACCCTATAGATGAAAAAGATGTAATGTTTTTGGAGAAAGCAATGTCAGATACTGATAATAATATAATGGTAACAATCGATGAGGCCCACGCACAAAGTATTGAACCAAATGTTGTGGAGCCTTTACCTCATCTATTTTATTGGAGAAAGATTTGTACTTTTTTTAATATTCCGAATTGCTCTTTATCTGGTACAGTTAATTTAAATTATGAACATGGCCATGAGCCAAAACCAATAGAAATCTTTTCAGACACCATAAAGCTGGAAACACTAATGAATTTAGTCAGTGCACAGTGTGAGTTGTACATGCAGCAGAAAGGAATGGTTTTTAAAGTAGAAATTAATGAGCTAAAAGCATTTATTTTATTTATTTTATCTCTATATTTATCCTCCTGACTCGCAGGAAAGCGACGGAGGCGCTAATACATAAGGTAGGCAATCATCCCGATCTACTTCCGGAGATGCCAAGATATTGCTGTCCGCTTATAATTTAATAGAGATATAACTGCAATTTAGAACTGTTTGCCAGGACCACCAATCAGGGGAAAGTGCGTAAAGTGTTTTTCCCAAGGACACAACAGAATGGCGCGAGTGGGTTTTGAACCGAGACAGTGTTGATCACGATCCCGGCGCTCTAACCACTTGACCACTTTGCCGACAACTTCTTTTATGGGATATCATACCCTTCCTAGTATTCGCAATTATTGGAATAAAGATCGTGGTCTTGGTGTAAAAGTTGTGTCAGACGTAATGCCTCGAAACATATGCAAGATAAATTTCCTCACAGTGCGTGCTTGAAAACATTAAAGAACTTCAAGCACGACGTTGTTATGGATTTGATCGGGAAATTTTCAAGCAGAAAACGAGCAAGAAGTTCTTCAACTGTGGTTTCAAGATTTCCCTCAGACGGTTCCGATATTCATCAAGTTACACGAGTTTCTTATCAAGACCGTGTTAAATGCAAATTGTGTACCAAGCGGAAAATAGATTCTCGTACTTGCACATGTTGCAATGATTGTAATTTATTTCTTTGTCAAACAAATAAAAAAATTGTTTCAGGAAATGGCATTTCGGTGTTGAGAGGAATATTTTAGTGTAAAATATGTGTGTGCATTATTTCAATTCTTATGCTGTTTAGTAAAGCAGGGTAAAAAGTAATTATCATAACAACGAAAGACCACTATGGCAGAAAATCGTTAATAGACGCAAATGCTCTTTGAATAATAATTGCTTAAATTCAAATGTTAAAAAAAAACAGAAAGTTTTCATGATGTAATAAATAATTCTATTTTTCTAAAACTCCAGATACCTTAAAGTTACTCAAATTCATTGAATATGACAAGAAAAATTAAAGCTAATATTTTGAAAAAAAGTACGCTTTGAACCGATTGGGACTAAATACTCCCAAATATTTAAAGCCCCTATACTAATTTGTAGATGTGCCCCGACAAATTTTTTTTTGTGCAACGGCATTTTGGTAACACATCCTGCAAAGAAATAATAAATTTACTATTTTATATTGTATAATAAAAGTTCAGGTCTGAAGGGGTTAAGGCGTGTTTAACGGGTGCAAACTGGATTCATGAACTGGGTTTTGCCCGGCGTTTGCGCACGCCTAAAAAGGATATAAACTGCTCTACAGCCGAGCGTACCTACGGAAGTCCTCTTACAATCCTGGGAGACTTTATTTCCAGTACAAACGCGCCCCCGAACCTTTTCTACTGCTTCCCTGGCTTCAACAGACTATCAGTAAGTTTACGTTTACACCTAAGTTGCAACACGGTGTAGCACTACACCACATGCCTCGTGAAGTTTTTATTAGCCCATATGTGTTTATTTGACGTGATTCGCACAAACCACCACTTATACCACCCTAAGAGGGACCGTATGAGGTCTTGAAACACGGAAACAAGTCTTTTCAGATTGATGTTAGCTTCCTAGAAGAAGCTATTTCTGCTGATCGTCACAAACCTGCCGTTTTCGACACGACACTTCTGGTCCAACTCGATCATCCCAAGAGACAACAAAGACCACCAAAATCATAATTATTGCTTACATAAATTTTTTTTGTAACAAAAATTTATGTAAGCAATAATTTGAACACCATATTTATATTTATGAATTATAGCCTGTAATTTTTTATAAAAATGTAGAATAGTGGCCCTCTCAGTCACAACGTTTGCCCACCCTATAATTTATTTATTTTATGTTTTTGTTTTCATTTTTATATGTATTCTCTTGCCTTGCAGAAAAGCTTAGCAAGCGCTACACTCAAAACAGGTAATTTCTCCAAGCTGCTTCCAAAGATGCCAAGATACTGCTGTCCGGTTGAAATTTTTTATTTTAATTTTTTAGTTTTTTAAAAAAATACGACAAAAATTTAGAACTGCTTGCCAACACTTGCCAGGGAAATATGCCGTAAAATGTTTTTCCCAAGGACACAACAAAATAGTGCGAGTAGGTTTTGTACCGCAGCCGTTTCGATCACAACTACGATGCTCTAAGCACTCTATGCCGCTTCTGACAGTCAGTTCAACCACCGTTTAAAAAGTTGTAATCTATAAATTTCTAGGCCTATGCATTGAAGAATGAAGGTTGAGGGTTAAAATTCATGAAATTGATGGTTAAAGGTTGGTGCTATGTATAGAGCCTCCAACGATTTTCTTGAGTCAAGGAGTCGGGAGGATCAATCAATCAATCAAGGTTTTATTTTTTCGTCCGATACACAGCAGATAATCATATTAAAATGCACACATGTGGTCGAAAAAAAAGGAATCAGCAACAAATTTTTTTTAAGTCTACGGTTCGGTTACTTTTGGGACACCCTGTATAAACGTAATTTTAGATTATTAAAAAAAACTATTGTTTTTGGAATAATTAAAAAGGACTCTGTTTGTGTAAAATTTTTCAGTCTCGGTCTTGTTCTCGATTACTTCTGATCTCGGTTTCAAACCTTTGGTCTTAAAATTGGAAGGTCTTGACTTCGGTCTTGGTATCCGAAACATTATCGGTTCTCGCCCTTGGTCTCGATGTTTGTGGTCTCGTCTACATCACTAATTCATTGAACAAACATTATTGTGGATTCAAGTAGCAGCTTTATTATCGGCTTTACTTTTTACAGTAGGGTTCGGCAAAGTCAATCTCTTGCTCAAGTCGACTAATTTCTTTAGAAGGACATAGGATTTTGTGTATAATATCAAACAGTAGTGTACTGAACATCTTAAAACTATGAACATTTTTTCTTTTCTTGTTTATTATGCTGGTTTTAAGTTTTTTAACTTGATTGAGAAAAACAATTATTCAATGCGTCAAAAACGCCTCTTGGTCGTTTTAGGTAATTCAAAACCCCGGTTGTTCTATTGTCAAAGAATCGATTTACAGTAGATTTGTTTTTTTCTTTATAAAATTTGTTAATGGTTAATAAAATCAAGGTTTTGGTTTTGTTTAATTGTATATTAAATGATTTTGGCTCTTGTAAATAGGAAAAACAAAAATCTTACAAGATTCAGTGTAGCAAACTCTATTCTTTCCCTCACACATCATATTTCTTGGCTTGTTACAGTTACAAGAAATGGATGACCAAATGACAAACATTGTTGTAAACAGTTTGGTTCATCATCAGGACTGATCCAGGGACAGCCTATATATATATTTCATTTCCAATTATTCTCATACCTAAAGCAATAACCACCTTATAAATTTATTGAATGACAACATTGAAATATTATTGAATACAACGTATCATTATGGTGTAAAAGGCACAGTTTACAATTAATCTAAAAAATATTTATTTAGAAGAACTCAACAAGTTGATTTTAATTCAAATATTTCAAATATATTTTTTCCTCAGTACCTCAAGGCTCAATTCTTGATCCACTCTTGTTTATCATTTACTTAATAATTTTTCAAAATATCTCAAATGCAGCAATAACCTGTCTTTTGCTAATGACACAGCTATCATCCTCAGTGAAAAACATAATAATTTACTGTATTATTTCAAAAAGGAAATAAAGAGCTCAAAATCGTTGATCACTGGCTAATAGCTAATAAGCTTTTTTTTAATGTCAAAAAAACAATTTAATATATTTCATTCAACAGTGGTAACATAAAATCATTCTCAAAGAAATCATTTTTCACTGCTAAAAATAATCATATAAAAAGAGTCACCTCAATCAGATTGTTACGTGTTGTATTCAATGAACGCCTAACGTGGAAAGATCACATGGCAATGCTAATCAACAAACTAAGTTCATCGCTATACGTAGTGATAAGAGTAAAGTCTTTTTTAACTCAAGAAGAACTACTTACACTTTTGCATTCACTAATTTTGATTCATAGAAGGTATTGCATAACAACTGGGCTCTATGGACACATTGTGTAATTCAATAATTTACAAAAAATCTGTAACAAGTTTATTAATATGATAATTTATACTAATCTCACAAAAAACGCCACAAAGCAATAACAAAAGATAACATTCTTAATAAACAACCACTCAATGAACTAAATACTTCAATATGCATGTACAAGTCTTTTTACAAGCAATTTCGTTGGCATTAGCAATATATTTTGAAGAAAAACTTCTACTGTAATTATTAAAAGTAACTGTCAAATCATGTACAAGTCATGCAAAAACACAGTAACAAAACAGTTAATAAGATACATTGTGCAAAAATTTGGAATGACTTACCTGAAAAGATAAAATTGTGTGAATCTTTTGAGTATGTTTGTTAAAAAATCTAAAGAATTCTGTTAACGTGAGATAATTTTTACCTTTTTCCTTTTATATGCGAGACTGCTTCGAGACCAAATTTTCGTGTTCCGATCGCGGCGTTTTCACAACGTGCTCTCTTTGTTTGAGTTGCCGGCGTGGTCGGTCGGCAGTGAGTTGGTGTAGTATCAAAGTTGGTCGTAAATTGCATGATTTTACATTTGATTATTTTGTGTTTATAGGGTGACCGTCCGACAGTTTTAAAGCTAAAATTACGGTAAGCAAAAATTAAGTTGAAACAGAAAGGAAATTTGGTTAAATTGTATTTGAACAAGATTAAACTTTAAGTTTTGGTGTTTATTCAATGTTGATAGTTCTGGCAGTGTTGTCAATAGATTTGTTCGAGAATTCTGGTGTTGTGAGAAACATTTTAAGCTTTCAAACCAAAGGTCATTGCTCAAATAGAACGGCGGAAGGATTTGACCGCAACAAATTCTTTGTTGAGCAACAATTAAACTATAAACTACTACATAGGTTATCATTTAATATCTTTTGATCGTCTTATTTTTCTTGTGTTTCAGAGAAACAACGAAATAATTTAAAAATCCTCAATTTTACGATGGTCAAGAAAAGACTCAAGAAAAGTTCTGCAGGATCACTCTTGTTTTTACATGGAACAATTTTTTAATTGTTGCATTAATATTTTATTTATTATTGTTATTATTATTATTATTATTATTACTTCGCATTTTTTTCGCGTATTTTTGAAATATGTTTTTTATGTTTTATTTTCTTGTGTTTAACTAAGGTTTTTAATGTTTTTGTTTTTGCTTATTTCTTTACTGATGTTTTTGTTTGAGAAATAATCTTTTGATCCACTACAGGATTTTTTTCGGTGGGTTTGTTTGGCTGTTGGGCTGGTAAAATATGTTAATATAAGCTTTTATATATATATTAAAAACTAATCATATTTCTCGAGTCAAACTCTGCTATGGTCTCACCAATGCACCACCCATGTAGCAGCGTTTTATTAAACAAATAACCTCGGTCTTGTATTTTTTTCTTTCTATTTTTTTCACACAACCTTATAGTGAGGTGGAGCAGCCTTGCTTTTATTTGATAAAATAGATCACACTTTCCATCGTTAATTGGCAAGTCACTACGTCAGCTCGTTTTATTGCTTCTTCTTTTTTCTGGTCCCGTCTATAAATTACTGAAAAAACTTTTAATCTTTTGTTGTATTTTCATCATGTGGTGGAGCAGAAATAAAAGAAAACTTAAACTAAACTAAACTGAGCATTATAAATGTTAACAAAACATAATAAAATTTATATGAAATCGAGAAAAATTTCATAATCCATAGAAAAGTTAAAAGTCTTTTGACTATTATACTTCAGCAAAGTTAAATCGACAATATTATTTAACTGGTCCAATTGCGACACAAAATATCACTAATAAAATCAATCAAAGTTCAATGGACCAAATATTTAATCTACAAATTAAAGATTAAAACTTAACTAATTCATTACGAAAAATTGATTTCAATCTTTATCATCAATTTCATCAAAATCATCATCAATTTCTTTAAAAATCAAAATTAAAAAAAAATTTTTTAAATTAAAAAAAGCAGTACTCATTCTATTCAAGTTGTGGTTCTATTCAATTACAAGTTACTAATCACAATCATTCAGTATCTATAACGAATATTTTCATGCAGTGTATATTTTTGCTGTAGCCAACTACTCATTGCCGCAAACTATCTTTCGTGCATGCATTCGCATTGATTTTGTAAAGTTTTCCGTAGATGTATTTTCACCCAATGTATTTCGCTTGGCTGCTGACTCAACTTGCAGCACTCATATACTTGCTGCACAACGTTCATCTGCTCCCATGACAACCGTCATGTTATAATTTCTAATTTCTTAATATTTTTTTGTAGTGCCTTTCCGTTGTTTCCCCCAAATCATTGTTGGCTGATCGCGCCCTCAAAGTCATCACCGCTCTTTGTGTGGTTATTTTCGTCTCACCTGCTAACAGAATGTAGCTTGTTCATGTGACCTTCTACCGCGTGCTTTCGCCTGTAAAAAGGTCAGGCGTAATAATGGAAAATCAATAAAATTACTTCGACGTTATATACTTGCTGGACCGAGTCACCGGCCAGAGAGAGAGCAGAGCGTACAGACAGGAATGCAAATTGAGACTCGACATCGTAATGTCTACGAGCGACGATCTCCGCCTCAATTCTTGTTATGAAGTTTAAACCTTATTTCGTCTGTTTAATTAAAATTGCGCCCCTGGCAATAAAAGGAGTTAAAGTTTTACTCGGTGCCAAACAAACTTACCACATTACTGTTGGATAATGTGCTAAATAAAATTTTTGTTTTTATATTGATTATCTTTTTACACTACATTGATGAAATAATTTGGCTTTTATATGATTATTGTACAACAACCAAAATTAAAGAAAAACTCCATGCTCAATTTGGTGATTTCAATCTGCAACTAGTTTTTAATAGTATTAACACCAAAAAAACTGATAATGAACTAGAATTTTTAGATGTGCTCTATGTAGCAATCTTAAATACCAAAGGAGGCTTTATTACTAAATATTTCATACAATCTACAGCCAAAGGGTTTATATATAAAATAAAAATGAGAGCTCGTAACGACACGACCATCCGCTGCTATGATGAATACGAACTAACTGAATCGAAATGGACCACTAAATCAATAGCCACGTCGCCGCCAGTGAAGCGTATAATTTTATAAATCAGAAAATGGAAGGGAGTGGATGTTTAGATGTAACCCTAAAAAACCCTCCGAGGAGAAAAATAGTTTTAAAAAGGCAGACTGTAGCGTACTTTGTAAACAAATAAAAACATTTTTTTGGTTTTTACCCACTTTTCTACGGCTTTAATTCCGTTTTTTTAGGAGGGAGGTCAACTAGAATTATGCTGGTTTGTGTTAATGCGTCGACCAAAAATACAGCTGAAAACTTAAAAGTGGTGACATAAGCTTTTTAAAAGTTTCTGGGTCCACCCATTAAGCCTGTTCAATCAAAACTTTATACAGAATACTTATACTAAGCAATTGGCAATGATACACTATTTTACATACGGCATGATTGGCTACAAAAAGATTCGCAGCAATATATCAACAAGAAAACCTGATCTCAATTGTTTTTTCTGACGAAATAAAAAGTAAAAGATTAAACACTTGATCTTTTTTTTCACATCAGCAATATGAGAACTTTGCACGATTCATATGCGTGGCAAAATAAAGAAAAAAGGGAATTCTTAAAAGAAATTAGAAATGATGAAATACAAACGTTTCTGCGGGACGATCCCAACAATTTAGAATTAGAATGTTAAGACCAAATAACAGGCTCTACTTCAAATTACAGGTCAGAAAACAAAGTTAAAAAGTTTGGATATTATCTGAAGATGCAATAACAGATATCTGCCGTCATCACCAACCTTAATAAAGAAATTTTTTTGCGTTTAAGCACTGGTAAAAAGGCTCGTTTGCAAAGTCCCACCATTTCCACGTATCTAATTCCACTACTATCTATAAAATGCTTAATCATAGGCGTACCAGCCAAAAAAAATATGGGGGCAATACAGTTTTGCCGAAATTTTGTGACGTTCGCCCGAATCTTGATTTTTTAGCAGATGAGAAAAATTTTTTTTTAAACTTTCAAAGTTTACACTTTAAATCTGTCTTTGATTACTTAATTTTCATCCCAAAAACATAATGATTTTCAATAAAAAAATTTCATATTAAATGTTAAACTTTTTTCTGCATTTGGTGTTCATTTTCGATGCACCAAAATTTTGTTCGTCCAAATATTTTCTTGAGTTGCCCAAACTTCTAATTTTTCCCGAATTTTTGAAACTTGGGATGGATTTCCGACTCTGCCCTTTCAAAGGCACGGCTATGTGCTTAATACAATATGTAGTTATGTTACACTTTGAGGTAAACGTATTAAATCATATTAGAGGAGAATAGCAACAATTGTATTTGAATGATTAACTAAAGATATTTATCGTTTTTTTCGGTTATTTTATAAAAACAAATACTACGGATCAAAATTCTTAATTATAATAAATAGCTCTATTTGACACCCTTTTTGAACAAATTAATACAAAAAAATCATTTTTTAGATCAAATAGACAATTAGGTTTTGCGAAAATTTTTAAAGTAAAAATTGGGCAAGCGAATAAATATCTGCCAAAAATTGATTAAAAATCAGATCGCAAATCATCAATTACTCATAAACAAAAACTTATCCAAAAAACAACATTATTTGCACATTTTTTACTTAATTCCGAAATACACACAAACTTTGATTATATTACGAAATTGAAAGCAACAGTCAATCAAATTAAATAAATATAAAACTTTTTTACTTTTCTCAAATCCATCAGCATTAAGCTTACGCATTTATATTTCTACAAAAATTTTAAAGTTAAAATCTACAGTTTATCAACACTTATCAACTTTTCAACATAATTCTGACTTTATGAATTTCTGACTAAATATAATTATAACTGGTCTGATAAAATATTAAACAATAAAAAAAATTTTTTTGAAGTACTACAGTGGTTGGCGTGTGATTTATACTTCATAAAAAAAATAAAAGATGTACTACCTTTATTTCTAATATTAAATGTTTTATATTTTCTTTTGCTTTTTGAAAAAACTTAAAACGAGTTCTGTATTAATCTTGTACACGTGTGATGGAATGATAATCCTTATCATTGTTCTAACATTCAAGCATTTGATTTTCAAACTTTGTCCCAAGTATGCAGTTGAGCGGGTAGAATGTGATGAGGAACTGTTCATCTAATAATTTAAAAATCGAAAGCTATTAGAGGATATCAGTTTGGTTCACATGAAGTGGAGTAATTTGAATGTGAAGCAACAGATTTATAAAAATTCTTAACTTTAAGTGAAATTTACTGACGGGTCATTGAGTTTTTAAAGTAAAGTCAAATCTTGTTAAGTTTCGTACAAGAACGCATTTGGGACAAAAACCTAAAAGATTTTTTTGGCATTTTTGAAAACTAGAACTTCGGTCATTTCAATAATTATTTTCTTTTTATCACATAAAAATTTGCTAAGCGTACTACTGAAAATGGTAGTTAAAAAACAATCGAAACAAATGTGAATTTATAATTAATAGATTAAACAGATCAAAAGAAATTATTTAATAAAGTGTAAATGAGTAACAGATCAAATTAAAAATTTTCAAGATGACGTTCTTTATCATATTTTAAATTGTGTAAAAACTAAAACTCGAAAAAAAAAGAATGCTGTAGTCAAGCTTAAAGAAAGTCTTTTTTTATTTATATTATTTTTGAGATACAAGCATTCAAAGTTTGTGTAATTTGGCACTTGCCCCAGGCTGCTGTTGGCAGGTTAAATCTTTGTTAAAAGAAAGTTAAACTACAGTATCTATAAAAGAAAAATTTTACATTTACAAATTTTTAATTACTTTCACATTTTAATAAATTAGACAATTAAAAATTATTGAAAATTAAAATTATCTATTGATGCGGTCTGACGTCATCACCACAAATAATAGCAAGAATTAAGCGGGTTTTAAACTTTGCTTCTACTTTAAAGAGCACAATAAAGGAATAGATTCGAAAATGTCACTTGTACTGTACAAACAAATACTGGTCGTATAATAAAACCTTATAGTAGGCCTTATTTTAAAGAAGTTTTCTTCAGGCCACGATTCTAAACTCACTATAGCTTGAAATTATCAACTCGAGCTGATTAAGCAATTTTATTAAAACTTATGTGTCATTTCGCTTAAAATATTTTGATATATCAAAGTGATTTTTATTCATATTACTTTGTAACTAAATAGAATTTGTTTTTTTAGTTAAATAAATTGATATCAAAGAGCTCAGCTTCAAAGAAGTTATTATATATTAAAAGCATGATTTAATTTTGCTATAGTTGTCTGACTTATTTTGTTAAAATGTAAAATAATTTAATAAAATTAATAAGTTTAGAGTCAGTCAGATTTTATTTAAGTTGGTAAAATATTGTTTCAAAAAAATCAAAATAAAGCAATTTCTTTGTTTTTGAATAAAACACTTGTAACATATTTTGATTAACTAGTAAACAATGTTAAATTAATCAAATAAACTAATTATTATTTTAACTTTTTTTATTTAATTTCCCTTAAAACGTTAAATATTTCTATCAGGCTGCAAACTCGAACTTGAACTCGAACTCAAAAAACACGGTATTTTTTTCGAATTCAAACTTGAGCTGGAAAAAATTGATCGAGTTTCAGTATATTAGTTGAATAATTTATGGATAAAAACGGGAATAAAATATTAGTCTTTGTTTTATTATTACAAAATTTTGTTTGGACAGCTTTTAACATCACCTGCTTTCAATTTTATTTTAAGTTTTAATTATTTTTTTTGTTAAAAACAATTCTCCAATTTGAATTGGCTATCGATCTTGTTAGTTTTGTTGTAAACTCAAACTGGAAACTCGATTAAAGATACATCGAGTTTGCAGCCCTGATTTCTATCAGAAAGTGACGAGTACAAAAATAATTAAAAGTGCTATTAATTGGAAGCAATAAACTACTGCAGAGATGACAATTTTAGCAACATCTTATACATATATCGAGCTTAGTTTCACAATATGTTTTACGAATATGATAATGCAGATGAAACACCAACATAAAAAGTTAGTGATGATGATTCTCGAAATACATCATGGCAATGCTGAACCAGTTTTTTTTGTTTGATTTTTTTCTTCATTTTATGAATATGTTAGCATAACGTACAGCAATAAAACTATAGGATGAGAAATAGATGACCATAGTGGCAACACTAAACTGTCAGGGCATCATATTTTCAAATTGAAAGAGCAGTTTTGATAAAAGACGTTGACCAAACTTATAATGATAAACAACATATATTTTCCAGTAAATATTAACAGAGAGTATTTTATAGATTTTCTAGAATACAAAAACGTAAAAAACAGTCACGTGATAATTTAATAGGTTTGTACAGCTAAAATTTAAAATGTGTTATTTAAGACAATGACATACAAATTGCACATTACTCAACATTGACTGCAATACTCCTAATTTAATAACAACCTGCCAGTTCATGGTTAGCCCTCATTTCCAGATATGATGATGATACAGGATTCCTATTATTTCCGCAATCTCGCTCATCACTATTATCATCACAATCTTGCTTTCCATCACATATCTGATCAATATCGATACTGACTTTATTTCCTGCTTGGCAAACAAATCGT
Source organism: Diplosoma virens (assembly GCA_963680785.1). Lineage (NCBI taxonomy): Eukaryota > Metazoa > Chordata > Ascidiacea > Aplousobranchia > Didemnidae > Diplosoma > Diplosoma virens. Next base: position 40,695,291 of record OY796892.1, on the reverse strand, counting down.
TTAGGACAGTTCAACTCTTCGAATCCTTTAAAGCAGTTTGATTTATTATAGATGATGTAAAAATCATCTTCTATGCCGTCACAATAACGATCGCCAATGTTATAATCGATGTGACAAGTGTCATTACAAAACTCAGGTGGGTTTTCACAATTACATTCATCACTGAGATCACTACATTCTGGTCGACCATCACATAATGTTGCTAGACGATTATCACCTATTCTTGATTGACAAGTTCTTGTTGCCCTTTTGATTTCACCATTTACGTTAATAATGCTTTTATAATCAAAATTTGAGTTAAAATTATGTTTGCCTTTGTAATCAGCACGAAACAAAGGACAAGAAGGAAATCTTTTTTTGCATAAACTTGAGTTAAAATTATCTTCACACAAACACTCGTCAGACCAATCATAACAATCAAATATACCATCACACACTTGTTTGGATGAAATCAACAAACGTCGATCAAAACATTGAAAACACGAGTTGTTTTTGCAAAGATCAGATTCATCACTGCATTGTGCAACATTATCGTGCAAATTCCGTTGAGGCAAAACACATTTTCGAGATGAACCAACACCGACACATTTAAAGCCATGTTGGTTTTGAATTTCATCACTTTTGTCAAGACAGTCAAATATGCCATTACACAATTGAAATGTTAGCCCTAAACGACCATCATCACATTGAAATGCACGATTACATTGTTTAGTAGAATTATCCGTGCAGTTCGAGACGCAGATAAGATCAGTTGTATTGCAATCGGAAGTAGAACAGAGAAGAGATGAAGCATTATAGCAAGTTGAGTTATCACAAGAAATAAGAGGATTAAGGTTAGATTGTGATACGTTATTTAATCTGTTTATTGTGACATCACATTGACCACAATTTACGGTTTTTTGAACCTGATAATTTTCATCACTTCCATCAGAGCATTGTTCGATTCCATCATTTTGTTGCTCGATTGGAATGCATCCAGTGAATGTCTTGTGGTTGATGTTGCTTTCCTTGCAATCCACAGGATTGTTTTTGTAACACTGACATTGAAATTCATTTTTATTGCAAGGACAGTTCAATTCATCTGATTTGTCAGTGCAACCATACCGTTGATCGCATTTATCTGCAAAATAAAAATGGGTGAAAAACATGCGTGAATGTAGGCTATTCATTTGCTTAATTATAGATTTTAATTTAATTCTAATTATATTTTAAGACATAAATAGACTCTTAAACCCTAACAAAGCTTCGGATCTTGACTCCATCTTGCCAAAGATTATGGCGGGGACTGCTTTGAAGTCCTGGTTATGTGACTTGCTCTCTTCTGCTTGCGCCGAATTTCCAAAATTGGGAGAAGAGCACATGTAATCGTAATCCCAAAGCCGATAAAGTCAGTAGAAAAACCAAAAAGTTATCGACTAGCATCTCTGCTCTATGTTTCCTAAAAAACCTCGAAAACCTTATTTATGACTGTGTCTAACCAATTACCGATTTATTGCTCCTAAGGAACAGACTGGATATTGACACAGAAAGTCAACTGTATATCAAGTCGTTCTGTTCACACAAAAAACCACAGACTTTTTTGACGCTAAATAAAATGCTGATGCCACATTTTCTGATCTGACCGCAAATTCCTAAAACATCTTCCGGATTAGCACATGGCTTCGTATGGTCAGGGGAATTGTCAAAAACTAAAGCTTTACTCTTACGACCGGGAACAGCAAACAAAGCAGACTCCGCCTTTAGAAAAACGGCGTTTATCAAAGATCAGTATTAGCTTTCCTTTATTTTTATACATCTATCCCTACAATCTATCTACCTACCTGACATTTTGGTCAATTTTCCAAATGCTTCTGTATCCACCCACTTAAAACCCTTCTTTTTTGAAAAAGTAACGGGGTAATTTTTCCCTTATCCTCCGCTTTTGGGGCCCCTACTTTTAGTGTATATCTACACTTGGAGGTTGAAACTCGTTCACTCAAAACGGTGATAGCAGCCTTTCAACCTGAGCTAAACATTTATACTAACATTATCATTCTGTCTAATGCCTACTTATCTTAAAACTGGGCAATCGTTTACGTTCCTTACCATCTTGTGGCGTAGCTTGACAGCTGAGTACTCCGCGCCAATTTGGTGTCGCAGCGTTTACTCTCGCCTCAAAAACAGTGTCTTGAATGACTTCTTGCCCGTTGCATTGAATGAACGCCTCCCACTCCAATGGAACATCTAGTCATACTTTCAGGCATTCAGTCATTTGCACTTCGCCGAGTGGCCATCTGAGCTTATCTTTGGCTAACAATTGTACTCTGAATTTTGATTATGTAATTCATGGTCCATTAAGTGAGTCCTTATATGTCCGCCACACGAAAATAAGATCCAAAGCCTGTTTAGGCCAGTTACGCGAAAACTGTTCAAAAACGTTTCCGAACAAGAAATTTCCGCTGACAATTGGACAAATAACAGATGGAACACCGATTAAATTACTATGACCAGTACTAGGCTTGTTGGAAGGGGTTTATCCCGAACAAATAGATATTTGTAATTCGCAACTAGGGTCTTGCTTTTTCGTCGGATTGCAACTGCGGTGCTATTAAAAACCGTTAATCATTTCGTAACAGGTGCCACATACATCAGAGACCAAATGAGCAGGAGGCCTGACAGTTATTGATTACGAAATTTGATTATGGCTCAGCATTATCGTTGTTATCATCTGTTCCGGGCAGCACAGTAACCAAAAGTAGTAAAAACATAAACTTTTGTTTCAGTCCTGGTCTGTGTCTGACCTGGAATGGATGTCCTCCCAAATGACAGCGAAGAATTCAATGTATTCTGAAAAAGTAGGTTTTTCTCAGTGGGTTTAGTTTTGTTCTTATAATTCCAGTAATTCTTCAAAATGTAAAGATTTGAAATTTTTTATTTTTGGATGTTTCAAATATTTTAAAACTTAGAGCAACCATCGCTCATTGAAAGTCTTTATTCAACAAAAAGTAAATTAATAAAAAAAAAGATTACAAATTTTTTCTTGGTAGCTACAGAAACAGAACCTATTTATGAGATTAGCAGAGCATTTTAAACATATCGAATTATCGATACAAATAAGTGAGTTAATATATTTGCAAAAAGCCATTAAAGCACTTTGATATTTGCCAAGATCATCCTCAATTTTTTTATTAAAATAGATACTCTAAGTTAATAGCAAACGTCTCAATGGCTTTTTTCCAAATTTATAACTCTTTGTTTGTGATAAATTATTTTAAAAATTATTATTATTCATTCCAAATTGTTACTACTTTGACAGAAGTAGGTTAACAGCTGATTTTGCACACCTTCTCTTGCACAGTTGCATGCTTATTTCTTTCAATTTAATTTACTTGGTGCTGAATTAATATTGCAAGCCGATTCAATTAGTTTTTTGGGGCTAAAACTTTTCTGGGGCTAAGTTTTGAGTTACGCTTTTTTATTATTTGTTTGCTTCAGATTTGACGCTATATATTTTGTAAAATGAACCAAAAATGCATATAAAAAAACAACTTAAACACGAAACACTAGCTATATATCAACATAAATTATAAAAGGTTCAATGCAGTTCTGTATTTTTTTATTTTGAACAATCTACTGGAGTACTTATGCTTTATTGTTAATATACTGTAAATTCTTCTAGGACAAGTCTACAATTTTGACTTATATTTGAATCTGAAGCATGGTCATGCGCTTAAAGGTTTTCACTGATTAAGTATCGGAGAAAAGATTTCAAGCGACAAACAAAAAAAAGTTGCCTCATCTTTGCTTGTTATTATTGGTAGTGTGACCACTAAATTTTAAGCAAAAAGATGTTTAAAAAGACATTTTGATCACACTTATTTAAGCCTTAAAGAACATTTTCAGGCAGATTTTCTGGTCGCAGTTGCTAAATTGCTTTCATCTTATATTTATCTACAAAGGTTCTGACTGATAGAGACATGGACAGTTTGTTTTCGAACAGATCAACAAGTTTTTAACCCAGTCAAAAGTTTTTCAGTTGATTTATGAAAGAAGTCATATATCAATCCATAGTGGCTTTTTTGACGTGTTGGTTATATTTGTGTCAGTTGCAGCAGTACTGTTATTTTTTTCTTTGTTGCTCATATTTCACTTAAACCTTGAATAGTCGGTTCCAATTGCTTATGCAATATCCTGAATTCTTTATTCATCTTCCGTTAACTCTTCCCAACCATTAATATTAGAATTTTGTTTCTGTTGATTGCGTTGGTCAGATGATGTACTGAGCTATATTGCAAGAAAATTGTTAATGATTTAACATAGCTTATAATATTGCAAACAATAATCAAGGTTTTGAAAAAAACTGACTGAAATCAATTAGAAGATGAAGTTGTTTTACGATTCTATCAAACTTACTTCTCTTTCAATGCTTTTTTTCGCCTTCTCAAGAGTTTTACAAACGTTTCTTAGATGGTGTGGCGCTGCATTCAAAAAGTACGATAGAGGTACTTCTGCTTGTTTTATTTTTACAGGTCGCTTGTTATTCACCGATAACTTTGTCAGTTTGTCTTGTCAATTACAATGGTCCTAAAATTTTGTTTGGTTTTTTAACGTACCAATGATTTTTTTTATAACCGTAAATTGTGTGCCTGATTACGACTAGAAAAACACAAAATGTAACAAGCGCTATGAATAAAAGCAGCTGAAGGAAATTGTTTAGAAATAATATCGTAAACTCCATCCTTCACATTACTAGAGTTTAAACAGAACTCTTGGTGATGTTGATATGGTTGTTGCGAGGGCGCTTCCAGTCATACTGCAATTGTTTTTTATTTCACTAAAAAAAGGCAACCAAGTAAATGTGATTATGTCATGAAAAAAGTATCCACCTGAAAGTTAGCTAGGAAGCTTAAACCTTTTAATCTCCTGCTAAAAATGAATCCACCTATGTTAATCAAAACTAGGTGTGGTTCTACGGTGCACTAAATAAAATTTAGATCATAGTTTGTGCACATGAAGCATAAATACTGTTGTGCACATAAGTAACAAACTTTACTAATTACAAATTTAACCTAATAAAATTTTTTCCATTATCGTGAAAAAAGCTACGAAACAAATAACAAATGACGATTGCGAAATATGGTACAAAAAAAACTATTGTCTCAACAAAATTCAAGGTAAGGAAAAAAGGTTTTCATTTGTAATCAATGGCACAAAAATCACATTCATGCTTTGATCACTCGTGAAGAGCTTGTTTTGGTTTTTTAATTTTCTATTGGAAGTAGCACTGTAAATTCGCAAATGACCTTTACTTAAAACTATAGTGCCCACAAAAAAATATTTACACTAACTAAATATTTTTGTAAAAGAATCAAACAAAAGATATGCAATTTGGAGCTTTTTGCCCTTAGAAATGCTAACCACTTAAACGTTTAATAAGTATTTTGTTCAGTATATTAAGCTTGCCCAAACAGGTTGGATTAAACTTAATTGCCAGCGAACTGGTGTTGGGTGATTCCATTCGTCCATGCATAAATGAGATCTCGCTCTTTTACCGAATTGCGAGTGCAGCACCACTGAACAAACCGCATACTATGTCCTAATAACGTGCCCCATGCATCGGGCACCACATGAAGCACGAGGTCTGACGGTGTTTAACAACAAAACGCGATGCTGGTTCGATACCATCACTGCCAACATCTAATCTGGGCAGTAAAACAGCATAGAAAGTAAAAAGATAAACTTTCGGCCCCATTCTTGTTTTTGTCTAAACTGAAGTAGATGCCCTTCTAAACAACAATGACGAGCCATTTATTGTACATTTCACTTTTCCCGAAACATTCTGATCGGGTAAGTTTTTTTTCAACGTTGAATGAAAATACTTCTTTATTGTTTTATCATTATCTTCACTAAACTTTTATTAAAAAAATTAGACTTGGTGACCATGAAAGTGGTATATTTTTAAGGTTTCATTTTACGGTCAATAGAAAAACATAGGCCTATCGTAATTTTAAGTAATAACATTTTTTGCCTTCACTATACATTGTAAATTATTTAGACTTGGTGTGCATAGAGTTTGCAAAATTAATTTAGCTGCGCTACGTTTTCTTAAAAGTTTAGAAATTTTGCTGTAACAAAAACCAATTGGTTTTTTTGACACTTTTCAATTTTTACGACTGGCGTTTATGCAAAGTTTAAGTTTTTGGCTTAAACTTTCAGACAACTATTTTTTCAAAAAGACAACATTAAATACGTAATAATTTTTTTTCGGTGTTTGAGAATAAATAAAAAAATTTATATGCGAAACTATCTACTCGTATAAGAGGGATGTTCAGCCTGCGGCCCAATCGATGTTTTTATGCGACCCACTGCTTACTCAAAATGTTAGTTATATTTTTACGACTTTATAGAATTTGATGTAACTATTGTCATAGTAACTTATAAGGAAACAAAGTGAATATGTCAGTTGATTGCTGAGTGCCGTGTTTGTGTTATGTCTAAGCATTTTTTGCAATGTCAAGTAATAGTTGGTTAATAAATTTTGGTGGTAATAAAAATAGTATCTTAACAACAATGCGGAGTAATTTTTAATAAAATTAAAGTAGTAGCACCAACACTGCTAGCAATAAAAAGGGCAGCTTGTTGATTTGTTAAGCGGTTAGAAAGAAGATCAGACATTTTTAGAAATTTTTGGTCCAATCGAGGAATTTAACTTCCGATCAGGGTCCAGGGATTTACCGGTAGCCAAGAAAAGTGTCGCTCTTAATCGGAGAAGTTCAACTGGCTGGATGCCTGAAAGTATAGGTGGGCGGTCCGTTGGAGTGGGACACAGGCATCTAGTGACTATGTACAAAACGTCATACAGGACATTGTTTATGAGGCCAGTATGAGCGCTGCAACACCAGACTGGTACGCAATAATCAGCTGTTGAATAGTTCAGAAGTAGGGCAATTGTAAGCGGTGTTTTGGCACCAGCACCCCATTCTGAGCCTGAAAGTTTTTTTACAGTGTGACACGCGAAGATGGTTTTTTGTGCTATGCCACTTGTCACAGACTTTTTCGGGAATCTTAAAGGACCAGTTGAGCTAGGTAACCCGAATACCTGCACTGAAATAAAGCTGTGTCTAAATTTTATTTATTCCGGCTCAAGAAGTAGTCTGCTATAAGCTTGACTGTTTTATACAGTTGGTTTGAACGAAAGCTCGGATTGATCCGTTGAAGACTCTTCTTCACAAACAAACAGAGACCAATGTCTCTAATATGAACGAATGTATTACAAAAGTCACGACCGACGAAATTTCTATTTCACGCTTTGCCGCACTGCAAAGCGAAATCAACGCTACAACTTGATTCAACCAACACAAATAATTCTACCTCTGTAGAACACAACTCCAAAACACTGGCGCAAAATAAATTCAACACTCGCTCTCAAATTCTACTTTTTCTTAAAGCGACTTCGTCGTTGTTATCTGCCTTCTCTTTTTCATCTGTGTCGTCTCTCGCTTCGTATTTATTTATATAGATAAAAGATCACGTGACGCAAATTTACTCGTATATTCAAGACTTAGCTCGAATTTTCTAGAGAAAGCGATACGCTTGAATGCGCCAGAATATTCCACTACGTTCGAGATAGCAAACCTTGGACAAAAACCTATTACGTCATTACTGTCGTGCGAAAAGAGAAAAAAGATATATGCAACACGCAATATAAAGCGAATCGGAAGTTATATCACATAATACGAGAGCAGCGCTCCAAGGCGACGCGATTACTATCTTATAATAAAACTACGAATTACTTTTAACGGGAATAAACTACATCGTTATGATTAAAATTGTAATTAATATAGTGTGACACCACTAGATGGTGACGGAACGTAAGCAATTTTTTCAATTTCATTATAAAATAAGAAGTGGCTGAAAAAAATGGAAAAGAATTATATTGCTGTTTTAAAAATTAAGCTCAGGTTGGACCTCTCGGCTAATTTAATGAAAGACTACCGTCAAAGTTTTAGTGTGACTGAGCTTCAGCTTTCGAGTCTGGAGATACGCTAGAAGTGTAGTCATGTCTCGAACTAGAGTTCCCTCAAAAACATTCCAATTTTCAGAGGAGTACAATTTATGCTAGATCTTCGCAGGTAAACTTTCTAGAAATCGTGGAGGTCAGGTCGTACATATAGATTAAAACGAAGAGGAGTCAAGACCGATCCCTAAAAAAGCTGTTTTTTAGACGGTTTAGCCTGATTTGTTTGTGGGTAGTAAGGGTAAAACGTCGGTTTAGACCAGCTCCACAATCATTCTGACCATGCGCTTATCCAGCAGAAGGCTCAGCAGCTTGCAAATAAGGCCACGGTACCAGAAAATCTTACATGTCTTTGTCCAATTGACAAATCGACACAAATCCAGTCTAAATTCCTCATTAGCAAATCAATTTTAAATTTATATTTGAATACTCATTATTTGGTCATGGCATCTAAATTAAAAACAGAAAATTTTATACACTGTACAAGTACTTTGTGGCCCGCCGAATATACATATGTTTATAGTTTGGTTCATTATGAAAAAAGGTTGGACATCTCTAATCTAGAACACACAAGTGATGTTTTAAAAGCATTAATTTTTTATAGCTCATTAAACATGACATTCCAATGATTCAGCATGTTATTTATTGACCTATCAAAAAAAAAAATCATAGAATAAACAAGCATTATTATCATTGAGTGGCAGTTTTATTTATAGCAATAGGTTTTGGCAAAGACAATCTCTTGCTCAGAAAATGTTTAATGTTTTACAAAGACATATAATTTTGAGTATAATATCAAACAATTGTTTGCTGAATTTTTTTGTTATGCTGTCTATTACGCTGGTTTTAAGCTTTGTTATCTTAATTGAGCAAAGCCATTGTCCAATGCATCAAAAACTCGACTTGGTTGTTTTTCTTAGTTGGCAATATCTAATGTTAAAGAATCGATTCAGATTTCTTTTTCTTAATAAAACTCTTTGTTGATAAAACCAAGATTTTAATTTTGTTTAATTTTACATCAAATGATTTTGGTTCGTATAGGAGTAAATATGAAAAACAAAACCTTATCAATATATTTTGAAACATTGTTTTATTCAGGACGTTTCGGAATAATAACTTATTTCATTATCAACTGCGTTAAACTCATTAAAATCAAAATATATTGGCTTTATTTTTTATTTTAAAACCTTACCAAATTCACCGTAGCAAACTTTACTTGTTCCCGCACACGTCATATTTCCTGGTTTATTACAGTCGCAAGGAATGGTTAACCATGACGACGAACATTGTAGTGAACAGTTTGCTTCATCATGAGGACTGAGCCAGGGGCAGTTTATATATCCATTGCATCTCAGATGATTAGGACATCTGAAGCAATAACCATGTCACAACATTATATAATCGTGAATCAAATAAAATAGAATTAATACAAAATCAAGAATAAATTTTATAGTCCGCAGAAAAGTTTAAGTAATTGGATGGTGACTAGTCAGTTGATCCAAAAAAAAGATTCGGTTTTTATTGTTTTTTACTCTACTTTCACAGTATCGTTAAGTTTCAAATTTCATTTTTCATTTGTTCAATCATAGCAAAAAAATGAAAAAATCTAAAGCAATAAATAAATTGTAAAATTTGTACGAAAGTTATAAAGCGATTGCATAGTCTTGTAGTCATAGCTTGTTCACAATTTGGAAAACTCTTAACAATGAGATTTGAATAATTTGATTCAATATTTCACATTGATTACTAAGTGAGTGGCCCTGAACAGCATTACGTGGATTTACTTCTCTGATCAAAAACAACCTTCAAAAAAATACCTCGAATTGTTTTCACAGTTGGCATAGTAACTTGTTTTTTTGACTTTACAGTTGTACCTTTTAGAAATAATTTTCATTTAAAACTGCTGTTTAAATCTTCCGGCAGAGAAAAGAAAATTAACTATTGGTAGAAAGGAAGCTGATAAGCCACACAATGAGGATATGGGAAGGAATAATTAAAGCCAGGCTAAGAGATAGAGTAGAGATCAATGAACAGCAATATAGATTTATGCCAGGAAAGGAAACCACCGATGCCATGTTTGCTTTAAGAATGTAAATGGAAAAGTACAGGGAAGGTCAAAGAAAGCTTCATCGTGCATTTTTGGACCTAGAGAAAGTGTATGACAGGGTTCCAAGAGAATACGAGTTGTGGTACTGTATGAGAAAATCAGGAATGCAGGAAAAGTATGTGAGACTTGTACAGGATATGTATGAGGGAAGCGAAACAGTGGTGAGGTGTGCAGTAGGAACTGTAGAACGTTTCAAGGTCAAGGTCGGACTACACCAGGAATCAGCGTTAAGTCCATTCTTGTTTGCAGTGATTATGGGTCGGATAACGGACGAAGTAAGGAGAGAACCACCATGGACGATGCTGTTTGTTGATAATATTCTGATTTGAGAAGAGACCAGGGAAGAAGTGGAGCGGAGACTGAATGCTGGAGGTACGCGTTAGAAAGAAGAGGGATAAAAGTAAGTAGATCAAAGATTAAATATCTGTGCGTAAATGGAGGAAATGACAACGAAACAGTGAAAATGGAGGATACAAAAGTGCCAAGAGTAAAGCATTTAAGTATTTGGAATCAACAGTGCAAGAAAGTGGTAGTTGTGAGAGGAAGGTAAAGAGGAGAGTACAGGCAAGATGGAACGGATGGAGAAAGGTATCGGGATTAATCTGTGACAGGAGTTTACCAGCTAGAGTAAAAGGAAAAGTGTACTGTGCAGTAGTGAGACCAACGATGGTGTATGGACTTGAAACGGTGGCTGTTACAAAGAAACAAGCAGAAGAGATGGAAGTTGAAGAGATGAAAGTGTTCAGGTTTGCAATGGGAGTGACGAGAAAAAATAAGATTAGAAATGAATACATCAGGGGTACAGTTAAGGTAAAACGGTTTGGAATGAAGATGATGGAGGGCAGGCTGAGGTGGTATGGACATGTCCTGAGGAGAGACCAGAAGTACGTAGGAAAAAGGGTGATGAAAATGGAGTTACCGAGAAAGAAGAAAAGAGGAAGACCAAAGAGAAGATTTTTAGATGTAGTAAAAGAAGATATGGGGAACGTTGGTGCAAGGGAGAAGGACATTAAAAACTGGAAGGTTTGCAAAAACATTATACGCTGTGGAAAACCCTGATCAAAGGGAAAGGCCGAAAAAAGAAGAAGAAGGTAGAAAGGAGAATGCCAACATTACTAATAACTTGTTGAATCTTGCATTTAAACAAAGTGAATTCAAATGAATAAATTACGCGTAGTTTTTTGACTAACATAGTGACAAAACTGTTAAAAGGAAAGCTAAGAGAAAAATTAATAATTAGAACACCGAAAACGGCAAAACAAATAACTCTACTAAAGCAAAGCAATTGGGAAATAACAGAGATGTAAACCTTTTAGAAACGCCAACAATGCTATGCAGGGCCTGAAAGGGCCTTGTGAAAGCACCTTTGGAGAATGGGAAACCGGAGCGGTTTGTTCAAACTTTCAAAAGTTTTCTTGAAAAAATGTTAAAGTGAGGAAATTCCTTTGTAAAGCTGTACGCTTTGTCGTACAATCGTATTAAAATTTGCTTCATCAAAACTTGGACTAGCACACACCTGCTGAAATTCTTCATGGTTGCCACCAAAAAATTTATTGTATTTGTTTGCGCTTGTACCGTGTAATGACATATCTAAATCTGATGATAGAATTGATAAATAAGCATTGCCAAAGAAACCTAAATATCCTGTTGGTGATTGCTTGTAATTATGCATCAGGCGCTAAACAGTTTCTTGGTATTGTAATAAAAATTAATAGTATTTTGTATATACGTATTGTACGTACTGAGTGTGGTTGGTGGAAACTTCATCAAAATCTATTATATTCTAAATTTTTATGAAGATTTTCTTTCATAGAATGAATCTAGAAATACTAATGAAATTGAACAAGTTGTTTCACCACCTCGTAACGATTGTGATACTTTGCCCGACTGTGAACTTAATAGATTGGCTGATAAACGTTATCTTACACATATCAGGTAACGCACTGATTTTTACCAAGCCAGATTTTTACAATTTTGTGATGTCTTATTTTTTTAGGGAGAAATGTTATAGATTTCGGTTAGATTCGAACCTTTATATTATAATTGATTGTTACTGTAATTATTGGTGTTTCGGTTATTTACTTCGTACAACAAAACTGTTTCGATTTGTGGTTTGAACTTTGTTGGATTAAATCTTGTTGATTAATGTATAAGAATTGTACTTCGGTAAATACAAGATTTTAAGCTGAAAAGTTTTTGTGTTACAAAGTTATAAGATTAGAAAAATTATTATCAGAAAAAAAATTATTTGGTAATTTTTGATGCAGCAAATGACCTTTGTGCCGATTTTCTTTTAAGCTATTTTTTTGACAATTAATTTGCCCAATTGCATCTTAAAAAGTTTTATGCGTCCGTCCTTGGTTGTTCTAGGATATTGGTTTTTAAATTTTTTGAGAAGCATCCATTTTTTTTACGAAAACAAAACTTTCCACCCCCTCTTTCTCATAAAAACAAAACTGCTTTTCTTTTTATGCAAGTAAAAGTTTCACCCCCTCTTCCTCATGCAAGCAGAACTCGCGCCGCTTCTTAACAACAAAATTCATTTCATTCATTCATTCATTCATTCATTTATTAAAAGCGATTTCATTAAATTCTCCAATTTCGGCCCAAATTCAAGATGAAGACTAAACATAAAAGTCTTCACTTTTCATCAGCGTCCAATCCACTCTGAATTAATGGCTTAGTTTGAAAAATTTGTTGTTTGAGCTATCAACTCACTCACCAGCTCGTTACTCGCTTCCCCCTAAAAAGCCTTTTACGCCTCCCAGTTTAAACATCTCGGTTCCTGGTAGTTTTAAGAGCGGTTGTAATGTTTGCGTAAATAATCACAAAATTTCAATTAGGAAAGCAGTTTAATTGAATGCGACGTAAATTCTTGAGAGAAACGTTGTTCATAGTTTTGTTCATTTTCGCAAAGCAAAAATAAAGTATTTACCGACGATTATCGTTTCGGCTGAGGCAGTCATACTTTTCATCATTAGTTGAATTTTTCGAAATACATTGATGCAGATTGTCGTATACATTTCCACCTTCAATGCGACGACTGCATTGAAATTCATCCTTTGAACAAGAACATTCTATTTCATCGGAACCATCTTCGCAATCTTTAACGCCGTCGCACATGAATTTTGTTGGAATGCAATGACGTAATCTATTTATTCTTTAAATTTTAAAAAATAATTGTAATCATAAGTCATGGTATTAACTCAATCAAACTAATTAAAAAAATGTTTTTACAAAACTTTATTATCAAACAATTCAATTGATAATCCAAATGTAATTGAAATAGTTAAATATAGTTCTGAGCAACTAGTTGTTACTCGAGCTTCTGTAAATGTTTAGATATGTATTTCAATAATGATTTACATTGATAAAGCTTAATGTGATCACAAGATTGGTTTTGATGTTTTTTCTGCAAACGCATCCAAAGTGCAATTTTCGAATGTTTGAATATTGTAAAGCAAATTGATGAAACAGCTTTTTATCAGTTTGATGAACTTTTTACGTGTTTATTTAAATTGAAACTTTAATTTGATTGTCGTCGTTATTAGCAAAAGCATCCACTTCAGGTCCGGCACAAACAGGACTAGGGTCGAGGGTTTATCGTTTTCAAAAACTAGGTTGCTGTACTTTCCGGATCAGATGGTGGAAGAGATAAAATGTTAAGCCAATATTGGGTTTCGCCATCCAGAACCATCAGATCTCTTCCTCCATGTAGTATTGCGATATTATATGAACATTCAATTTACAATTAATAAAAGTTGCTCTGAATATTAACTATAAAATCTTCTACTTCGAATGCCTTGTTTTCTAATTTTTTTAATAAATATACTTATTTTTATCAAACAAATATTTTGAAAACGGACATCAGAACACGACGTAGGTTATTTGGATACAAGAGGATTTATTCTCGAAACCAATTAAACATGTTTTTTTCAGTAAGTAGCATTATGTTGAAAAGGAAAAGAAAATAATCTGGACATTAGTAACCTATTAAACAGTATTAGCCTGTTTTAGATTGTTTATGACATCTTCATAAAACTATTGGCTGTACTATGTTGTTTGCTATGCCATAAACGACTTTATTGTCTTGATTTAACTGTATTTTACTTTTACTGATTTTTGATTAATTTTGAATCTAGAAATCGCCTCGAGTTAGAGATGTGTTCTGGCAGAATGCCTTAATCTAACTTTTTTAAACTTTTAGTGACGAAAGCAATTTTATTATAAAGAATACAGTAACTTCGCTGTCGTTAAAACGGTGCAAACTAATTGCTCCAATGATCAATTTTGAAATTGCCATACCCTTTTTGCTTTACTTTCATTGTTTTTCTAGAGTTGTGTCATTAGAGAAAAATGTAGAATTTCGCATGCTTCAAGTCAGGGGAGGGCAAATTTTTAGCTCGAGGGCTGTATTTAAAAGTTGATTTTATTTGAGGGCCGCATTATAGTGGTCTCTAAAAAAAGTCTTTATTTTGAATCTGGTTAAATTATATGAAGTGATTTAAAAAAAAATAACAAAAAAGCCATCGTTTTCGGACATCAGTCCAAATTTTGAACATTGATTGAAATGGGTTCCTTTAAATTTAAAATGTACAAATCGGCGTGGTCGGCGTGGGGAGGTTAGGTTGTCGAGGTTGACTGGGTTATTATTGTTGAAATTTGTAATATTATATTTGTAATGTTATATTTGCAATGTAAATAAGTAAAACAATCATTCAGTTTTGAGAAGTTGGCTGGTTTCGCTATATAAGATATTTAAATTTTGTTAAAACTGACTGTATATTTGTAATGTAAATAAATACAAAAAGCATAATTATTTGGCAAGATTTGCGTGGACGAGGTTGTTGAAGTTGAATTGTTTTGATATGTGGGGACTGGGATAAGGTTGGTTAGATTAACTAGTCCGGGAAAGCTTACTTATAAGTTGATAAGTTTTTTTCAAAACTAAAAAATTTATTATTTATACTTTGTAGATTAATTTAGATTAGGCCTACAAATACAATTGGCTCAAGTAAATTTAAACATTCCAAATCAACCTTGCCAACCTAGCCAACCACGTCGACCACGTCGACCACGCCGATCTGTACATTTTAAAGATACCGATTGAAAATTATAATTTATTTTTAAAGATTATCACGATTGAAAGTGAAGAGAGGCTAAAGTTATTTGCTTGAGACTTTCGCGGCCCGCACAGAAGTTCGAAATAACTTAAACTGAGGCAAATTTCGGTTCTTTGAGCTGCTTCTTTTTTTAGGTGGATAGAATTCTTCCATATAGCAGATGATAAAATTTTCTTTTATAACAGTCAAATCACTGCAAACAGAAGCTATTTAATACAAGACGCCGCAGTAAGCACTTTCTGGATACATGATATAAAACGTTTGATAAAGACCGTGAATGACCTAGTCCTGGTTCAACTCTTAGCCTTTTCATGTGGTTGTGTCTTACAGAAAGTTGCTTGGTTTACTTTTATTTTTTCTTTGATGCCAAAACGTTGGGTTGATTTAGAGATATCCAAATTTGTAAAAACAAAATTGATGGAAACCTTTTAACCGAAATAAAACTTTTTGTTATCTGCTAATGCAGCGTCTGAAATCTTAAGCCTCCAGTTGCTTTTTCGCAGGTTATAAAATAGTCCATTAATGTTGAGATGATAATAAAGTTTCTGGATAAAACTAAAACAATTGATTAACAACTCTATCAACAAAAATTTAAACGAAAATATCTGAGCTACATTTTACATTTTACTTACCTCCAGTCCCAGTCCGGATTTTCGCAGTTGCAATTAAACTCGCCCGAGCAATCCCAATAGTGACAATCATCTGGAAAAACAATTTTAAGTAAACACACATGTGAAATAGAAACAAACGATTATGCCTAAAATGGAAACAAGATTCGTAAATTTTGATGACAAATGGATGCTTTTGTGTACCAGTTCTGATTTTTGTATATTTTAATAAACAAATTAAGAGCAATTCACAAGCACAAGCTCTAGGTGGCCAGGCTGTGTGCTAGACTGAATTACTTGGATATTAGGGATCTACATGTTGGGCTTTAAAGTAAAGAAATGTTAAAAATGTAATGACATTGCTCATTAAGCATTAATCTTGTGAATAGTTTTAAAAACTTAATCGATGATAATAATAAAAACCAAAAATCAACGATATATTTTTATTTCAAACAAACACTTTGTTGGTCAGCATCAAACCGACCTTTTCAGAGACGTTAAACTGTTCCCAATAATAACTTCTTAAAAGCTTTTCATTTCTACCGGTGGTGATACACTCAACGTGGAAAAGTACATAAGTTACTTGATTGATTGCCACCGCAACCAAATTACGTAAAGAAACAACAATGATAGAGCATTTAATGACTAAACCCAACAACTTTAAAGCTATCTATATGTAATTGTAAAACACAGAAAGAAGTCGCACAATTGAAATATCAAATAACCAAACTAAACCAATTAATTCTTATCAGCTCAGTGGAACAAATATAACACACTTTGACTGCCTGAATAAAAGGTCTTTTGCTTGCAGTAAAAAAATCTGAAAGGCTCAATTCTTTTGTGGGATATCACTTGTTTCAGTCTTGTCTTTAAACATTTTCGGAAAAAAAGTAAAAATAAAAAGAACTGTGAAATTTTTGCCTCGGCCAAATGGCTGATTTGAAAATATACATTTTTGTTTTAAACTTACAAAGTTAGCTTTTAAAACATTTAAAACATTTTATATTTGATTATTGTAAGAAATTAATGTTTAATTCAAGCTGCAATAGCCAATTTTTGAACATTCTTATGACTTTTATGCTATTTGTTGTCAAACGTACTAAAACGTATGTGTGTTACTGGAAAGATAAAGTCCATTTTTACGTAATATTTGTGCAACTGGGTAGACAAAGGTGCATTTTTGCATAATTTCTTTTTCTTGGCATAAAATATTGTCTTTGGTTAAAGATGAAAACGAAGCACCGGCACTGGCACTGCACCAGCCAAAGCTGTGTATTAGTTGAGCGACAAATAACCACTGACCATAATATTTATGTCACATATCATTTTTGTTTACATACTTAGGACCAGTCCAGGCCTGTTGGAATGAGCTTGCTCCGAACAGCTTGGGTCAAGCTCAATTGCCTCAAACTGGTGTTGAGCGATTTCATTCGTCTATGTACAAATGAAGTCCCACTCTTTAACCTAGTGACGCCATGGACTGCTTTCGTTTCATTGCTACACATTTTAATAATAATTAATTCAAGAAGTCTGTCCCAATTTAGTGATTTTGATTGTTGCCTCTTATGGTTAGCTGATTTATATAAACAGCGTCGCTTTTTTTATTCATTCATTTGATTGCTATAAGGTTTAGAAATGGTTTTGCGTGTGGCTATGTTTATGCTGTTTAAGGGTCAGTGTAAACGCTTTGGAAATTAATTCTGCAGGAAGATAGAATTGCTTTAGTCTGTACAGTTGACGTACGATTAAGTTTAACAACAGCCATTGGGATGCTAATTTATTCTTGCAGTTAGTCAGTATTAAGTTGTTTAGTGGTTATTTGCAATTATTGACTAATTATTGACAATTATTGATTGTAAATTGCTTTAAAGTTTGGTAAAGTTTGAGAGTCAAGATTTTACGAGAATTGATCAAGTTCGTTTGATTTTTCTAAGATATTTTATTATAGTCAGAAACCATAGTTTCTTTCTATCTGTAGAGATAAGTTTTATGGCGAATTCATTTGTACTTAGCCAGAACTAACTGTTTTTAGAATTTTAATTTTGCGGCAAGCTATTTCTTGAGCCTACATAATTAAAGATAACTTTACTTCAGCGGAGATATTTGGGTTACCTAATTTAACTGATCCTTTCGAATTCCCGAGTAAAGTTGTGCCATTTGGGAATCGTCCATCAATGAATCAGATTTGTTTGAGAATGTTGAAGTAGAACTTATAGTTTAGAAATGGTAACTAGTTTAGTTGATGGAGAGTTTAAAAAAAACTAAAGGCGGGTGTAGAAAGTTTAAAGATGTCGGAAAAGGAGAAAAGTGATTTCTTTTGGAGAAAGAGGAATTCCATTTGTGAGAACCAGGACCAATAAAAAAATTGGCCAGCAATGCTTCAAGCTAAGCAGGAGGAATTGGAGCGAGAGGCAAAACTCAAATTTAAAAAATTAGAATTAAAAGAAAAAAGATGAACTTTAAGAAAAAAGATTGCAGCTTTAACTGGAGAGGTTGAGACTTGAACCGGAGAATAAGGGTAGGCAAATCAGGCAGGGGTGCACTTACTGTTTTGAGAGGAACAAGGTCCCCCGACATCCCCCATTTTATTGAAGATAAAGATGATTTAGATCAGGGTTCTTTAACGGGGGCGATTAGGGGCGATTTAAACAATTTGAAAAATTGGGGGGCGATTTTAAACAATTGGGGGGCTATTTCACAATTACAAATATTGTTATAAAACGATAACTAAAAATGGATACGTTGAAAACGTTCTCGCTGATTTCATTATTTCTTTTGTTATTTTTCTTCACTTCTTCAAACAGTTTTGGGTTCTCCTCATGCTCATGTATGCACAATTGCACATGCACACACATGCAATGACGTACACCTATGCAAGTGAAAAAAACGTTATGACCGAACAACGAATGAAATGGTAGTTGACACGAGTTTTCAGATATGCCAAAATTTTTATTTGACTGCGCAGTCAAGCAAGACTTTTTTCATAAGTGATCATAAGTCATAGACTTTACACATCGCTAAACACCAACTGTTACGTGAACTGGCAATTTGATTGGCCTTTCGGAAATCGCTACGACAAATCTTAATTCGTCCTATAAATTTGGCTACGTCACTGTCATGGGATCGCGCGATGGTCACAAGACCGCACGAGGCACACATGACCAAAAATCATGGGACCTCATGTGACTCATCGCTATAAAGGCCAGAATTGAAACCGGTGTCTTACTTTGGTCGTGGCTAGGAGCGACGAGGTAACGCGTGATAAGTAATCCAGAATATGTAAAATAAGTAAAATAATTATTAATTAATAAATTAACGTGTCACATGCGATGAGCAGTTTTTTCTGCTCATCGCATGTGACGTTTCTGTCTTCAGAGAGAGATAGCGATCTATAGCACTTGCTTTCATACAATCTTTTTCAGTAGTCCAGGGAAGGACAGAATTTTTAACAGTAGGCTTTCAAGAAAATGATCGTAATTTCTAAAAATTTAGGATTGTCATTATATTATTTTATGTGCCGCAGGCTACTTTCAGTTTCTTTTTAAGAGTAAATTTTATATGGTAATCGACTAATCGTATTGAAAGAGTAATGGCTTCTAATGCCAAAAAAAAGTGTCGTACATATCTTGTGGATTATATCAGGTTTGGCTTTGTGCCATGCCCATCCAATATTCAACTTCCAGTGTGTCTCTTGTGCAAGAAAATTCTTACAAATGAGGCAATGAAACCGTCAAGGCTGAAAGATCACCTAACCAGGCTTCATCCTGATAAAGCAGACAAATCTATTGAATTTTTTCAAGCATTGAAAGAGCGTGAAGCTCAAAGTTCTATAAACAAGGCCTATGCTAAAAATGCTTGCCCAAATGTCAAAGGACTTATAGCCTCGTACAAGATTGCTTTTTTGATTGCGAAAAAGGGTTTACCATTCAACGTTGGGGAAAGTTTGGTAGCACCTGCTGTGAAAGAAATTATTTCTACTGTAATGGAGAAAGATCCCACACCTGTACTACGAGCTGTTCCACTGAGTGATACCACAGTAACCCGACGAATTAACGAAATGGGTACGAATATTGAAGATCAACTCTGTGAAATCTTACGAAACACTTCTTTCAGCTTACCATTAGACGAAACTACCACATCAGACAATAACGCTTTATTAATGGTTTACGTCCGTTACATAACTGATGGAAATATTATGGAGGAGCTTCTATTTTGCAAGTGTTTGGAAACAGACACTAAAGGTCTAACAATATTTCAGACTTTGTCAGACTACTTGCGAAACAAATCCATCCCCCTTACCAACATAATAGCATGTGCTACTGATGGAGCTCCAGCCATGGTAGGCAGGTATCGCGGGTTTGCTTCATTACTCAAAGAAAAAATACCCAATCTATTTACTGTGCACTGTGTGCTTCACCGTCAGCATTTGGTAGCAAAGCGTCTTTCTCCACGTCTGCAAGAATGTTTGGGAGTTGCTATCAAAGCAGTTAACAAGATAAAAGCCAACGCTAAAAATGACCGATTGTTTCGACAGCTATGCGAGGTAAACGATGAAGAGTTC
This sequence comes from Diplosoma virens, assembly GCA_963680785.1. Lineage (NCBI taxonomy): Eukaryota > Metazoa > Chordata > Ascidiacea > Aplousobranchia > Didemnidae > Diplosoma > Diplosoma virens. Next base: position 40,674,896 of record OY796892.1, on the reverse strand, counting down.
GAGCATCTCCTTCTCCATACGGAAGTTCGTTGGCTGTCGAAAGGCATATTTCTGGCAAGGTATTGCAAACTTAAAAACAGCGTGGTGGAGTTCCTTGGTGAAGATTCTGACCTTGCCAAAGATGTAATTGCCTGCCATCAAGATAACAGTTATCTAGCTGATTTTTATGAAAAAATTAATACAGCAACGGACAAACTCCAAGGTAAAAAGATTACTTTGGTTCAAAGCAAAACTATAATACGTGGCCTAATCAACAAACTTGAGCTCTACCAGCAAAGTTTGAGCAGAAGAAAGTTCGATCACTTCTCTCGTCTGTCAAAAATGTCTGATAGTGTCACTGACGAACATTTGCTTGTTTACGTTGAACACCTGAAAGCTGTGATAGAAGACATGAAGGTTCACTTTAAAGATCTGCTTGACCTTGAAGTTTTTCCGTGGCTAGTGGAAACATTCGCCACTAACATCAATGACTGCGATTCCACCATGCAAGAAATGCTGATAGACCTGCAAAGTGACGAAGAAGCGCGCGCAATCTTCAGGGCACATGGATGGGCAGCCTTCTGGATTAAGTGGAAAAACCGATTTCCGCAACTGTGGGAGAAAGTAGAGCTCTTTATTTTGGCCTTTCCAACCACATATATTGCTGAACAAGGATTTAGTGAAGTGCTCTACATGCGAAATAAATATCGCAATAGACTCGACATGAATGCGACTGGGGGAGATTCAATTCGACTGAAGCTGACTAGCTTGATGCCAGCTTTTTCTAATCTTGCCGAGCAACATCAGCCGCAAGGGTCGCATTAGTTTCATGAACTGTTGCATTTTAATAAATTGCCATTGCTTTTATTTGTGTTTTCCTTTTAAAAGCTTCTTAGATATATTTCGGGAAAACTTTCAAATGAAAGTACAGTAATCGTTTTTATGGGGGGCGATTCGGACCAACATTTTTTGAAAAGGGGCGATTTCATAAAAAAGGTTGAAGACCCCTGATTTAGATAGTTATCTGCTACAATTTGAAGATATCCTGGTGTTGCAAACTGACCCCAAGCTAATTTGGCAATTCTTTTGTGTGTGCTATTTGGTGGGAAAGCTTTGAACGAAAATTCCAGGTTCTCGCAGGAAGACGCTTTACACTACCGACGTCTGAAGGCGGCGCTGTTCCAACAGTAAATTGTACGGAACAGGGGTATCGCCAACAATTTAGAGAGGTACGTCAGAGGGCTTAACAACGCTGATCAGTTTATTGTGTGCTTCAGGAATTATTTTATCCATTGAGTGAAGTTGTCTGAGTGGAAAGCAGTTTTGAAGATGTGGTTGACTTGATGGTAAAAGATTAATTTATCTACTCTTACTCTAATAGTTGCTCCAGGAAGCTGTCTGTTTTTTTCACTAAGTTATAGGAAATTTTCTTGAAAGCAATTGCTGCAATAAAAAAAGCCGAGAATAAGAATGAAATTTGTAACTGTTGTGAAAAAAACTATGGTTTGTCTTTGTTAATTGTATATTTGCCTTTTTAAGTGAAGTGGTGCGTTTTCGCATCAATTATAAATTTACCTGGTCTACCTAAGTCAAGGTTGTTATCAAACGCATATTTTTTCAACTTTATTTGAAATAATGTCATTAAAATAAAACTGGTCGCTATGCAAGATTTCAAAAAATATTGGCACATAAAAAGAATTTACATCAACTGCTTTTATTTTGCGCTTGCTCAAAATTAGCTTATTTTTTATGTTATCGCAACTTAATTTTAATGTTTTTTTACTTTAGCATTTTTTAATCTTGTAAGCATAATCTATTGTAAACAAACTAAACAACCAAAAGTCATAGGTATTCTTTATCTTAACTTTTTTCACTCTAAGACCACTTTATGTGAAACTCCAACATTAATGCATCACTTCAAAAATCATGTCTGTTGTAAAGAAATATGAAAATCTTTTTAAAAATGTCCTAATAGAATGCCAAAAACTACAATAACAATAAAATAAAGTAAAAATTTAATAAGATCTAATACTTGACTTGAAAGGGTTAAAGAGAATAGAGAATTTCTCTGCTTCCTCATAATAAAAAAGTTTCAAGAATTGTACACGTTTCTTCTTAGTGGTGTAAATATGGCACGGGTCATATCTTGCAAGTTCAACAGAGAGAAACCTTTTTCTTTTAGATTATAAATCTGAGCTTAATACTAATCACAAACAAATGAAATATTATGACATTGAAACTTTTTTTTGGTACAGATATTGGTTAATTAAATAAAAATGGTAATTGTTCAAACTGTAACCTTGACAAAGACACAAACTGAAATATTCAATTAGTTTGTGTCTTGGTAATAAATTCCAATGTATGGGGAAAATTATATATCAAGCAATGTTTTTGCAGCTATTTAGATTTTCTGAAACAAATCTAATAACAATATGGTATACTTGCAACTAATCGTCAAAAAAAACAAAGCACACAACCCGATATTAAATGAAAAATAATCGGAATTGCTTCTTTATACAAAAACAATTGAAAATTTGCCAATTTCATGTGCTACAACAGACAATTTCAAAACAATATTGGATAAACATTTTAAATCGGTATTAAAATGTAGGTAAAAAAATTAAATTTTAACTAAAAAAATCTAAAAATTGAATTAAATACACATACATCGATTTAAGTTGCTGTTTGCAAAATGGAAATGAAAGTTTTGCAAAATTATAAAAACAAGTTTTTTAAACTGATTCTTTTTTATTCTTTAGAAATTCTTACTAAGATTATTCCATACTATCTTCCTTCTTTTATCTTTCTATTCTTAGATCTTTTTGATGAACTGTCAAAGAGGGAAGTAGACAGCTAAAGATCTTTTAATTTTTTTTGTTTTATCTGAAATCTAACATTATCTAAAAAAGTACGGTTACTAAAATTGCTCTGTAACTTTAATCTTTACACTTTACCTCTGTTTAAATTGAGCAACTTTAGCTAAAGCTAATCATATTAAACTAAAATCGATAAAAAAACCTGATAAAGTCTATTCAAATAAAAGGGTATTAGACCTTTAATGTAACTTTAAATCAGTAATGTACACAACAGTATCAAAAAAGCCCAAAAGACCAAAGCAGTCAGCTTTTCTGATGATTTAAAACTTTTTAAGCTTATTGATTTGCACGCAATTTAACTATTTTGTACAATTTTTTTAACTGCAACTAAAATTTTCTACGTATTGTTGCGATTTAAAATTACATCCGACATGATTAAGAATATTTTCAAAGATACTTACACAAATCTAAAAATCCAAGTCTTCGGTTCCAAGCAGGGTTTGCAAACAATAACACAATTACATGTATGTATAATGACTTCATTATGTCCAAAGAATGGCTAGTACAGCAATTATTTTTTACTGCAAAAAATGCATTACAGAAAAAAGTGTTTAAGTAAAAGCAAACATAGCAATCATCATAGCCGTAAGAGAGAGGGCGCAGGCGGCCAATATCCCGTCTAAGACGAAAAACATTTGACAGAATCAAATTTTCTTTGGACACTGAGTATGCATTTGGGTTAAGAAGAAAGCAATTTTATGCCTAATGCTGTAACCTAGCAGACTAGTGACATACCGGGATTTGTAACGTTGAACACAGCTTTGGAAGTTAAGTTTTTAAATATTTTTTCGTATTGTTCCTGAGCGTACTGAGCTTTGTTTACACTGTTGTAGTAGCAGATTTTATGAAACCGTTTCGGTTCATCAAAACGCCTTAAAAAACATTGTTCTGTGATATCAAGTAGCATTAAGAACGCTGAAACGAAATTTATAAAAATAATCAAGTAGGACAACTCGGTCATTGTCATCTTTAACGTTAAATTTGTTGCAGAATGAGCAATGGTTATTTTATCGAGTAGAAAATTTATTTTTTGTTTGTCCTCCGTATTGCATTTTGCAAAATTTACACTTTGCCACGTAAATACCATAATTTTTGCAAGTAAAATGTTGTTTTAAATTAATTTAAAATAATTGCAAAAATTTTAATTTGATTTAAAACAACTTATTTAAATTTAATTTTAAATTTAAAACGTATACAGAAAAGTCGTTGGTAATAAAATGTTAATTGGTTGAATCTGCTTACGATAAAACGTCTAGAAATAGACAGGTGAATTTTGAAAAAAAATTAAGCATGTTAATTTTCACCATCAAGGTGTTTGCTTGTTCGATGCCAACACGAATGATCGAAACAACCATCTTAAGTATATAATCACATACTCGCTGCGTAAAAATTACCATCTTTTTCTAAAAAGTAACCGGCAAAAAATGGTAAAAACCATGCTTTTTAAAATTTCCATGCATAAGGTTGTTAATTTCCACCCTTAAAAATACCCAAAATTTACAGTGTAGGTCCTTGCACAGAAGCGCGTTGTTTGCACGGGGCTAGGTTTTCAAACAAGTTTATGAAATGCATCAAGATATAACTACTTTTGTAAAAAAACAGAATTATGTGCTTTAATTGAAACATTTAGCAACTTTTGCATACCTTGGTGATATATTTAACTCACTAAATTGTATAAATCGCTCCATGCAGGGTTTACGTTTACACTAATTAATTAAGTCGCCAAAACTGGCGTTAAATTTGACAAAAGTTTGCTCTTTTTAACCAGAAAGAAAATCAATATAGTAATTTATAAGCAGCAAAAACACGTCCCACACAAACTTTATTTTAACTAGCTGAAAGGGTAAAGATGCATTAAATCCCCTGCACTAACATTTCGAAACAAGCAATAAATTTCAAGGTATTCAGGAAATCTAACTACACTTAAACAAATAATTACAGCTTTTCTTTATGCAACGGGCTCGAACAGCTTTTTGAGTGGTAAAAGTTGCCAAATCCTGGGTTAGACCTAAAATTAGTATTCAGAAAACACAGCGAACAGATAAGTTCAAGAATATTCTTCGGCTTTAACACTAGAATTACCGCGTTTTTGATCTACTAGAATTACCGCGAGTGGTCAAAATGACCGTTTGTCCAATAAACAAAAAAATGCTCAATAATGTAGGTTTACTTTATCTTATAAGTTTTTTTTAACTTTTGTAGTATACTAGTGATGATTTGAATCTTTGTAGGTGTGAGTTTGGTGCGTCGTAGGCTTCTTTTCAATAGCGTGTTTTGGAGTATGATGCATAAGCTCTGATCTCCAAATTACATCGAAGGCCTTCAATCTGCTTTTTAACTGCGTGGTTAAAATTTTATCAAAGTTTTTATTTTATTTACGACAAACACGAGGTCTGAAACTAAATGAAACTAATTTACTTTAAAATAAGCTTAAAATACCAAATGGTTATTTTTCATTTTGCTGCTGTTTACAGATACGACAAGCGGCTATTCAAAAGCATACAAAAACAAAGAAAAATGCAGCACTCTACACAGTCCACATATTCAACTTTTACACAATCTGTACACTTTCACCAACATTCTGTACATTGTTGAACATGGGTAAGCATTGAATTATTGACGAGTAGCTCAAACGCACTCAGCAGACCATCTAATATGCGATGGGCATATCGCTTTAGACTTCGCTTTCTGTTAGCAAGTGCTACGCTTGTAGCCTACACCTCGATTCGGAAAAAAACTTCGATTTTCTCACATTTTGTTCTGTCCTTAGCAACCAATCCAATTTCCAAGGTGTTTGGAGTACGCCCATCACTCTGCGCTTGAGCTGCAGTACTTGTATCATTGCTGCCACTGCCAGAGCTGAAAGTTGCCATGATGCAGAATCAGTTTTCTCTAGGTTATCAATATCAATCTTAGAATCCGATCCATGTGAAGAAATCACTTCCCATGTAAGTCGAACTTGGTCTGAATTTGCAGATCCCTGATATACAATAAGCCTTCACAAACATTTTCACCTGCGCTTTCATCCCACGGATCATTTTCTGCAATCGCATTCAGCCAAGCTAGAGTTTGGATACTAACTCGTTCTAGTTTCGGTATTCTGCAAATGACTCAACATTATCAACTAGCTAGTAACTAACTGTTGCCAGATACTGCAGCAATTGTTGCATGATTGTTTTGAAACAATAACACAACAAAAGGCTTTATTGTAAAGGCAATTTTAGCCGTAGAGAAATTAAAGATTGCTTTCCGGTCAAAATGACCGTTGGTGGTAATTTAAGGTAAATTGCTCCCCAAAATCCGCTGTGCTTATTGCAATGCAATAAAAATTTACATGCTAAAAGTTGAAAAAGACTTAAGAAAAGTCAGAAAATTTCAATATTATAAGGCTTATCTAAGCAGAGATATGAGCGATTAAAAATCAAAAACGGTCAAAATGACTGCACTGGTAATTCTAGTGTTAAACAGATGATTGCATTGCAATAATTCGCTATGTTAAAATCTTACTGTTATTGATAGAAGTTATGCTACTGAGGTCATCAGATTCAATTTGGGTTAAAAAATAAGAATACTAAGACCAACATATTCCGCATAATCAACGACAATTCTAGCTAAATGTATTACAACGACAACTGGGAGGTCACAAAGAAGACTATTGGGTAATAATAAAACATATAAACTTGACTTAATTTGACAAATAAATAATATTGTGACAGTCAGCATTCGAATAAAAGTATTTGCATCATACTGAACTCTGTGTTTTCCTGTTTTGAATATTATCACATTTCAGCTGTTTGCTTTGATGAACAATTTTAGCTCGGGTAAATGTTTAAAACCTTAGTAACTTTGATTGACGTGGTCTCGGTTCAAAACGTACTTGCGCCATTTTGTTGCGTCCTTGGCAAAGTGACTTCACAGCAGCTTCCCCTGCTTGGCGGTCTTAGAAAGCAGTTTTAAATTTCAATCATAGCTCTATAAACTAAAAAAAATGGTTACTGAGGTATTTTTTGATGTTTTTTGATGAAAGTGATGAGATTTGTAATCAAAATAAAACAAAATAATTGACTAAAATGCAAACTTATTTTTATCTTATTTTATTAAAATAAAACTAATTTCTAGCCTATTTTGTGGTTTTTTTGAGCGATTATAAAAAAATTAAAAGCTTTGTTTTTACAATCAAGACCTGTTTTTTAAGATTTTAGAATTTTCCTTAACGAAACGTCACTGTGAGAATTCCCCACGCCCCTTTGTTTTGCACACGGTCAGAATCATTTAAATAAGATCTGGTTAGAATTTAATAAAAATAAAACCAAAAAAGATTCTAAATAATTTTTATGCAATATAAATAGCCTTACTAATCTTAATTTCTTTCAACACCTACAGTGTAACTTAAAAATAAACTTGCATAAGCCAATAGTAAAATATTCTTCACAAACATTTCGTCTAGAATGTTAGAAGAATGCTCAATTTGTTTGAGATTTCATTTCCGTTTGAACCTGGAACTGTTTTGAGAGAAGAAACAATAGTTTTGTGTTCACGTTTTGTGATATACAGTAAGATTTTTTGGCGGAAACTTTAAACGCAAAACGCGGGCTTGTCTTTTACAGATGGTGTAGAATTTAGTAAATAGTTTTTGAAATTTTGTTCCGATGTTAAAAAGTTTTTTGAAATTTTGTTACTTCCACAAATTTAAGTTTTTTAAATTTTGTAGCAAATTTATTTGGTAACTTAGTACGTTGTTTAATCGTCTACCTTTTTTGGCGCCTGTTAAGAAGGCCTCGCCAATAACACAATCTCGGGGTCTACTAAACGATAATTCTTAATCTTCTTGCTGGATCTGACCTTCGAACCAGCGACAGCAAAAATATAGTCTAGCTAAATCACAGCTCAGACTACCACAATATCTTCTTTATTAAGAAATATTCTCCAATCCACTTAGGAGCCCGAATAGTATAAATCAAAGCAACAGGTTAAAGCTCAATAGCTTAATTCTTCACAATCACGTAGATCACCAAAGACTTGCGACCAAAAAACTATGACTTCACACAGTTAACAATTTTCCAATTTTAAGTTACCACAACGAAACATCCAATTGTATGCTGCTTTTCAGCAAACCGTATTTATACCATTGGTAAGGTTACTCGAATGTTCTGACATTATCCAAATCACAAACACAACTATTACGTCATAGACAAAACAGGTCAATCGGATAGTTCTGGAAATTACTTTAAAGTTCGTGAAATTAAGCAGTGTTGCCATTTTTTCTTGTAAATAAATATAAATATTTAAATTACTTATAAAACTGTTATTTCTTCGGCTATTTGAGCCGGACCAACGCGAAATCAAAGAGATTTTTTATGAGATTGTGAATCTACATAATTTGGGCGATTTTTAGGAACGGAACAGATGGAAAATGGACGCACAATGAGTAAACAAAAAAATTTGCAACAGTTTAAAATATAAATCTTTCAAAATATGTTTTATATTTTACCTTTTAAAATATACTTTATACGTATTTCCAACTGTTCTCTACTTGAACTTGTAAACATTTATTTCTATTTAATGTCTTTGCTCACGTGGCATTAGCTTTACTGAAAACTTCGAATGTACTACCGGTGACAACGCCGGATCAAAAATCAACAAGCTATTTTTGTTTAAACTGACGGTTTGTCGATCAGAAATCAACCGACATTTTCAGAGACATTAAAATGTTCACAGTAAGAACTGTTAAAAGCTCGTCATCATTAATCACAGAGATGCACCCAGCGTCAAACTGTGCGCTGGCACTTTATTGATCACTACCGCGACAAAATTGAGTAATAAATTACACTGGTCAACAAAACAAAATTTTTTTATTGGTGCCTCAAATATTAGAGCTGTTTTGGAGTATATTTGGGGCGCTGATTCCGAAAATGACGGCGGTTTTTTCGCATCAGCTCTAGTTTTTGAGATACGGTATACCGCTCATATTTGTTTGCTTGTAAACCTGTGTAGAGCATTTACGTCAGTGGATTAATGGAAAGAGACGAAGTTTACAGTTTGGTGTCACAATGGTTTGGAGGGAACCTAAAAATCCTCACGACGATTGCTATTTTTGTATGGTTAACATTAAGTGAATCAACCGTAACAATAGAAGAAAATGGATATACCCCGACTTAGATTCAGCAAGACGGCCTGTCCCGCATTCAGACGAAGTTCCCATTCCTGTGTTTGACCACCTAACAGAACTAATAGAAAGCTCTGATAAATTAGTTCTGTTGATGCAGCAGTGACCTGTAGCAGTGAAAGTGAGTTTCAGGGCGCAGTTGCTACACCGCTGCGATTTAATCAGTTCGAGCTGAATGACCTGGTCAGAGACCTCAATCTTTCAAAAGAGACATCGGAAATCCTCGCATCCAGGCTAAATGAGAAAAATCTTTTTCAGCCTGGTACTAACATTACGTTTTATCGTAGAAGAGAAAAAGATTTACTGCCCTATTTTTCGAAGGAAAACAGTCTGGTTTTCTGCAATGTTGGGGGGCTTCTACAAAAAATGGGACTAGCAGAATACAATCCACAAGAATGGCGCCTTTTTATTGACAGTTCTGTAAGAAGTTTAAAATGCGTTCTACTCCATAATGGCAATAAGTATGCTTCCATTCCAATAGGCCATTCAATTAGTATGAGAGAAGAATATGATTCGATTAAACAAATTCTGGAAAAGGTAGCATACCTTAAGTATCAGTGGAAAATATGTGTAGACCTAAAAATGGTAAACTTTCTTCTGGGCCAGCAAAACGGTTATACAAAGTATCCTTGTTTTCTCTGTGTGTGGAATAGCAGAGCAAAAAGTGAACACTGGACAAGAAAAGAGTGGCCTTTGAGGGAAGAAATGATTGCAGGCGAGAAAAACATCATTCATCAACCCTTGGTTACCACAGAAAAGATCATTCTCCCACCGTTGCATATAAAACTTGGTCTTATGAAGCAATTCGTCACGGCATTGAATACAGATGGAGCATGCTTTCGATATTTGTGCAGTGCATTCCCAGGGATGTGTATGGAAAAGATTAAAGCAGGAATTTTGAATGGTACACAGATCAGGCAGCTTATAAAAGATTCGCAATTTGCTAGGCATATGACCGAACACGAATCAGCTGCTTGGACCGCATTTGTGCTGATTATTAAAAACTTTTTGGGAAATTACAAGGCAAGCAACTATGTAGAGCTTGTAACCAATATGTTAAGCAGCTTTAAAGATCTTGGCTGCAACATGAGCATCAAAGTCCACTATCTTCATAGCCATTTAGACCATTTTTCAAAAAATCTTGGTGACCTAAGCGAGGAGGACGGTGAAAGGTTTCACCAGGATATAAGAGTAATGGAGGAGCGGTACCAAGGAAGATGAGATGAAACGATGCTAGCTGATTATTGTTGGAGTTTGCAAAGGCACTTTCCTGATACTAAACACTCCAGAAAGTGCTACAAAAGACACTTTTTAGATGTTATGTAATTACTAGAATAAAGTCTTGCATTTTTCAATGTCTATTGCTTTCATCGGGGTATTTTATTATTTTGTGTTGTTGAAAATACGTCAAACACGTAGTTACTTTGCTATTGCGCATTTGACATACCTTTAAACAATCTTAAACAAATTCTTTGTTGCTTAAGATCCATGTATAACAGATAAAAGTCAAAATTATAGGGGTATGCCGTAACTCAAAAACCAGAGCTGATGCGAAAAAACCGATGTCATTTTTGGAATCAGCGCCCCAAATATACCCCAAAACAGTTTTAATACTTGAGACACCAAATTGTGTGTTGACCAGTGTTATGTCTTTCTCAAGTAAATAATTTGAACAATAACAATTTTCTTAATTAGTTATTTTGTTTTGATTCTTTAATATTGCATCTATACACTTGATTGCTGTGCCTTTTAAATTAGATTGTTGTCTGGTTTGTTTTTCGTTATTTGAAAGTGCCATGCGTTGGAAGTTGTTCGGTTTTTTGATTGATTGCTATGCTTTTGTTCTTTATTACTTAATTTGGTCACGATAGCGATCAATAAAGTAATCCACTCGCTGTTCGACGTTTGGTGCATCTCTGTAATTTGTGATGACGAGCTTTTAGCAGTTGTAACTGTGAACAATTTAATGTTTTTGAACATGTCGCTTGGTTTCTGACCGACGAAAGTCAGTTTAAAAAAATATCTTGTTGATGTTTGACTTGGTATTATCAATAGTAAAAAGCATTCGCAATTTTTAGTAATTTTTTCTCTATATTACATTAAACACAAGATGCTATTCGCATCAAATCTGTTTCTTGATAACATAAACAACTTTTATTAAATCAAAAATATTCATGTTTTTAGGTTACTTTTTAGCTTACTTGTCTTTCAGTAAACGATTGCCCATGCTTAATCTAAGACAACGTTTCTCAAGGTGTGTTCCGCGGAACACTTATGCGGCTTAAGCTATAAAGAACATGACAGTTTGCAAATATCTCATAATGAGCTTAAATAAATTTTACATATATATATTTAAAAAATTTTAGATTTATATTTCAGTTTTTAGTTCCGTTTTGACAGTAACTTAAGCAACTTTAGTTTTTAGACGAGCAAAATTCAAGTTCATTTTATATTCTGAACAAATTATTACTTAAAAATTTTTTTGTTTAAAGAGCACGATGAGCTAAAATAATAAGACTAGGAGTTCCGTGAAAAAAAGTTTGAGAAACCCTGATCTAAGAAATTGTCTAAAATTTTTCTTCTTTGCACAATCATTTTTTCCTCTTTCTTCTTACAAGTATCCATCAATTTTGGTTTTTCTCATGTTTAGCTGTTCTAACGATCTGTCATTACAGCAGCAAACAAGACATTACTGTATATTTATAAGAAAACTGACATTACGTTCTTACAGAATTCTTATGATCTCTCAAGCAGATTTCTGATTGAAAAGTTAATCAATTTCGCTTAAAATCACACGATCTGGAATCTACCTACCACTACCTTTCCGTCACAAAACTTTGCGTTTATTAGTTCAAATTATTTTAACTTATTTTTTTCCATTTCTGCAATTCTTTGTGGTGTTTTCAACTTTTTGCAACTTTTTGCAACTTAATTTTATTTGTTACTCTAAAACTAGAATTACAGAACCGACTGACATAATCGAAAAATCAATTTTTTATCAAAAATTTCAAAATTTCCAAACGTTTTTTTATGTTTTTAGTTAGGGAGGCCAAATCAAAATTTCAAAAATTTCAAATATTTTTAAAAATGTATTAATTGACAAATAATTGTCCATTTCATCCGCTGCAATTCTTAGTGTATTGATCGCTGTCTTGAAACTGAACAGGTAATTAATTACTGGGTAATTTTTAGTAAAAATTTTTGTCAATCTTTTTAGTTCCTTTTCTTGTTTTTTGTCAATCTTTAAAACGTTGCTGAATGTTGGCACGCAGTATTTACTTAAACAATTCGTCATCGTTGAAATGTGACCAACACAACGAAAAAGTATTGAGTCAGGAAATGACAATGTGTATTGAGGAAACGACTGTGTTTTGTCAAATACTTGCAATGCAATTCGTCAGCTTGCAAACGCATCTGTTGGCTTGAAAGATTAAAAATAAAGCAAGAAAACTTCCAAATTGACGTCTTCAATGCCATCGTCGTATACTTCAATGCCATCGTCGTAAATGTTTGGATAAATCTTTTGGCATCCGAATGTAAACCCATATTTTTAATTATTTTACTGGACTAGAATCAAAAAAATTCCAGTTTAAGAATCAAAAAAATGCATTAAAAAAACAAAATAATCTACCGAAGTAATTTTATCAGATTTTACTGCGTTTCCATGTTTGTCACTTTACAGTTTACAACACATATTTTTCCAAAAACATTGTTTTTCAAACAAATTTTTGTTATGACATACCTATTCATTCTAATTTGGCCGCGGCACACCTACTTGATACATTTTACAAGTCCATACACTGAAATAATATTTAATGGGAGGAGTCCACATGCATGCATGCGCAAATTGTTTCGATACAGAATGTGTGTCTGACAAGCAGACTCTCAGTTCCTGGCCCACACTTTCCAGACCCGATTTTCTTTATTTTTTATCAAAGTCGATAAAGGAAAAAAGCCGATTCACAAGAGTAAAATCTACTGCCAGCGTGAATTACACATACATACAATTATATTTACTAACACAATTATTACAGAGAAAATTAAATTTTATTGTGAACAATAATATAATAACCCCTAAATTTTATCAATGCAGGTGCTCAAACTGTTTTCCATAAACCTATTACGCATACTGTCCACCGATTTTTAGACCATCCTGTATTTTAAAGCTAATGTTATTGATAAAATTAGTATTGCTAATAATACCAGAGCATATACTGTAGAATTTTAAATATAATTAAATTGAATTTTGAATCGTTTTCAGCAGGCCGTTACGTCTTCATATAAATTCTACAGAAAAGTAACGAAAATTATTACTTATACAGTAAAATACTATCGAAAGCCTAAACAAAAAATATTGAATGAAAAGATTACAAGTTAACCTAGATGTTATTTACATCAGCATTTAGTTTTTTGCTATAAACCTGAAAATAATAAAAACAAATTGTAACAATATCACATAATATCACCATCAATTAACAATTAAAATTATTAATATAGGCTATTTCGGGATAAATAAATTAGTAAAGAGACATCCATTTATTAAAGTTCATGTTTATGTCCAGCAAACAAACAACTTTATGCAAGGACTTTCGTCTTCTTCTTGTTGCATTTTTATTGAATTATCCTCTTTCCTATAATATTTTAAAGATTTTTAGCTGTACAGTACTACAAAACTCAGAAGAAATTTTTGAACCAAAACATTAATTTGCTTTTAGTCAAAACATGAAAATTTTTCGGTACATCAGTGTGTCACTCTCGTGTTTTTCTCCCGTGTGTCATTCCCTTGTTTCATTGTCTACGTGTCACTCCCGTGTCGTAAATCATACTCGCCGCGGTTTGGTTATCCTGACTCATGCAACGAGTATCTCTTCAAAAGGTGACTCCACATCGAGGAATATCCTGTTTTTATGTTTAATATAACATTTCGAGAAAGCTAAAACTTTCAAAGCGATTCTTTAATCTGTGAACACATCTGTTAGTTCAGTTTATCTAAACCATATACGATAATGGCGGCAAATGGCCTCAGATAAATTTTATCATTTTACCATAGAGTTTAGGTTGAGTTGTTTTTTTTATTATTAGAAGTTTTTAGGGATAATTTTACTAAAGAGCTTAAATTTTAACAGGGTGTTTTTAACAAGTTATTTAACAAATCTTGGTAAAATTCTTCTGGTTGGATGCTTTGCAGTAAAATTTATTCAAAAACAATATTAAATTAAAGTATAGCTTAACCCTTAGATTACCAGGATTTTTTTATAGCATCTCTTACCGGTGGGGTCCATTTGGACCCCATTCAATATTATTTTCTATTGCTGCAGTGCAGTGGACAAGTTATAGGTTACACTTTCAAATTAGGCTTTAAAGATAAAAGAAACAAAAACTAGAGTAATATTTTATTAACTAGAAGACTTTACACACATTTATGGCACAACTGTTTTAGATGGTTTCCACATATAAATTTTTCACATTTTTCACATTTATCTCTGACTTTTTTATCTTCTGCGCGGGGACAAAATGAACAACGAGCTCGTTTTCTTTGACCTTCTGAACTAGTAGATGAAGTGGTATCTAATTTTCTTTTTGATGCTGGTTCATCATGTTTGTGTATCAGCTCACTTGCGAGCTGACGCAAGAAAAGTCGCCTTTTGTGCGTTTTTTTCTCCCCAAAATTTGGATTCAAATGCATCCAGATAATATAGCTGTTTAGGGCACTGATGTCAAGCATATTGTAAAAAACAATATTAGGCCATCGCCTGCTCATTCGTTTACACGAATATACCCTTACTAACTGATCAGCTGTATCCACGCCCCCTTTTGTTTTGTTATAGTCCAAAATCATTATGGGTTTTTTATCCTCTCGGGTGTTGTCAACCTCAGGTTGATCATGCATTGTGCTAAATAATGTGACCACTTTTCCTTTTCTGGGAACATAAGAGACCATAGTTCCGTGTTCATTGAAAGCAAAAAGGGATGTATTCTTTTGACGTCCTTTTGTAGTCAAAAGTTGTTGTGGTATCTCTTTCCGATTTTTTCTGATTGTTACTAGAACTGTCAAATTCTTTTGTTTCAAATGGTTTCCCAAAATAAATGATGTAAAAAAGTTGTCACATGTTACATTTCGGCCACTCTTTTCTAAATTTTTCACCATATCCATCACCACTCTTGTTCCTTGATTTTGCTCCCTAGGTTCCCCTTTTTGTTTTCCAGTGTAAAGTTGAATATTACAAACATAAGCTGTTTCACTATCACAGCAAGCCCAAAATTTTAAACCATACTTTCCTGGTTTACTAGGGATGTATTGTCTGAATGGACAATTTCCCCGGAAAGTAACCAGTTGCTCATCGACGGTGACATTCTCTCCAACATTGTAGCACATCTGCAAAGTATCTGTCCACGCTTCAAATACTTTTCGAATGGGACTCATTTTATCAGGCAGTTTTTCCCGGCGCCTCTTTGCTGCATCATCGAAGCGCAGAACTCGAAGTAGACTTGTAAATCGGTTTCTTGGCATAGTTTTATTGAAAACAGGACGTCCATTTTCGTGACTCCATAACTCTGTTACTGCTTCATTTTTTGACTTGTAAACACCAATAAGAAGAAGACAGCCCAGGAAACGATCAAATTCTTTTTTGTCTAGAGGGATCCATTCTTTCTTGAATACCCTGGCACCTTCTTGATTTGTATATTTGATAATTGTTTCACTAATGTTGTTGTTCATAAATAGTTGAAACGCAGATGCAATTGTATCAATATTTCTAATAGCGTATCTGGTTGGCCCTCTTTGTGATCGCACAATATTGCACACGGTTCTTCTTCCAGTTGATTGTTGCAAAGGTTGCCTTTTCCACACAATATTTCCATCTTTAGATATGATTGTGCTTGAATTTTGGTTTTCTTCAAGATGAACAGAATCGTCCTCTGATTCGGAAGATGATAGTTCAGGTTCTGCAACACAAACCATGTAATGGGTTAGCAAGTAATAAAATAAAAAATATAAAAAAATTACATATAATATCACTAACATTAACATTTCTAGTCTTTTGACATGTTTGTAGAAAAATATTTTTTAACTCTCTGTAGAAGCTTGCTATCTTTCTTTCTGTGTACCATAAATTTACATATATGTTACATTTTCAATTTTTGAATTTAAAAATTAACTCTCAAGGTAAACCGAGCCAGTAACTTTTTATTGAAACACATGTGCTCTCACCTCTCATTCCATTTCCCTTATAACTCAAAAAAATGTAATGAAAATACTTTTCAAGCAAACACATAGAATACACACGCAGATGGCTGCAATAGTAAGACTATTTATACATAATATAAATAAATAATTGCCTTGCTTTTACAGCTCTTTGTAAACAAAAATACCCAATTTTCCTTACCTGATACATAATCATCTTCAATTTCATCAGCTGAAAATTCACCGTCAGAATCACTATAATCTTCAGATGTCTCTTCTAACATACGTCTTATGGCTTCTTCGTCCATTTTATGGCTATATGCACAAAAA
The DNA here is from genome assembly GCA_963680785.1 of Diplosoma virens. Classification (NCBI taxonomy): domain Eukaryota; kingdom Metazoa; phylum Chordata; class Ascidiacea; order Aplousobranchia; family Didemnidae; genus Diplosoma; species Diplosoma virens. The sequence continues at coordinate 40,658,362 of OY796892.1, read as the reverse complement.
GCTTACAAAAAAACTGACAGTTTCCTTCGAAACAAGCAGGAGTAATGCAGATCCGCTATGTTGTTGTAATACGATGGAATAGATGATGCAACATTTACTCATTACAAGTCATCCAATTGACAATACAAGATGATGCAATATCTACTGGTTATTACTCAGATGTAATAACGACAAAAAAAAAGAGCAATTCATTGTATTATAGCTTCACACAGTCAGCAAACACGGTTCAAAAGAAATAGAAAAATATCAAAACTGGTTGGGGTCCATATGGACCCCATGGTAAATAATGATATTTTTGTTATTATCTAAACATTCAAAATTAAATATAAAAAACACAAACTGCGATTATGTATAGACCCATAAAACAGACAAAGTCACAAAACATCGTTCTTTTTTATTTGATACTTTTTCCGCTATTTTTAATCAATTTTAAGCTGGGGTCCATATGGACCCCAGTGGTATTCTAAGGGTTAATAATTTTAGCAGTTATCTTTTGATTTTAACTAATCTAATTAAAAAACAATTTACCGAAGTTTTCGGATTTTACTGCGCTTCAGAGTTTGCAACATTGCAACTCAACTTTTTTAAAATTACTTCTTCTTTCGGCCTTTCCCTTCAATCAGGGGTAGCCACAGCGTATCATCTTTCTCCAAACGGTCCTATTTTCAACGTCCGTCTCCTTTGCACCAATTTTTCCATGTCTTCTTTTACTACATCTAAAAATCTTCTCTTTGGTCTCCCTCTTTTCCTCTTTCCCGGTAACTCCATTTCCATCATTTTTCTTCCTATATACTCCTGGTCTCTTCTCATGACATGTCCATACCAACTTATCCTGCCCTCCCTCATCTTCATTCCTAACCGTTCTACCTTAACTGTACTCCTGACGTATTCATTTCTAATCTTGTCTTTTCTGGTCACTCGCATTGCAAACCTCAAGATTTTCATCTCTGTGAATTCCATCTCTTCCACTTGTTCTTTGTAATCGCCACCGTCTCAAGTCCATACACCATTGCTGGTCTCACCACTGAAATGTACACTTTTTCTTTTACTCTACCTGGTAAACTCCAGTCGCAGATTACTCCCGATACTTTTCTCCACCCGTTCCATCCTGCCTGCACTCTCCTCTTTTCCTCCTTCTCACAACTACCACTTTCTTGCACCGTTGATCCCAAATACTTAAATTCCATTACTCTTGGCACTTTTGTAACCTCCATCTTCACTGTTTGGTCGTCATTTCCTCCATTTACGCACAGATATTCGGTCTTTGACGTACTTACTTTCATCACTCTTTTTTGCAATGCATACTTTCAGGATTCGAGTCTCTGCCCCACTTCTTCTCTGGTATCTTCGCAAATCACAATATTATCAGCAAACAGCATTGTCCATGGTGTTTCTCTCCTTACTTCATCCGTTAGTCTATTCATAATCACTGCAAATAGGAGCGGACTTAACGCTGATTTCTGGTGCAGCCCAACCTTAACCTTAAAACTTTTGTAGTTCCTATTGCACACCTACCCACTATTTTGCTTTCTTCGTACATATCCTGTACAAGTCGCACATACTTTTCCTCCATTCCTGATTTTCTCATACAGTATCACAGCTCTTCCGGTCGAACTTTGTCGTAAGCTTTCTCCAGGTCCACGAATACACAATAAAGTTCTCTTTGACCTTCCCTGTACTTTTGCATAAACATTTTTGAAGCAAACATGGCATCGGTGGTTTCCTTTCCTGGCATAAATCCATATTACTGTTTAATGATCTCTACTTTATCCCTTAGCCTGGCTTTAATTATTCTTTCCCATATCTTCATTGTGTGGCTCATTAGCTTTATTCTTTTGTAGTTTTCACAGCACTGTGCATTTCCTTTGTTTTATAGATTGGGATAAGCACACTCCTCTCCATTCTTCTGGCATCCGTTTACCCACTAATAGTCTGTTAAACAGTCTGTTCAAAATTTTTATCTCCATCTCTCCATGCAACTTCTTCTACTGGCAATTTATCTGGCCCAACCGCTTTACCGTTTTTGATCCTTCTTAGTGCGTTTTTTACTTCTTTTCTACTGACGCAATTTACCTCTTCATTAACTACTTCTGCTTCCCCTGTCCTAGGATCTCTGTTATTTTCTTTGTTCATCAGTTTCTCAAATTACTCCTTCCATCTTTTTACCACTGCCTCCGAATTTACCATAACATTACCGTTTTCATCCTTTGTAGCCCTCACGTGCTGTACATCTTTTCCTGTTCTGTCTCTCTGCCTAGCCAATCTGTACAACTTTCCTCACCTTTTTTTGTTTCCAATCTAGCATACAAATTTCATATGCACGTCCCTTTGCCATTGCAACTGCCTTCTTTGCCTTACTCTTTTTTTCTTTGTATAGAGCTTTTTAGTATTTTTATCTCTTATTTTGTCTCATGCTTTCTTTGCCTCTTTCTTTTCTTTTATGCTCCTGACCTTCCTCATTCCACCACCATTTCTCCCTGTCTCCTTTTCGTTTCCCACATGTCACTTCCAGCACAGTTTCAGCTGTTTTTCTTAGTATTTCCGGTGTTTTGTCTCACCCATTTGTTAACCCATCCTTGCCACCCAGAGTCCTGGTCACCTCTTGTCTAAACGCTTCTTGACAGCTTTTCTTCTTCAGTTTCCACCATCGTATCTTTAGCTTTACTTTCTGTGCTTTTTTATTTTTCACCATAAGAGCCGTTTTGCATACCACTATACGGTGCTGCTTTGCGAAGCAATCATTTACTATTACCTTACAATCGCACATTTCCTTTAAGTTTTTCCTTCTGCACATCACATAATCTACTTAGGTACTTTTTCCACCACTTTTATACGTCACCCTGTGTTCATCTTTCTTCTTGAAATAAGTGTTGACAATTGCCAAATCCATCCTCTTGGCAGAATCCACAACCATTGATTCTTCCTTATTTCTTGTTCCATCACCGTACCTCCCCATTATTTCCTCATTCCTATGTTTCCTTCCCCCACATGTCCATTAAGGTCTGCACCAAGAGCTATCCTCTCCTATTTTGATACACTTTCTGTTAACGCATCCAGGTCTTTCCAAAAATCATTTTTCTCCTCCATACTGTTGTTAACCTGTAGGGCATACGCGCTTACTATATTTAGGATGAACTTTTTATCTCGAGCTTTATGGCCATTAGTCTGTCTGACACTCTCTTCACCTCCAAGACACTTTCAGCCAGCTCTTCCATCACAACTATCCCTATCCCATTTTTTTCCATCAGCTCCGTTGTAAAATAGTTTATATCCACCACCAATGTTCCTTGCTTTACTCCCTTTCAACTTTGTTTCCTGTAGACACAATATGTCTACATTCCTTCGTTCCATCAAGTATGCCAGCTTTCTTCCCTTCCAGTCATTTTGGTATATTTAAGGTACCCACCCTTACGAATGAGCGCTCCCTTTTCACACTTCCTGCTGCCTTTTCACTCGCCTTCCTCCTCTCTTTCTCCTCTTGTTTTTACTATGTTTAGCAGTGGCATAATTTCCACAGGTGCCCTGCTTTTCGACACCTGAGGCAGTTGTTGGTAACCCGGGCCGCGATCGATCTGGTATGAATTGATGATTATAACGCATTTATAAGTTTTGGCAAAAAAGTTTTACGTCGGATGCCTTTCCTGTCGCAACCCTCCCCATTTATCCGGGCTTGGGACCAGCATCAAGAAACATAGGAATGTGCCTCCGATGGCTGGGTTTAAATTAAAATTTGTCTTTAAATTAAAATTACTTTTAATCAAAAAAATATTAAGTTTTGGTTAATTAAGAACAACTCAAAAAATTACCAAAAGCGTTATATATTGCCAACTCTGTATGTTTTTCATTTAATAATTGTATTTGCATCTTATTAATATGATTAAAAATCACAAATAAAATTTTTGAAACCACATCTAATTTTCTTTAAATCATATTCTAATATTCCCATCTTCAGTACTCTATATTTAAAGCACTTCATCATGATTTTGTTTGTGCTTTATTACGGCTTGATAATTATCTTGACTTCATTGAATTCTCAAAGAGGCTTATCTAAGGTCACTTTGAATAAATAAAAGTGAGAAACAGAAGCGTTCTGGTGCTTTTCCTATAAATTTATAAAACGTTTTTTTAAAAACTATTTTACAAAGTAAACATTTCTAAAAAAAATACATAATTTAGCCATTATTTTTGCACAGCATCTATTTTGCGCCATATTGACGAAAGAAAGTTTCGAAAGACGGAAGCTGACTGTGTAAAATATTATTATTATTTTCTTTTTTTAATATTTATTCTCTTAAATTGCAAAAAAGCGTCGGAGTTTAAATCGTATTCTTCCTTTTTAGGACTTAACTACAGCCATTCCAAAAGAACATGACAAATTTTTGTGAGAAAATTTCGTTTTATAATTTAGTAAAAAACCTTTTGGTTTTTTGTTATAAAGTAAACTTCTGTCGGATAAGCACATGATTAGAATGATCATGGACCTGGTAGAAAGCAGAAGTTTTGCTCCTGGTACTTGACAGCTAGCAAAGCAAGCTGAAGTTCCTCAGGGATTGACATTGGCCTCTTCTTTTTTAATATGTATAGATGAGTTCTGTCTTTCACAATCTTTAGAAAGTTTGCTTTTGCAGCCGACCTAGCATTGCTGCACATTTTTTGAAGACTGAAAGGATTTGTAAGTCAAGACATGATTACAGTTTCTATGTATTTTCAGACCTAAAAGACGGTGAGAGCAGCTTTTCATTTCAATAATTAAGAAGCCAAACGTGATCTAAAGGTTTATAATAGCAATAAGCTTGTACCTTTCTGTCCGGTCCCGAGTTATTTTGGGGTAAAACTAGACAGATCACTCACGTTCCGTCTCCATTTTCTGGCATTATATAAAAAACTATTTTCTATAGTCACAATTCTGAAGCGTCGTCGTCGTCGCTTGAAGGGTATCCACTCCAGGTCAGACACAAACAAGACTGGGGCCGAGGGTTTGTCCTTTTACTACCCCAGACTGCTGTACTTCCTGAATCAGATGCTGGCAGTGGTGTTATTAAGCCAGCATCGAGTTTCGTCATCCAAAACCGTCAGACCTCGTGCTCCATGTAGTGCCCGATGTATAGGGCACGCTGTTAGCACATGGTCTGCGGTTTGCTCAGAGGCGGCACACTCGCAATTCGGTGAAGGAGCGAGACCCCATTTGTGCATGGACGAATGGAATTGCCCAACACCAGTCCACAGGCGGTTGAGCTTAACCTAAGATGCTCGGGGTAAGCCCATCCCAACAGGCCTGGCACCGGTCCCGGGCACAAAAACACGGATCCTGGAATCATTTTTACAATATTCCGTTTTCCATTTGTGATTTGTCCATTCAGAAGCGCGGATGTCAAGTCTGGCAAGGTTGTTCAAAGGATTCTGCGCAGCTGGCACTGGATCTTAGTCTCACTTGCGAGCCCACGAGTTGCCTCAGCAGTGAGACGCGAAAAAATAGTTTTTTGCGCAATGCCACTAAATGGTGACGAAACGTGAGCGATCTGTCCAGTTTTACCCGAAGATAAGTAGGGTTTGGACAGAACGATAAAAGTCTACCGTTGTTGTAGACTTTTTAGCTGATGTTGGCCTCTCGGTTATTTAATCTTTATTTTACCGCTTATAGTTCCGCTGGTCGGATTTTTATGGATTTTACATATTTTGCCATTGTTGTGATAAATAACCTTTTTGCAAAGTTTTAGGTTTGTAATAAGTTTTTACCGCAAGGTACGTCATGTTCCCTTTGTGGAACATTAGAGTTTTACTGTACAAGTTTTTTCAATTTTTACTATATATTTCGTACTAACTTAAAACTATGTTTTTCCTTTAAAGGTTACAGAAACACTCACGTTGTGGGAAAAGTATGTTTTATATGTGTTTACGCATTAGCCACGAGTATGATAAGTTTTGAAACAAGTCTTGCCACGCTCCCCATGGAGACGAATGTTGCATTTTGTGCACATACTTCTTGTATTTTTTGCACATTTTACGTTAACCTTGCGTTGTTGCAGGTCCAAGAAAGTGGCTTACCCCATCGAAGTGTACATCAATCAAAATTGTTTTATCGAAGTTATAACCTTTTTCCAGTTTGGAAATCCTTTCTTCCTAGTTGATGGTAGAGCCCTTTTTGATTCTTCATTACTCTTAAAGTCTTCCTCCACTTCAAGTTCTCCAGCTAGCTGAAAAATTTCTTCCAAACTGTCAGCAACATCTTCAACATTATTCTCCTGGCTACCAGAGTCTCCTGCCTCAGGCACCAATGCAACAACATTAACTACGTTTTTTGCATTTTCTATAGTTTCTTTGACTTCTGCCAACGTTGATATATAAATTGCCTTTCTTGCATCGTAAAAAGCTCTCGTCGTCGTCGTCATCGTTTGAAGAGCATCCACTCCAGGCCAGACACAAACAGAACTGGGGCCGAGGGTTTATCCTTTTACTACCCCAGACTGCTGCACTACCTGAATCAGATGCTGGCAGTGATGTTATTAAGCCAGCATCGAGTTTCGTCATCCAAAACCGTCAGACCGCGTGCTCCATGTGGTGCCCGATGTATGGGGCACATTGTTAGTACATGGTCTGTGGTTTGCTCTGAGGCGCCACACTCGCAATTCGGTGAAGGAGCGAGACCCCATTTGTGCATGGACGAATGGAATCGCCCAACACCAGTCAGCAGGCGGTTGAGCTTAACCCAAGCTGCTCGGGGTAAGCCCATCCCAACAGGCCTGACACTGGTCCCGGGCACAAAAGCACGGAGCCTGGAAGCATTTTCACAGTACTCCGCGTTCCATTTGTGATTCGTCCATTCAGAGGCGCGGATGCCAAGTCTGGCAAGATTGTCCAAGAGATTCCGCGCACCTGGCACAAACGGGCGTCTGGATCTTAGTCTCACTTGGCCAGTATCTGAGGACCCATTTAACAGACCATGCAAAATATGATCGGGGTCCAGAGATCCACGGTGAGCCAAGGAGAGTGTCGCTCCCAGTCGGCGAAGCTCAGCTGGCTGGATGCCTGAAAGTACAGGTAGGTGGTCCGTTGGAGTGGGACGCAGGCATCCAGTAACTATGCGCAAGGCGTCATTCAAGACACTGTCGATGAGGCGAGTGTGAGCACTGCGACACCAGACTGGCGCACAGTACTCAGCTGTTGAGTAGACTAGAGACAAGGTGGCTATGCGTAGTGTTTTAGCACCAGCACACCATCCCGAGCCCACGAGTTGCCTCAACAGTGTGACGCGCGATGATAGTTTTTTGCGCAATGCCACTAAATGGTGACGAAACGTGAGCGATCTGTCCAGTTTTACCCCAAGGTATGTAGGGGTTGTCAGAACGGTAAAAGTCTACTATTGTTGTAGACCTTTAGCTCACGTTTGGCCTCTCGGTTGTTTAAGTGAAAGGCTGTCGTCACCGTCTTAGTGTGACTGAGCTTCAACCTCCAAGTCTGGAGATACGCTGACAGTGTGGACATATCTTGGCTTAATGTCCCCTCCAAGTCCTTCCAGTTTCCAGAAGAGTGCAACAATGCTAAATCATCAGCATAAGCAAACTTTCTGGAAATCATGGAAGGAAGATCGTACGTATAGATGTTAAATAGGAGGGGAGCCAAGACCGATCCCTGAGGAACGCCGTTTTTAAGACGGCGTAGCCTGCTTTGCTTGCTGTCACCGGTGGTAAGGGTGAAACTTCGATTTCGGACAAGCTCCATGATCATTTTGACCATGTGCTTATCCGGAACTAGTCTCAGCAGCTTGCAGGTAAGGCCACGGTGCCAGACAGTGTCATAAGCAGCTGTCAGATCGATAAATACGGCACCGGCCTTCTTTTTAGCCTCGAAAGAATCCTCGATGTTCTGGGTTAGCAGAACAACTTGATCTACGGTTGACTTCCCGCGTCGGAACCAAGCCTGCTCTTTAGGGAGCAGTGGATCGATTAATGGTTCAACGCGGGCGTAGATAAGCCTCTGGAGGATCTTGTAGGGGACACAGAGCAGAGATATCGGTCGATAACTCTTTGGGTCCCCCACGGGCTTTGCTGGTTTTGGGATCGCGACCACAAGCGCTCTTCTCCAGATCTTGGGAATTTTGAGTCGGCGCAAACAGGAAGAAAGGAAGTCACGTAACCAGGACTTCAAAGCAGCTCCAGCATGGAGTATAAGCTCGGGGCAGATGGTAGGTGCTTTCACGCAGCCTGGGCCGTGAGTAAGTCTGTTCATTGATTTTAAAATGACAGACCGAAACCGAACCTACCAAAACGGAAGGGTATCCACCCATTCCGATGTTCAGTGTGGGTCTGTTAATCGGCAAACGTCCTTTTCAGGACGGGGCAATGTCAGGATAAAACTGCCCTTTTCAGGGCACATTGCCAACAAGTTCCGAAGACCACTATTCTTCAGCTGAACATCGAAGGCCTCACTGCAAGCAAGATGAATGTTCTTCATCACCTCGCTATGCAGTCTGAGGCACTCGTCATCCTACTGCAGGAGACAAACTGCACTGATGCAGAGAAGTTGGTGCTACCACACTACCAACTAGCTGGGTCTTTTTTAAGCAGGAAGCATGGCCTTGCCACCTTTGTCCACGAGCGACTGAGATACACGCTTTTGGACCAATCTCCACCGACATCGGAGATCGAGTGGCTGTGTGTGGACGTTGATGGCTATAAAATAGTCAACGTCTACAAACCACCACCAACGCGATTGCGAACCCTGGATCTCCCAGTGTTTCCTCACCCCTGTCTGTACGCTGGCGATTTTAACTGTCGTCATGCTGACTGGGGTTACGACGGCAACAGTCCGAACGGTGAGTGCTTGGCTGGATGGGCAAGTATTAATTGTCTTGCCCTCCTATATAATGCCAAGGACGCTGCCAGTTTTTATTCCGGTCGCTGGAACACTGGCACCAATCCAGATCTAGCTTTCGCTAGCGTAGGTCCAAACAGTCGCTTACCGGATAGACGTGTCCTTGAGAAGTTTCCCAGGTCACAACATCGACCCTCGTTTATTACACCACCAAGGTTTGCTATGGCAGTGCCAAGCATGCCTGTTAAGCGATGGAACTTCCGCAAGGCCAATTGGAGTCACTACATTGCTTTGACGAATAAATTCGCAAAGTAAAAAGCTCTATATAGTATCTATGTTTGACTCAATTTTCTAGACTTTGTTGCTACTGTGCTTAAAACAAACTGTTGATAAACGTGTTTCTTTGCTCGCTGAGAGTTTGAAAATAAAGCAACACCGTTGCCGCATTTCGATCTCGATAATCTCCTCTGTGACGTCACAAAAGTAGAACAATGAACTTGATCTTAAAACAAATAAAATCTCGGTCGACTGCATTGAAATCGCAGCTTGATAGTTTTATATAAAAATTGGTACTTTCCTAGCGTAAGACAAAGGCCAATGTATTTCAAGACATTGCGATTGAAAATCAGAAAATTGTGTCCGGAAAACCGCCATAGTTCCACAAAAGGAACAAAATTTTTCAGATAAATTTTACTCTACCCAATATCTATATTTTAAATTGCTTTTTACATTGGGATGTGACCGAATGCGTCTACTAAATATGATAGCAAGCCAGAAGTGTTTTGAAAACGACAAAGATTTTTATAGATTTGTAAGTATGCCTTATATCGAAACCACAAATTTCATGAAAATGGCGATCACACAAATTTTCATATGCGCAAAGTATTTTTCGGTAAGTTGGTCAATATGGCAAAACAACTCCTTAACAACACACAAACAACATTACACTATTTATAATGAATAGTAAGTTTACACTATTTATAATGAATAGTAAGGGTGTTAAAACAGCTCTGAAAAATTTGTTCCCTTTGTGGAACAATGGTAAGAAAAAGGTTAAGTGAAAGGCTGCCGTCACCGTCTTAGTGTGACTAAGCTTCAACCTTCAAGTCTGGAGATACGCTGAAAGTGTAGACATGTCTTGGCTTAAATTGCCCTACAGGTCCTTCCAGTTTCCAGAAGAGTGCAACAATGCTAAATCATCAGCATAAGCAAACTTTCTGGAAATTGTAGAAAAAAGATCGTACGTATAGATGTTAAATAGAAAGAGAACCAAGACCGATCCCTGAGGAACGCCGTTTTTAAGACAGCGTAGTCTACCTTGCTTGGTGTCACCGGTGGTAAGGCTGAAATGTCGATTTCGGACAAGCTCCATAATCATTCTGACCATGTGCTTATCCGGAAGTAGTTTCAGCAGCTTGAAGGTAAGGCCAGGTTACCAGACAATGTTATGTGCAGCTGTCAGTTTGACAAATACGGCACCGGCCTTCTTTTAAGCCTCAAAACTATTCTCAATGTTCTTGGTTAGCAGAACAATTTGATGTACGGTTGACTTTCTTGGTCGGAACCCAGCCTGCTCTTTAGGGAGCAGCGGATCGATTAATGGTTCAACACGGGCGTAGATAAGCCTCTCGAGGATTATGTAGGGGACACAGAGCAGAGATATCGGTCGATAACTCTTTGGTTCCCCCACGGGCTTTGCTGGTTTTGGGATTGCGAGCACAAACGTTCTTCTCCAGATCTTGGAAATTTTGAGTCGGCGCAAACAGAAAAAAAGGAAGTCACGTAACCAGGACTTCAAAGCAGTTCCAGCATGGAGCATAAGCTCTGGAAAGATGGAATCAAATCCCGGAGTTTTACCTGGTTTTAAATGTTGGAAGGCAGCAGCAAATTCTCTCTGTAAAAAATTGTCAGAGATATTTACTGCGTCTGGTGTTGTGGCCCTCCAAAGATCAGACACTTCTTGAGAGACAAGTCGAGATGACTTTCAATCAACAGCCTCGTATTTCCCAATTCTAACCAGCTGAGATGCAATAGCATCGGCTGAAACGGGACAGTGACGAGGAGAGTGTTGTGACCTACCAGTAAGGTTGTTCAAAATACTCCACGCTTTTCGACTAGAGTGTGAGAAGTCAATGCTCCGAACTGCCTCGGACCATGGATCCCTCCGCTTTCTGCCAAGCTTGGCAAGCGGAGGTGTAGCAGCCTAACTTGATTCGTCTCCCTGAGGAGACTGCAGAAAGGTTTTATAGAGGGATTCACACTCTGCATCCCAACACGGAATATAGTTATTTTGATACCCGCGCGGGATAGTCTTTTTGGGTGCTTTCTTAATGGTGTTACATAAGTCCTGGTAAGCCGCATCCACATCAAGTGAATCAGGCAGCAACAAAGTCTTTGCGAATTTATTAAATTCGATTGCACTAGATAAAGGCTGGTTGATTTTAGTTGCAATGCAGAGTGTCGATAAGACAATTAGAGTTGAATATTTTTGAATCTAACTATCTTGCAATTGAAATATATTTATTAAAAAACCGCATAATCTGTTTTATCCAAGTGCAACCATCTTTTTATTTAAATAGAATTCAATATGTAGCTATACAAGGTAAATTATTTTCATATTTGTGATTGTAGCCATTAATAAAATTGAATTCGATTTGAACTAAATTAATTCAATTATATTACTGAGCTAAACTCGTGAAAAGTTTTATTGATATTTAATAGTTGCGTTTACGGTTAGGCAAAAAACTCATGCAACTGCAAGGCGCTCTAAAATGCGTATTTGTCTTCCTCTGTTTTGAAATGTAAGTTTGGAAAAGTTTTCAACTCATGGCCACTTATAGTAATCGTGTTTTTGACTTACGAAAACCCCTTGACAAATATCTGTGTACGCCAGTGGGAAAACACAATAATCAAACTTATGAAGGTCTATACCGCACACTCGTAACTGCAATTTACAAAACATAGATGATGAGAAACAACACAGATATTATGGTCTTGCATTGCAAAAATTGTTTGACAAGAAAGAGTTAAAATGCAACAAATAGCCCAAACATGAAAACATAATGTTATACCTATGACTTAAAAGGTTGTACACTAGCCAATCCTTAAATTTTCATGTAGAAACTGTAATCAACTTCTTTATTTAAACGCCAGAAGTAATCAGCCATCATTTTAGTATTCAAGCGTCTAGGTGTTTTTTCCAACTGCTCTTATCGCCCATTTTTTGACTCTCAAAAACTATACAAATATTGAAGAAACAGCCCAAATATTCTTTAACCAAGAACACAATGAGTATTGTATTGCTAAACACATCTAGCTAGACTGATGCAATAAGATGGTGTAATCTTGAACAAGCCAGATGATACCAGAATGCTGGAAATAAAAAAAAATAAAATTTTTGCTAGTTGTTCTTAAACTATTGCACATAACTGTAGTTTCCTAAATGACATTAGCCGCCTCAAAAACTATATAAATGACTTGCCACTTGCCATAATTTTTACGTAGGTTCAAATTTGTGTGGAAAATGAATATTTGGCCACCATTTAGCAAAGTAACGGCTGTACTGACCGAAAACATAATTGTAGGTTACTACAGTAATTTCGTTGGATTCGGAGTTAACATCAAATTTCGCATTAGAAAACTTTGGAAATAAAATAAGAATACTTACCTTACCCTAGTTGCAATATGTTATTAAAATATTATAGTGTTACGGCAAGTACTCTTTGAGTTTCGAACCCGGGTTTATTTCTGACTTTGATTTACTTAATTTTTGTTTTGACATTTAATTTGATTCACTTTATTATTTCAAGGCGCTTGTTCGCTAATTGATTGTTGCTTTGAGCAGACATTTTCCATTATCTCACTGCTAATTGATTGTTGCCTAAAGCCGACATTTTCCATTATCTTACCGCGCTCGATTGTTAATTGATTGTTACCTCGAGCTGACTTCTTTTTCCATAAGTTGGGTGAAATTTGTGTAGAAACGCTTAGTTAACTGCTTCAGCCTTTGTGTAGCGGTCGTAGATTTACTGTTTGAAATACTGTTAGACGCCGTTGGGAGTGCTGTTGAGGCTTTTGAGCTGTTTATAATACTGTTGGAAGATACTGTTTGATATTGTTAGTTTTGTCGGTCTGCTCCGTGTCAGTCTACAGTTGATGAGTGTTTATAAGTCTTTCTTTTGCATTATTTATTTATGTTTACGTTTATTTATAGAAAACCGTCCGACTCTATTATTTCCTCCGATCGTCCAATCATATATTTAACGTCCGATTTGTCTTATTTTCGTCCGACCAGATTATTTCGTCCGATTCGTCTTATTTTCGTCCATCCGGCTTATTTCGTCTGACCATCTTATTTCGTCCAATAGTCCAATTCGTCTGACCATCTTAATTTCGTCCGACCTTATTATTTTCGTCTATCTTATTTACCCGTCCAATTTAGTTCGTATTATTTCGCATTGTTTTTATATCTTAATACAAATTTAATTCAAATCAAATCAAGGACGCGTACATTTCCGGAGACAGCCACACGGAGTTTAAGACCGCGAAGAACTTACTGTAACAATAGTCATAAAATTTTTTTTATGCTGCCTTTTACTCAAGCAAAGCAATTTTGGGCTAAAAGCAATAAACAAAGCATCGAAAACTTTCATTTGATCATTCTTACTTTACATCGAAAACTTTGTTAGTTAATCCAATGGATAGAATGTTTGTATTTTTTAAAGAAGGAACAATCGCTTTCTATTAACCAGAAAAACAAAAAATGAAGTTAAATTGCAAAATCTTTGTTTGAATAAGCGGAGATTATTTAGATGAAACATTTTTATTTATTTATTTTTTGTTGCAATTTTTGATGAAAACATTAAAACTTTTTCCACTTTGCGCTCAGTTACTTTGGTCCAAAAATTTATTTTTTTAAACTGTTTTTTGTTGTGATAACGTTATGCTAAATATTTGAGCTGTCAACGTCTTTTGTTCAATTTTTAAAACCACAGTTTCACGCAGTTATTTTAAAGCAAAATCATTTAAAGTATGATAAGCAATTCACGTTTATTCATACTTTAAATGAATTCTTTAAAAACTATGTTCAACTATTTTACAGAACAAAACCTAAACACGTCTATCAGCAAACTGTTTTTTACTTCAATTTATCATTTTTGTTATATACAGTGTTTTTCGATCTACTTCAGTCCTCTACCGATCAATTTTAATCATTGTGTCGATCAATTTTAATCACTACCAATCAAATTTAGTTCTGTGTCGACCAATTTTAGTCATGTGCCGATCAAATTTAGTTCTGTGTCGACCAATTTTAGTCATGTGCCGATCAAATTTAGTTCTGTGTTGATCAATTTTAATCGTGTACTTACCAAAAATAGTTATGTCGACAAACTTTATTTTTATTGGTAAATACATGTAAACAATTTTGAGATATAATTTTTACTATAAGTTTTTTTAATTAAAGTTTTACAACTACTGCATTTTTAAAAACAAATACTGTAATGTAAGAATATCATAATTTTGTAGAATGCCTCAAAAAATTTATAGGGTTTTTTGATCTAATTCGTTGTTTTTGTAATCAAATTCGTTTTTTTTGCAATCTAAATCGTTTTGCAAAAACTTTTATATACAGTATCTTTGTATATGGTCTCCCGATAGGGTCTATATACATATATAAATAATATGGGGTCTCTGTATTAGGTCTCCATAATCTATAGTCTCTATAATTATGTTTCTATAATATAGTCTCCATAATGTATATATATATATATATTTCTATCAGAGATCCTATATGGAAACCCAATATTATGGGGACTATATTATGGAGACCTAATACTGTATCTATTATAGAGACTAAATTATGGAGCCTAGTTTTGGAGACCTAATTATGCAGAACTAATATTTTGGTGACCTAATACAGAGACCCGATATTATCAAATGTATTGACTCTATAGTATCAAATATATAGATATATAATATAGGGTCTTTGTATTAGGTCACAACAATATTAGGTCTCCATGATGTATATAGTTTCCATAATTAGATTTCTATAATACAGTTTCCATAATATAAGGTCTCCAAAATTAGGTCTCTATAATTTAATCTCTATAATAGATACAGTACTAGGTCTCCATAATATGGTTTCCATAATATAGTCCTCATAATATTAGGTCTCCATATAAGATCTCCAATGGGTATATATACCTATCTATATATACAGTACATTATGGAGACTATATTATAGAAACATAATTATAGAGACTATAGATTATGGAGACCTAATACAGAGACCCCATATTATTTATATATGTATATAGACCCTATCGGGAGACCATATACAAAGATACTGTATATATATAAAAGTTTTTGCAAAACAATTTTGATTGCAAAAAGAACGAATTTGATTGCAAAAACAACGAATTAGATCGAAAAACCCTATAAATTCTTTGAGGCATTCTACAAAATTATGATATTCTTACATTACAGTATTTGTTTTTAAAAATGCAGTAGTTGTAAAACTTTAATTAACAAAAAAACTTATAGTAAAAATTATATCTCAAAATTATTTACATGTATTTACCAATAAAAATAAAGTTTGTCGACATAACTATTTTTGGTAAGTACACGATTAAAATTGATCGACACAAGATTAAATTTGATCGGCACATGACTAAAATTGGTCGACACAGAACTAAATTTGATCGGTAGAGGACTGAAGTAGATCAAAAAAACACTAAGAAAAACATCTCTTGAAATAGTGGATTGCATATATTTCTTTATTGTCTTTTGCTTAAAAAAAAAATTAAACTTTATCAAATTTCAAACTTAATACAGTGTTCAATTATCTTGCGATTAAAGATCGTTCTTGTTGTTGTCGTGCTTTGGAAGGGTTTCCACTTCGGATTTTAGAATTTTGGAAACAGAACAATTCATCAATTTTTTATCTGATCACGCACTTTGAAAAGCTTATACATCTCTGCTTCATTCATTTTGTTTGTGTTACAACTCAATCTAAATGCATGCTTGTTACTTTAGATTATTGTATCTATGTAAAGGCAAAACTTGACGTTAAACAAGAAATGCGTGATGTGATATCGAACATTGAACCGCAATTTGATAATTGTGCTTGGAGCAGCAAGCTCGCAACTCGCATTGAATTTTTTACTTTTATAGAAGCTCCATCGCTTTTTGAAGTTTAAATATGATTAATTTTAATTTCTAGTTAATTTAAAGTACTTGCTTATTTATTTTGACTAGAGCAGATTTTCCAATTTTTTTGCATACATTTTTCCTTTCTACTGTTTTAAAACCAGATTTCTTCCCCATGTATCACATGAAATATTTTAGGCTATAAAAAAAACGAAGAAAAAAACTGGGAGAAGAAATAAATAAATTTTATAAAAGAATTCAAAAGGAAAAAACCTTTTTCGCTGTTGTTGGTGTTACCCGAACCCGTCTTGCAAATGGTAAGTACAGTGACGTGCCATAAAGCTCGTGGTTGGTGAGGTAATTTTTTGAAGTAATGTTGGTACTAATTTTATTTAATAACTAAACAGTGCTCTACTTAAATAAAAAAAGTAATTTGAAGCATTCTCTCACATTTAGCTAACTCTTTCTGAGTTAAAAAAACATTTTTTTGTTGTATCTCCCTGCTGACTCGCAGGAAAGCGTCGGAAGCGCTAGTACAAGGGCAAACAATTACCCCGACCTGCTGGTGAAAATGCCAAGATATTGTTATGTACAGTAGCTGAAATTTGTCATTTTGGTTTTTTAGTTTTATAGAGATACGACTAAAATTCAGAACTGCTTGCCAATACCATCAAGCAGGGTAAAGTATCGTAAAGCGTCTTTCCCAAGGACATCACAGAATGGCCCGAGTAGATTTTGAACCGAGATCATGTTGATCACAAGTACGGCGCTTTAACCATCCGACTACGCTGCCGACAAAAAAAATGCTTTGTTTATGAAAAACATGCAAACTTTTCAGTTTCCTTTAACATTGGAATTACAAAATCTATTTATTTAGAGACAAATCAGTTCATTAGGTTTTAAAAGTCTAAAAAAATTTGTTTAGAATGAGAGCAGGGCGCAAAGGGGTCTTGAATCCTTACATTTTCAGGAAAACAACTTATTTTTTTGATACAGCCATGACCTTTTAACAGGAGGTCGGCGAAAAACTTTTGACTTATGACCTCCAAAAGATTCAAAAGTTTTTTGGTGTTTTCTAAAGATTTCTTTCGGTGAATTAAGAAACAACATCTAATACAAAAAAATTTAAATCGTGGAGAGAGGACTAGAAAGGATTTTCTGGAAATGAAAGACAAGATTGTAATTTTCATGTACACTTAGTTGAAAAAAATATTAGTTTTAAAGTTGGCAAACTATATGCATTGTTAAAAATGTGTAATTAAAACTGACCCTCTGAATTTTTAAAAATTTCCTTCAAAAGAGGCGTGTTTTTTGTTAAGAATTACTGGTTTAGCATGTTGACTGTCTAGGGTAAATTGGGTGTAGTTAACCGTGTGCCAAAAGATTTTGTGCCAAAAGCGCAGAAAAAGCAAAAACCCATATTTTTTTGCAGTTGTTGTGATGGCCAGCCACAGATTTGTCAAAATTGTTATGAGGAAATCCGCACCCAAACGGAAAATTAGGTGGTGGGCCAGTATGTATTTAATGTTTTCAAAACGATATATCATTTATGAGTTAATAAAAAAATTTAAAAACATTTTTTTGGTTTTACAAATAAAACAACTACTTGCTTAAAATTTTATTTTTAATCATTACAAACTATATTTGGAGTTCTAGAAATGTACCTTATACCCTATACCTAATACAATTAAAAATTTCAATTCCATTCCCTTGTTTCAATCAATCCTCATTGCTTATAAAATAATAAAAATCTAAAAATTGTCAACTTAAGCAGAGTTATGGCCGGAAAATATTTTACAGCATGCCAAAATATGAAAATAGAATTAGAAAATCCATTAAGAGGCTCCAAATAGATGAATACTTATTCCAAATCAAGAATAATGAGGTCTCCAGAAAAATGCATACAAGGTGAGTTACCTACAAAATCAATTCTTTACATACATGGATACGTGGCAGTCAACATGCTAAATTAACTTGAAAGTTTGTTTCCGACGGTCGTTTAAAGATACAGCGGGACATTCTACAATTTCCAATTAAAAGTTGGAAGGGTTGTTATCGTTCACAATGGTAATTGCTTTATTAGTTTCAATTGTCTTCACAACAAAAGTAAAAATTTTGCCATCAGTTTTTACAAGTTAAGGTAAGCAGTGGCGGTTTGCGCATTGGAGCTGCAGAGCTGCAGCACCTTATCTATAATCAGTGACGCTTAAAAAATTATAATTATAAATTTTTTAAGCGTTACTGATAAAATCTGATATTATTTACAACTGCTGCACTGATAGTTAGGGTACTGCAGTTGTGCAGCTCCAATGAGCGAGCCTCCACTGATGTTAAGGTATAGTTTATAATTTAGTTTTAGTTAGAAGTGTATGTTATAAACATAAAAATGCTACCAAAAATTGAGGTTCAAACATTGAAGTATAAATATACCAAAATTAAATCGAAAACTTAATATTGAAAATTTCGTTCCCTTAGATACAAAATCATCATCCTTTACTAAAACTTAAAACAAATTTATTGTTTTGCAGTTGCACAATGCGTGCATTTCCACTTACTGAAAACAAACCGATTTTTATTGTTTTGGTAAAGTAAATGTTTAGCAAGAAAAACTTTTTTTCTCTACGAGGTCACAACTGCGGCATGCCTCAAATCTCTCTTATTTTAACTGATATTTTTACCAAAAGAGAAAAAAGCGCTATATTGTTTCACATTTGTTTCTTTTTTATCTAAAGAGAGGCAAGCTTGAAGCTGCCTCACTAGTGTGTATTTGCAATTTTGTTAACAAAAACGCTTGACGAAATGATTAAACAGTGGAAAATTAGGGTTAAAGAGCGAAACTAATTAAACTACTACAACTACGGTATAATTTTTACTAATTTTTTTTAACCAATAGCAAGTTGCATCAATTTTGCAAAGACTATGACTTCAATACTTTATTACTGCTTTATTCGATTTCTACAGGTGAGGCACTGCCTTACTTGCCTCCCCTGATGGGGCGTCCCTGAATAAGTAAAGAAACTTCACGGAGGCTTAATAACTAAGCAATTTCCTTCAATCTGGATTTAAAATTTGAAGGAGAAAAGTAGGTGTAAATTGGCGCTCAAGGATAATCAAGATTGGAGCAGTCAAGGAGAAGTTAACGAAGATTCTATGTTGTCTTACCACAAGGGCTGAAGAAAGAATTTTTATGATTTCTTACTCTGTAAAGAAAAAAGAAAATAGTGGTGATTATTGTGGCGACGTCTAAAGAACACGCAGTATGAAAAGCAAGGAAGGTAAGTTACTCAGAAGAGACTGAGAAATCTTGGAATGAAAGTAGTTAGAAGAAAAAAAGCGTCTTCAGTTGAATGATGATGAATTTTTTACAGCAATAGTAGATAAAAAGTAGAAACTGTTAAATAGAAAATTGGTGCAGTTTTGTTGGCAAGTCAATCAGTACTATCTATGCCAGTAGGAGTCGTGTTGGAAGCTAACAGGGGACAAGGTTGATGGACGATGGTAGAACCAGCTGAGACAAGGGAATTTCACAATAATACACTTAGTTACACTTGGTGTATAGTTAACGTCTATCTGTGCATTGTTAGTGGCCCATTGAATATTGCGACGTCACAACAAAACTTATTTTCTGATTTTAGATGTACCAAATTGTTTTTTTACCTTTTGCGCCTTTGCTGTTTTCCGATCATTGCTTTCTAAATAACCAAGAGGCCAAACGTGAGATAAAAGTCTACAATAACGGTAGACTTTTACCGTTCTGTCCAACTCCTACTTATCTCGAAGTAAAACTGGACAGATCGCTCACGTTTCGTCACCATCTAGTGACATTGCGCAAAAAACTATCCTCGCGCGTCACATTGCTGAGGCGACTCGTGGGCTCGGGATGGGGTGCTGGTGCTAAAACACTACGCATAGTTACCTTATCTTTAGTCTACTCAACAGCTGAGTACAGTGCGCCAGTCTGGTGTCGCAGTGCTTACACTCGCCTCATCGACAGTGTCTTTAACGACGCCTTGCGCATAGTTACTGGATGCCTGCGTCCCACTCCAACAACCTACCTGTACTATCATGTACCTGTACTCTCACCACCTACCTGTACTCTCAGGTATCCAGCCAGGTGAGCTTCGCCGAATGGGAGCGACACTCTCCTTGGCTCACCGTGGATCTCTGGACCCCGTTCATATCTTGTATGGTATTTTAAGTGGGTCCTCAGATACTCACCAAGTGAGACTAAGATCCAGACGCCCGTTTGTGCCAGCTGCACGGAATCTTTTGAACAACCTTGTCAGACTTGGCATCCGCGCTTCTGAATGGGCAAATCACAAATGGAAAACGGAGTACTGTGAAAATGCTTCCAGGCTCCGTGCTTTTGTGCCCCGGACCGGTGCCAGGCCTGTTCGATGGGCTTACCCCGAGCAGCTTGGGTTAAGCTCAACCGCCTGTGGACTGGTGTTGGGAGATTCCATTTGTTCATACACAAATGGGGTCTCGCTCCTTCACCGAATTGCGCCGCCTCTGAAAGGTGAAAATTAAATTTTTTTAAAAAAGGCAGAATGTAACCCACTTTGTCAACAATTAAAAACATTTTTTGGGTTTTTATCTACTTTTCTACGGCTTTAATTCCTTTTTTTAGGAGGGGTGTCGTCTGGGATTATGTTGGCTTTGTGTTAATGTGTCGACCAAAAAACACAGTTGAAAATTTAAAAGGGTAACATACGCTTTCTAAAGTTTCTAGAAGTTTCTACGTCCTCTCATTAAGCCAATTTAATCAAATACTTTATACAAAGACAAAATAACAGATATCTATTTTTATTTCAACATAATGAAAAATTATTCTATGTGTTTAATTACTGATAAAAAAGTCCAGTAGCAAAATCTTACCGTTTTCACATATCTAATTCCATCACTATCTCTAAAAATGCTTAATCGTAGGCGTAACAGCCGAAAAAATGTGGGGAGCAATACAGTTTTGGCCAATTTTTGTGGCGTTGCCGGAATCTTGATCTTTACGGATATAAGAAAACATTTTGTCTAAAATTTAAAGATTTACACTTTAAATCTGTTTTCAATTTCCTAATTTTTGTCCCAAAAACATAGTGATCTCTAACAAAATGTCTTCACCTTAAATGCTAAACTTTTTTCTGCATTTAGTGTTCATTTTCAATGCACCAAAACTTGTTTTGTCCAAATATTTGTTTGTCGCTGCCAAAAAAATTCTAATTTTGCCCAAATTTTTGAGACTTAGGGGATTGTCGCCTCTGTCTTCTGGCAGGTACGGCTTACGTGCTTAATATAATATCTTGCTCTGTTGCACTTTGAAGTAAACGTAATTATTAAAGCAAAATAATAATAGTTGTATTTGAATGATTAATTAAATATATTTATTGTTTTTTTTGGTTTTCTAACACAAAAACAAATACATGTAATACGCATCAAAACTCTTAATTATAACAAAAATTTTACACCGCTTTTGAACAAATTTGTAAAAAAATCATTTTCCAGACCTAATAGACAGTTAAGTTTTGCGAACATTTTTAAAAGTAAAAATTATCCAAGCGAATTAATATCTGCACAAAAAATTGAAACTCAGATCACAAATCATCAATTACTCACTAACAATAACTTGTCAAAAAAACAACAATATTTGCACTTTTTTTACTTAATTCCGAAATACACACAAATTTTGATTATTACAAGATCAAAAGCAACTATTCAATCTGATTAAATAAAAGCAAAACTTTTTTTTACTTTTTTTAAGTCTACAGTATCTATTAAGCTGACGCAGAATAATTTATTCAAAAATTTCAAGGTTAAAATCTGCAGCTTATTAACACTTATTAACTTTCTAAAACTATTGATATATTGACTTTATGAATTTCTAACTAAGCATAATTCTGATTGGCCTGATAAAATACTAAACAGTTTAAAAAAAATTGTGAACTACTAGAGTAGTTGTGAGCAATTTATGCTTTATAAAAAAATAAAAGGCATACTGCCTTTATTTCTAATGTTAAATATTTTATATTTTCTCGTGATTATTGAAAAAACTTAAAATGAGTTTTGTGTTGACCTTATACACAAGTGACGGAATGATCATCCTCATCATTGTTCTAACAGTAAAACATTTGATTTTCAGACTTTGTCCGAACTGTGCATTAGAGCTCGTAGAACTTGATGAAAAACTCAGATCTGCGCTATTGTTCAGCTGGTAAAGTAGTTTGAAATTGAAAGCTTTTATATTAGTTTGGTTCACATGAAATGGAGTAATTTGAATGTGAATCAGATTTTATTTAAGTTGGTAAAATAATGTTTGAAAAAAATTGAAATAAAGCAACTGCTTTGTTTTTTAATAAAACACTTGTAATATATTTTGATTAACTATGTCACGCTCTTCCTACTACTTCTACCTCCTACTTACCTCTCCTACCTCTTCCTATTCTTGCTAACCAGAATAACATTAACCCTATTAAGGCTGGGGAGCGCTGAAACTGCCCGCGGTGTTAAAATGCTGTGTGCTGCTCAAAAACTACTTGCACAAATTTTTTCAAATTTTATGACTTTCCTGATTTTTATTCATCTAAAAGTTGGTGCAAGTTTTGAAAAAATTGCTCAAGTAATTTTGGAGTTATTAATAGTTTGTTGACACCTAGTCACTAGTTTTGTGACTATTTCATAAAATGTGAGAAAAAAGCAGCCAAAAGCGAGAAAAAGGCAAATTGTAATCTCTTTATCAAAACAATTGAGACTGAACCGTTCATTAACTATGTTTACTCAAGCACTTAAAAGGCAATAAAACGCTTTCAATCTCACTTTTCAAGGAAAGTTGTTTATGTAGAAAAAGAAGTAACTGTAGATTTAGATTTCTTTTCGTATAAAATTTTATAACAAATTCGGATAAAATCCCGAGCACTTGATTTGGCTTTATTATAAAAGTTGACCTTACAATCGATTATACAATTCAATACCTTTAGTATGATGGTTATTGGAACAGAATATTACTACCATCGGAACTATTCAAACTAAGCGCAAAGAAATACCAAACGAAATAAAGCAAGTGTGTAATAGAGATATTGTTTTTTAAACAGTTTTTTGGAACGAACCTGAAAAAAATATCAACTTCAATTTTTTTATTGTAAACTCTAAAACCAAAGGAAAGCAAAATATTTTAATCTTATCAACAATGCACCCAATTTTTTAAATTTCAAAAAATTAAAAGAAATCCGGCTTTGTACAAGTTATGTGATTATACGAAAAGAGAAACAGACATTGTAGACCAAAAATTACTTTCTATTTGAGTAAAACCAAGTCTCGAAAATGGACCACAATTGCATTTGCATTGCATTTACGTATTTGCTTGATATTTGTCGCATAAATGCAGCAAGTGTATTGGCAATGAATAAACACACGGAGCCGCACAAACAGAAATTGTTTGAACTTGGTATTAGTCTCGTTTTGAAATTAGTAAAACCTTTCATCCAAGGCAAGGTCTAACCCAGTGTTTCTCAACCTTTTTCCGATTGAGGCACATTTTGAAATTTTTAAAAAATCGCGGCACCTTTAGACTATTTTTATTAAATTTTATTTCCAAAATCAGGTGATTACTAAAAAAAAAGTTTTCACCCAGAATTGGGCTCAGATTTCTAGCTCTTGTCCCTAAAATTAGTTATATTCTAAAAATACCGTTGCTCTGGTTGCGGCACAAAATTGCTATCTTTTGAAGTTCGCGGCGCACTTTAGCTAGGAGCCTTAATTTCCGCCCCCAAAATTATGTGATCTCTAAAAAAAAGCTCTTCACCTGCATTCACGGTCTCTCTAGTAAATTTCCTTTCCTAGATCAGTTTTTTCTAAATAAAAACGGTCTTTGCTCCGAGTATTACATATTTTACGTGTAACAAGCGCAATATTCGACGTCCCTAGATAATTTTTTCCGAAATCTTTCGCGGCACATAGGTTGAGAAACACAAATATATGTAGTAACATTGAAGCTGATAATTCAAAATAACATTACAACACTCAACCGTTTTCCTGGACTAGTGAATAATGCGCAATAGCTTGCGGCACCCTAGCAAAACGCAAATGACACTCTAGGGTGCCGCGGCACCCCGTTTGAGAATTACTGGTCTAACCAGTGAAATTCTACAATAAAGTTGATACTAAGTAAAAATGTCGTGAAACCAAATATTTATACCGCTTTTATTATTGATATTTCCTTCTCAATCAGAAAAAAACGTCGGTGTGAAATATGTACATCAGAAATATCAGGTCGGGAATGAAAAAAAAAAGACATTGAAATAGCGCTCCCAATCTTTTGTTCAGCCTGGTAACAGTTTTCAAAAATTCATATAAACAAACTCAAAAAGTATTCAAACAAAATACATTGAGCTGTTCTTGAGTGCAATATTATTCTATGATTGTACTGGTGTTTTTGTTTTTCAAACAATAATGTTGAAATTAGAATTATCAATTGAATAATTTCTATAGCAAAAAAAATATTGGTTTCATAAGTTTTAAACAAAGTTACGTTACTCGTCACAGTTGAAATATACTGTAAGTTGATGGTAATTAAATTACTTTTTTAGAACATTTTAATTTTTTGCAACTCTTACGAAAACTAGGCCTAACTAATTAAACAAGTCGTACAACAATTAAAAGCTAAACATTTACGTCAGAAAACGTCAGCAAAATTTAATAAACAAATATTTTATTAATGAATTAGCGTACTTAACCAAAAGAAAAAAACATTCAAAACAAAAAAGGATTTCTGTAAAATTTAAAAAAATCGATGTAATCAAAAGCAATCACCTCTAAATAAATTAGTCAAGTCGAAATACGTATTCTTTTATAGTGAAGAAAAATTAATGTGAGTTCCTGCGATATGGAACTACAAACACAATTTTTTTGTGTAATAACTTGCTTTCTTTTTATGTCATAAAATTTCTTGCCTTAATGTTCATAAGAGGGAGCGATTTAAAAAAATCATTTGATCACTAGCAAAGGTCGAAGCGTTGTAAACATTAATAAAACCATCTTTCAGCAGATTTGCTTGTGTAGAATTTCTTTCTCTGTAGACAATAATAATCTTGCCAAGTGGATTTCAGGTGTCAGCATTCTTACTTTTAATTTTTCAGCCAATTTACAAAAATTGATTACCCTTTAAAAACTTGCTTTTTCAATCCCAAATGATGTTTAAATACAACGTTTAAGTATCTATTTAAAAGAGTATAAAATTTCCTTTCTATACAAACTTGAATAACAATTCTAGCGCTAATAATTGTCGAGATATAAGCAAGCAAAGAGCGCGGGCATTTTCAGCCCCCTTCAGTCGTACAAAGTTTCCAAAAAGCCCAGTCTGAATAGGGTTAAGACACCACAGGAGAACGCTACGTGGATTTCGCAGATAATCAACTAGACTGTTGATTGGAGCTTTTATGAGTTTTGAACTGGCGGGCCCTGGCAATCTAGGTCAGGTGGGTTTTATATTATAAGCTAATTAACTAGAAAATTAAAAATGCAGTTAGTTTTAGTAAAAATAATACGTAGTTAAATTAGTCAAGCAAATAATACAATTCCTGTGGCGTCATAGAAGAAAAAATATAAGAAATGCAAGTATGGAGGTTTGCATTCATTTAAAAATGAGGGAAGGCGAGGCGAGTTTGGTGTGTTGAAAAAGGTACAAAAGTAAGAAACTCCATAAAGCAACAAAAGCAAAAGGGGGAGCACTACCAGCCCCACGAGGCAGAAAGGAAAAGCGAGTGAAAGACAGTACGAATGATAGCAAGAGGCACAAGCGGACCAAGACGGACAAGAGAGTACACAAAAGAGAGGGGCGATTAAATGACTGTGAATCGTATTCAGTGATGATAATTCTCTAAATACGTCATTGCAATATTGAACTAGTTTTTTCTGTTTGATTTTTTCTCTTTTCAAATTTTTTTTTATTTTATAAATATGTTAGTACAGGCTACGGAATAAAACAAGAGGACAAGAAATTAATGACCATAAGGGCAACACTAAACTGTCAGGGCATTATAATCTGTTATTAAAAATGCAATTTTGATAAAAAATGTTAACCAAACTTATAATGATGAACAACATATATTTTCCAGTAAATACTAACAGCGAGTGTTTTGTACATTTTGTAGAATACAAAAACGTAAAAGCAGTAAAGTGAGAATTTGAAAAGTATGTACAGCTACAATTTAAAATGTGTTATTTAAGACAATGACATACAAGTTGGCACAAACGATTGCACATTGGTAAACAATGACTGCAATACTCCTAATTTAATAACAACCTGCCAGTTCAGGGTTAGCCCTCATTTCCAGATATGATGATGATACAGGGTTCCTATTATTTCCGCAATCTCGCTCATCACTATTATCATCACAATCTTGTTTCCCATCACATATCTGATCAATATTGATACTGACTTTGTTTCCTGCTTGGCAAACAAATCGCCTAGGACAGTTCAACTCTTCGAATCCTTTAAAGCAGTTCGTTTTATTGGAGATGACATAAAAATCATCTTCTATGCCATCACAATAACGATCGCCAATGTTATAATCGATGTGACAAGTGTCATTACAAAACTCAGGTGGGTTTTCACAATTACATTCATCATTGAGATCACTACATTCTGGTCGACCATCACATAATGTTGCTAAACGACTGTCTTCCATTCTTGTTTGACATGTTTTTGTAGATATTGCGATGTCAAAATTTAAGTTGATAATGCTTTTATAGTCCAAAGATAAGTTGAAATTATGTTCACTTTCGTAATCAGCATGAAACAAAGGACAGGAAGGAAACCTTTTTTTACATAAACTTAAGTTAAAATTATCTTCACACAAACACTCGTCAGACCAATCATAACAATCAAATATACCATCACACACTTGCTTGGATGAAATCAACAAACGTCGATCAAAACATTGAAAACAAGAGTTGTTTTTGCAAAGATCAGATTCGTCACTGCACTGTGCAACATTGTCATGCAAATTCCGTTGAGGCAAAACACATTTTCGAGATGAACCAACACCGACACATTTAAAGCCATGTTGGTTTTGAATTTCATCACTTTTGTCAAGACAGTCAAATATGCCATCACACAATTGAAATGTTAGCCCTAAACGACCATCATCACATTGAAATGCACGATTACATTGTTTAGTAGAATTATCCGTGCAGTTCGAGACGCAGATAAGATCAGTTGCATTGCAATCGGAAGTAGAACAGAGAAGAGATGAAGCATTATAACAAGTTAGGCTATCACAAGAAATAAGAGAATTAAGGTTACATTGCGATACGTTATTTAATCTGTTTATTGTGACATCACATTGACCACAATTTACGGTTTTTTGAACTTGATAATTTTCATCACTTCCATCAGGACATTGTTCGATTCCATCATTTTGTTGCTCGATTGGAATGCATCCAGTAAATCTCGTCCCAAATGATGATTGGTATCCTTTGCAATCAACAGGATTGTTTCTATAGCACTGACATCGAAATTCATTTTTATTGCAAAAACAGTTCAATTCATCTGATTTGTCAGTGCAATCATAATATTGATTGCATTTATCTGCAAAATAAAAATGGGTGAAAAACACGAGTCAGTGTAGAAAACGTAGGCGTATTTAATAGCTTAATCGTAGATTTTAATTTAGTTTTAATTAGATTTTAAGAGATTAATAGATCATTAAACCCTAGTAAAGCTTTGAGTTTTGATTTAAAGATCAGTCTTAGCTCTCCTTCTTTTTAACATCTATCTGCACAATCTGCTTCCAAAATTTTGCCTATGCCTTGCGATTTAGCATTGTTTTTCTCTTCTGGAAACTGGAAGGACTTGAAGAGAACTTTAAATCACGACAATACTGCACTTTCATTCAAGGGTGCTTAAAAAAACATTTTTTCAGGGGCTTCAAAAATAAGAAAAAGCAACTTATTATTTAAAAAAGCATATAATTTTTTAACAAGATTTTTTCGCTGAAAACGGTCACGATGCTATTCCGAATCTCGACCGTTTTGAGCACAACACTTTAGTGATGACTAAAGAAGGAGATCATCACTTTCAATCGAGTCAATAATCTTTACTTTCGTCTTAAATTTAAGGTGCAGACGAAAATAACAATAAAAGTTTTCACCTTCAATCTACCTAACATTTTGGTCAATTTTCCAAATGATTCTGTATCCACCCACTCAATCCTGCAAACTGGTCTTGAGCGATTACATTCGTCCATGCGTAAGTATCGTCTCGCTCTTTCACCATATGGCGAGTGCAGCACCGTTGAATAAACCGCACACCAGGCGTTAATAACGTGTCCCATACATCAAGTACTACATGGAGCACGAGGTCTGAAGGTGTTGGATGACAAAACTCGATGCTAGGTTAACACCATTACTGCCAGTATCTGATCCGGACAGTACAGCAGCCTGGGGTAGTAAAAGAATAAAACTTCGGTCTAATCCTGTTTGTGTCTGACCTGGAATAGATGCCCTTCTAAATGACAATGAATAGCGATTTATTGTATATTTCACTTTAACCGAAACATTTTATTCGGGTAAGTTTTTCTTTTCAACAGTGAGGTAAGAATACTTTTTTATATTTTTATTTTAATCTTCACTTGACTTTCATTAAAAAAATGGCTTGGTGACCATGAAAGTGATATATTCTTAAGTTTTATTTTACGGTCAATAGGAAAAACACAGGTCGGCCGTAACTTCAAGTGATAACATTTTTTTGCCTTCAACGTACGTTGTAAATTATTTAGAATTTGTGTGTTTAGAATTTTGAAAATTAATCTAGATTTCTACGTTTTTCTAGAAGGTTAGAAATTTTTCTGTATAAAAACCAAATGGTTTTTTTCACTCTTTTCAAATTTTACATCTGGCGTTTATCCTAAGTTTAAGTTTTAGGCTTAAATTTTCAGATAAATATTTTTTCTGAAAGACAAAATTAAGTAATAAATTTTTGTCGGTCTTTAAGAAATAAAAAAGTTTATTTGTGAAACTATCTAGAAAAGGGACGTCTAGCCTACGGGCCAATCAATGTTTTTTTGTGGCCGACTGCTTACTCAAATTTTTTAGTTATATTTTATAACTTTATAGAATTTGATTTAACTACTGTCATAGTAACGTACAACGAAACAAAGTGAATACATCAGTTGATTTCTGAGCGCCATGTTTGTGTTATTTCCAAGCATTTTTTGCAATGTCAAGTACTAGTTGGATCAAATTTTAGTGGTAGTAAAAATAATACCTTAACAACAATGCGGAGAGATTTAGAATAAGATTAAAGTAGTAGCAGCACTACTGGTAGTGATATAAAAGGGCAACTTGTTGATTTATCAAGCGCTTGGAAAGAGTTCAGACATTTTTAGAAATCCAATCGAGGAATTTAAATTCCGATCAGGGGCCAGGGTTCTACCGGTATCCAAGAAAAGTTTTGCTACTAGTCGGCGAAGCTGAACTGGCTGGTTGCCTGAAAGTATAGGTAAGTGGTCCGTTCGAGTGGGACACAGACATTCACTGACAATGCGCAAGACGCCATTCATGACTCTGTTTATAAGGTGAGTATGAGTGCTGCAACACCAGAATGGTGCGCAATATTCAGTTGTTGAGTAGACCAGAAATAGGGCAGTTGTGTCCAGTGTTTTGGCACCACACCTCATCTTGATTCTGAACGATACCTCAACAGTGTGACACGCAAAGATAGTTTTTTACGCAATACCTCTAGATGGCAAAAAATGTGAGTAATCTTTCCAGTTTTACATTAAAATAAAAAGGGTTAAAACAAAATAGAAAAGGCTTATTGTTGTTGTAAAATTTTGCTCAGGTTGGGCTTCTCGGTTATTTAGATGCTGCTGCTAAGTCTGGAATGATTCAAATGATAACGAAAAGCTGCCGCTAACGTAGTAGTGTGACTGAGTTTTAGCTTCCAATTTTGGAGATACGCTAAAAGTGTAGTCATGTCTTGCTCGACTTAAAGTCCCCTCAAAAACGTTCCAATTTTCAAAGTAGTACAACAGTGCTAGATCTGCGTAGGTAAACGTTCTGGAAATCGTAGAAGGCAAGTCGTACACATACTGTAGGTGTTGAAAAGAAGGAGGGTCAAGATCGATCCCTAAAAAATGCTGTTTTTCAGACGGTGTAGCCTAATTTGATTGTGGTAGTAAGGATGAAACGTCGGTTTTAGACAAGTTCTATAATCATTCTGACCATGTTTTTATCCAACAGAAGCTTCAGCAACTTGGAAATAAGGCCACGGTGCCAGACAGTGTCACATGCTGTTGTCAGATCAACAAATCGACACTAAACTGCCACTTAGATTTCTCATAGTTAATCAAATTTAAATTTATATTTAAATACTCATTATTTGGTTATGGCATCTAATACTAAAAACAGAAAATTTTATACACTGTACGAATATTTTGTGGCCTGTCAAATATACTTAAATTCATAATTTTACCCATTACAAAAAAAGGTTGGACATCTCTAATCTAGAAAAAACAAGTGGCGTTTTAAAAGCATTGCTTTTTTATAGCTCATTAAAGCATAACATTTCAATGATTCAACATGTTATTTATTTACCTATCAAAAAAAAAAAAAGTTATCATAAAATAAACAAGCATTATTGTCATTGAAATGGCAGTTTTACTTTATTGCAGTAAGTTTCGGCAAAGACAATCTCTTGTTCAGAAAATGCTTAATCTTTTTAGAAAGACATACAATTTTGTGTGTAATATCAAACGATCGTTTGCTGAACTTTTTTGTTATGCTGTCTATTACGCTGGTTTTAAGTTTTGTTATCTTAATTGAGCAAAGCAATTGTCCAATGCATCAAAAACTCGACTTGGTCGTTCTAGTTAGTTGGAAATCTCTAATGTTAAAGAATCGATTCAGATTTGTATTTTCTGAATAAAATTTGTTGTTAATAAAATCAAGATTTTGATTTTGTTTAATTTTATATCAAATGATATTGATTCTTATAAGCGTAAATACAAAAAAAAAAAAACCTTACCAATATATTTTGAAACATTGTTTTATTCAGGACGTTTTGGAATTATAACTCATTCACATGATCAACTGCGTTTAACTCAGTTGATATTAAAATGAGTCATAATTCCGAAACATCCTGAATAAAACAATGTTTCAAAACATATTGGCTTTAATTTTTATCCTAAAATCTTACCAGACTCACGGTAGCAAACTCTACCTTTTCCCTCACAGGTCATATTTCCTAGTTTGTTACAATCACAAGGGATGGGTCCCAACCATGATGATGAACATTGTTGTGAACAGTTTGCTTCATCATGAGGACTGAGCCAGGGACAGTCTATATGTCCATCGCATCTCCAATAATCAGCACACCTGAAGCAATAACCATGTCATTGCATTATAATTGTGAATTAGATAAAATAGAATTAATGCAAAAACCAAAAATAAACTTTATAGTGCCAAAAAAAGTTTAAATCATTGGATGGTGACTGGTCAGTTGATCCAAAAAAAGATTCGGTTTTTATTGTTTTTTTTACTCGACTTTTACGATATTCCTAAGTTCCAAGTTTCTTTTTTTTACTTTCTTCAATCGTAGCAAAAAAAGTTCCAAAAAGTCTATAAGCAATAAATAAATTGTAGAATTTGTACAAAAGCTATAAAACGATTATAGCTATAATATTATAGCTATGAAGCCATATTGCTTTCAGCATCGTGAAGTCATATGTTGTCCTCAATTTGGAAAACTCTTAACGACGAGATTTGAGTAATTTGATTCAATATTTTACTTTGATCACAAAGTGTGTCGTCCTGAACAAAATGACGTGAATTGCCATCTCTGACCAAAAACAACATTCAAAAAAATACTCCGAATTGTTTTCACAGTTGCCATAATAACGTGTTTTTTGATTTTACAGTTGTACTTTTTAGAGATAATTTTCATTTAAAACTGCTCTTTAAAACTTTTGGTAGAAAAAGAAAAATTAAAAATCGGTAGAAAGGAGAATGCCAACATTTCTAACTACTTTTTGAATCTTGAATCTAAGCAAAGTAAATTCAAATGAATAAATTAAGTGTAGTTTGCTAACTAATGTAGTGACGCAACTGTTAAAAGGAAAGATACGAGAAAAGTTAATTATGAGAACACCAAAAACGGCAAAACAAATAACTTTACTAAGGAAGCTGTAGCCAGTGAAGTGCAATATGTTCTTCTTGAAAGTGGCAATGTAAAACCACTAATATCTTACAGATTGAATTCTGCAAATTTTGGTTTAAGCAAAGCAATTGGGAAATAAAAGAGCTGTGAACCTCTTAGAAACGCCAACAATTCTATGCAGGGTTTACAACGGCCCAATTTTGGATTTTGGAAAACTCTTAACAATGAGATTTGAATAAATTGATTCAATATTTCACATTGATTACTAAGTGAGTGGCCCTAAACAGCATTACGTGGATTTACTTCTCTGATCAAAAACAACCTTCAAAAAAATACCTCGAATTGTTTTCACAGTTGGCATAGTAACTTGTTTTTTTGACTTTACAGTTGTACCTTTTAGAAATAATTTTCATTTAAAACTGCTGTTTAAATCTTCCGGCAGAGAAAAGAAAATTAACTATTGGTAGAAAGGAAGCTGATAAGCCACACAATGAGGATATGGGAAGGAATAATTGAAGCCAGGCTAAGAGATAGAGTAGAGATCAATGAACAGCAATATAGATTTATGCCAGGAAAGGAAACCACCGATTCCATGTTTGCTTTAAGAATGTAAATGGAAAAGTACAGGGAAGGTCAAATAGAGCTTCATCGTGCATTTTTGGACCTAGAGAAAGTGTATGACAGGGTTCCAAGAGAATACGAGTTGTGGTACTGTATGAGAAAATCAGGAATGCAGGAAAAGTATGTGAGACTTGTACAGGATATGTATGAGGGAAGCGAAACAGTGGTGAGATGTGCAATAGGAACTGTAGAAAGTTTCAAGGTCAAGGTCGGACTACACCAGGAATCAGCGTTAAGTCCATTCTTGTTTGCAATGATTGTGGGTGGGATAACGGATGAAGTAAGGAGAGAACCACCATGGACGATGCTGTTTGTTGATAATATTCTGATTTGAGAAGAGACCAGGGAAGAAGTGGAGCGGAGACTGAATGCTGGAGGTACGCGTTAGAAAGAAGAGGGATGAAAGTAAGTAGATCAAAGACAAAATATCTGTGCATAAATGGAGGAAATGACAACGAAACAGTGAAAATGGAGGATACAAAAGTGCCAAGAGTAAAGCATTTAAGTATTTGGAATCAACAGTGCAAGAAAGTGGTAATTGTGAGAGGAAGGTAAAGAGGAGAGTACAGGCAAGATGGAACGGATGGAGAAAAGTATTGGGATTAATCTGCGACAGAAGTTTACCAGCTAGAGTAAAAGGAAAAGTGTACTGTGCAGTAGTGAGACCAACGATGGTGTAAACGGTGGCGGTTACAAAGAAACAAGCAGAAGAGATGGAAGTTGAAGAGATGAAAGTGTTCAGATTTGCAATGGGAGTGACAAGAAAAAATAAGATTAGAAATAAGTACATCAGGGGTACAGTTAAAGTAAAACGGTTTGGAATGAAGATGATGGAGGGCAGGCTGAGGTGGTATGGACATGTCATGAGGAGAGACCAAAAGTACGTAGGAAAAAGGGTGATGAAAATGGAGTTAGCGGGAAAGAGGAAAAGAGGAAGACCAAAGAGAAGATTTTTAGATGTAGTAAAAGAAGATACGGGGAACGTTGGTGCAAGGGAGAAGGACATTAAAAACAGGACGGTTTGCAGAAACATCATACGCTGTGGCAAACCCTGATCAAAGGGAAAGGCCGAAAAAAGAAGAAGAAGAAGAAGAAGGTAGAAAGGAGAATTCCAACATTACTAATAACTTGTTGAATCTTGCATTTAAACAAAATGAATTCAAATGAATAAATTACGCGTAGTTTTTTGACTAACATAGTGACACAACTGTTAAAAGGAAAGCTAAGAGAAAAATTAATAATTAAAACACCGAAAACGGCAAAACAAATAACTCTACTAAAGCAAAGCAATTGGAAAATAACAGAGATGTAAAGCTTTTAGAAACGCCAACAATGCTATGCAGGGCCTGTAAAGGGCCTTGTGAAAGCACCTTTGGAGAATTGGAAACCGGAGCGGTTTGTTAAAACTTTCAAAAGTTTTCTTGAAAAAATGTTAAAGTGAGGAAATTCTTTTGTAAAGCTGTACGCTTTGTCGTAGCATCGTATTGAAGTTTGCTTCATCAAAACTTGGACTAGCACACACCTGCTGAAATTCTTCATGGTCGCCACCAAAAAATGTATTGTATTTGTTTGCGCTTGTACCGTGTAATGACGTATGTAAATCTGATAATAGAATTGATCAACAAGCATTCCCAAACAAACCTAAATATGCTGTTGGTGATTGTGTTTTTGCTTGTAATTACGCATCTGGCGCTAAATAGTTTCTTGGTATTGTAACAAACATTATTAGTTTTGTGTATATTGTACGTACTGAGCGTGGTTTGTGGAAACGTCATCAAAATCCATTATATTCTAAATTTTTATGAAGATTTTCTTTCATAGAATGAATCTAGAAATACTACTGAAATTGAACAAGTTGTTTTACCACCTCGAAACGATTGTGATACTTTGCCCGACTGTGAACTTAATAGATCGGCTGATAAACGTTATCTTACACATATCAGGTAACGCACTGATTTTTATCAAGCCAGATTTTTACAATTTTGTGATGTCTTATTTTGTTAGGGAGGAATGTTATAGATTTCGGTTAGATCCAAACCTTTATATTGTAATTGATTGTTATTGTAATTATTGGTATTTCGCTTATTTACTTCGTACAACAAAACTGTTTCGATTTTGTGGTTTGAACTTTGTTGGATTAACTTTTGTTGATTAATGTATAAGAATTGTACTTCGGTAAATACAACATTTTAAGCTGAAAATTTTTTGTATCACAAAGTTACAAGATTAAAAAAATTATTATCAGAAAAAAAAAGTTATTTGGTTATTTTTGATGCAGCAAATAACTTTTGTGCCGATTTTCTTTTAGGCTATTTTTTTGACAATTAACACTAGAATGCCCGGGATTTATATTAACCTAGAATGCCCGATGGAGTCATTTTGATTCCCTGCCATTTCTTGTGTAACATTGCTGTTATTATGGCTGTAGAATAGCTTTGTAAGACAGCTCATTTAGTGATTTTTCTATAATCATTGTATTGGGCAAACCCAAACAACAAAACAACAATACAAAATAGCAAAAAGTCTTAGACTGCCAAAAAAGGACACTTATTATTGTGAAGAACTGCATTTCACACACAGACGTACGATTTTTGCAGTACACTTTCCGCACAGTAATTTGCTACATTCATGGCACGTGCCAACTGTGCGATTCTTCTTACATTCACCCTTCACCTGGCAGTATTTTTTCATTTTACCATGTCCTTCATCCAATTTTTCTTCCTGCAAACGTCTTTTCTTAGTGTTGCTCCTTTCATCTATGTGAGGCCCAGCTAGGTCCTCAGCCAGTTGCTAAAGAAAAACTCTTCTGGGTATGTTGTTCTTTGTGACCTCCTTGTAAGCGATCCATGCATTTATAGCCGCCAAGTCGAATGAATAGGCCATCTTCTGGTGGAAATTCTAACCGAGTATTTTCTTGCCATTTGATCCACAATATCAACACCATATTTTGTGTCATTGTAAGCTTTGACACTTTCTGGTGTCTTTTTGGCATTCTCAGCAATGGTGATGTTTTGTTGGAGGGTGCTGAAAAGAACCACATTTTTCCTGGCCTTTCCTTGATAAACAGTCATTGTTACGTCACCAGATTTATATAGTGTAGTGGAGTAAAGTGGCTCTTTCATGTGCTTCACCACTGCAGGTACTTCCTTGCGGATTCTGTTAACTGTTCCCAGTAAACTGGTTTTGCATTTTTGCAAATCTGTGGCCAGCTTCATTGAGGTAAAATAATTGTCTGTTGTTGCGTTCCTCCCTTTGTTGAGGTACGGTTTCAACAACCGCATGACGACCTGGACGGAGACACATTCATCTCTAGAGCGAGTCTCGTCTCTGCCAACGTATGGAAACCCGTTTACCACATACTTAGAATCTTTGTCTACAGCCAGCCAATATTTCTATCCGTACTTGTCAGGCTTTGACGCCATGAACTGCGTGAATGGACATCTGCATTTGCTGGGGAAAAGCTGTTCATCCACAGTAATGAAAGCGCCAGGTGTGTAACATGAAATACAGTTGTCGATGAACCTGTTTCACACCACCGAAAATAGAGCAAATCTATCTGTTTTCAACCTTTGAGAACGATCCGACTTTGTGTCAAAGCGGAGAAAACGTAAAATTTCGCTGAAACGGTTTCTTGATATTGCTTTTTTACACAAGGGTACGCCCCAGTTTTCAGTCCACAGAGTATAATATAGCATGTCATTTGAACCTGTTACTCCTCGTGTGTGCATGACAGCAATAAATGCTAGCAATTCATTGTTTGTTAGAGAAAATTCTTCGTTTCCGGTTTGTCTATGAGCTTCAGTAATGGTGCACGTACGGATGTGTTAAAGTATAAACTTATCAATAAATAAAAGTCAGGCACTCGCAGGACTTCCAGCCTGTATGTTTTTACGCGCGTAACTCGAAGGGCCAGGGCATTCCTTCAGAATATTATGACTTGCAAGTCTGCCTGTGGACTGCTCACCGACTTGTACCTTCTTCCATTTAGTGCCATCCTTTGCAGTCAACAGTGTATCATCCTCCTCCTCGCATTCCAAAGCACTTTGCAAACTGCTTGTGCATGTATCTTGGTTACCTAACACAAAAAACAAATGTAACTTAAAAAAACACAAAAATAGAGATATTACAACTTCATCTGCATCACGTACCTGCTGCATTCACATTCTCATCTTCACTAGAAGAGCTAGATTCATCTGCTTCTGGTATGAAATCATCATCTGCATCAAGGCTGCAGCTTTCATCCCCATATTCAGACACATCCTTACGAATATCATTTAGCACAGACAAAACTTCTCTAGCTCTAAGACCTCGTCTTGTAGACATACTCAAAAACTGACTGCTTCAAGTTTCAAACTAAACGCAGCTACGATCGGACTGTACTTGCAATCAGAACCACGCACAGCAAGTCAAAACAAAGATGATAATCCGCTTATCTATAGGGCATTGTTGACACACTAAAGACAATAGAGTGACAATTCACTCACAATGTCGCAACCAAACGAGCTATTGTATTTTGACACTGATAAGAGAGTGATAAAGCTTTTGCAAAGATACTTGACAGCTGAGAAGCCTTCAAGCTGTTTCAAAAATACAATTGGCTTTTTAAATTGAATTTCTGCTTCAAAACACAAAAACAGTATCATTGCCTTTTGTCCACAAACTACTTTTCTAAGCATCTCTATACAGGGAGTCAAAATAACTCCTTCGGGCATTGGAGGTAAATATTAAAAAAATCATTTTTAGAGCTGATAAAACCTCATGCTATTCCAAGAGAGTGTTAGGCAGTACTAATGATGAAAAGTCACGGGAGGATTTTTCCTGAAAGTAAGCAAGTGAAAAGATATGCAAAGGCAAACTATCCAAAGGAGTCATTTTGAATCCATTGGGCATTCTAGTGTTAATTTTCCCAATTGCAGCTTAAAGAGTTTTATGCGTCCGTCCTTGGTTGTTCTAGGATATTGGTTTTTAAATTCTTTGAGACGCACCCATTTTTTTTAAGCATACAAAACTTTCTATCCGCTCTTTCTCATGAAAACAAAACTCCTTTTCTTTTTATGCAAGTAAAAGTTGCACCCCCTCTTCCTCATGCAAGCAGAACTCGCGCCGCCTTTTAACAACAAAATTCATTTCATTCATTCATCCATTCATTCATTCATTCATTCATTCATTCATTCATTCATTCATTTATTCATTCATTAATTAAAAGCGAAACTCAAGCGATTTCATTAAATTCTCCAATTTCGGCCCAAATTCAAGATGAAGACTAAACATAAAAGTCTTCACTTTTCATCAGCGTCCAATCCACTCTGAATTAATGGCTTAGTTTGAAAAATTTGTTGTTTCAGCTATCAACTTACTCACCAGCTCGTTACTCGCTTCCGCCTGAAAAGCCTTTTACGCCTCCCAGTTTAAACACCTTGGTTCCTGGTAGTTTTAAGAGCGGTTGTAATGTTTGCGTAAATAATCACAAAATTTCAATTAGGAAAGCAGTTTAATTGAATGCGACGTAAATTTTTGAGAGAAACGTTGTTCATAGTTTTGTTCATTTTCGCAAAGCAAAAATAAAGTATTTACCTACGATTATCGTTTCCGCTGAGGCAGTCACGCTTTCTATCATGAGTTGAATTTTTCGAAATACATTGATGCAGATTGTCGTATACATTTCCACCTTCAATGCGACGACTGCATTGAAATTGATCCTTTGAACAAGAACATTCTATTTCATCGGAACCATCTTCGCAATCTTTAACGCCGTCGCACATGAATTTTGTTGGAATGCAATGACGTAATCTATTTATTCTTTAAATTTATAAAAATAATTGTAATCATAAGTCATGGTATTAACTCAATCAAACTAATTAAAAATATTTTTTCACAAAACTTTATTATCAAACAATTCAATTGATAATTTCAATGTAATTCAAATATTTGAATATAGTTCTGAGCAACTAATTGTTACTCGAGCTTCTGTAAATGTTTAGATGTGCATTTCAATAATGATTTACATTGATAAAGCTTAATGTGATCACAAAATTGGTTTTGATGTTTTTTCTGCAAACGCATCCAAAGTGCAGTTTTCGAATGTTTGAATATTGTAAAGCAAATTGATGAAACAGCTTTTTATCAGTTTGATGAACTTTTTACGTGTTTATTTAAATTGAAACTTTAATTTGATTGTCGTCGTTATCAGCAAAAGCATCCACTTCAAGTCAGGCACAAACAGGACTAGGGTCGAGGGTTGATCGTTTTCCGAAACTAGGTTGCTGTACTTTCCGAATCAGATGGTGGAAGAGATAATGTTAAGCCAGTATCGGGTTTCGCCATCCAGAACCATCAGATCTCTTCCTCCATGTAGTATTGCAATTTTATATGAACATTCAATTTACAATTAATAAAAGTTGCTCTGAATATTAATTATAAAATCTTTTACTTTGAATGCCTTGTTTTTTAATTTTTTTGATAAATTTACTTATTTTTATCTAACGAATATTTTGAAGACAGACATCAGAACACGACGTAGGTTATTTGGATACAAGAAGATTTATTCTCGAAACCAATTAAACATGTTTTTTTTCAGTAAGTAGCATTATGTTGAAAAGGAAAAGAAAATAATCTGGACATTAGTAACTTATTAAACAGTATTAGCCTATTTTAGATTGTTTATGGCATCGTCATAAAACTATTGGCTGTACTATGTTGTTTGCTATGCCATAAACGACTTTAATGTCTTGATTTAATTGTATTATACTTTTACTGATTTTTGATCAATTTTGTATCTAGAAATCGCCTCGAGTTAGAAATGTGTTCCAGCAGAATGCGTTAATCTATTTTTTTTAAACTTTTAGTGACAAAAGCAATTTTATTATAAAGAATGCAATAACTTCGCTGTCGTTAAAACGGTGCAAACTAATTGCTCCAATGATCAATTTTGAAATTGCCATACCCTTTTTGCTTTACTTTCATTGTTTTTCTAGAGTTGTGTCATTAGAGAAAAATGTAGAAATTGGCATGCTTCAAGTCAGGGGTGGGTAAATTTTTAGCTCGAGGAGTGTATTTGAAAGTTGATTTTATTTGAGGGCCGCACTATAGTAATCTCTAAAAAAAGTCTTTATTTTGAATCTGCTTAAATTATATGAAGGGATTTTAAAAAAAATAATAAAAAAACCATCGCTTTCGGACATCAGTCCAAATTTTGAACATTGATTGAAAGGGGTTCCTTTAAAATGTACAGGTCGGCGTGGTTGGCGTGGTCAGCGTGGTCAGAGTGGTTGGGATGTTCGGTGTGGGGAGGTTAGGTTGTCGAGGTTGACTGGGTTATTATTGTTGAAATTTGTAATTATTATATTTGTAATGTTATATTTGTAATGTAAATAAGTGAAACAATCATTCAGTTTTGAGAAGTTGGCTGGTTTGGCTATAAAAATATTTAAATTTTGTTAAAACTGACTGTATATTTGTAATGTAAATAAATACAAAAAGCATAATTATTTGGCAAGATTTGCGTGGACGAGGTTGGTGAAGTTGACTTGCTTTGATATGTGGGGACTGGGATAAGGTTGGTTAGATTAACTAGTCCGGGAAAGCTTACTTATAAGTTGATAAGTTTTTTTCAAAACTAAAATATTTATTATTTCTATTTTGTACATTAATTTAGATTAGGCCTACAAATACAATTGGCTCAAGTAAATTTAAACATTCCAAATCAACCTTGCCAACCTAGCCAACCACGTCGACCACGCCAACAAGTCAACCACGCCGATCTGTACATTTTAAAGATACCGATTGAAAATCATAATTTATTTTTAAAGATTATCACGATTGAAAGTGAAGAGAGACTAAAGTTATTTGCTTGAGGCTTTCGCGGCCCGCACAGAACTTCGAAATAACTTAAATTGAGACAAATTTCGGTTCTTTGAGCTGCTTCTTTTTTTAGGAGGATAAAATTCTTCCATGTAGCAGATGATAAAATTTTTTTTTAACAGTCAAATCACTGCAAACAGAAGCTATTTAATACAAGACGCCGCAGTAAGCACTTTCTGAATAGATGATAGAAAACGTTTGATAAAGACCGTGAATAAACTAGTCCTGGTTTAACTCTTAGCCTTTTCATGTGGTTATGTCTTACAGAAAGTCGCTTGGTTTACTTTTATTTTTTCTTTGATGCCAAAAAGTTGGCTTGATTTAGAGATATTCAATTTTGTAAAAACAAAATTGATGGAAACATTTAAACCGAAATAAAACTTTTTGTTATCTGCTAATGCAGCGTCTGAAATCTTAAGCCTCGAGTTGCTTTTTTGCAGGTTCTAAAATAGTCCAGTAATGTTGAGATGATAATAAAGCTGCTGGATAAAACTAAAACAATTGATTAACAACTCTATCAACAAAAATTTAAACGATAATATCTGAGCTACATTTTACATTTTACTTACCTCAAGTCCCAGTCCGGATTTTCACAGTTG
This sequence comes from Diplosoma virens, assembly GCA_963680785.1. Taxonomy (NCBI): domain Eukaryota; kingdom Metazoa; phylum Chordata; class Ascidiacea; order Aplousobranchia; family Didemnidae; genus Diplosoma; species Diplosoma virens. Next base: position 40,617,175 of record OY796892.1, on the reverse strand, counting down.
CAATTAAACTCGCCCGAGCAAGTCAAATAATGACATTGAACGGGAAAAACAATTTTAAGTAAACACACATGTGAAGTAGAAACAAACGATTATGACTAAAATGGAAACAAGATCCGTTAATTTTGATGACAAATGGATGCTTTTGTATACCAGTGCTGATTTTTGTATATCTTAATAAACAAATTAGGAGCAATTCACAAGCACAAGCTCTAGGTGGCAAGGCTGTGTGCTAGACTGAATTACTTGGATATTAGGGATTTACATGTTGGGCTTTAAAGTAAAGGAAGGTTAAAAATGTAATGACATTGCTCATTAAGCATTAATCTTGTCAATAGTTTTAAATATTTAATCGATGATAATAATTAAAACCAAAAATCAACGATATATTTTATTTTAAACAAACACTTTGTTGGTCAGCATCAAACCGACATTTTCATAGATGTTAAACTGTTCCCAATAACAACTTCTTAAAAGCTTTTCATTTCTACCGGAGGTGATACACTCAACGTGGAAAAGTACATGAGTTACTTGATTAATTGCCACCGACATCAAATTACGTAAAGAAACAACAATGATAGAGCATTTAATGACTAAACCCAACAACTTTAAAACTATCTACGTGTAATTGTAAAACACAGAAAGAAGTCGCACAATTGAAATATCAAATAAGCAAACTAAACCAATTAATTCTTATCAGCTCAATGAAACAAATATGACACACTTTGACTGCCTGAATAAAAGGTCTTTTGCTTACAGTAAAAAAATCTGAAAAGCTCAATTCTTTTGTGGGATATCACTTGTTTCAGTCTTGTCTTTAAACATTTTCGGAGAAAAAGTAAAAATAAAAAGAACTGTGAAATTTTTGCCCTGGCCAAATGGCTGATTTGAAAATATACATTATTGTATTAGGCTTACAAAGGTAGCTTTTAAAACATTTAAAACATTTTATGTTTGATTATTGTAAGAAATTAATGTTTAATTGAAGCTGCAATAGCCAATTTTTGAACATTCTTATGACTTTTATGCTATTTGTTGTCAAACGTACTACAACATAAGTGTGTTAATGGGAAGATAAAGTCTATTTTTACGTAATATTTGTGCAACTGGGAAGACAAAGGTGCATTTTTGCATAATTTCTTTTACTTGGCATAAAATATTGTCTTTGGTTAAAGATGAAAACGAAGCACCGGCACTGGCACTGCACCAGCCAAAGCTGTGTATTAGTTGAGCGACAAATAACCACTGACCATAATATTTATGTCACATATCATTTTTGTTTACATACTTAGGACCAGTCCAGGCCTGTTGGAATGAGCTAGCTCCAAACAGCTTGGGTCAAGCTCAATTGCCTCAAACTGGTGTTGAGCGATTTCATTCGTCTATGTACAAATGGAGTCTCACTCTTTGACCGAGTGACGCCATAGACTGCTTTTGTTCCATTGCTACACCTTTTAATAATAATTAATTTAAGAAGTTTGGCCCAATTTAGTGATTTTGATTGTTGCCTCTTATGGTTAGCTGATTTATATAAACAGCGTCGCTTTTTTTATTCATTCATTTGATTGCTATAAGGTTTAGAAATGGTTTTGCGTGTACCTATGTTTATGCTGTTTAAGGGTCAGTGTTGACACTTTGAAAATTAATTCTGCAGAAAGATAGAATTGCTTTAGTCTGTACAGTTGACGTACGATTAAGTTTAACAACAGCCATTGGGATGCTAATTTATTCTTGCAGTTAGTCAGTATGAAGTTGCTTAGCGGTTATTTGCAATTATGGGCGTTGTAAATTGCTTTAAAGTTTGATAAAGCTTGAGAGTCAAGATTTTACGAGAATTGATCAAGTTCGTTTGATTTTTCTAAGATATTTTTTTATGTCAGAAACCATGATTTCTTTCTATCTGTAGAGATAAGTTTTATGGCGAATTCATTCGTACTTAGCCAGAACTAACTGTTTTCAGAACTTTAATTTTGCGGCAAGCTATTTCTTGAGCCTACATAAATAAAAATAAAGATAACTTTACTTCAACGCAGATATTTGGGTTACCTAATTTAACTGATCCTTTCGAATTCCCGAGTAAAGTTGTGTTATTTGGGAATCGTCCGTCAGTGAATCAGATTTGTTTGAGAATGTTGAAGTAGAACTTATAGTTTGGAAATGGCAACTAGTTTAGTTGATGGAGAGTTTAAAAAAAACTAAAGGCTGGTGTAGAAAGTTTAAAGATGTCGGAAAAGGAGAAAAGTGATTTCTTTTGGAGAAAGAGGAATTCCATTTGTGAGAACCAGGACCAATAAAAAAATTGGCCAGCAATGCTTCAAGCTAAGCAGAAGGAATTGGAGCGAGAGGCAAAACTCAAACTTAAAAAAATTAGAATTAAAAAAAAAAGATGAACTTTAAGAAAAAAGATTGCAGCTTTAACTGGAGAGGTTGAGACTTGAACCGGAGAATAAGGGTAGGCAAATCAGGCAGGGGTGCACTTACTGTTTTGAGAGGAACAAGGTCCCCTGACATCCCCCATTTTATTGAAGATAAATATGATTTAGATAGTTATCTGCTACAATTTGAAGATATGCTACTGTTGCAAACTGACCCCAAGCTAATTTGGCAATTCTTTTGTGTGTGCTATTTGGTGGGAAAGCTTTGAACGAAAATTCCAGGTTCTCGCAGGAAGACGCTTTACACTACCGACGTCTGAAGGCGGCGCTGTTCCAACAGTAAATTGTACGGAACAGGGGTACTGCCAACAATTTAGAGAGGTACGTCAGAGGACTTAACAACGCTGATTAGTTTATTGTGTGCTTCAGGAATTATTTTATCCATTAAGTGAAGTTGTCTGAGTGGAAAGCAATTTTGAAGATGTGTTTGACTTGATGGTAAAAGATTAATTTATCTACTCTTACTCTAATAGTTGCTCCAGGAAGCTGTCTGTTTTTTTCACTAATTTATAGGAAATTTTCTTGAAAGCAATTGCTGCAATAAAAAAAAGCCGAGAAAAAGAATGAAATTTGTAACTGTCGTGAAAAAAACTATGGTTTGTCTTTGTTAATTGTATATTTGCCTTTTTAAGTAAAGTGGTGCGTTTTCGCATCACCTATAAATTTACCTGGTCTACTTAAGTCAAAGCTGTTATCAAATGCATACTTTTTTCAACTTTATTTGAGATAATGTCATTAAAATAAAACTGGTTGCTACGCCAGATTTCAAAAAATATTGGCACATAAAAAGAATTTACATCAACTGCTTTTATTTTGCGCTTGCTCAAAATTAACTTATTTTTTTATGTTATCGCAACTTAATTTTAATGTTTTTTTTTACTTTAGCATTTTTTAATCTTGTAAGCATAATCTATTGTAAACAAACTAAACAACCAAAAGTCATAGGTTTTTGTTTATCTTAACTTTTTTTACTCTAAGACCACTTTATGTGAAATTCTAACTTTAATGCATCACCTCAATAATCATGTTTGTTGTGGAGAAAAATGAAAATCTTTTTAAAAATGTCTTAATAGAATGCCAAAAACTACAATAACAATAAAATAAAGTAAAAATTTAGTAAGATCTTGTACTTGACTTGAAAGGGTTAAAGAGAGTAGAGAATTTCTCTGCTTCCTCATAATAAAAAAGTTTCAAGAATTGTACACGTTTCTTCTTAGTGGTGTAAATATGGCACGGTTCATATCTTGCAAGTTCAACAGAGAGAAACTTTTTTCTTTTACATTATAAATCTGAGCTTAATACTAATCACAAACAAATGAAATATTATGGATATTGAAACTTTTTTTTGGTACAGATAATGGTTTATTAAATAAAAATGGTAATTGTTCAAACTGTAACCTTGACAAAGACACAAACTGAAATATCCAATTAGTTTGTGTCTTGGTAATAAATTACAATGTATGGGGAAAATTATATATCAAGCAATATTTTTGCAGCTATGTAGATTTTTTGAAACAAATCTAATAACAATATGGTATACTTGCAACTAATCGTCCAAAAAAAAAGACTTGAAGTTGTAATTGAATAATCCAAACATTTTTTGGCTTTGCAAAAACAAAGCACACAACCCGATATTAAATGAAAAATAATCGGAATTGCTTCTTTATACAAAAACAATTCAAAATTTGCCAATTGCATGTGCTACAACAGACAATTCCAAAACAATATTGGATAAACATTTTAAATCGGTATCAAAATGTAGGTAAAAAAATTAAATTTTAACTAAAAAAATCTAAAAATTGAATTAAATACACATACATCGATTTAAGTTGCTGTTTGCAAAATGAAAATGAAAGTTTTGCAAAATTATAAAAACAAGTTTTTTTAAATTGATTCTTTTTTATTTTTTAAAAATTCTTACTAAGATTATTCCATACTATCTTACTTCTTTTATCTTTCTATTCTTAGATCTTTTTGATGAACTGTCAAAGAGGGAAGTAGACAGCTAAAGAGCTTTTAATTTTTTTTGTTTTATCTGAAACCTGACATTATCTAAAAAAGTACGGTTACTAAAATTGCTCTGTAACTTTAATCTTTACAGTTTAGCTCTGTTTAAATTGAGCAACTTTAGCTAAAGCTAATCATATTAAACTAAATTCGATAAAAAAACCTGATAAAGTCTATTCAAATAAAAGGGTATTAGACCTTTAATGTAACTTTAAATCAGTAATGTACACAATAGTATCGAAAAAGCCCTAAAGACCAAAGCGGTCACCTTTTCTGATGATTTAAGACTTTTTAAGCTTATTGATTTGCACGCAATTTAATTATTTCGTACAATTTTTTTAACTGCAACTAAAATTTTCTACTTACTGTTGCAATTTAAAATTACATCGGACATGATTAATAATATTTTCAAAGGTACTTACACAAATCCCAAAATCCAAGTCTTCGGTTCCAAGCAGGGTTTGCAAACAATAACACAATTAAATGTATGTATAATGACTTCATTATGTCCAAAGAATGGCTAGTACAGTAATTATTTTTTCTGCAAAAAATGCATTACAGAAAAATGGTTTTAAGTAAAAGCAAACACAGCAATCACCACAGCCTTAAGAGGGAGGAGGCAGGGAGGGCAATATTCAGTCTAAGACGAAAAACATTTAACAGACTCAAATTTTCTTTGGACACTGAGTATGGATTTGGGGTAAGAAGGAAGCAATTTTATGCCTAATGCTGTAACCTAGCAGACTAATAGCACACTGGGATTTATAGCGTTAAACAAAGCTTTGGAAGTTAAGTTTTTAAATATTTTTTTGTATTGTTCGTGAGCGTACTGAGCTTTGTTTACACTGTTGTAGTAGCAGATTTTAAGAAACCGTTTCGGTTCATCAAAACGCCTTAAAAAATACTGTTCTGTGATATCAAGTAGCATTAAGAACGCCGAAAAGAAATTTATAAAAATAATCAAGGATGACAACTCGGTCATTGTTATCTTTAACGTTAAATTTGTTGCAGAATGAGCAATGGTTATTTTATCGGATAGAAAATTTATTTTTGTTTGTCCTCCGTATTGCATTTTGCAAAATTTACACTTTGCCACTTAAATACCATAATTTTTGCAAGTAAAATGTTGTTTTAAATTAATTTAAAATTAATTGCAAAAATTTTAATTTGATTTAAAACAACTTATTTAAATTTAATTTTAAATTTAAAACGTATACAGAAAAGTTGTTGGCAATAAAATGTTAATTGATTGAATCTGCTTACAATAAAAAGTCTAGAAATAGACAGATAAATTTTGAAAAAAAAATTAAGTATGTTAATTTTCACCCTCAAGGGTGTTTGCTTGTTCGATGCCAACACGAATGATCGAAACAACCATCTTAAGTATATAATCACATACTCACTGCGTGAAAATTACCATCTTTTTCCAAAAAATAACAGGCAAAAAATGGTAAAAACCATGCTTTTTAAAATTTCCATCCATAAGGTTGTTAATTTCCACCCTTAAAAATACTCAAAATTTACAGTGTAGGCCCTTGCACAGAAGGGTGTTGTTTGCACGTGGCTAGGTTTTCAAACAAGTTTATGAAATGCATCAAGACATAACTACTTTTGTAGAAAAATCAGAATTATGTACCTTAATTAAAACATTTAGCAACTTTTGCATACCTTGGTGATATATTTAACTCACTAAATTGTATAAATCGCTCCATGCAAAGTTTTTACGTTTACACTAATTAATTAAGTTGCAAAAAATGGCGTTAAATTTGACAAAAGTTTGCTCTTTTTAACCAGAAGGAAAATCAATATAGTAATTTATAAGCAGCAAAAACACGTCCCACACAAACTTTATTTTAACTAGCTGAAAGGGTAAAGATGCATTAAATCCCCTACACTAACATTTCAAAACAAGCAATGAATTTCAAGCTATTCAGGAAATCTAACTACACTTAAACAAATAATTACAGCTTTTCTTTATGTAACGGGCTCGAACAGCTTTTTGAGTGGTAAAGGTTGCCAAATCCTGGGTTAGACCTAAAATTAGTATTCAGAAAACACAGCAAACAGATAAGTTCAAGAATGTTCTTCGGCTTTAACACTAGAATTACCGCGTTTTTGATCTATTAGAATTACCGCGACCAGTCAAAATGACCGTTTGTCCAATAAACAAAAAAATGCTCAATAATGTAGGTTTATTTTATCTTATAAGTTTTTTTAACTTTTGTAGTATACTAGTGTTGATTTGAATCTTTGTAGGTGTGAGTTTGGTGCGTTGTAGGCTTCTTTTCAATAGCATGTTTTGGAGTATGATGCATAAGCTCTGATCTCCAAATTACATCGAAGGCCTTCAACCTGCTTTTTAACTGCGTGGTTAAAATTTTCTCAAAGTTTTTATTTTATTTACGACAAACACGAGGTCTGAAACTAAATGAAACTAATTTACTTTAAAATAAGCTTAAAATACCAAATGGTTATTTTTCATTTTGCTGCTGTTTACAGATACCACAAGCGGCTATTCAAAAGCATACAAAAACAAAGAAAAATGCAGCACTCTACACAGTCCACACATTCAACTTTTACAAATGCTGTACACTTTCACCAACATTCTGTACATTGTTGAACATGGGTAAGCATTGAATTATTGACGAGTAGCTCAAACGCACTCAGCAGACCATCTAACATGCGATGGGCATATCGCTTTAGACTTCGCTTTCTGTTAGCAAGTGCTACGCTTGTAGCCTACCCCTCGATTCGGAAAAAAACTTCGATTTTCTCACATTTTGTTCTGTCCTTAGCAACCAATCCAATTTCCAAGGTGTTTAGAGTACGCCCATCACTCTGCGCTTGAGCTGCAGTACTTGTATCATTGCTGCCACTGCCAGAGCTGAAAGTTGACATGATGCAGAATCAATTTGCTCTAGGTTATCAATATCAATCTTAGAATCCGATCCATGTGAAGAAATCACTTCCCATGTAAGTCGAACTTGGTCTGAATTTGCAGATCCCTGATATACAGTAAGCCTTCACAAACATTTTCACCTGCGCTTTCATCCCACGGATCATTTTCTGCAATCGCATTCAGCCAAGCTAGAGTTTGGATACTACTAACTCGTTTTAGTTTCGGTATTCTGCAAATGACTCAACATTATCAACTAGCTAGTAACTAACTGTTGCCATATACTGCAGCAATTGTTGCATGATTGTTTTGAAACAATAACACAACAGAAGGCTTTATTGTAAAGGCAATTTTAACCGTAGAGAAATTAAAGATTGCTTTCCGGTCAAAATGACCGTTGGTGGTAATTTAAGGTAAATTGCTCCCCAAAATCCGCTGTGCTTATTGCAATGCAATAAAAATTTACATGCTTAAAGTTGACAAAGACTTAAGAAAAGTCAGAAAATTTCAATATTATAAGGCTTATCTAAGCAGAGATATGAGCGATTAAAAATCAAAAACGGTCAAAATGACCGCACCGGTAATTCTAGTGTTAAACAGATGATTGCATTGCAATAATTCGCTATGTTAAAATCTTACTGTTATTGATAGAAGTTATGCTACTGAGGTCATCAGATTCAATTTGGGTTAAAAAATAAGGATACTAAGACCAACATATTCCACATAATCAACGACGATTCTAGCTAAATGTATTACAACGACAACTGGGAGGTCACAAAGAAGACTATTGGGTAATAATAAAACATATAAACTTGACTTAATTTGGAAAATAAATAATATTGTGACAGTCAGCATTCAAATAAAAGTATTTGCATCATACTGAACTCTGTGTTTTCCTGTTTTGAATATTATCACATTTCAGCTGTTTGCTTTGATGAACAATTTTAGCTCGGGTAAATGTTTAAAACCTTCGTAACTTTGATTGACGTGGTCTCGGTTCAAAACGTACTTGCGCCATTTTGTTGCGTCCTTGGCAAAGTGACTTCACAGCAGCTTCCCCTGCTTGGCGGTCTTAGAAAGCAGTTTTAAATTTCAATCATAGCTCTATAAACTAAAAAAAATGGTTGCTGAGGTATTTTTTGATGTTTTTTAATGAAAGTGATGAGATTTGTAATCAAAATAAAATAAAATAATTGACTAAAATCCAAACTTATTTTTATCTTATTTTATTAAAATAAAACTAATTTCTAGCCTATTTTGTGGTTTTTTTGAGCGATTATAAAAAAATTAAAAGCTTTGTTTTTACAATCAAGACCTGTTTTTTAACATTTTAGAATTTTCCTCAGCGGAACGTCACTGTGAGAATTCCCCACGCCCCTTTGTTTTGCACACGGTCAGAATCATTTAAATAAGATCTGGTTAGAATTTAATAAAAATAAAACCAAAAAAGATTTTAAATAATTTTTATGCAATATAAATAGCCTTACTAATCTTAATTGCTTTCAACACCTACAGTGTAACTTAAAAATAAACTTGCATAAGCCAAGAGTAAAATATTCTTCACAAACATTTCGTCTAGAATGTTAGAAGAATGCTCAATATGTTTGAGATTTCATTTCCGTTTGAACCTGGAACTGTTTTGAGAGAAGAAACAATAGTTTTGTGTTCACGTTTTGTGATATACAGTAAGATTTTTTGGCGGAAACTTTAAAACGCAAAACGCGGGCTTGTCTTTTACAGATGGAAAATGGACGCACAATGAGTAAACAAAAAAATTTGCAACAATTTAAAATATAAATCTTTCAAAATATGTTTTATATTTTACCTTTTAAAATATACTTTATATTTCCAACTGTTCTCTACTTGAACTTGTAAACATTTATTTCTATTTAATGTCTTTGCTCACGTGGCATTAGCTTTGCTGAAAACTTCGAATGTACTACCGGTGACAACGCCGGATCAAAAATCAACAAGCTATTTTTATTTAAACTGACGGTTTGTCGATCAGAAATCAACCGAAATTTTCAGAGACATTAAAATGTTCACAGTAAGAACTGTTAAAAGCTCGTCATCATTAATCACAGAGATGCACCCAGCGTCAAACTGTGCGCGGGCACTTTATTGATCACTACCGCGACAAAATTGAGTAATAAATTATGTCTTTCTCAAATAAATAATTTGAACAATTACAATTTTCTTAATTAGTTATTTTGTTTTGATTCTTTAATATTGCATCTATACACTTGATTGCTGTGCCTTTTAAATGAGATTGTTGTCTGGTCTGTTTTTCGTTATTTGAAAGTGCCATGCGTTGGAAGTTGTTCGGTTTTTTGATTGATTGCTATGCTTTTGTTCTTTATTACTTAATTTGGTCACGGAGCGATCAATAAAGTAATCCACTCGCTGTTCGACGTTTGGTGCATCTCTGTGATTTGTGATGACGAGCTTTTAGCAGTTGTAACTGTGAACAATTTAATGTTTTTGAACATGTCGCTTGGTTTCTGACCGACGAAAGTCAGTTTAAAAAAATATCTTGTTGATGTTTGACTTGGTATTATCAATAGTAAAAAGCATTCGCAATTTTTAGTAATTTTTTCTCTATATTACATTAAACACAAGATGCTATTCGCATCAAATCTGTTTCTTGATAACATAAACAACTTTTATTAAATCAAAAATATTCATGTTTTTAGGTTACTTTTTAGCTTACTTGTCTTTCAGTAAACGATTGGCCATGCTTAATCTAAGACAACGTTTCTCAAGGTGTGTTCCGCGGAACACTTGTGCGGCTTAAGCTATAAAGAACATGACAGTTTGCAAATATCTCATAATGAGCTTGAATAAATTTTACATATATTTTAAAAATTTTAGATTTATATTTCAGTTTTTAGTTCCGTTTTGACAGTAACTTAAGCAACTTTAGTTTTTAGACGAGAAAAATTCAAGTTCATTTTATATTCTGGACAAATTATTACTTAAAAATTTTTTTGTTTAAAGAGCACAATGAGCTAAAATAATAAGACTAGGAGTTCCGTGAAAAAAAGTTTGAGAAACCCTGATCTAAGAAATTGTCTAAAATTTTTCTTCTTTGCACAATCATTTTTTCCTCTTTTTTCTTATAAGTATCCATCAATTTTGGTTTTTCTCATGTTCAGCTGTTCTAACGATTTGTCATTACAGCAGCAAACAAGACATTACTGTATATTTATAAGAAAACTGACATTACGTTTTTACAGAATTCTTATGATCTCTCAAGCAGATTTCTGATTGAAAAGTTAATCAATTTCGCTTAAAATCACACGATCTGGAATCTACCTACCACTACCTTTCCGTCACAAAACTTTGCGTTTATTAGTTTAAATTATTTTAACTTATTTTTTTTTCCATTTCTGCAATTCTTTGTGGTGTTTTCAACTTTTTGCAACTTAATTACGTATTTGTTACTCTAAAACTAGAATTACAGAACCGACTGACATAATCGAAAAATCAATTTTTTAATCAAAAATTTCAAAATTTCCAAACGTTTTTTTTATGTTTTTAGTTAGGGAGGCCAAATCAAAATTTCAAAAATTTCAAATATTTTTAAAAATGTTTTAATTGACAAATAATTGTCCATTTCATCCGCGGCAATTCTTAGTGTATTGATCGCTGTCTTGAAACTGAACAGGTAATTAATTACTGGGTAATTTTTAGTAAAAATTTTTGTCAATCTTTTTAGTTCCTTTTCTTGTTTTGTGTCAATCTTTAAAACTTTGCTGAATGTTGGCACGCAGTATTTACTTAAACAATTCGTCATCGTTGAAATGTGACCAACACAACGAAAAAGTATTGACTCAGGAAATGACAATGTGTATTGAGGAAACGACCGTGTTTTGTCAAATACTTGCAATGCAATTCGTCAGCTTGCAAACGCATCTGTTGGCTTGAAAGATTAAAAATAAAGCAAGAAAACTTCCAAATTGACGTCATACTTCAATGCCATCGTCGTAAATGTTTGGATAAATCTTTTGGCATCCGAATGTAAACCAAATGTTTGGATAAATCTTTTGGCATCCGAATCTTTTTGGCATCCGAATCTTTTGGCATCCGAATGTAAACCCATATTTTTAATTATTTTACTGGACTAGAATCAAAAAAATTCCAGTTTAAGAATCAAAAAAATGCATTAAAAAAACAAAATAATCTACCGAAGTAATTTTATCAGATTTTACTGCGTTTCCATGTTTGTCACTTTACAGTTTACAACACATATTTTTCCGAAAAACATTGTTTTTCAAACAAATTTTTGTTATGACATACCTATTCATTCTAATTTGGCCGCGGCACACCTACTTGATACATTTTACAAGTCCATACACTGAAATAATATTTAATGGGAGGAGTCCACGTGCATGCATGCGCAAATTGTTTCGATACAGAATGTGTGTCTGACAAGCAGACTCTCAGTTCCTGGCCCACACTTTCCAGACTCGATTTTCTTTATTTTTTATCAAAGTCGATAAAGGAAAAAAGCCGATTCACAAGAGTAAAATCTACTGCCAGCGTGAATTACACATACATACAATTATATTTACTAACACAATTATTACACAGAAAATTAAATTTTATTGTGAACAATAATACAATAACCCCTAAATTTTATCAATGCAGGTGCTCAAACTGTTTTCTATAAACCTATTACGCATACTGTCCACCGATTTTTAGACCATCCTGTATTTTAAAGCTAATGTTATTGATAAAATTAGTATTGCTAATAATACCAGAGCATATACTGTAGAATTTTAAATATAATTAAATTGAATTTTGAATCGTTTTCAGCAGGCCGTTACGTCTTCATATAAATTCTACAGAAAAGTAACGAAAATTATTACTTATACAGTAAAATACTATCGAAAGCCTAAACAAAAAATATTGAATGAAAAGATTACAAGTTAACCTAGATGTTATTTACATCAGCATTTAGTTTTTTGCTATAAACTTGAAAATAATAAAAACAAATTGTAACAATATCACATAATATCACCATCAATTAACAATTAAAACTATTAATATAGGCTATTTCGGGATAAATAAATTAGTAAAGAGACATCATTTTATTAAAGTGCATGTTTATGTCCAGCAAACAAACAACTTTATGCAAGGACTTTCGTCTTCTTCTTGTTGCATTTTTATTGAATCATCCTCTTTCCTATAATATTTTAAAGATTTTTAGCTGTACAGTACTACAAAACTCAGAAGAAATTTTTAAACCAAAACATTAATTTGCTTTTAGTCAAAACATGAAAATTTTGCGGTACATCAATGTGTCACTCTCGTGTTTTTCTCCCGTGTGTCATTCCCTTGTTTCATTGTCTACGTGTCACTCCCGTGTCGTAAATCATACTCGCCGCGGTTTGGTTATCCTGACTCATGCAACGAGTATCTCTTCAAAAGGTGACTCCACATCGAGGAATATCCTGTTTTATGTCGAATATAATATTGCGAGAAAAACCAAAACTTTCAAAGCGATTCTTTAATCTGTGAACACATCTGTTAGTTCAGTTTATCTAAACCATATACGATAATGGCGGCAAATGGCCTCAGATAAATTTTATCATTTTACCATAGAGTTTAGGTTGAGTTGTTTTTCTTATTATTAGAAGTTTTTAGGGATAATTTTACTAAAGAGCTTAAATTTTAACAGGGTGTTTTTAACAAGTTATTTAACAAATCTTGGTAAAATTCTTCTGGTTGGATGCTTTGCAGTAAAATTTATTCAAAAACAATATTAAATTAAAGTATAGCTTAATAATTTTAGCAGTTATCTTTTGATTTTAACTAATCTAATTAAAAAAACAATTTACCGAAGTTTTCGGATTTTACTGCGCTTCAGAGTTTGCAACATTGCAACTCAACTTTTTTAAAATTACTTCTTCTTCTTTCGGCCTTTCCCTTCAATCAGTGGTAGCCACAGCGTATCATCTTTCTCCAAACGGTCCTATTTTCAACGTCCGTCTCCTTTGCACCAATTTTTCCATGTCTTCTTTTACTACATCTAAAAATCTTCTCTTTGGTCTCCCTCTTTTCCTCTTTCCCTGTAACTCCATTTCCATCATTTTTCTTCCTATATACTCCTGGTCTCTTCTCATGACATGTCCATACCAACTTAGCCTGCCCTCCCTCATCTTCATTCCTAACCGTTCTACCTTAACTGTACTCCTGATGTACTTGTTTTTAATCTTGTCTTTTCTCGTCACTCGCATTGCAAACCTCAAGATTTTCATCTCTGTGAATTCCATCTCTTCCACTTGTTTCTTTGTAATCGCCACCGTCTCAAGTCCATACACCATTGCTGGTCTCACCACTGAAATGTATACTTTTTCTTTTGCTCTATTTGGTAAACTCCAGTCGCAGATTACTCCCGATACTTTTCTCCACCCGTTCCATCCTGCCTGCACTCTCCTCTTTACCTCCTTCTCACAACTACCACTTTCTTGCACCGTTGATCCCAAATACTTAAATTCCATTACTCTTGGCACTTTTGTATCCTCCGTCTTCACTGTTTGGTCGTCATTTCCTCCATTTACGCACAGATATTCGGTCTTTGACGTACTTACTTTCATCACTCTTTTTTGCAATGCATACTTTCAGGATTCGAGTCTCTGCCCCACTTCTTCTCTGGTATCTTCGCAAATCACAATAATATCAGCAAACAGCATTGTCCATGGTGTTTCTCTCCTTACTTCATCCGTTAGTCTATTCATAATCACTGCAAATAGGAGCGGACTTAACGCTGATTTCTGGTGCAGCCCAACCTTAACCTTAAAACTTTTGTAGTTCCTATTGCACACCTCCCCACTATTTTGCTTTCTTCGTACATATCCTGTACAAGTCGCACATACTTTTCCTCCATTCCTGATTTTCTCATACAGTATCACAGCTCTTCCCGCCGAACCCTGTCGTAAGCTTTCTCCAGGTCCACGAATACACAATGAAGTTCTCTTTGACCTTCCCTGTACTTTTGCATAAACATTCTTGAAGCAAACACGGCATCGGTGGTTTCCTTTCCTGGCATAAATCCATATTGCTGTTTACTGATCTCTACTTTATCCCTTAGCCTGGCTTTAATTATTCTTTCCCATATCTTCATTGTGTGGCTCATTAGCTTTATTCCTTTGTAGTTTTCACAGCACTGTGCATTCCCTTTGTTTTATAGATTGGGATAAGCACACTCCTTCTCCGTTCTTCTGGCATCCGTTTACCCACTAATAGTCTGTTAAACAGTCTGGTCAAAAGTTTTATCTCCATCTCTCCCATGCAACTTCTTCTACTGGCAATTTATCTGGCCCAACCGCTTTACCGTTTTTGATCCTTCTTAGTGCGTTTTTTACTTCTTCTCTACTGACGCAATTTACCTCTTCATTAACCACTTCTGCTTCCCCTGTCCTAGGATCTCTGTTATTTTCTTTGTTCATCAGTTTCTCAAATTACTCCTTCCATCTTTTTACCACTGCTTCCGAATTTACCATAACATTACCGTTTTCATCCTTTGTAGCCCTCACGTGCTGTACATCTTTTCCTGCTCTGTCTCTCTGCCTAGCCAATCTGTACAACTCCCCTCACCTTTTTTTGTTTCCAATCTAGCATACAAATTTCATACGCACGTCCCTTTGCCATTGCAACTGCCTTCTTTGCCTTACTCTTTTTTTCTTTGTATAGATCTTTTTAGTATTTTTATCTCTTATTTTGTCTCATGCTTTCTTTGCGTCTTTCTTTTCTTTTATGCTCCTGACCTTCCTCATTCCACCACCATTTCTCCCTGTCTCCTTTTCGTTTCCCACATGTCACTCCCAGTACAGTTTCAGCTGTTTTTCTTAGTATTTCCGCTGTTTTGTCTCACCCATTAGGTAACCCATCCTTGCCACCCAGAGTCCTGGTCACCTCTTGTCTAAACGCTTCTTGACAGCTTTTCTCCTTCAGTTTCCACCATCGTATCTTTAGCTTTACTTTCTGTGCTTTTTTATTTTTCACCATAAGAGCCGTTTTGCATACCACTATACGGTGCTGTTTTGCGAAGCAATCATTTACTATTACCTTACAATCGCACATTTTCTTTAAATTTTTTCTTCTGCACATCACATAATCTACTTAGGTACTTTTTCCACCACTTTTATACGTCACCCTGTGTTCATCTTTCTTCTTGAAATAAGTGTTGACAATTGCCAAATCCATCCTCTTAGCAAAATCCACATCCATTGATTCTTCCTTATTTCTTGTTCCATCACCGTACCTCCCCATTATTTCCTCATTCCTATGTTTCCTTCCGCCACATGTCCATTAAGGTCTGCACCAAGAGCTATCCTCTCCTATTTTGATACACTTTCTGTTAACGCATCCAGGTCTTTCCAAAAATCATTTTTCTCCTCCATACTGTTGTTAACCTGTAGGGCATACGCGCTTACTCTATTTAGGATGAACTTTTTATCTCCAGCTTTATGGCCATTAGTCTGTCTGACACCCTCTTCACCTCCAAGACACTTTCAGCCAGCTCTTCCATCACAACTATCCCTATCTTATTTTTTTCCATCAGCTCCGTTGTAAAATAGTTTATATCCACCACCAATGTTCCTTGCTTTACTCCCTTTTAACTTTGTTTCCTGTAGACACAATATGTCTACATTCCTTCGTTCCATCAAGTATGCCAGCTCTCTTCCCTTCCAGTCATTGTTGGTATATTTAAGGTACCCACCCTTACGAATGAGCGCTCCCTTTTCACACTTTCTGCTGCCTCTTCACTCGCCTTCCTCCTCTCTTTCTCCTCTTGTTTTTACTATGTTTAGCAGTGGCATAATTTCCACAGGTGCCCTGCTTTTCGACACCTGAGGCGGTTGTTGGTAACCCGTGCCGCGATCGATCTGGTATGAATTGATGATTATAACACATTTATAAGTTTTGGCAAAAAAGTTTTACGTCGGATGCCTTTCCTGTCGCAACCCTCCCCATTTATCCGGGCTTGGGACCAGCATCAAGAAACATAGGAATGTGCCTCCGATGGCTGGGTTAATTTTCTTCAAATTACAATTACTTTTAATCCAAAAAATATTAATTTTTGGTTAATTAAGAACAACTCAAAAAATTACCAAAAGCGTTATATATTGCCAACTCTGTATGTTTTTCATTTAATAATTGCATTTGCATCTTATTAATATGATTAAAAATTACAAATAAAATTTTTGAAACCACATCTAATTTTCTTCAAATCATATTCTAATATTCCCATCTTCAGTACTCTATATTTAAAGCACTTCATCATGATTTTGTTTGTGCTTTATTACGGCTTGATAATTATCTTGACTTCATTGAATTCTCAAAGAGGCTTACATATCTATGGTCACTTTGAATAAATTAAAGTGAGTAACAGAAGCGTTCTGGTGCTTTTTCTACAAATTTATAAAACGTTTTTTAAAAACTATTTTACAAAGTAAACATTTCTAAAAAAAAATACATAATTTAGCCATTATTTTTACACAGCATCTATTTTGCGCCATATTGACGAAAGAAAGTTTCGAAAGACGGAAGCTGACTGTGTAAAATATTATTCTTTTTTTTTTTTACTATTTATCCTCTTAAATTGCAAGAAAGCGTCGGAGTTTAAGTCGTATTCTTCCTTTTTAGGACTTAGCTACAGCCATTCCAAAAGAACATGACAAATTTTTGTGAGAAAAATTTCGTTTTGATATTGAGTAAAAAACCTTTTTGGTTTTTGTTATAAAGTAAAGCTCCGTACAGAAGTTTCAGCAGCTTGCAGGTCTTACCTGCAAGCTGCTGAAACTTCTGTCGGATAAGCACATGATTAGAATGATCGTGGATCTGATAGGAAGCAGAGGTTTTGCTCCTGATACTTGACAGCTAGCAAAGCAAGCTGAAGTTCCTCAGGGATTGGTATTGGCCTCTTCTTTTTTAATATGTATAGATGAGTTCTGTCTTTCACAATCTTTAGAAAGTTTGCTTTTGCAGCCGACCTAGCATTGCTGCATTTTTTGAAGACTGAAATTCGGTGAAGGAGACAGACGCTCAGAGGCGGCACACTCGCAATTCGGTGAAGGAGCGAGACCCCATTTGTGCATGGACGAATGGAATCGCCCAACACCAGTCCACAGGCGGTTGAGCTTAACCTAAGATGCTCGGGGTAAGCCCATCCCAACAGGCCTGGCACCGGTCCTGGGCACAAAACATGGATCCTGGAATCATTTTCACAATACTCCGTTTTCCATTTGTGATTTGTCCATTCAGAAGCGCGGATGCCAAGTCTGGCAAGATTGTTCAAAAGATTCCGCGCAGCTGGCACTGGATCTTAGTCTCACTTGGTGAGTATCTGAGGACCCACTTAAAAGACCATACATGATATGATCGGAGTCCAGAGATCCACGGTGAGCCAAGGAAAGTGTTACTCCCAGTCGGTGAGCTCAGCTGGCTGGATGCCTGAGAGTATAGGTAGGTGGTCCGTTGGAGTGGGACGCAGGCATCCAGTAACTATGCGCAAGGCGTTGTTTAAGACACTGTCAATGAGGCGAGTGTGAGCACTGCGACACCAGACTGGCGCACAGTACTCAGCTGTTGAGTAGACTAAAGATAAGGTGGCTATGCGTAGTGTTTTAGCACCAGCACATCATCGCGAGCCCACGAGTTGCCTCAGCAGTGAGACGCGCAAAAATAGTTTTTTGCGAAATGCCACTAAATGGTGACGAAACGTGAGCGATCTGTCCAGTTTTACCCGAAGATAAGTAGGGTTTGGACAGAACGATAAAAGTCTACCGTTGTTGTAGACTTTTTAGCTGATGTTGGCCTCTCGGTTATTTAACCTTTATTTTACCGCTTATAGTTCCGCTGGTCGGATTTTTATGGATTTTACATATTTTGCCATTGTTGTGATAAATAACCTTTTTGCAAAGTTTTAGGTTTGTAATAAGTTTTTACCGCAAGGTACGTTATGTTCCCTTTGTGGAACATTAGAGTTTTACTGTACAAGTTTTTTCAATTTTTACTATATATTTCGTACTAACTTAAAACTATGTTTTTCCTTTAAAGGTTACAGAAACACTCAAGTTGTGGGAAAAGTATGTTTTATATGTGTTTAGGCATTAGCAACGAGTATGATAAGTTTTGAAACAAGTCTTGCCCCCATGGAGACGAATGTTGCATTTTGTGCACATACTTCTTGTATTTTTTGCACATTTTACGTTAACCTTGCGTTGTTGCAGATCCAAGAAAGTGGCTTACCCCATCGAAGTGTGCATCAATCAAAATTGTTTTATCGAAGTTATAACCTTTTTCCAGTTTGGAAATCCTTTCTTCTTAGTTGATGGTAGAGCCCTTTTTGATTCTTCATTACTCTTAAAGTCTTCCTCCACTTCAAGTTCCCCAGCTAGCTGAAAAATTTCTTCCAAACTGTCAGCAACATCTTCAACATTATTCTCCTGGCTACCAGAGTCTCCTGCCTCAGGCACCAATGCAACAACATTAACTACGTTTTTTGCATTTTCTATAGTTTCGTTGACTTCTGCCAACGTTGATATATAAATTGCCTTTCTTGCATCGTAAAAAGCTCTATATAGTATCTATGTTTGACTCAATTTTCTAGACTTTGTTGCTACTGTGCTTAAAACAAACTGTTGATAAACGTGTTTCTTTGCTCGCTGAGAGTTTGAAAATAAAGCAACACCGTTGCCGCATTTCGATCTCGATAATCTCCTCTGTGACGTCACAAAAGTAGAACAATGAACTTGATCTTAAAACAAATAAAATCTCGGTCGACTGCATTGAAATCGCAGCTTGATAGTTTTATATGAAAATTGGTACTTTCCTAGCGTAAGACAAAGGCCAATGTATTTCAAGACATTGCGATTGAAAATCAGAAAATTGTGTCCGGAAAACCGCCATAGTTTCACAAAGGGAACAAAATTTTTCAGATAAATTTTACTCTACCCAATATCTATATTTTGAATTGATTTTTACATTGGGATGTGACCGAATGTGTCTACTAAATATGATAGCAAGCCAGAAGTGTTTTGAAAACGACAAAGATTTTTATAGATTTGTAAGTATGCCTTATATCGAAACCACAAATTTCATGAAAATGGCGATCACACAAATTTTCATATGCGCAAAGTATTTTTCGGTAAGTTGGTCAATATGGCAAAACAATTCCTTAACAACACACAAACAACATTACACTATTTATAATGAATAGTAAGTTTACACTATTTATAATGAATAGTAAGGGTGTTAAAACAGCTCTGAAAAATTTGTTCCCTTTGTGGAACAATGGTAAGAAAAAGGTTAAGTGAAAGGCTGCCGTCACCGTCTTAGTGTGACTAAGCTTCAATCTTCAAGTCTGGAGATACGCTGAAAGTGTAGACATGTCTTGGCTTAAAGTGCCCTACAAGTCCTTCCAGTTTCCAGAAGAGTGCAACAATGCTAGATCATCAGCATAAGCAAACTTTCTGGAAATCGTAGAAGAAAGATCGTACGTATAGATGTTAAATAGAAAGAGAACCAAGACCGATCCCTGAGAAACGCCGTTTTTAAGACGGCGTATACTACAGTTTTTAAGACGGCGTAGTCTACCTTGCTTAGTGTCACCGGTGGTAAGGCTGAAATGTCGATTTCGGACAAGCTCCATAATCATTCTGACCATGTGCTTATCCGGAAGTAGTTTCAGCAGCTTGAAGGTAAGGCCACGGTACCAGACAATGTCATGTGCAGCTGTCAGATTGACAAATACGGCACCAGCCTTCTTTTAAGCCTCAAAACTATCCTCAATGTTCTTGGTTAGCAGAACAATTTGATCTACGGTTGACTTTCCTCGTCGGAACCCAGCCTGCTCTTTAGGGAGCAGCGGATCGATTAATGGTTCAACACGGGCATAGATAAGCCTCTCGAGGATTATGTAGGGGACACAGAGCAGAGATATCGGTCGATAACTCTTTGGTTCCCCCACGGGCTTTGCTGGTTTTGGGATTGCGAGCACAAACGCTCTTCTCCAGATCTTGGAAATTTTGAGTCGGCGCAAACAGAAAAAAAGGAAGTCACGTAACCAGGACTTTAAAGCAGTTCCAGCATGGAGCATAAGCTCTGGAAAGATGGAATCAAATCCCGGAGTTTTACCTGGTTTTAAATGTTGAAAGGCAGCAGCAAATTCTCTCTGTAAAAAATTGTCAGAGATATTTATTGCGTCTGGTGTTATGGCCCTCCAAAGATCAGACACTTCTTGAGAGACAAGTCGGGATGACTTGCAATCAACAGCCTCGTATTTCCCATTTCTAACCAGCTGAGATGCAATAGCATCGGCTGAAACGGGACAGTGACGAGGAGAGTGTTGTGACCTACCAGTAAGGTTGTTCAAAATACTCCACGCTTTTCGACTAGAGTGTGAGAAGTCAATGCTCCGAACTGCCTCGGACCATGGATCCCTCCGCTTTCTGCCAAGCTTGGCAAGCGGAGGTGTAGCAGCCCAACTTGATTCGTCTCCCTGAGGAGACTGCAGAAAGGTTTTATAGAGGGATTCACACTCTGCATCCCAACACGGAATATAGTTATTTTGATACCCGCGCGGGATAGTCTTTTTGGGTGCTTTCTTAATGGTGTTACAGAAGTCCTGGTAAGCCGCATCCACATCAAGTGAATCAGGCAGCAACAAAGTCTTTGCGAATTTATTAAATTCGATTGCACTAGATAAAGGCTGGTTGATTTTATTTGCAATGCAGAGTGTCGATAAGACAATTAGAGTTGAATATTTTTGAATTTAACTATCTTGCAATTGAAATATATTTATTAAAAAACCGCATAATCTGTTTTATCCAAGTGCAACCATCTTTTTATTTAAATAGAATTCAATATGTAGCTATACAAGGTAAATTATTTTCATATTTGTGATTGTAGCCATTAATAAAATTGAATTCGATTTGAACTAAATTAATTCAATTATATTACTGAGCTAAACTCGTGAAAAGTTTTATTGATATTTAATAGTTGCGTTTACGGTTAGGCAAAAAACTCATGCAACTGCAAGGCGCTCTAAAATGCGTATTTGTCTTCCTCTATTTTGAAATGTAAGTTTGGAAAAGTTTTCAACTCATGGCCACTTATAGTAATCGTGTTTTTGACTTACGAAAACCCCTTGACAAATATCTGTGTACGCCAGTGGGAAAACACAATACTCAAACTTATGAAGGTCTATACCGCACACTCGTAACTACAATTTACAAAACATAGATGATGAGAAACAACACAGATATTATGGTCTTGCATTGCAAAAATTGTTTGACAAGAAAGAGTTAAAATGCAACAAATAGCCCAAACATGAAAACATAATGTTATACCTATGGCTTAAAAGGTTGTACACTAGCCAATCCTTAAATTTTCATGTAGAAACTGTAATCAACTTCTTTATTTAAACGCCAGAAGTAATCAGCCATCATTTTAGTATTCAAGCGTCTAGATGTTTTTTCCAACTGCTCTTATCGCCCATTTTTTGACTCTCAAAAACTATACAAATATTGAAGAAACAGCCCAAATATTCTTTAACCAAGAACATAATGAGTATTGTATTGCTAAACACATCTAGCTAGACTGATGCAATAAGATGGTGTAATCTTGAACAAGCCAGATGATATCAGAATGCTGGAAATAAAAAAAAAAATAAAATTTTTGCTAGGTGTTCTTAAACTATTGCACATGACTGTAGTTTCCTAAATGACATTAGCCGCCTCAAAAACTATATAAATGACTTGCCACTTGCCATAATTTTTACGTAGGTTCAAATTTGTGTGGAAAATGAATATTTAGCCACCATTTAGCAAAGTGACGGCTGTACTGACCGAAAACATAATTATAGGTTACTACAGTAATTTCGTTGGATTCGGAGTTAACATCAAATTTCGCATTAAAAAACTTTGGAAATAAAATAAGAATACTTACCTTACCCTAGTTGCAATATGTTATTAAAATATTATAGTGTTACGGCAAGTACTCTTTGAGTTTCGAACCCGGGTTTATTTCTGACTTTGATTTACTTAATTTTTGTTTTGACATTTAATTTGATTCACTTTATTATTTCAAGGCGCTTGTTTGCTAATTGATTGTTGCTTTGAGCAGACATTTTCCATTATCTCATTGCTAATTGATTGTTGCCTAAAGCCGACATTTTCCATTATCTCACCGCGCTCGATTGCTAATTGATTGTTACCTCGAGCTGACTTCTTTTTCCACAAGTTGGGTGAAATTTGTGTGGAAATGCTTAGTTAGCTGCTTCAGCCTTTGTGTAGCGGTCGTAGATTTACTGTTTGAAATACTGTTAGACGCCGTTGAGAGTGCTGTTGAGGCTTTTGAGCTGTTTATTATACTGTTGGAAGATACTGTTTGATATTGTTAGTTTTGTCGGTCTGCTCCGTGTCAGTCTACAGTTGGTGAGTGTTTATAAGTCTTTCTTTTGCATTATTTATTTATGTTTACGTTTATTTATAGAAAACCGTCCGACTCTATTATTTCCTCCGATCGTCCAATCATCCAATTAACGTCCGATTTGTCTTATTTTCGTCCGACCAGATTATTTCGTCCGATTCGTCTTATTTTCGTCCATCCGGCTTATTTCGTCTGACCATCTTATTTCGTCCAATAGTCCGATTCGTCTGACCATCTTAATTTCGTCCGACCTTATTATTTTCGTCTATCTTATTTACCCGTCCAATTTAGTTCGTCTTATTTCGCATTGTTTTTATATCTTAATACAAATTTAATTCAAATCAAATCAAGGACGCGTACATTTCCGGAGACAGCCACACGGAGTTTAAGACCGCGAAGAACTTACTGTAACAATAGTCATAAAATTTTTTTATGCTGCCTTTTACTCAGCAAAGCAATTTTGGGCTAAAAGCAATAAACAAAGCATCGAAAACTTTGATTTGATCATTCTTACTTTACATCGAAAACTTTGTTAGTTAATCCAATGGATAGAATGTTTGTATTTTTTAAAGAAGGAACAATTGCTTTCTATTAACCAGAAAAACAAAAAATGAAGTTAAATTACAAAATCTTTGTTTGAAAAAGCGGAGATTATTTAGATGAAACACTTTTATTTATTTATTTTTTGTTGCAATTTTTGATGAAAACATTAAAACTTTTTCCACTTTGCGCTCAGTTACTTTGGTCCAAAAATTTATTTTTTTAAACTGTTTTTTGTTGTGATAACGTTATGCTAAATATTTGAGCTGTCAACGTCTTTTGTTTAATTTTTAAAACCACAGTTTCACGCAGTTATTTTAAAGCAAAATCATTTAAAGTATGATAAGCAATTCACGTTTATTCATACTTTAAATGAATTCTTTAAAAACTATGTTCAACTATTTTACAGAACAAAACCTAAACACGTCTATCAGCAAATTGTTTTTTACTTCAATTTATCATTTTTGTTATATACAGTGTTTTTCGATCTACTTCAGTCCTCTACCGATCAATTTTAATCACTACCAATTAAATTTAGTTCTGTGTCGACTAATTTTAGCCATGTGCCGATCAAATTTAGTTCTGTGTTGATCAATTTTAATCGTGTACTTACCAAAAATAGTTATGTCGACAAACTTTATTTTTATTGGTAAATACATGTAAACAATTTTGAGATATAATTTTTACTATAAGTTTTTTTAATTAAAGTTTTACAACTACTGCATTTTTAAAAACAAATACTGTAATGAAAGAATATCATAATTTTGTAGAATGCCTCAAAGAATTTATAGGGTTTTTCGATCTAATTCGTTGTTTTTGCAATCAAATTCGTTCTTTTTGCAATCAAAATTGTTTTGCAAAAACTTTTATATATATACAGTATCTTTGTATATGGTCTCCCGATAGGGTCTATATACATATATAAATAATATGGGGTCTCTGTATTAGGTCTCCATAATCTATAGTCTCTATAATTATGTTTCTATAATATAGTCTCCATAATGTATATATATATATATATTTCTATCGGAGATCCTATCTGGAAACCCAATATTATGGGGACTATATTATGGAGACCTAATTATGCAGAACTAATATTTTGGTGACCTAATACAGAGACCCGATATTATCAAATATATTGACTATATAGTATCAAATATATAGATATATAATATAGGGTCTTTGTATTAGGTCACCACAATATTAGGTCTCCATGATGTATATAGTTTCCATAATAGTCATTTCTATAATACAGTTTCCATAATATAAGGTCTCCAAAATTAGGTCTCTATAATTTAATCTCTATAATAGATACAGTACTAGGTCTCCATAATATGGTTTCCATAATATAGTCCTCATAATATTAGGTCTCCATATAAGATCTCCAATGGGTATATATACCTATCTATATATACAGTACATTATGGAGACTATATTATAGAAACATAATTATAGAGACTATAGATTATGGAGACCTAATACAGAGACCCCATATTATTTATATATGTATATAGACCCTATCGGGAGACCATATACAAAGATACTGTATATATATAAAAGTTTTTGCAAAACAATTTTGATTGCAAAAAGAACGAATTTGATTGCAAAAACAACGAATTAGATCGAAAAACCCTATAAATTCTTTGAGGCATTCTACAAAATTATGATATTCTTACATTACAGTATTTGTTTTTAAAAATGCACTAGTTGTAAAACTTTAATTAACAAAAAAACTTATAGTAAAAATTATATCTCAAAATTATTTACATGTATTTACCAATAAAAATAAAGTTTGTCGACATAACTATTTTTGGTAAGTACACGATTAAAATTGATCGACACAAGATTAAATTTGATCGGCACATGACTAAAATTGGTCGACACAGAACTAAATTTGATCGGTAGAGGACTGAAGTAGATCAAAAAAACACTAAGAAAAACATCTCTTGAAATAGTGGATTGCATATATTTCTTTATTGTCTTTTGCTTAAAAAAAAAATTAAACTTTATCAAATTTCAAACTTAATACAGTGTTCAATTATCTTGCGATTAAAGATCGTTCTTGTTGTTGTCGTGCTTTGGAAGGGTTTCCACTTCGGATTTTAGAATTTTGGAAGCAGAACAATTCATCAATTTTTTATCTGATCACGCACTTTAAAAAGCTTATACATCTCTGCTTCATTCATTTTGTTTGTGTTACAACTCAATCTAAATGCATGCTTGTTACTTTAGATTATTGTATTTATGTAAAGCCAAAACTTGACGTTAAACAAGAAATGCGTGTTGTGATATCGAACATTGAACCGCAATTTGATAATTGTGCTTGGAGCAGCAAGCTCGCAACTCGCATTGAATTTTTTACTTTTATAGAAGCTCCATCGCTTTTTGAAGTTTAAATATGATTAATTTTAATTTCTAGTTAATTTAAAGTACTTGCTTATTTATTTTGACTAGAGCAGATTTTCCAATTTTTTTGCATACATTTTTCCTTTCTACTGTTTTAAAACCAGATTTCTTCCCCATGTATCACATAAAATATTTTAGGCTATAAAAAAAACGAAGAAAAAAACTGGGAGAAGAAATAAAGAAATTTTATAAAAGAATTCAAAAGGAAAAAACCTTTTTTGCTGTTGTTGGTGTTACCCGAACCCGTCTTGCAAATGGTAAGTACAGTGACGTGCCATAAAGCTCGTGGTTGGTGAGGCATTAATTTTTTGAAGTAATGTTAGTACTAATTTTATTTAATAACTAAACAGTGCTCTACTTAAATAAAAAAAGTAATTTGAAGCATTCTCTCACATTTAGCTAACTCTTTCTGAGTTAAAAAAACATTTTTTTGTTGTATCTCCCTGCTGACTCGCAGGAAAGCGTCGGAAGCGCTAGTACAAGGGCAAACAATTACCCCGACCTGCTGGTGAAAATGCCAAGATATTGTTATGTACAGTAGTTGAAATTTGTCATTTTGGTTTTTTAGTTTTATAGAGATACGACTAAAATTCAGAACTGCTTGCCAATACCATCAAGCAGGGGAAAGTATCGTAAAGCGTCTTTCCCAAGGACATCACCGAATGGCCCGAGTAGATTTTGAACCGAGATCATGTTGATCACAAGTACGGCGCTTTAACCATTCGACTACGCTGCCGACAAAAAAAATGCGTTGTTTATGAAAAACTTGCAAACTTTTCTGTTTCCTTTAACATTGGAATTACAAAATCTATTTATTTAGAGACAAATCAGTTCATTAGGTTTTAAAAGTCTAAAAAAATTTGTTTAGAATGAGAGCAGGGCGCAAAGGGGTCTTAAATCCTTACATTTTCAGGCAAACAACTTATTTTTTTGATACAGCCATGACCTTTTAACAGGAGGTCGGCGAAAAACTTTTGACTTATGACCTCCAAAAGATTCAAAAGTTTTTTGGTGTTTTCTAAAGATTTCTTTCGGTGAATTAAGAAACAACATCTAATACAAAAAAATTTAAATCGTGGAGAGAGGACTAGAAAGGATTTTCTGGAAATGAAAGACAAGATTGTAATTTTCATGTACACTTAGTTGGAAAAAATATTAGTTTTAAAGTTGGCAAACTATATGCATTGTTAAAAATGTGTAATTAAAACTGACCCTCTGAATTTTTTAAAATTTCCTTCAAAAGAGGCGTGTTTTTTGTTAAGAATTACTGGTTTAGCATGTTGACTGTCTAGGGTAAAATTGGGTGTAGTTAACCGTGTGCCAAAAGATTTTGTGCCAAAAGCGCAAAAAAAGCAAAAACCCATATTTTTTTGCAGTTGTTGTGATGGCCAGCAACAGATTTGTCAAAATTGTTATGAGAAAATCCGCACCCAAACGGAAAATTAGTTGGTGGGCCAGTATGTATTTAATGTTTTCAAAACGATATATCATTTATGAGTTCATAAAAAAATTTAAAAACATTTTTTTGGTTTTACAAATAAAACAACTACTTGCTTAAAATTTTATTTTTAATCATTACAAACTATATTTGGAGTTCTAGAAATGTACCTTATACCCTATACCTAATACAATTAAAAATTTCAATTCCATTCCCTTGTTTCAATCAATCCTCATTGCTTATAAAATAATAAAAATCTAAAAATTGTCAACTTAAGCAGAGTTATGGCCGGAAAATATTTTACAGCATGCCAAAATATAAAAATAGAATTAGAAAATCCATTAAGAGGCTCCAAATAGATGAATACTTATTCCAAATCAAGAATAATGAGGTCTCCAGAAAAATGCATACAAGGTAAGTTACCTACAAAATCAATTCTTTACATACATGGATACGTGGCAGTCAACATGCTAAATTAACTTGAAAGTTTGTTTCCGACGGTCGTTTAAAGATACAGCGGGACATTCTACCATTTCCAATTAAAAGTTGAAAGCGCTGTTATCGTTCACAATGGTAATTGCTTTATTAGTTTTAATTGTCTTCACAACAAAAGTAAAAATTTTGCCATCAGTTTTTACAAGTTAAGGTAAGCAGTGGCGGTTTGCGCATTGGAGCTGCAGAGCTGCAGCACCTTATCTATAATCAGTGACGCTTAAAAAATTATAATTATAAATTTTTTAAGCGTTACTGATAAAATCTGATATTATTTACAACTGCTGCACTGATAGTTAGGGTACTGCAGCTGTGCAGCTCCAATGAGCGAGCCTCCACTGATGTTAAGGTATAGTTTATAATTTAGTTTTAGTTAGAAGTGTATGTTATAAACATAAAAATGCTACCAAAAATTGAGGTTCAAACATTGAAATATAAATATACCAAAATTAAATCGAAAACTTAATGTTGAAAATTTCGTTCCCTTAGATTCAAAATCATCATCCTTTACTAAAACTTAAAACAAATTTATTGTTTTGCAGTTGCACAATGCGTGCATTTCCACTTACTGAAAACAAACCGATTTATATTGTTTTGGTAAAGTAAATGTTTAGCAAGAAAAACTTTTTTCTCTACGAGGTCACAACTGCGGCATGCCTCAAATCTCTCTTATTTCAACTGATATTTTTACCAAAAGAGAAAAAAGCGCTATATTGTTTCACATTTGTTTCTTTTTTATCTAAAGAGAGGCAAGCTTGAAGCTGCCTCACTAGCGTGTATTTGCAAATTTTGTTAACAAAAACGCTTGACGAAATGATTAAACAGTGGAAAATTAGGGTTAAAGAGCGAAACTAATTAAATTACTACAACTACGGTATAATTTTTACTAATTTTTTTTAACCAATAGCAAGTTGCATCAATTTTGCAAAGACTATGACTTCAATACTTTATTACTGCTTTATTCGATTTCTACATGTGAGGCACTGCCTTACTTGCCTCCCCTGATGGGGCGTCCCTGAATAAGTAAAGAAACTTCACGGAGGCTTAATAACTAAGCAATTTCCTTCAATCTGGATTTAAAATTTGAAGGAGAAAAGTAGGTGTAAATTGGCGCTCAAGGATAATCAAGATTGGAGCAGTCAAGGAGAAGTTAAAGAAGATTCTATGTTGTCTTACCACAAGGGCTGAAGAAAGAATTTTTATGATTTCTTACTCTGTAAAGAAAAAAGAAAATAGTGGTGATTATTGTGGCGACGTCTAAAGAACACGCAGTATGAAAAGCAAGGAAGGTAAGTTACTCAGAAGAGACTAAGAAATCTTGGAATGAAAGTAGTTAGAAGAAAAAAAGCGTCTTCAGTTGAATGATGATGAATTTTTTACAGCAATAGTAGATAAAAAGTAGAAACTGTTAAATAGAAAATTGGTGCAGTTTTGTTGGCAAGTCAATCAGTACTATCTATGCCAGTAGGAGTCGTGTTGGAAGCTAACAGGGGACAAGGTTGATGGACGATGGTAGAACCAGCTGAGACAAGGGAATTTCACAATAATACACTTAGTTACACTTGGTGTATAGTTAACGTCTATCTGTGCATTGTTAGTGGCCCATTGAATATTGCGACGTCACAACAAAACTTATTTTCTGATTTTAGATGTACCAATTTGTCTTTTTACCTTTTGCGCCTTTGCTGTTTTCCGATCATTGCTTTCTAAATAACCGAGAGGCCAAACGTGAGATAAAAGTCTACAATAACGGTAGACTTTTACCGTTCTGTCCAACTCCTACTTATCTCGGGGTAAAACTGGACAGATTGCTCACGTTTCGTCACCATCTAGTGACATTGCGCAAAAAACTATCCTCGTGCGTCACATTGCTGAGGCGACTCGTGGGCTCGGGATGGGGTGCTGGTGCTAAAACACTACGCATAGTTACTTTATCTTTAGTCTACTCAACAGCTGAGTACGGTGCGCCAGTCTGGTGTCGCAGTGCTTACACTCGCCTCATCGACAGTGTCTTTAACGACGCCTTGCGCATAGTTACTGGATGCCTGCGTCCCACTCCAACAACCTACCTGTACTATCATGTACCTGTACTCTCACCACCTACCTGTACTCTCAGGTATCCAGCCAGGTGAGCTTCGCCGACTGGGAGCGACACTCTCCTTGGCTCACCGTGGATCTCTGGACCCCGTTCATATCTTGTATGGTATTTTAAGTGGGTCCTCAGATACTCACCAAGTGAGACTAAGATCCAGACGCCCGTTTGTGCCAGCTGCACGGAATCTTTTAAACAACCTTGTCAGACTTGGCATCCGCGCTTCTGAATGGACAAATCACAAATGGAAAACGGAGTACTGTGAAAATGCTTCCAGGCTCCGTGCTTTTGTGCCCCGGACCGGTGCCAGGCCTGTTCGATGGGCTTACCCCAAGCAGCTTGGGTTAAGCTCAACCGCCTGTGGACTGGTGTTGGGAGATTCCATTTGTTCATACACAAATGGGGTCTCGCTCCTTCACCGAATAGCGCCGCCTCTTAAAGGTGAAAATTAAATTTTTTTAAAAAAGGCAGAATGTAACCCACTTTGTCAACAATTAAAAACATTTTTTGGGTTTTTATCTACTTTTCTACGGCTTTAATTCCTTTTTTTAGGAGGGGTGTCGTCTGGGATTATGTTGGCTTTGTGTTAATGTGTCGACCAAAAACACAGTTGAAAATTTAAAAGTGGTAAAATACGCTTTCTAAAGTTTCTAGAAGTTTCTACGTCCTCTCATTAAGCCAATTTAATCAAATACTTTATACAAAGACAAAATAACAGATATCTATTTTTATTTCAACATAATGAAAAATTATTCTATGTGTTTAATTACTGATAAAAAAGTCCAGTAGCAAAATCTTACCGTTTTCACATATCTAATTCCATCACTATCTCTAAAAATGCTTAATCGTAGGCGTAACAGCCGAAAAAATGTGGGGAGCAATACAGTTTTGGCCAATTTTTGTGGCGTTGCCGGAATCTTGATCTTTACGGATATAAGAAAAAGTTTTGTCTAAAATTTAAAGATTTACACTTTAAATCTGTTTTCAACTTCCTAATTCTTGTCCCAAAAACATAGTGATCTCTAACAAAATGTCTTCACCTTAAATGCTAAACTTTTTTCTGCATTTAGTGTTCATTTTCAATGCACCAAAATTTGTTTTGTCCAAATATTTGTTTGTCGCTGCCAAAAAAATTCTAATTTTGCCCAAATTTTTGAGACTTAGGGGATTGTCGCCTCTGTCTTCTGGCAGGTACGGCTTACGTGCTTAATATAATATCTTGCTCTGTTGCACTTTGAAGTAAACGTAATTATTAAAGCAAAATAATAATAGTTGTATTTGAATGATTAATTAAATATATTTATTGTTTTTTTTGGTTTTCTAACACAAAAACAAATACATGTAATACGCATCAAAACTCTTAATTATAACAAAAATTTTACACCGCTTTTGAACAAATTTGTAAAAAAATCATTTTCCAGACCTAATAGACAGTTAAGTTTTGCGAACATTTTTAAAAGTAAAAATTATCCAAGCGAATTAATATCTGCACAAAAAATTGAAACTCAGATCACAAATCATCAATTACTCACTAACAATAACTTATCAAAAAAACAACAATATTTGCACTTTTTTTACTTAATTCCGAAATACACACAAATTTTGATTATTACAAGATCAAAAGCAACTATTCAATCTGATTAAATAAAAGTAAAACTTTTTTTACTTTTTTTAAGTCTACAGTATCTATTAAGCTGACGCAAAATAATTTATTCAAAAATTTCAAGGTTAAAATCTGCAGCTTATTAACACTTATTAACTTTCTAAAACTATTGATATATTGACTTTATGAATTTCTAACTAAGCATAATTCTGATTGGCCTGATAAAATACTAAACAGTTTAAAAAAAAATTGTGAACTACTAGAGTAGTTGTGAGCAATTTATGCTTTATAAAAAAATAAAAGGCATACTGCCTTTATTTCTAATGTTAAATATTTTATATTTTCTCGTGATTATTGAAAAAACTTAAAATGAGTTTTGTGTTGACCTTATACACAAGTGACGGAATGATCATCCTCATCATTGTTCTAACAGTAAAACATTTGATTTTCAGACTTTGTCCGAACTGTGCATTAGAGCTCGTAGAACTTGATGAAAAACTCAGATCTGCGCTATTGTTCAGCTGGTAAAGTAGTTTAAAATTGAAAGCTTTTATATTAGTTTGGTTCACATGAAATGGAGTAATTTGAATGTGAATCAGATTTTATTTAAGTTGGTAAAATAATGTTTGAAAAAAATTGAAATAAAGCAACTGCTTTGTTTTTTAATAAAACACTTGTAATATATTTTGATTAACTATGTCACGCTCTTCCTACTACTTCTACCTCCTACTTACCTCTCCTAACTCTTCCTATTCTTGCTAACCAGAATAACATTAACCCTATTAAGGCTGGGGAGGGCTGAAACTGCCCGCGGTGTTAAAATGCTGTGTGCTGCTCAAAAACTAATTGCACAAATTTTTTCAAATTTTATGACTTTTATGATTTTTATTCATCTAAAAGTTGGTGCAAGTTTTGAAAAAATTGCTCAAGTAATTTTGGAGTTATTAATAGTTTGTTGACACCTAGTCACTAGTTTTGTGACTATTTCATAAAATGTGAGAAAAAAGCAGCCAAAAGCGAGAAAAAGGCAAATTGTAATCTCTTTATCAAAACAATTGAGACTGAACCGTTCATTAACTATGTTTACTCAAGCACTTAAAAGGCAATAAAACGCTTTCAATCTCACTTTTCAAGGAAAGTTGTTTATGTAGAAAAAGAAGTAACCGTAGATTTAGATTTCTTTTCGTATAAAATTTTATAACAAATTCGGATAAAATCCCGAGCACTTGATTTGGCTTTATTATAAAAGTTGACCTTACAATCGATTATACAATTCAATACCTTTAGTATGATGGTTATTGGAACAGAATATTACTACCATCGGAACTATTCAAACTAAGCGCAAAGAAATACCAAACGAAATAAAGCAAGTGTGTAATAGAGATATTGGTTTTTAAACAGTTTTTTGGAACGAACCTGAAAAAAATATCAACTTCAATTTTTTTATTGTAAACTCTAAAACCAAAGGAAAGCAAAATATTTTAATCTTATCAACAATGCACCCAATTTTTTAAATTTCAAAAAATTAAAAGAAATCCGGCTTTGTACAAGTTATGTGATTATACGAAAAGAGAAACAGTCATTGTAGACCAAAAATTACTTTCTATTTGAGTAAAACCAAGTCTCGAAAATGGACCACAATTGCATTTGCATTGCATTTACGTATTTGCTTGATATTTGTCGCATAAATGCAGCAAGTGTATTGGCAATGAATAAACACACGGAGCCGCACAAACAGAAATTGTTTGAACTTGGTATTAGTCTCGTTTTGAAATTAGTAAAATCTTTCATCCAAGGCAAGGTCTAACCCAGTGTTTCTCAACCTTTTTCCGATTGCGGCACATTTTGAAATTTTTAAAAAATCGCGGCACCTTTAGACTATTTTTATTAAATTTTATTTCCAAAATCAGGTGATTACTAAAAAAAAAGTTTTCACCCAGAATTGGGCTCAGATATCTAGCTTTTTTCCCTAAAATTAGTTATATTCTAAAAATACCGTTACTCTGGTTGCGGCACAAAATTGCTATCTTTTGAAGTTCGCGGCGCACTTTAGCTAGGAGCCTTAATTTCCGCCCCCAAAATTATGTGATCTCTAAAAAAAAGCTCTTCACCTGCATTTACGGTCTCTCTAGTAAATTTCCTTTCCTAGATCAGTTTTTTCTAAATAAAAACGGTCTTTGCTCCGAGTATTACATATTTTACGTGTAACAAGCGCAATATTCGACGTCCCTAGATAATTTTTTCCGAAATCTTTCGCGGCACATAGGTTGAGAAACACAAATATATGTAGTAACATTGAAGCTGATAATTCAAAATAACATTACAACACTCAACCGTTTTCCTGGACTAGTGAATAATGCGCAATAGCTTGCGGCACCCTAGCAAAACGCAAATGACACTCTAGGGTGCCGCGGCACCCCGTTTGAGAATCATTGGTCTAACCAGTGAAATTCTACAATAAAGTTGATACTAAGCAAAAATGTCGTGAAACCAAATATTTATACCGCTTTTGTTATTGATATTTCCTTCCCAATCAGAAAAAAACGTCGGTGTGAAATATGTACATCAGAAATATCAGGTCGGGAATGAAAAAAAAAAGACATTAAAATAGCGCTCCCAATCTTTTGTTCAGCCTGGTAACAGTTTTCAAAAATTCATATAAACAAACTCAAAAAGTATTCAAACAAAATACATTGAGCTGTTCTTGAGTGCAATATTATTCTATGATTGTACTGGTGTTTTTGTTTTTCAAACAATAATGTTGAAATTGAATTATCAATTGAATAATTTCTATAGCAAAAAAAATATCGGTTTCATAAGTTTTAAACAAAGTTACGTTACTCGTCACAGTTGAAATATACTGTAAGTTGATGGTAATTAAATTACTTTTTTAGAACATTTTAATTTTTTGCAACTCTTACGAAAACTAGGCCTAACTAATTAAACAAGTCGTACAACAATTAAAAGTTAAACATTTACGTCAGAAAACGTTAGCAAAATTTAATAAACAAATATTTTATTAATGAATTAGCGTACTTAACCAAAAGAAAAAAACATTCAAAACAAAAAAGGATTTCTGTAAAATTTTAAAAAATCGATGTAATCAAAAGCAATCACCTCTAAATAAATTAGTCAAGTCGAAATACGTATTCTTTTATAGTGAAAAAAAATTAATGTGAGTTCCTGCGATATGGAACTACAAACACAATTTTTTTGTGTAATAACTTGCTTTCTTTTTATGTCATAAAATTTCTTGCCTTAATGTTCATAAGAGGGAGCGAATTAAAAAAATTATTTGATCACTTGCAAAGGCGGAAGCGTTGTAAACATTAATAAAACCATCTTTTAGCAGATTTGCTTGTGTAGAATTTCTTTCTCTGTAAACAATAATAATCTTTCCAAGTGGATTTCAGCTGTCAGCATTCTTACTTTTAATTTTTCAGCCAATTTACAAAAATTGACTACCCTTTAAAAACTTGCTTTTTCAATCCCAAATGATGTTTAAATACAATGTTTAAGTATCTATTTAAAAGAGTATAAAATTTCCTTTCTATACAAACTTGAATAACAATTCTAGCACTAATAATTGTCGAGATATAAGCAAGCAAAGAGCGCGGGCATTTTCAGCCCCCTTCAGTCGTACAAAATTTCCAAAAAGCCCAGTCTGAATAGGGTTAAGACACCACAGGAGAACGCTACGTGGATTTCGCAGATAATCAACTAGCCTGTTGATTGGAGCTTTTATGAGTTTTGAACTGGCGGGCCCTGGCAATCTAGGTCAGGTGGGTTTTATATTATAAGCTAATTAACTAGAAAATTAAAAATGCAGTTAGTTTTAGTAAAAATAATACGTAGTTAAATTAGTCAAGCAAATAATACAATTCCTGTGGCGTCATAGAAGAAAAAATATAAGAAATGCAAGTATGGAGGTTTGCATTCATTTAAAAATGAGGGAAGGCGAGGCGAGTTTGGTGTGTTGAAAAAGGTACAAAAGTAAGAAACTCCATAAAGCAACAAAAGCAAAAGGGGGAGCACTGCCAGCCCCACGAGGCAGAAAGGAAAAGCGAGTGAAAGACAGTACGAACGATAGCAAGAGGCACAAGCGGACCAAGACGGACAAGAGAGTACACAAAAGAGAGGGGCGATTAAATGACTGTGAATCGTATTCAGTGATGATAATTCTCTAAATACGTCATTGCAATATTGAACTAGTTTTTTCTGTTTGATTTTTTCTCTTTTCAAATTTTTTTTTATTTTATAAATATCTTAGTACAGGCTACGGAATAAAACAAGAGGACAAGAAATTAATGACCATAAGGGCAACACTAAACTGTCAGGGCATTATAATCTGTTATTAAAAATGCAATTTTGATAAAAAATGTTAACCAAACTTATAATGATGAACAACATATATTTTCCAGTAAATACTAACAGCGAGTGTTTTGTACATTTTGTAGAATACAAAAACGTAAAAGCAGTAAAGTGAGAATTTGAAAAGTATGTACAGCTACAATTTAAAATGTGTTATTTAAGACAATGACATACAAGTTGGCACAAACGATTGCACATTAGTAAACAATGACTGCAATACTCCTAATTTAATAACAACCTGCCAATTCAGGGTTAGCCCTCATTTCCAGATATGATGATGATACAGGGTTCCTATTATTTCCGCAATCTCGCTCATCACTATTATCATCACAATCTTGTTTCCCATCACATATCTGATCAATATCGATACTAACTTTGTTTCCTGCTTGGCAAACAAATCGCCTAGGACAGTTCAACTCTTCGAATCCTTTAAAGCAGTTCGTTTTATTGGAGATGACATAAAAATCATCTTCTATGCCATCACAATAACGATCGCCAATGTTATAATCGATGTGACAAGTGTCATTACAAAACTCAGGTGGGTTTTCACAATTACATTCATCACTGAGATCACTACATTCTGGTCGACCATCACATAATGTTGCTAAACGACGATCTTCCATTCTTGTTTGACATGTTTTTGTAGATATTGCGATGTCAAAATTTAAGTTGATAATGCTTTTATAGTCCAAAGATAAGTTGAAATTATGTTCGCTTTCGTAATCAGCATGAAACAAAGGACAGGAAGGAAACCTTTTTTTACATAAACTTAAGTTAAAATTATTTTCACACAAACACTCGTCAGACCAATCATAACAATCAAATATACCATCACACACTTGCTTGGATGAAATCAGCAAACGTCGATCAAAACATTGAAAACACGAGTTGTTTTTGCAAAGATCAGATTCGTCACTGCACTGTGCAACATTGTCATGCAAATTCCGTTGAGGTAAAACACATTTTCGAGATGAACCAACACCGACACATTTAAAGCTATGTTGGTTTTGAATTTCATCACTTTTGTCAAGACAGTCAAATATGCCATCACACAATTGAAATGTGAGCCCTAAACGACCATCATCACATTGAAATGCACGATTACATTGTTTAGTAGAATTATCCATGCAGTTCGAGACGCAGATAAAATCAGTTGCATTGCAATCGAAAGTAGAACAGAGAAGAGATGAAGCATTATAACAAGTTGAGCTATCACAAGAAATAAGAGAATTAAGGTTACATTGTGATACATTATTTAATCTGTTTATTGTGACATCACATTGAGCACAATTTACGGTTTTTTGAACTTGATAATTTTCATCACTTCCATCAGGACATTGTTCGATTCCATCATTTTGTTGCTCGATTGGAATGCATCCAGTAAATCTCGTCCCAAATGATGATTGGTATCCTTTGCAATCAACAGGATTGTTTTTGTAGCACTGACATTGAAATTCACTAGTACTGCAGGCACAGTTCAATTCATCTGATTTGTCAGTGCATTGATAAGATTGATCGCATTTATCTGCAAAATAAAAATGGGTGAAAAACACGAGTCAGTGTAGAAAACGTAGGCGTATTTAATAGCTTAATCGTAGATTTTAATTTAGTTTTAATTAGATTTTAAGAGATCAATAGATCATTAAACCCTAGTAAAGCTTTGAGTTTTGACTTCGTCTGGCCAAAACTTATGGCAGGAACTGCTTTGAAATCCTGGTTATGTAACTTCTTCTCCTATGCTTGCGCCAAATTAAAATTTCCAAAATCGGAAGAGGTCCTTGTAATCGCAATCCCAAAGCCGAGAAACTCTGTGGAGGAGCCAATAGTTATCAAATGATATCTCTGCTCTATGTCCCCAAAAGTCCCCAAAAGACAGAGTCATAAATAATCTTATTTATCTACTTATAGATACCTAAATAAATAATCTTAGTCATATATAATCTTATTTATGACTGTATCTAGCCAATTATTGATTTATTTTTCTCAAAGTAGCAGACTGGGTATTGAGAAAGAAAGTCAATCGTTTAACAAATTATTCTGTTTACATAAAAAATCAAAGACTATTTTGAGGCTAAATAAAATGCTGATGTTATATTTGTCAATCTGACCGCACATATGACACTGCTGGGACCATGGCTTACTTGCAAATTGCTAAGGTATCTTTTGGATTACTCCATGGCTTAGTATGATCATGGAACTTGTCGAGAATTAAAGCTTTACTCTTATTTCCGGGAACAGCAAACAAAGCAGATTCATCCTTTAAAGAAACAACGTTGGTTAAAGATGAGTCTTAGCTCTCCTTCTTTTTAACATCTATCTGCACAATCTGCCTTCAAAATTTTGCCTATGCCTTGCGATTTAGCATTGTTTTTCTCTTCTGGAAACTGGAAGGACTTGGAGAGAACTTTAAATCACGACAATACTGCACTTTCATTCAAGGGTGCTTAAAAAAATATTTTTTCAGGGGCTTCAAAAATAAGAAAAAGCAACTTATTATTTAAAAAAGCATATAATTTTTTAACAAGATTTTTTCGCTGAAAACGGTCACGATGCTATTCCGAATCTCGACCGTTTTGAGCACAACACTTTAGTGATGACTAAAGAAGGAGATCATCACTTTCAATCGAGTCAATAATCTTTACTTTCGTTTTAAATTTAAGGTGCAGACGAAAATAACAATAAAAGTTTTCACCTTCAATCTACCTAACATTTTGGTCAATTTTCCAAATGATTCTGTATCCACCCACTCAATCCTGCAAACTGGTCTTGAGCGATTACATTCGTCCATGCGTAAATATCGTCTCGCTCTTTCACCATATGGCGAGTGCAGCACCGTTGAATAAACCGCACACCAGGCGTTAAGAACGTGTCCCATACATCAAGTACTACATGGAGCACGAGGTCTGAAGGTGTTGGATGACAAAACTCGATGCTAGGTTAACACCATCACTGCCAGTATCTGATCCGGACAGTACAGCAGCCTGGGGTAGTAAAAGAATAAAACTTCGGTCTAGTCCTGTTTGTGTCTGACCTGGAATAGATGCCCTTCTAAATGACAACGAATAGCGATTTATTGTATATTTCATTTTAACCGAAACATTTTATTCGGGTAAGTTTTTCTTTTCAACAGTGAGGTAAGAATACTTTTTTATATTTTTATTTTAATCTTCACTTGACTTTCATTAAAAAAATGGCTTGGTGACCATGAAAGTGATATATTTTTAAGTTTTATTTTACGGTCAATAGGAAAAACACAGGTCTGCCGTAACTTCAAGTGATAACATTTTTTTGCCTTCAACGTACGTTGTAAATTATTTAGAATTTGTGTGTTTAGAATTTTGCAAATTAATCTAGATTTCTACGTTTTTCTATAAGGTTAGAAATTTTTCTGTATAAAAACCAAATGGTTTTTTTCACTCTTTTCAAATTTTACATCTGGCGTTTATCCTAAGTTTAAATTTTACGCTTAAATTTTCAGATAAATATTTTTTCTGAAAGACAACATTAAGTAATAAATTTTTGTCGGTCTTGAAGAAATAAAAAAGTTTATTTGTGAAACTATCTAGAAAAGGGACGTCTAGCCTATGGGCCAATCAATGTTTTTTTGTGGCCGACTGCTTACTCAAATTTTTTAGTTATATTTTATAACTTTATAAAATTTTATTTAACTACTGTCATATTAACGTACAAGGAAACAAAGTGAATACATCAGTTGATTTCTGAGCGCCATGTTTGTGTTATTTCCAAGCATTTTTTGCAATGTCAAGTAATAGTTGGATCAAATTTTAGTGGTAGTAAAAATAATACCTTAACAACAATGCGGAGAGATTTAGAATAAGATTAAAGTAGTAGCAGCACTGCTGGTAGTGATATAAAAGGGCAACTTGTTGATTTATCAAGCGCTTGGAAAGAGATTCAGACATTTTTAGAAATCCAATCGAGGAATTTAAATTCCGATTAGGGGCCAGGGTTCTACCGGTATTTAAGAAAAGTTTTTCTCCTAGTCGGCGAAGCTGAACTGGCTGGTTGCCTGAAAGTATAGGTAAGTGGTCCGTTCGAGTGGGACACAGACATTCACTGACAATGCGCAAGACGCCATTCATGACTCTGTTTATAAGGTGAGTATGAGCGCTGCAACACGAGAATGGTGCGCAATACTCAGTTGTTGAGTAGACCAGAAATAGGGCAGTTGTGTCCAGTGTTTTGGCACCACACCTCATCTTGATTCTGAACGATACCTCAACAGTGTGACACGCAAAGATAGTTTTTTACGCAGTACCTCTAGATGGCAAAAAATGTGAGTAATCTTTCGAGTTTTACATTAAAATAAAAAGGGTTAAAAAAAAATAGAAAAGGCTTATTGTTGTTGTAAAATTTTGCTCAGGTTGGGCTTCTCGGTTATTTAGATGCTGCTGCTAAGTCTGGAATGATTCAAATGATAACGAAAAGCTGCCGCTAACGTCGTAGTGTGACTGAGTTTTAGCTTCCAATTTTGGAGATACGCTAAAAGTGTAGTCATGTCTTGCTCGACTTAAAGTGCCCTCAAAAACGTTCCAATTTTCAAAGTAGTACAACAGTGCTAGATCTGCGTAGGTAAACGTTCTGGAAATCGTAGAAGGCAAGTCGTACACATACTGTAGGTGTTGAAAAGAAGGAGAATCAAGATCGATCCCTAAAAAATGCTGTTTTTCAGACGGTGTAGTCTAATTTGATTGTGGTAGTAAGGATGAAACGTCGGTTTTAGACAAGTTCTATAATCATTCTGACCATGTGTTTATCCAACAGAAGCTTCAGCAACTTGGAAATAAGGCCACGGTGCCAGACAGTGTCACATGCTGTTGTCAGATCAACAAATCGACACTAAACTGCCACTTAGATTTCTCATAGTTAATCAAATTTAAATTTATATTTAAATACTCATTATTTGGTTATGGCATCTAATACTAAAAACAGAAAATTTTATACACTGTACGAATATTTTGTGGCCTGTCAAATATACTTAAATTCATAATTTTACCCATTACAAAAAAAGGTTGGACATCTCTAATCTAGAAAAAACAAGTGGCGTTTTAAAAGCATTGCTTTTTTATAGCTCATTAAAGCATAACATTCCAATGATTCAACATGTTATTTATTTACCTATCAAAAAAAAAAAGTTATCATAAAATAAACAAGCATTATTGTCATTGAAATGGCAGTTTTACTTTATCGCAGTAAGTTTCGGTAAAGACAATCTCTTGTTCAGAAAATGTTTAATCTTTTTAGAAAGACATACAATTTTGTGTGTAATATCAAACGATCGTTTGCTGAACTTTTTTGTTATGCTGTCTATTACGCTGGTTTTAAGTTTTGTTATCTTAATTGAGCAAAGCAATTGTCCAATGCATCAAAAACTCGACTTGGTCGTTCTAGTTAGTTGGAAATCTCTAATGTTAAAGAATCGATTCAGATTTGTATTTTCTGAATAAAATTTGTTGTTAATAAAATCAAGATTTTGATTTTGTTTAATTTTATATCAAATGATATTGATTCTTATAAGCGTAAATACAAAAAAAACAAAACCTTACCAATATATTTTGAAACATTGTTTTATTCAGGACGTTTTGGAATTATAACTCATTCACATGATCAACTGCGTTTAACTCAGTTGATATTAAAATGAGTCATAATTCCGAAACATCCTGAATAAAACAATGTTTCAAAACATATTGGCTTTAATTTTTATTCTAAAATCTTACCAGACTCACGGTAGCAAACTCTACCTTTTCCCTCACAGGTCATATTTCCTAGTTTGTTACAATCACAAGGGATGGGTCCCAACCATGATGATGAACATTGTTGTGAACAGTTTGCTTCATCATGAGGACTGAGCCAGGGACAGTTTATACGTCCATCGCATCTCCAATAATCAGCACACCTGAAGCAATAACAATGTCATTACATTATAATTGTGAATTAGATAAAATAGAATTAATGCAAAAACCAAAAATAAACTTTATAGTGCCAAAAAAAGTTTAAATCATTGGATGGTGACTGGTCAGTTGATCCAAAAAAAATTATGTTTTTACTGCTTTTTTTAATCGACTTTTACGATATTCCTAAGTTCCAAGTTTCTTTTTTTTACTTTCTTCAATCGTAGCAAAAAAAGTTCCAAAAAGTCTACAAGCAATAAATAAATTGTAGAATTTGTACAAAAGCTATAAAACGATTATAGCTATAATATTATAGCTATGAAGCCATATTGCTTTCAGCATCGTGAAGTCATATGTTGTCCTCAATTTG
Organism: Diplosoma virens; assembly: GCA_963680785.1. NCBI lineage: Eukaryota > Metazoa > Chordata > Ascidiacea > Aplousobranchia > Didemnidae > Diplosoma > Diplosoma virens. The sequence continues at coordinate 40,575,175 of OY796892.1, read as the reverse complement.
GAAAACTCTTAACGACGAGATTTGAGTAATTTGATTCAATATTTTACTTTGATCACAAAGTGTGTCGTCCTGAACAACATGACGTGAATTGCCATCTCTGACCAAAAACAACCTTCAAAAAACTACTCTGAATTGTTTTCACAGTTGCCATAATAACGTGTTTTTTTATTTTACAGTTGTACTTTTTAGAGATAATTTTCATTTAAAACTGCTCTTTAAAACTTTTGGTAGAAAAAGAAAAATTAAAAATCGGTAGAAAGGAGAATGCCAACATTTCTAACTACTTTTTGAATCTTGAATCTAAACAAAGTAAATTCAAATGAATAAATTAAGTGTAGTTTGCTAACTAATGTAGTGACGCAACTGTTAAAAGGAAAGATAAGAGAAAAGTTAATTATGAGAACATCAAAAACGGCAAAACAAATAACTTTACTAAGGAAGCTGTAGCCAGTGAAGTGCAATATGTTCTTCTTGAAAGTGGCAATGTAAAACCACTAATATCTTACAGATTGAATTCTGCAAATTTTGGTTTAAGCAAAGCAATTGGGAAATAAAAGAGCTGTGAACCTCTTAGAAACGCCAACAATTCTATGCAGGGCTTACAACGGCCCGATTTTGGATTTTGGAAAACTCTTAACAATGAGATTTGAATAAATTGATTCAATATTTCACATTGATTACTAAGTGAGTGGCCCTAAACAGCATTACGTGGATTGACTTCTCTGATCAAAAACAACCTTCAAAAAAATACCTCGAATTGTTTTCACAGTTGGCATAGTAACTTGTTTTTTGACTTTACAGTTGTACCTTTTAGAAATAATTTTCATTTAAAACTGCTGTTTAAATCTTTTGGCAGAGAAAAGAAAATTAACTATTGGTAGAAAGGAAGCTGATTAGCCACACAATGAGGATATGGGAAGGAATAATTGAAGCCAGGCTAAGATATAGAGTAGAGATCAATGAACAGCAATATAGATTTATGCCAGGAAAGGAAACCACCGATGCCATGTTTGCTTTAAGAATGTAAATAGAAAAGTACAGGGAAGGTCAAATAGAGCTTCATCGTGCATTTTTGGACCTAGAGAAAGTGTATGACAGGGTTCCAAGAGAATAGTTGTGGTACTGTATGAGAAAATCAGGAATGCAGGAAAAGTATGTGAGACTTGTACAGGATATGTATGAGGGAAGCGAAACAGTGGTGAGATGTGCAATAGGAATTGTAGAAAGTTTCAAGGTCAAGGTCGGACTACACCAGGAATCAGCGTTAAGTCCATTCTTGTTTGCAATGATTGTGGGTGGGATAACGGATGAAGTAAGGAGAGAACCACCATGGACGATGCTGTTTGTTGATAATATTCTGATTTGAGAAGAGACCAGGGAAGAAGCGGAGCGGAGACTGAATGCTGGAGGTACGCGTTAGAAAGAAGAGGGATGAAAGTAAGTAGATCAAAGACAAAATATCTGTGCATAAATGGAGGAAATGACAACGAAACAGTGAAAATGGAGGATACAAAAGTGCCAAGAGTAAAGCATTTAAGTATTTGGAATCAACAGTGCAAGAAAGTGGTAGTTGTGAGAGGAAGGTAAAGAGGAGAGTACAGGCAAGATGGAACGGATGGAGAAAAGTATTGGGATTAATCTGCGACAGAAGTTTACCAGCTAGAGTAAAAGGAAAAGTGTACTGTGCAGTAGTGAGACCAACGATGGTGTAAACGGTGGCGGTTACAAAGAAACAAGCAGAAGAGATGGAAGTTGAAGAGATGAAAGTGTTCAGATTTGCAATGGGAGTGACAAGAAAAAATAAGATTAGAAATAAGTACATCAGGGGTACAGTTAAAGTAAAACGGTTTGGAATGAAGATGATGGAGGGCAGGCTGAGGTGGTATGGACATGTCATGAGGAGAGACCAGAAGTACGTAGGAAAAAGGGTGATGAAAATGGAGTTAGCGGGAAAGAGGAAAAGAGGAACACCAAAGAGAAGATTTTTAGATGTAGTAAAAGAAGATACGGGGAACGTTGGTGCAAGGGAGAAGGACATTAAAAACAGGACGGTTTGCAGAAACATCATACGCTGTGGCAAACCCTGATCAAAGGGAAAGGCCGAAAAAAGAAGAAGAAGAAGAAGAAGAAGAAGGTAGAAAGGAGAATTCTAACATTACTAATAACTTGTTGAATCTTGCATTTAAACAAAATGAATTCAAATGAATAAATTATGCGTAGTTTTTTGACTAACATAGTGACACAACTGTTAAAAGGAAAGCTAAGAGAAAAATTATTAATTAAAACACCGAAAACGGCAAAACAAATAACTCTACTAAAGCAAAGCAATTGGAAAATAACAGAGATGTAAAGCTTTTAGAAACGCCAACAATGTTATGCAGGGCCTGTAAAGGGCCTTGTGAAAGCACCTTCGGAGAATGGGAAACCGGAGCGGTTTGTTAAAACTTTCAAAAGTTTTCTTGAAAAAATGTTAAAGTGAGGAAATTCTTTTGTAAAGCTGTACGCTTTGTCGTACCATCGTATTAAAATTTGCTTCATCAAAACTTGGACTAGCACACACCTGCTGAAATTCTTCATGGTCGCCACCAAAAAATGTATTGTATTTGTTTGCGCTTGTACCGTGTAATGACGTATGTAAGTCTGATGATAGAATTGATCAACAAGCATTCCCAAACAAACCTAAATATGCTGTTGGTGATTGTGTTTTTGCTTGTAATTACGCATCTGGCGCTAAATAGTTTCTTGGTATTGTAACAAACATTATTAGTGTTGTGTATATTGTACGTACTGAGCGTGGTTTGTGGAAACGTCATCAAAATCCATTATATTCTAAATTTTTATGAAGATTTTCTTTCATAGAATGAATCTAGAAATGTACTACTGAAATTGAACAAGTTGTTTCACCACCTCGTAATGATTGTGATACTTTGCCCGACTGTGAACTTAATAGATCGGCTGATAAACGTTATCTTACACACATCAGGTAACGCACTGATTTTTACCAAGCCAGATTTTTACAATTTTGTGATGTCTTATTTTGTTAGGAAGGAATGTTATAGATTTCGATTAGATTTGAACCTTTATATTGTGATTGATTGTTTACAGTAATTATTGGTGTTTCGCTTATTTACTTCGTACAACAAAACTGTTTCGATTTTGTGGTTTGAACTTTGTTGGATTAACTTTTGTTGATTAATGTATAAGAATTGTACTTCTGTAAATACAACATTTTAAGCTGAAAATTTTTTGTATCACAAAGTTACAAGATTAAAAAAATTATTATCAGAAAAAAAAAGTTATTTGGTTATTTTTGATGCAGCAAATAACTTTTGTGCCGATTTTCTTTTAGGCTATTTTTTTGACAATTAATTTTCCCAATTGCAGCTTAAAAAGTTTTATGCGTCCGTCCTTGGTTGTTCTAGGATATTGGTTTTTAAATTCTTTGAGACGCACCCATTTTTTTTAAGCATACAAAACTTTCTACCCCCTCTTTCTCATGAAAACAAAACTCCTTTTCTTTTTATGCAAGTAAAAGTTGCACCCCCTCTTTCTCATGCAAGCAGAACTCGCGCCGCCTTTTAACAACAAAATTCATTTCATTCATTCATTCATTCATTCATTCATTCATTCATTCATTCATTCAATCATTCATTCATTCATTCATTCATTCATTAAAAGCGAAACTCAAGAGATTTCATTAAATTCTCCAATTTCGGCCCAAATTCAAGATGAAGACTAAACATAAAAGTCTTCACTTTTCATCAGCGTCCAATCCACTCTGAATTAATGGCTTAGTTTGAAAAATTAGTTGTTTCAGCTATCAACTCACTCACTAGCTCGTTACTCGCTTCCGCCTGAAAAGCCTTTAAAGCCTCCCAGTTTAAACATCTCTGTTCTTGGTAGTTTTAAGAGCGGTTATAATGTTTGCGTAAATAATCACAAAATTTCAATTAGGAAAGCAGTTTAATTGAATGCGACGTAAATTCTTGAGAGAAACGCTGTTCATAGTTTTGTTGATTTTCGCAAAGCAAAAATAAAGTATTTACCTACGATTATCGTTTCCGCTGAGGCAGTCACGCTTTCCATCATGAGTTGAATTTTTCGAAATACATTGATACAGATTGTCGTATACATTTCCACCTTCAATGCGACGACTGCATTGAAATTCATCCTTTGAACAAGAACATTCTATTTCATCGGAACCATCTTCGCAATCTTTAACGCCGTCGCACATGAATTTTGTTGGAATGCAATGACGTAATCTATTTGTTCTTTAAATTTATAAAAATAATTGTAATCATAAGTCATGGTATTAACTCAATCAAACTAATTAAAAAAATGTTTTCACAAAACTTTATTATCAAACAATTCAATTGATAATCCAAATGTAATTGAAATAGTTGAATATATACTAGTTGTTACTCGAGCTTCTGTAAATGTTTAGATGTGCATTTCAATAATGATTTGCATTGATAAAGCTTAATGTGATCACAAGATTGGTTTTGATGTTTTTTCTGCAAACGCATCCAAGTGCAGTTTTCGAATGTTTCAATATTATAAAGCAAATTGATGAAACAGCTTTTTATCAGTTTGATGAACTTTTTACGTGTTTATTTAAATTGAAACTTTAATTTGATTGTCGTCGTTATCAGCAAAAGCATCCACTTCAGGTCAGGCACAAACAGGACTAGGGTCGAGGGTTGATCGTTTTCCAAACCTAGGTTCTTTGAGCTGCTTCTTTTTTTAGGAGGATAGAATTCTTCCATGTAGCAGATGATAAAATTTTTTTTTTTAACAGTCAAATAACTGCAAACAGAAGCTATTTAATACAAGACACCGCAGTAAGCACTTTCTTGATAGATGATAGAAAATGTTTGATAAAGACCGTGAATAAACTAGTCCTGGTTTAACTCTTAGCCTTTTCATGTGGTTTTGTCTTACAGAAAGTCGCTTGGTTTACTTTTATTTTTTCATTAATGCCAAAAAGTTGGCTTGATTTAGAGATATTCAATTTTGTAAAAGCAAAATTGATGTAAACATTTTAACCGAAACAAAACTTTTTGTTATCTGCTAATGCAGCATCTGAAATCTTAAGCCTCCAGTTGCTTTTTTGCAGGTTCTAAAATAGTCCAGTAATGTTGAGGTGATAATAAAGCTGCTGGATAAAACTAAAACAATTGATTAACAACTCTATCAACAAAAATTTAAACGATAATATATGAGCTGCATTATACATTTTACTTACCTCCAGTCCCAGTCCGGATTTTCGCAGTTGCAATTAAACTCGCCGGAGCAAATCAAATAGTGACATTGATCTGGAAAAAAATTTTAAGTAAACACACATGTGTAGTGATCCTGTATAGATCACTACAAGTTCCTATATAAATAACTATTAATGGAATGGCAACACTAGACAAAGAAACAACGAGGAAAGAAATAAGTTGTAAACAAGATAATTATTAAATAACTGTAAATAAGTGTATTGTATTATTTTGGATGTTGTTATACGTTCTTTTAAATTTCCGTTGAATAAGAAGAAACAATCAAAGGAAGTGTTTGATTATTTGTAAAACAATCATCTACAATTGGTAACCCCGACAACTAACAAGACATCTACAATTGATGACAACGGACAACTAACAACTAAGAAAGTGACTTGGATCATATTAATCTATACCAATCATTTTAAAAGACTATCTTATTTCAAGCATTTTATTCTATCTATGAAGAACATTATTTACAATTTTTAAACAATTTTACTAATTACTTGTATGAACATTATTATTATTACCTTATTGCTTAAAATTATTATTGTTGTCTATAAAATTATTTGTTATTATTATTATTTATGCATTCAAATCAATATTTTTTACGAAGTGTTAAATCTAATATGAATGATAATCTTATAGCCTTAGCTGAAAATAATTCTTCAACACAAACCCATTTGCAAGCACAAAGTGCTGATGAAATTCCAGTTAGTTCAGGTTCAATTTTACCTACTACTACTTCTCAAGTCTTTTCTACACCTTTATCATCATCTACTTCTGTACATCAATCTATATTGCAAAATACTCAATCACCTACTATACTAATTCAAAATTCTCCACAACTCCAATTTGATCCTTCTCACATTGACATGTTTTTTCACACATTTGATGCACATTATTTTGGAAAGCATCTAACTGAAGAACAATTATATTTTGAATTGATAAAATGTTTATCTTCTGAACATTTTCACAAAGCATCACTTTGCATGTCAAGAGATAGTGTCAACAGCTATACTACACTCAAGGCTGCCTTAATAAAAGCATACAGTCTTCCTTTACACAAAAGATTAACCCAGCTTTACACTGCTCCTCCTTTGGGAGACCGTTCTCCTACACAATTATTATATAATTTAAAAAACATTTTAGGAACGATTGACCCTCAAGATGAAACATTAAATTGGTTCTTACAAACTGAATTTATGAATAGGCTTCCTAGCAATATACAATTCATTTTAGCTGCATTCCCTTTCAGATCTGTTGAAGAACTAGCTCCCATTGCTGATTCTCTAATACAAAATGATAAATCATTAAAGTCATCTGAAGTTAATTCCACTGATGATGTTTTTTCTGCTATGTTAAAAGAATTTTCCTCTCTTAAAGCTGAAGTTTTGGCTCTGCGTAAAATTCTTTCTCACCAAACTACCACACCTCATTTCACTTACCCATCACACAATAGATCTCACTCCAAGTCTTTTAATCAAAACCCTCAAAATCATCCCCCAACTTCATCCCAACTATTGCCATTTTCTTCTACTTTACGACCACCACCAGGTCCGAATCTCACTATTCCAGGTAGAGATAAGATTTTTAATGGTCTGTGTTTTTACCACCAAAAATATGGAACTATTGCCAGATACTGTGTCCAAGGCTGCACTTTTTTTGATAGCTATATGAAGACTAAACATTTAAACTCACAAGGCAATGCTCCTCAATAAATCATGACTTGCAAATAAATACTATCAACTTCAGCAATGCATTGCCTGAATCTGCTGACAAATATATTCACTTAACTGACACACACAATAACATTGTATTTATTATTGATATAATTAGCCCTAAGTCACTGATTCCCTCTAACAGATATACTTGTGTGACAAATCCAGATTCCTGTAGATTATTTGCTGCTGATGGTGATCCTATACAACAATCAGGTGTCATTGAACTAACACTACATTTTCAAGAATTTCCTAATAAACAGTTTACTCATTCTTTTATTGTTGCAAACATTAAACATGCTATTCTTGGTTTGGATTTTTTGAAATTGCACAATTTTATAATTGATACAGCTGCAAGCACAGTTGACATTTTAAATTCTACAAAGGAAAATATTTTAACTCCATTGCCCAGCATTGACTACAATATAAATTCATATGAGGATATTTTAAACATGTTTCCTCATCTTGTATCTGGACAAATTAAAGTGGAAAAAAAGAAACATCCTTTTGAACATGTATTAGAAGTTAATGGACCCCCAGTCGCCCGAGAAGACTCAATTTAGAAAAAACAAATGCTCTCAATAAAATATTAGATGACATGCTCAAAAAAAATATTATTAGTTCAACTACCAGCCCTTGGGCCTCACCAGTACATTTAGTTAAAAAGAAGAATGGTTCCTTTAGGTTGGTACATGATTACAGACTTATCAATAAACGTTGCAAAATACAAAATTATTTATTAACAAGGTTAACAGATTTTACTCAACACATTCATGGCGCAACCATTTTTTCTTCTTTAGATTTAAAAAGTGCTTTTTGGCAATTGGATGTCCGCCCCACTAATAGACAATTTACGGCTTTTTGCACTCATCATGGTAACTTCATGTACAATAAACTTCCATAAGGTTTAACTTATGCGAGCAGCAGCTTCCAACGTTTTATCAATCATGTGCTACAAAATACTGATACTTTTTGTTTTGCTTACATTGACGACATTATTATATTTTCCAAAAATGAGCTTAAACACAAAAAACATCTTTTAGAAATTGCTAATAGACTCAATTCTTATGGATTAACATTAAACATGAACAAACGTGTACTTGATGCTTCTCAACTTAATGTACTTGGATACAAATTAAATGCCAGTGGCATAACTGCATCTGATGAAAAAATTTTGCAGCTGTCAAAAACTTTCCTGAACCGGTAACCATCAAAGAATTACGTCAATTTCTTGGTCTAGTTAATTATCAACGTCGTTTTATTGAAAATGCAGCTGAATTACTTTCTCCATTACAAGATTATCTCAAAGGTAAAGTAAAAAACGAAACAAAAATATCATTGAATTGCAATGAACTGCAGGCCTTTAAGAAAGTAAAAGAAATTATTGCCAATCTTGCTTATTTGGCTCATCCTAAAGCTTATGCTAAATTGCAATTAAAAACAGATGCATCTGCTACCTCTCTTGGTGGTGTACGTGAACAAATTTATGACGACAAAATTGAAGTTTTAGATTACTATTCCAAATCACTAACAGATGCTCAAAAACATTACTCAACCTATGACCTCGAACTTCTTAGTGTTTATTCAAACGTTAAATATTTTGAATATATGCTGCTTGATAAACCCTTTGTAATCTTCACAGATAATAAACCTTTAGTTAACAGTTTTGCAAAACCTTCTGAAAATCACTCTCCTAGACAAGTGCGTCAATTGTCTTATCTCAGTCAATTTGATTGTAATATTCAACATTTGCCAGGCAGAAACAATATTGTGGCTGATTGCCTATCCCGAGTTATTGTAGCCAACATTCTTGAAGAACCTCTGCCTATTTCTCTGGAATCAATTGCTGACGCTCAGGAACATGAGTCTCAATCAGATACCTTTCATTTCCTACTGACTCATTCATTAATATCAAATCTGTGCCAGTACCTAAAACTAATTTCTGCATTTTAATTGATACCAGTTTACCACATGACCGCATACCAATTCCTCCTAGTTTGAAACAGACGATAATATCTTATTACCATAACATGAATCATTTAGGCATCAAGGCCACTGAACGTTTCATATGTGCCAGATTTCTTTTTAAGAATATGAAATTGAAAATTCGTGATATTGTTCATGCTTGCATCAATTGTCAACGAACGAAAACAAACCGACACATTGTTAAACAAATCACATCAATACCTATGCCAAATGCTCGTTTTGAACGCATTAACATTGACATAGCTGGACCATTTCCCAGCTCAAATGGCTATACACATGTTTTAGTTTGTATTGATCCATTCACAAGATGGACTGAAGCCTTTCCAATGCCAGACATGTCTACTGCCTCAGTCATTCAAAATTTAAATCTTCATATTCAAACATTTGGTACACCTGTAGAAATTCACTCTGATGCAGGGAGCCAATTTACATCACATACCTTTAAAGATTATTGTAAATTTCTCGGAGCAACTCACAGAATCAGCAGTGTACGTTATCCAGAATCAAATGGACTTGTTGAAAGAGCTATCAGAACTATTAAAACGGCGCTAACTGCAAAACTAGATTCAGCTAATTGGGCTTTTCATTTATCTTCCATCATTCTTTCACTTAATACCATGTTTAAAAAAGATTTAAAAGGCAGTTCTGCAGAATTATTATTCAGACAATGTTACGACTCCCCGGTGACCTTATTTCTCCCACACATGAGAATCAGAATGCTTCCTCCTCAGATATAATCAACAGCATGCGCGATTTCACAGAATCATTACATCCCACCTCAACGAGAGTGGAACAGAAAAAATCAATTTTTTTTTCAAAAACATTAAACGATCGTACCCACATATTTATTAAAGACGATCCAATTCACCCAAATTTATGCCCCACCTACTCCGGCCCATACCTGGTTATAAACCGCAATAATGACGTTTTCAAAGTTATTAAGCGTGCAGATTAATCTCAGTTGGCATTAACAATGTAAAACCCGGCTTTATTCAAAATATTTCTAACTTAACACCTGAAACTGAACCTATTCCAGACACTACTCAAAGCTCCATCTTGTCGCCACCACAGCCACGTCCTCGCAGAAAACTGTTTTTCCCCAAAGGCTGCGGGACTGTGTTGTTAACATAGAATAAGTTCATTATATTGCATAAATGCTAATTGCTGTACGATATTTTGTAAATATTATTATAACACTCCCATGTTACACGTCTATTTTTTAAAATTGCAAAAATTTGTCAGGAGGGGAAGTCTGTAGTGATCCTGTATAGATCACTACAAGTTCCTGAATAAATAACTATAAATGGAATGGCAACACTAGACGAAGGAACAACGAGGAAAGAAATAAGTTGTAAACAAGAAAATTATTAAATAACTGTAAATAAGTGTATTGTATTATTTTGGATGTTGTTATACGTTCTTTTAAATTTCCGTTAAATAAGAAGAAACAATCAAAGGAAGTGTTTGATTATTTGTAAAACAATCATCTACACATGTGAAGTAGAAACAAACGATTATGTCTAGAATGGAAACAAAATCCATAAATTTTGATGACAAATGGATGCTTTTGTATACCAGTTCTGATTTTTGTATATCTTAATAAACAAATTAGGAGCAATTCACAAGCACGAGCTCTAGGTGGCTAGGCTGTGTGCTAGACTGAATTACTTGGATATTAGAAATTTACATGTTGGGCTTTAAAGTAAAGGAAGGTTAAAAATGTAATGACATTGCTCATTAAGCATTAATCTTGTCAATAGTTTTAAATATTTAATCGATGATAATAATAAAAACCAAAAATCAACGATATATTTTATTTTAAACAAACACTTTGTTGGTCAGCATCAAACCGACATTTTCATAGATGTTAAACTGTTCCCAATAACAACTTCTTAAAAGCTTTTCATTTCTACCGGTGGTGATACACTCAACGTGGAAAAGTACATGAGTTACTTGATTGATTGCCACCGACACCAAATTACGTAAAGAAACAACAATGACAGAGCATTTAATGACTAAACCCAACAACTTTAAAACTATCTATATGTAATTGTAAAACACAGAAAGAAGTCGCACAATTGAAATATCAAATAACCAAACTAAACCAATTAATTCTTATCAGCTCAGTGGAACAAATATGACACACTTTGACTGCCTGAATAAAAGGTCTTTTGCTTACAGTAAAAAAATATAAAAAGCTCAATTCTTTTGTGGGATATCATTTGTTTCAGTCTTGTTTTTAAACATTTTCGGAGAAAAAGTAAAAATAAAAAGAACTGTGAAATTTTTGCCCTGGCCAAATGGCTGCTTTGAAAATATACATTTTTGTTTTAGGCTTACAAAGGTAGCTTTTAAAACATTTAAAACATTTTATATTTGATTATTGTAAGAAATTAATGTTTAATTCAAGCTGCTATAGCCAATTTTTGAACATTCTTATGACTTTTATGCTATTTGTTGTCAAACGTACTAAAACATATGTGTGTTAATAGGAAGATAAAAGTCCATTTTTACGTAATATTTGTGCAACTGGGAAGACAAAGGTGCATTTTTGCATAATTTATTTTTCTTGGCATAAAATATTGTCTTTGGTTAAAGATGAAAACGAAGCACCGGCACTGGCACTGCACCAGCCAAAGCTGTGTATTAGTTGAGCGACAAATAATATTTATGTCACATTTTATTTTTGTTTACATACTTAGGACCAGTCCAGGCCTGTTGGAATGAGCTAGCTCCGAACAGCTTGGGTCAAGCTCAATTACCTCAAACTGGTGTTGAGCGATTTCATTTGTCTATGTACAAATGAAGTCTCACTCTTTGACCGAGTGACGTTATAGACTGTTTTTGTTCCATTGCTACACATTTTAATAATAATTAATTGAAGAAGTTTGGCCCAATTTAGTGATTTTGATTGTTGCCTCTTATCGTTAGCTGATTTATATAAACAGCGTTGCTTTTTTTTATTCATTCATTTGATTGCTATAAGGTTTAGAAATGGTTTTGCGTGTGCCTATGTTTATGCTGTTTAAGGGTCAGTGTTGACACTTTGGAAATTAATTCTGCAGAAAGATAGAATTGCTTTAGTCTGTACAGTTGATGTACAATTAAGTTTAACAACAGCCATTGGGATGCTAATTTATTCTTGCAGTTAGTCGGTATGAAGTTGCTTAGTAGTTATGTACAATTATGGACGTTGTAAATTGCTTTGAAGTTTGGTAAAGCTTGAGAGTCAAGATTTTACGAGAATTGATCAAGTTCGTTTGATTTTTCTAAGATATTTTATTATAGTCAGAAACCATGATTTCTTTCTATCTGTAGAGATAAGTTTTATGGCGAAGTCATTTGTACTTAGCCAGAACTGTTTTTAGAACTTTAATTTTGCGGCAAGCTATTTCTTGAGCCTACATAAATAAAAATAAAGATAACTATACTTCAGCGCAGATATTTGGGTTACCTAATTAAACTGATCCTTTCGAATTCCCGAGTAAAGTTGTGTCATTTGGGAATCGTCCGGCAATGAATCAGATTTGTTTGAGAATGTTAAAGTAGAACTTATAGTTTGGAAATGGTAACTAGTTTAGTTGATGGAGAGTTTAAAAAAAACTAAAGGCTGGTGTAGAAAGTTTAAAAATGTCGGAAAAGGAGAAAACTGATTTCTTTTGGAGAACAAAGAATTCCATTTGTGAGAACCAGGACCAATAAAAAAAATTGGCCAGCAATGCTTCAAGCTAAGCAGGAGGAATCGGAGCGAGAGGCAAAACTCAAACTTAAAAAATTAGAATTAAAACAAAAAAGATGAACTTTAAGAAAAAAGATTGCAGCTTTAACTGGAGAGGTTGAGACTTGAACCGGAGAATAAGGGTAGGCAAATCAGGCAGGGGTGCACTTACTGTTTTGAGAGGAACAAGGTCCCCTGAGATCCCCCATTTTATTGAAGATAAAGATGATTTAGATAGTTATCTGCTACAATTTGAAGATATGCTTCTGTTGCAAACTGACCCCAAGCTAATTTGGCAATCCTTTTGTGTGTGCTATTTGGTGGGAAAGCTTTGAACGGAAATTCCAGGTTCTCGCAGGAAGACGCTTTACACTACCGACGTCTGAAGGCGGCGCTGTTCCAACAATAAATTGTACGGAACAGGGGTACCGCCAACAATTTAGAGAGGTATGTCAGAGGGCTTAACAACGCTGATCAGTTTATTGTGTGCTTCAGGAATTATTTTATCCATTGAGTGAAGTTGTCTGAGTGGAAAGCAGTTTTGAAGGTGTGGTTGACTTGATGGTAAAAGATTAATTTATCTACTCTTGCTCTAATAGTTGCTCCAGGAAGCTGTCTGTTTTTATGACTAAGTTATAGGAAATTTTCTTGAAAGCAATTGCTGCAATAAAAAAAGCCGAGAATAAGAATGAAATTTGTAACTGTCGTGAAAAAAACTATGGTTTGTCTTTGTTAATTGTATATTTGCCTTTTTAAGTAAAGTGGTGCGTTTTCGCATCACCTATAAATTTACCTGGTCTACCTAAGTCAAAGCTGTTATCGAATGCATACTTTTTTCGACTTTATTTGAGATAATGTCATTAAAATAAAATTGGTTGCTATGTCAGATTTCAAAAAATATTGGCACATAAAAAGAATTTACATCAACTGCTTTTATTTTGCGCTTGCTCAAAATTAGCTTATTTTGTATGTTATCGCAACTTAATTTTAATGTTTTTTTTACTTTAGCATTTTTTAATCTTGTAAGCATAATGTATTGTAAACAAACTAAACAACCAAAAGTCATAGGTATTCTTTATCTTAACTTTTTTCACTCTAAGACCACTTTATGTGAAATTCCAACATTAATGCATCACCTCAAAAATCATGTTTGTTGTGGAGAAAAATGAAATTTTTTAAAAAATGTCCTAATAGAATGCCAAAAGCTACAATAACAATAAAATAAAGTAAAAATTTAGTAAGATCTAATACTTGACTTGAAAGGGTTAAAGAGAGTAGAGAATTTCTCTGCTTCCTCATAATAAAAAAGTTTCAAGAATTGTACAGGTTTCTGCCTAGCGGTGTAAATATGGCACGGTTCATATCTTGCAAGTTCAACAGAGAGAAACTTTTTTCTTTTACATGTATATTATAAATCTGAGCTTAATACTAATTACAAACAAATGAAATATTATGGATATTGAAACTTTTTTTTGGTACAGATATTAGTTAATTAAATAAAAATGGTAATTGTTCAAACTGTAGCCTTGACAAAGACACAAACTGAAATATTCAATTAGTTTGTGTCTTGGTAATAAATTCCAATGTATGGGGAAAATTATATATCAAGCAATGTTTTTGCAGCTATGTAGATTTTCTGAGACAAATCTAATAACAATAAGGTATACTTGCAACTAATCGTTCAAAAAAAAAAGACTTGAAGTTGTAATTGAATAATCCAAAGATTTTTTGGCTTTGCAAAAACAAAGCACACAACCCGATATTAAATGAAAAATAATCGGAATTGCTTCTTTATACAAAAACAATTCAAAATTTGCCAATTGCATGTGCTACAACAAACAATTTCAAAACAATATTGGATAAACATTTTAAATCGGTATCAAAATGTAGGTAAAAAAATTAAATTTTAACTAAAAAAATCTAAAAATTGAATTAAATACACATACATCGATTTAAGTTGCTGTTTGCAAAATGAAAATGAAAGTTTTGCAAAATTATAAAAACAAGTTTTTTTAAACTGATTCTTTTTTATTTTTTAAAAATTCTTACTAAGATTATTCCATACTATCTTCCTTCTTTTATCTTTATATTCTTAGATCTTTTTGATGAACTGTCAAAGAGGGAAGTAGACAGCTAAAGAGCTTTTAATTTTTTTTTGTTTTATCTGAAACCTGACATTATCTAAAAAAGTACGGTTACTAAACTTGCTCTGTAACTTTAATCTTTACACTTTAGCTCTGTATAAATTGAGCAACTTTAGCTAAAGCTAATCATATTAAACTAAATTCGATAAAAAAAACCTGATAAAGTCTATTCAAATAAGAGGGTATTAGACCTTTAATGTAACTTTAAATCAGTAATGTACACAACAGTATCGAAAAAGCCCTAAAGACCAAAGCAGTCACCTTTTCTGATGATATTTACTAATTAAGACTTTTTAAGCTTATTGATTTGCACGCAATTTAACTATTTTGTACAATTTTTTTAACTGCAACTAAAATTTTCTACGTACTATTGCAATTTAAAATTACATCCGACATGATTAATAATATTTTCAAAGGTACTTACAAAAATCCGAAAATCCAAGTCTTCGGTTCCAAGCAGGGTTTGCAAACAATAACACAATTACATGTATGTATAATGACTTCATTATGTCCAAAGAATGGCTAGTACAGTAATTATTTTTTCTGCAAAAAATGCATTACAGAAAAAAGGTTTTAAGTAAAAACAAACACAGCAATCACCATAGCCGTAAGAGGGAGGGAGCAGAGAGGGCAATATCCCGTTTAAGACGAAAAACATTTTGCAGAATCAAATTTTCTTCGGACACTGAGTATGCATTTGGGGTAAGAAGGAAGCAATTTTATGCCTAATGCTGTAACCTAGCAGACTAGTGGCACACTGGGATTTATAACCGTTAAACAAAGCTTTGGAAGTTAAGTTTTTAAATATTTTTTCCTATTGTTCCTGAGCGTACTGAGCTTTGTTTACACTGTTGTAGTAGCAGATTTTAAGAAACCGTTTCGGTTCATCAAAACGCCTTAAAAAACACTGTTCTGTGATATCAAGTAGCATTAAGAACGCCGAAAAGAAATTTATAAAAATAATCAAGGAGGACAACTCGGTCATTGTTATCTTTAACGTTAAATTTGTTGCAGAATGAGCAATGGTTATTTTATCGGGTAGAAAATTTATTTTTGTTTGTCCTCCGTATTGCATTTTGCAAAATTTACACTTTGCCACGTAAATACCATAATTTTTGCAAGTAAAATGTTGTTTTAAATTAATTTAAAATTAATTGCAAAAATTTTAATTTGATTTAAAACAACTTATTTAAATTTAATTTTAAATTTAAAACGTATACAGAAAAGTCGTTGGCAATAAAATGTTAATTGGTTAAATCTGCTTACGATAAAAAGTCTAGAAATAGACAGATGAATTTTGAAAAAAAAATTAAGTATGTTAATTTTCACCCGTAAGTGTGTTTGCTTGTTCGATGCCAACACGAATGATCAAAACAACCATCTTAAGTATATAATCACATACTCGCTGCGTGAAAATTACCATCTTTTTCTACAAAAATAACAGGCAAAAAATGGTAAAAACCATGCTTTTTAAAATTTCCATCCATAAGGTTGTTAATTTCCACCCTTAAAAATACCCAAAATTTACAGTGTAGGTCCTTGCACAGAAGGGCGTTGTTTGCACGGGACTGAGTTTTTAAACAAGTTTATAAAATGCATCAAGACATAACTACTTTTGTAAAAAGAACAGAATTATGTACCTTAATTGAAACATTTAGCAACTTTTGTATACCTGGGTGATATATTTAACTTATTAAATTGTATAAATTGCTCCATGCAGGGTATTTATGTTTACATTAATTAATTAAGTTGCCAAAAATGGCGTTAAATTTGACAAAAGTTTGCTCTTTTTAACCAGAAGGAAAATCAATATAGTAATTTATAAGCAGCAAAAACACGTCCTACACAAACTTTATTTTAACTAGCTGAAAGGGTAAAGATGCATTAAATCCCCTGCACTAACATTTCAAAACAAGCAATGAATTTCAAGCTATTCAGGAAATCTAACTACACTTAAACAAATAATTACAGCTTTTCTTTATGCAACGGCCTCGAACAGCTTTTTGAGTGGTAAAGGTTGCCAAATCCTGGGTTAGAACTAAAATTAGTATTCAGAAAACACAGCGAACAGATAAGTTCAAGAATGTTCTTCGGCTTTAACACTAGAATTACCGCGTTTTTGATCTATTAGAATTACCGCGAGCGGTCAAAATGACCGTTTGTCCAATAAACAAAAAAATGCTCAATAATGTAGGTTTACTTTATCTTATAAGTTTTTTTTTAACTTTTGTAGTATACTAGTGATGATTTGAATCTTTGTAGGTGTGAGTTTGGTGCGTTGTAGGCTTCTTTTCAATAGCGTGTTTTGGAGTATGATGCATAAGCCCTGATCTCCAAATTACATCGAAGGCCTTCAACCTGCTTTTTAACTGCGTGGTTAAAATTTTCTCAAATTTTTATTTTATTTACGACAAACACGAGGTCTGAAACTAAATGAAACTAATTTACTTTAAAATAAGCTTAAAATACCAAATGGTTATTTTTCATTTTGCTGCTGTTTACAGATACCACAAGCGGCTATTCAAAAGCATACAAAAACAAAGAAAAATGCAGCACTCTACACAGTTCACACATTCAACTTTTACACAATCTGTACACTTTCACCAACATTCTGTACATTGTTGAACATGGGTAAGCATTGAATTATCGACGAGTAGCTCAAACGCACTCAGCGGACCATCTAACATGCGATGGGCATATCGCTTTAGACTTCGCTTTCTGTTAGCAAGTGCTACGCTTGTAGCCTACCCCTCGATTCGGAAAAAAACTTCGATTTTCTCACATTTTGTTCTGTCCTTAGCAACCAATCCAATTTCCAAGGTGTTTAGAGTACGCCCATCACTCTGCGCTTGAGCTGCAGTACTTGTATCATTGCTGTCACTGCCAGAGCTGAAAGTTGCCATGATGCAGAATCAGTTTGCTCTAGGTTATCAATATCAATCTTAGAATCCGATCCATGTGAAGAAATCACTTCCCATGTAAGTCGAACTTGGTCTGAATTTGCAGATCCCTGATATACAGTAAGCCTTCACAAACATTTTCACCTGCGCTTTCATCCCACGGATGATTTTCTGCAATCGCATTCAGCCAAGCTAGAGTTTGGATACTACTAACTCGTTCTAGTTTCGGTATTCTGCAAATGACTTAACATTATCAACTAGCTAGTAACTAACTGTTGCCAGATACTGCAGTAATTGTTGCATGATTGTTTTGAAACAATAACACAACAAAAGGCTTTATTGTAAAGGCAATTTTAACCGTAGAGAAATTAAAGGTTGCTTTCCGGTCAAAATGACCGTTGGTGGTAATTTAAGGTAAATTGCTCCCCAAAATCCGCTGTGCTTATTTCAATGCAATAAAAATTTACATGCTAAAAGTTGACAAAGACTTAAGAAAAGTCAGAAAATTTCAATATTATAAGGCTTATCTAAGCAGAGATATGAGCGATTAAAAATCAAAAACGGTCAAAATGACCGCACCGGTAATTCTAGTGTTAAACAGATGATTGCATTGCAATAATTCGCTATGTCAAAATCTTACTGTTATTGATAGAATTTATGCTACTGAGGTCATCAGATTCAATTTGGGTTAAAAAATAAGAATACTAAGACCATCATATTCCGCATAATCAACGACGATTCTAGCTAAATGTATTACAACGACAACTGGGAGGTCACAAAGAAGACTATTGGGTAATAATAAAACATATAAACTTGACTTAATTTGGCAAATAAATAATATTGTGACAGTCAGCATTCGAATAAAAGTATTTGCATCATACTGAACTCTGTGTTTTCCTGTTTTGAATATTATCACATTTCAGCTGTTTGCTTTGATGAACAATTTTAGCTCGGGTAAATGTTTAAAACCTTCGTAACTTTGATTGACGTGGTCTCGGTTCAAAACGTACTTGCGCCATTTTGTTGCGTCCTTGGCAAAGTGACTTCACAGCAGCTTCCCCTGCTTGGCGGTCTTAGAAAGCAGTTTTAAATTTCAATCATAGCTCTATAAACTAAAAAAAATGGTTGCTGAGGTATTTTTTGATGTTTTTTGATGAAAGTGATGAGATTTGTAATCAAAATGAAACAAAATAATTGACTAAAATGCAAATTTATTTTTATCTTATTTTATTAAAATAAAACTAATTTCTAGCCTATTTTGTGGTTTTTTTGAGCGATTATAAAAAAATTAAAAGCTTTATTTTTACAATCAAGACCTGTTTTTTAACATTTTAGAATTTTCCTCAGCGGAACGTCACTGTGAGAATTCCCCACGCCCCTTTGTTTTGCACACGGTCAGAATCATTTAAATAAGATCTGGTTAGAATTTAATAAAAATAAAACCAAAAAAGATTCTAAATAATTTTTATGCAATATAAATAGCCTTACTAATCTTAATTTCTTTCAACACCTACCGTGTAACTTAAAAATAAACTTGCATAAGCCAATAGTAAAATATTCTTCACAAACATTTCGTCTAGAATGTTAGAAGAATGCTCAATATGTTTGAGATTTCATTTCCGTTTGAACCTGGAACTGTTTTGAGAGAAGAAACAATAGGTTTGTGCTCACGTTTTGTAATATAAGATTTTTTGGCTGAAACTTTAAAACGCAAAACGCGGGCTTGTCTTTTACAGATGGAAAATGGACGCACAATGAGTAAACAAAAAAATTTGCAACAGTATAAAATATAAATCTTTCAAAATATGTTTTATATTTTACCTTTTAAAATATACTTTATATTTCCAACTGTTCTCTACTTGAACTTGTAAACATTTATTTCTATTTAATGTCTTTGCTCACGTGGCATTAGCTTTGCTGAAAACTTCGAATGTACTACCGGTGACAACGCCAGATCAAAAATCAACAAGCTATTTTTGTTTAAACTGACGGTTTGTCTATCAGAAATCAACCGACATTTTCAGAGACATTAAAATGTTCACAGTAAGAACTGTTAAAAGCTCGTCATCATTAATCACAGAGATGCACCCAGCGTCAAACTGTGCTCGGGCACTTTATTGATCACTACCGCGACAAAATTGAGTAATAAATTATGTCTTTCTCAAGTAAATAATTTGAACAATTACAATTTTCTTAATTAGTTATTTTGTTTTGATTCTTTAATATTGCATCTATACACTTGATTGCTGTGCCTTTTAAATTAGATTGTTGTCTGGTTTTTTTTCGTTATTTGAAAGTGCCATGCGTTGGAAGTTGTTCGGTTTTTTGATTGATTGCTATGCTTTTGTTCTTTATTACTTAATTTGGTCACGGAGCGATCAATAAAGTAATCCACTCGCTGTTCGACGTTTGGTGCATCTCTGTGATTTGTGATGCCGAGCTTTTAGCAGTTGTAATTGTGAACAATTTAATGTTTTTGAACATGTCGCTTGGTTTCTGACCGACGAAAGTCAGTTTAAAAAAATACCTTGTTGATGTTTGACTTGGTATTATCAATAGTAAAAAGCATTCGCAATTTTTAGTAATTTTTTCTCTATATTACATTAAACACAAGATGCTATTCGCATCAAATCTGTTTCTTGATAACATAAACAACTTTTATTAAATCAAAAATATTCATGTTTTTAGGTTACTTTTTAGCTTACTTGTCTTTCAGTAAACGATTGGCCATGCTTAATCTAAGACAACGTTTCTCAAGGTGTGTTCCGCGGAACACTTGTGCGGCTTAAGCTATAAAGAACATGACAGTTTGCAAATATCTCATAATGAGCTTAAATAAATTTTAGATATATTTAAAAAGTTTTAGATTTATATTTCAGTTTTTAGTTCCGTTTTGACAGTAACTTAAGCAACTTTAGTTTTTAGACGAGCAAAATTCAAGTTCATTTTATATTCTGGACAAATTATTACTTAAAAATTTTTTTGTTTAAAGAGCACGATGAGCTAAAATAATAAGACTAGGAGTTAAGTGAAAAAAAGTTTGAGAAACCCTGATCTAAGAAATTGTCTAAAATTTTTCTTCTTTGCACAATCATTTTTTCCTCTTTCTTCTTACAAGTATCCATCAATTTTGGTTTTTCTCATGTTCAGCTGTTCTAACGATTTGTCATTACAGCAGCAAACAAGACATTACTGTATATTTATAAGAAAACTGACATTACGTTCTTACAGAATTCTTATGATCTCTCAAGCAGATTTCTGATTGGAAAGTTAATCAATTTTGCTTAAAATCACACGATCTGGAATCTACCTACCACTACCTTTCCGTCACAAAACTTTGCGTTTATTAGTTCAAATTATTTTAACTTATTTTTTTCCATTTCTGCAATTCTTTGTGGTGTTTTCAACTTTTTGCAACTTAATTATTTGTTACTCTAAAACTAGAATTACAGAACCGACTGACATAATCGAAAAATCAATTTTTTAATCAAAAATTTCAAAATTTCCGAACGTTTTTTTTATGTTTTTAGTTAGGGAGGCCAAATCAAAATTTCAAAAATTTCAAATATTTTTAAAAATGTTTTAATTGACAAATAATTGTCCATTTCATCCGCGGCAATTCTTAGTGTATTGATCGCTGTCTTGAAACTGAACAGGTAATTAATTACTGGGTAATTTTTAGTAAAAATTTTTGTCAATCTTTTTAGTTCCTTTTCTTGTTTTTTGTCAATCTTTAAAACGTTGCTGAATGTTGGCACGCAGTATTTACTTAAACAATTCGTCATCGTTGAAATGTGACCAACACAACGAAAAAGTATTGACTCAGGAAATGACAATGTGTATTGAGGAAACGACTGTGTTTTGTCAAATACTTGCAATGCAATTCGTCAGCTTGCAAACGCATCTGTTGGCTTGAAAGATTAAAAATAAAGCAAGAAAACTTCCAAATTGACGTCATACTTCAATGCCATCGTCGTAAATGTTTGGATAAATCTTTTGGCATCCGAATGTAAACCCATATTTTTAATTATTTTACTGGACTAGAATCAAGAAAATTCCAGTTTAAGAATCAAAAAAATGCATTAAAAAAACAAAATAATCTACCGAAGTAATTTTATCAGATTTTACTGCGCTTCCATGTTTGTCACTTTACAGTTTACAAGACATATTTTTCCAAAAAACATTGTTTTTCAAACAAATTTTTGTTATGACATACTTATTCATTCTAATTTGGCCGCGGCACACCTACTTGATACATTTTACAAGTCCATACACTGAAATAATATTTAATGGGAGGAGTCATGCGTGCATGCATGCGCAAATTGTTTCGATACAGAATGTGTGTCTGACAAGCAGACTCTCAGTTCCTGGCCCACACTTTCCAGACCCGATTTTCTTTATTTTTTATCAAAGTCGATAAAGGAAAAAAGCCGATTCACAAGAGTAAAATCTACTGCCAGCGTGAATTACACATACATACAATTATATTTACTAACACAATTATTACACAGAAAATTAAATTTTATTGTGAACAATAATACAACAACCCCTAAATTTTATCAATGCAGGTGCTCAAACTGTTTTCCACAAACCTATTACGCATACTGTCCACCGATTTTTAGACCATCCCGTATTTTAAAGCTAATGTTATTGATAAAATTAGTATTGTTAATAATACCAGAGCATATACTGTAGAATTTTAAATATAATTAAATTAAATTTTGAATCGTTTTCAGCATGCCGTTACGTCTTCATATAAATTCTACAGAAAAGTAACAAAAATTATTACTTATACAGTAAAATACTATCGAAAGCCTAAACAAAAAATATTGAATGAAAAGATTACAAGTTAACCTAGATGTTATTTACATCAGCATTTAGTTTTTTGCTATAAACTTGAAAATAATAAAAACAAATTGTAACAATATCACATAATATCACCATCAATTAACAATTAAAACTATTAATATAGGCTATTTCGGCATAAATAAATTAGTAAAGAGACATCCTTTTATTAAAGTGCATGTTTATGTCCAACAAACAAACAACTTTATGCAAGGACTTTCGTCTTCTTCTTGTTGCATTTTTATTGAATCATCCTCTTTCCTATAATATTTTAAAGATTTTTAGCTGTACAGCACTATAAAACTCAGAAGAAATTTTTAAACCAAAACATTAATTTGCTTTTAGTCAAAACATGAAAATTTTGCGGTACATCAGTGTGTCACTCTCGTGTTTTTCTCTGGTGTGTCATTCCCTTGTTTCATTGTCTACGTGTCACTCCCGTGTCGTAAATCATACTCGCCGCGGTTTGGTTATCCTGACTCATGCAACGAGTATCTCTTCAAAAGGTGACTCCACATCGAGGAATATCCTGTTTTTATGTTTAATATAACATTTCGAGAAAGCTAAAACTTTCAAAGCGATTCTTTAATCTGTGAACACATCTGTTAGTTCAGTTTATCTAAACCATATACGATAATGGCGGCAAATGGCCTCAGATAAATTTTATCATTTTACCATAGAGTTTAGGTTGAGTTGTTTTTCTTATCATTAGAAGTTTTTAGGGATAATTTTACTAAAGAGCTTAAATTTTAACAGGGTGTTTTTAACAAGTCATTTAACAAATCTTGGTAAAATTTTTCTGGTTGGATGCTTTGCAGTAGAATTTATTCAAAAATAATATCAAATTAAAGTATAACTTAATAATTTTAACTGTTGTCTTCTGATTTTAACTAATCTAATGAAAAAAAACAATTTACCGAAGTTTTCGGATTTTACTGCGCTTTAATGTTTGCAACATTGCAACTCAACTTTTTTAAAATTACTTCTTCTTTCGGCCTTTCCCTTCAATCAGTGGTAGCCACAGCGTATCATCTTTCTCAAAACGGTCCTATTTTCAACGTCCGTCTCCTTTGCACCAACTTCCCACATATCTTCTTTTATTACATCTAAAAATCTTCTCTTTGGTCTTCCTCTTTTCCTCTTTCCCGGTAACTCCATTTCCATCATCTTTCTTCCTATATACTCCTGGTCTCTTCTCATGACATGTCTATAACACCTCAGCCTGCCCTCCCTCATCTTCATTCCTAACCGTTCTACCTTAACTGTACTCCTGATGTACTCATTTCTAATCTTGTCTTTTCTCGTCACTCGCATTGCAAACCTCAAGATTTTCATTTCTGTGGATTCCATCTCTTCCACTTGTTTCTTTGTAATCGCCACCGTCTCAAGTCCATACACCATTGCTGGTCTCACCACTGAAATGTACACTTTTCCTTTTACTCTAGCTGGTAACCTCCAGTCGCAGATTACTCCCGATACTTTTCTCCACCCGTTCCATCCTGCCTGCACTCTCCTCTTTACCTCCTTCTTACACTACCACTTTCTTGTACTGTTGATCCCAAATACTTAAATTCCATTACTCTTGACACTTTTGTAACCTCCATCTTCACTGTTTCGTCGTCATTTTCTTCATTTATGTACAGATATTCGGTTTTTGACCTACTTACTTTCATCACTCTTTTTTCCAATGCATACTTTCAGGATTCAAGTCTGTGCTTCACTTCTTCTCTGGAATCTTCGCAAATCACAATATCATCAGCAAACAGCATCGTCCATGGTGGTTCTCTCCTTACTTCATCCGTTAGTCTATTCATAATCACTGCAAATAGGAGCG
The DNA here is from genome assembly GCA_963680785.1 of Diplosoma virens. Classification (NCBI taxonomy): domain Eukaryota; kingdom Metazoa; phylum Chordata; class Ascidiacea; order Aplousobranchia; family Didemnidae; genus Diplosoma; species Diplosoma virens. The sequence continues at coordinate 40,550,766 of OY796892.1, read as the reverse complement.
GACTTAATGCTGATTCCTGGTGCAGTCCAACCTTAACCTTGAAACTTTTGTAGTTCCTATTGCACACCTCCCCACTATTTTGCTTTCTTCGTACATATTCTGTACAAGTCGCACATACTTTTCCTCCATTCCTGATTTTCTCATACAGTATCACAGCTCTTCCGGTCGAACTTTGTCGTAAGCTTTTTCCAGGTCCACGAATACACAATAAAGTTCTCTTTGACCTTCCCTGTACTTTTCCATAAACATTTTTGAAGCAAACATGGCATCGGTGGTTTCCTTTCCTGGCATAAATCCATATTGCTGTTTAATGATCTCTACTTTATCCCTTAGCCTGGCTTTGATTATTCTTTCCCATATTTTCATTGTGTGGCTCATTAGCTTTATTCCTTTGTAGTTTCCACAGCACTGTGCATTCCCTTTGTTTTATAGATTGGGATAAGTACACTCCTTCTCCATTCTTCTGGCATCCGTTTACCCACTAATAGTCTGTTGAACAGTCTGGTCAAAATTTTTATCTCCATCTCTCCCATGCACTTCCAAACTTCTACTGGCAACTTATCTGGCCCCACCACTTTACTGTTTTTGATCTTTCTTAGTGCGTTTTTTTACTTCTTTTCTACTGACGCAATTTACCTCTTCATTAACCACTTCTGCTTCCCCTGTCCTAGGATCTCTGTTATTTTCCTTGTTTATCAGTTTCTCAAATTACTCCTTCCATCTTTTTGCCACTGCCTCCGAATTTACCATAACATTACCGTTTTCATCCTTTGTAGCCCACAAATGCTATACATCTTTCCCTGCTTTGTTTCTCTGCCTAGCCAATCTGTACAACTCCCCTCATCTTTTTTTTTGTTTCCAATCTAGCATACAAATTTTTATACGCACGTCTCTTTGCCATTGCAACTGCCTTCTTTTCCTCACTCTTTTTTTCTTTGTATAGATCTTTTTAGTATTTTTATCTCTTATTTTGTCTTATGCTTTCTTTGCGTCTTTCTTTTCTTTTATGCTCCTGACCTTCCTCATTCCACCACCATGTCTCCCTGTCTCCTTTTCGTTTCCCTCATGTTACTCCCAGCACAGTTTCAACTGTTTTTCTTTCATTTCCGCTGTTTTGTCTCACCCATTAGGTAACCCATCCTTGCCACCCAGAGTCCTGGTTACCTCTTGTCTAAACGCTTCTTGACAGCTTGTTTCCTTCAGTTTCCACCATCGTATCTTTAGCTTTACTTTCTGTGCTTTTTTTCTTTTTCAACATAAGAGCCATTTTGCATACCACTATACGGTGCTGTTTTGCGAAGCAATCATTTACTATTACCTTACAATCGCACATTTTCTTTGAGTTTTTTCTTCTGCACATCACATAATCTACTTAGGTACTTTTTCCACGACTTTTATACGTCACCCTGTGTTCATCTTTCTTCTTGAAATAAGTGTTGACAATTGCCAAATCCATCCTCTTGGCAAAATCCATAGCCATTAATCCTTCCTTATTTCTTGTTCCAGCACCGTACCTCGCCATTATTTCCTCATCCCCTATGTTTCCTACGCCCACATGTTCATTAAGGTCCGCACCAAGAACTATAACCTCTTCTTTTGATACACATTCTATTAACCCATCCAGGTCTTTCCAAAAATCATTTTTCTCCTCCATACTGTTGTTAACCTGTAGGGCATACACGCTTACTATATTTAGGATGGAACCTTTTATCTCCAGCTTCATGGTCATTAGTCTGTCTGACACCCTCTTCACCTCCAAGACACTTTCATCCAGCTCCTCCCTCACCACTAACCCTATCCCATTTTTTCCATCAGCTCCGTTGTAAAATATTTTATATCCACCACCTTTCCATGACTTTGATGGAACGAAGGAATGTAGACATATTGTGCCCACAGGAAACAAAGTGGAAAGGGAGTAAAGCAAGGATACGTTTGTTTCCTGTGGGCACAATATGTCTACATTCCTTCGTTCCATCAAGTCTGCCAGCTCTCTTTCCTTCCAGTCATTGTTCTTATATTTAAGGTACCCACCCTTACGAATGAGCGCTCCCTTTACACACTTCCTGCTGCATCTTTAATCACCTTCCTCCTCTCTTTCTTCTCTTGTTTTTACTATGTTTAGCAGTAGCATAATTTCCACAGGTGCCCTGCTTTTCGACACCTGAGGCGGTTGTTGGTAACCCGGGCCGCGATCGATCCTGTATAGATTGATGATTATAACGCATTTATAAGTTTTGGCAAAAAAGTTTTACGTCGGATGCCTTTCCTGTCGCAACCCTCCCCATTTATTTGGGCTCGAGATCAGCATTAAGAAACACAAGAATGTGCCTCTGATAGCTGAGTTAATTTTCTTTAAATTACAATTACTTTTAATTCAAAAGATATTAATTTTTGGTTAATTAAGAACAACTCAAAGAATTACCGAAAGCGTTATATATTGCCAACTCTGTATGTTTTTCATTTAATAATTTCATTTGCATCTTATTAATATGATTAAACATTACAAATAAAATTTTTGAAACCACATCTAATTTTCTTCAAATCATATTCTAATATTCCCATCTTCAGTACTCTATATTTAAAGCAATTCATCATGATTTTGTTTGTGCTTTATTACTGCTTGATAATTATCTTGACTTCATTTAATTCTCAAAGAGGCTTATCTATGGTCACTTTGAATGAATTAAAGTGATAAACAGAAGCGTTCTGGTGCTTTTCCTATAAATTTATAAAACGTTTTTTAAAAACTATTTTACAAAGTAAACATTTCTAAAAAAAATACATAATTTAGCCATTATTTATACACAGCATCTATTTTGCGCCATATTGACGAAAGAAAGTTTCGAAAGACGGAAGCTGACTGTGTAAAATATTATTCTTTTTTTTTTTTTCTTTTTACTATTTATCTTCTTAAATTGCAAGAAAGCGTCGGAGTTTAAGTCGTATTCTTCCTTTTTAGGACTTAACTACAGCCATTCCAAAAGAACATGACAAATTTTTGTGAAAACAATTTCTTTTTAATATTGAGTAAAAAACCTTTTTGGTTTTTGTTATAAAGTAAAGCTCCGTGGTCTTACCTGCAAGCTGCTGAAACTTCTGTCGGATAAGCACATGATTAGAATGATCGTGGACCTTGTACGGAGAAAAAGTTTTGCTCCTGGTACTTGACAGCTAGCAAGCAAGCTGAATTCCTCAGGGATTGGTATTGGCCTCTCTTTTTTTTATATCTATAGATGTGTTCTGTCTTTCACAATCTTTAGAAAGTTTGCTTTTGCAGCCGACCTAGCATTGCTGCACATTTTTTGAAGACTAAAAGGATTTGTAAGTCAAGACATGATTACAGTTTCTGTGTATTTCCAGACCTAAAAGACGGTGAGAGCAGCTTTTCATTTCAATAATCAAGAAGCCAAACGTGATCTAAAGGCTTATAATAGCAATGAGCTTGTACCTTTCTGTCCGGTCCCGAGTTACTTTGGGGTAAAACTAGACAGACCACTCACGTTCCATCTCCATTTTCTGGCATTATAAAGTATAAAAAACTATTTTTTCTCGTCACAATTCTGAAGTGTCGTCGTCGTCGTTTGAGGGGTATCCACTCCAGGTCTGAAACAAACAGGACTGGGGCCGAGGGTTTGTCCTTTTACTACCACAGACTGCTGCACTGCCTGAATCAGATGCTGGCAGTGATGTTATTAAGCCAGCATCGAGTTTTGTCATCCAAAACCGTCAGACCGCGTGCTCCATGTGGTGCCCGATGTATAAAGAACGTTGTTAGAACATGGTCTGCGGTTTGCTCAGAGGCGACACACTCGCAATTCGGTGAAGGAGCGAGACCCCCTTTGTGCATGGACGAATGGAATCGCCCAACACTAGTCTGCATGCGGTTGAGCTTAACCCAAGCTGCTCGGGGTAAGCCCATCCCAACAGGCCTGGCACCGGTCCCGGGCACAAAAGCACGGAGCCTGGAAGCATTTTTACCGTACTCCGTTTTCCATTTGTGGTTTGTCCATTTAGAAGCGCGATTGCCAAGTCTGGCAAGGTTGTTCAAAAGATTCCGTGCAGCTGGCACAAACGGGCGTCTGGATCTTAGTCTCACTTGATGAGTATCTGAGGACCCACTTAAAAAACCATACAAGATATGATCGGGGTCCAGAGATCCACGGTGAGCCAAGGAAAGTGTTGCTCCCAGTCGATGATGCTAATCTGGCTGGATGGCTCAGAGTACAGGTAGGTGGTCCGTTGGAGTGGGACGCAGGCATCCAGTAACTATGCGCAAGGCGTCGTTTAAGACACTGTCGATGAGGCGAGTGTGAGCACTGCGACACCAGACTGGCGCGCAGTACTCAGCTGTTGAGTAGACTAAAGATAAGGTGGCTATGCGTAGTGTTTTAGCACCAGCACACCATCGCGAGCCCACGAGTTGCCTCAGCAGTGAGACGCACAAAAATAGTTTTTTGCGCAATGCCACTAAATGGTGACGAAACGTGAGCGATCTGTCCAGTTTTACCCCAAGGTATGTAGGGTTTGGACAGAACGGTAAAAGTCTACCGTTGTTGTAGACTTTTAGCTGACGCTTGGGCTCTCGGTTATTTAAATGAAAGGCTGCCGTCACCGTCTTAGCGTGACTGAGCTTCAACCTCCAAGTCTGGAAATACGCTGAAAGTGTAGACATGTCTTGGCTTAAATTCCCCTACAAGTCCTTCCAGTTTTCAGAAGAGTGCAACAATGCTAGATCATCAGCGTAAGCAAACTATGGAAATCGTGGAAGAAAGATCGTACGTATAGATGTTAAATAGGAGGAAAGCCAAGACCGATCCCTGAGGAACGCCGTTTTTAAGACGGCGTAGTCTACCTTGCTTGCTGTCACCGGTGGTAAGGGTAAAACTTCGATTTCGGACAAGCTCCATAATCATTCTGACCATGTGCTTATCCGGAAGTAGTCTCAGCAGCTTGCAGGTAATGCCACGGTACCAGACAATGTCATGTGCAGCTGTCAGATTGACAAATACGGCACCGGCCTTCTTTTAAGCCTCAAAACAATCCTCAATGTTCTGGGTTAGCAGAACAACTTGATCTACGGTTGACTTTCCTCGTCGGAACCCAGCCTGCTCTTTAGGGAGCAGTGGATCGATTAATGGTTCAACGCGGGCGTAGATAAGCCTCTCGAGGATCATGTAGGGGACACAGAGCAGAGATATCGGTTGATAACTCTTTGGGTCCCCCACGGGCTTTGCTGGTTTTGGGATCGCGAGCACAAGCGCTCTTCTCCAGATCTTGGGAATTTTGAGTCGGCGCAAACAGGAAGAGAGGAAGTCACGTAACCAGTACTTCAAAGCAGTTCCAGCATGGAGTTATAAACTCTGGAAAGATGGAATCAAGTCCCGGAGCTTTACCTGGTTTTAAATGTTGGAAGGCAGCAGTAAATTCTCTCTGTAAAAAATTGTCAGAGATATTTACTGCGTCTGGTGTTGTGGCCCTCCAAAGATCAGACACTTCTTGAGAGACAAGTCGGGATGACTTCCGATCAACAGCCTCGTATTTCCCATTTCTAACCAGCTGAGATGCATAGCATCGGCTGAAACGGAACAGTGACGAGGAGAGTGTCGTGACCTACCAGTAAGGTTGTTCAAAATACTCCACGCTTTTCGACTAGAGTGTGAGAAGTCAATGCTCCGAACTGCCTCGGACCATGGATCCCTCCGCTTTCTGCCAAGCTTGGCAAGCAGAGCTGTAGCAGCCAAACTTGATTCGTCTCCCTGAGGAGACTGCAGAAAGGTTTTATAGAGGGATTCACACTCTGCATTTCAACACGGAATATAGTTATTTCGATACCCGCGCGGGATAGTCTTTTTGGGTGCTTTCTTAATGGTGTTACAGAAGTCCTTGTAAGCCATATTCACATCAAGTAAATCAGGCGGCAACAAAGTCTTTGCAAATTTATTAAATTCGATTGCACTAGATAAAGGCTGGTTGATTTTATTTGCAATGCAGAGTGCTCGATAAGACAATTAAAGTTGAATATTTTTGAATCTAACTATCTTGCAAGTGAAATAAAAATTAAAATTTACTTGCTTTAACTCCATGATGAAGGCTGCTGATAAAAGTGCTCTACCAGAAGGGAGCATAACAACACTGTTGGAAAATCAGTTCTTCTAAAGTGCTCGATAACAAAATTAGAGCTTGGATTAAAATTATAATTTAAGCTCTAATTTTGTTATCGAGCACTTTAGAAGAACTAATTTTCCAACAGTGTTGCAATTAAAATATATTTATTAAAAAACCGCATAATCTGTTTTATCCAAGTGCAACCATCTTTTTATTTAAATAGAATTCAATATGTAGCTATACAAAGTAAATTATTTTCATAATTGTGATTGTAACCATTAATAAAATTAAATTCAATTTGAACTGAATTAATTCAATTATATTTAGTGAGCTAAACTCGTGAAAAGTTTTATTGATATTTTATAGTTGCGTTTACGGTTAGGCAAAAAACTCATGCCACTGCAAGGCGCTCTAAAATGCGTATTTGTCTTCCTCTGTTTTGAAATGTAAGTTTGGAAAAGTTTTCAACCCATGGCCACTTGTAGTAATTGTGTTTTTGACTTACGAAAACCCCTTGACAAATATCTGTGTACGCCAGTGGGAAAACACAATACTTATGAAGGTCTATACCGCACACTCGGTAACTGCAATTTACAAAACATAGATGATGAGAAACAACACAGATATTACGTTCTTGTATTGCAAAAATTGTTTGACAAGAAAGAGTTAAAATGCAACAAATAGCCCAAACATGAAAACATAATGTTATACCTATGACTTAAAAGGTTGTACAGTAGCCAATCTTTAAATTTTCATGTAGAAACTGTAATCGACTTCTTTATTTGAACGCCAACAGTAATCTACTATCATTTTAGTATTCAAACATTTCGGTGTTTTTTCCAACTACGTTAATTGCCCATTTTTTGACTTTCAAAAACTATACAAATATTGAAGAAACAGCCCAAATATTCTTTAACCAAAAACATAATGAGTATTGTATTGCTAAACACATCTAGCTAGACTGATGCAATAGGATGGTGTAATCTTGAACAAGCCAGATGATACCACAATGCTGGAAATAAAAAAAAAGAAAATTTTTGCTAGGTGTTCTTAAACTATTGCACATAACTGTAGTTTCCTAAATGACATTAGCCGCCTCAAAAACTATATAAATGACTTGCCACTTGCCATAATTTGTATGTAGGTTCAAATTTGTGTGGAAAATGAATATTTGGTTACCATTTAGCAAAGTGACGGTTGTACTGACCGAAAACATAATTGTAGGTTACTAATTTTGTTGGATTCGGACTTAACATCAAATTTCGCATTAGAAAACTTTGGAAATAAAAAAAGAATACTTACCTTACCCTAGTTGCAATATGTTATTAAAATATTATAGTCATAAAACTTTTTTTATGCTGCTTTTTACTCAAGCAAAGTGATTTTTGGCTAAAAGCAATGAACAAAGCATCGAAAACTTTGATTTGATCATTCTTACTTAACATCGAAAACTTTGTTAGTTAATCCAATGGATAGAATGTTTGCATTTTTTAAAGAAGGAACAATTGCTTCCTGTTAACCAGAAGAACAAAAAATGAAGTTAAATTGCAAAATCTTTGTTTGGAAAAACCGAGATTATTTAAATGCAATACTTCTATTTATTTATTTTTTGTTGCAATTTTTGATGAAAACATTAAAACTTTTGCGCTCAGTTACTTTGGTCTAAAAATTTATTTTTTTAACTTATTTTTTGTTGCGATAACGTTATGCTAAATATTTGAGCTGTCAACGTTTTTTGTTTAATTTTTAAAACCAAAGTTTCACGCAGTTATTTCAAAGCAAAATTATTTAAAGTATGATAAGCAATTCACGTTTATTCATAATAAATTGTTTAGAAAATGAATTGTTTAGAAACTATGATCAACTATTTTACGGAACAAAACCTAAACACGTCTATAAGCAAATTGTTTTTTACTTCAATTTATCATTTTTGTTATATAAGAAAAACATAACTTGAAATAGTGGATTGCATATATTTCTTTATTGTCTTTTGCTTAAAAACAAATTAAACTTTATCAAATTTCAAACTTAATACAGTGTTCAATTGTCTTGCGATTAAAGATCGTTCTTGTTGTTGTCGTGCTTTGGAAGGGCTTTCACTTCGGGTTTTAGAATTTTGAAAGCAGAACAATTCATCAATTTTTATCTGATCACGCACTTTGAAAAGCTTATACATCTCTGCTTCGTTTATTTTGTTTGGGTTACAACTCAATCTGAATGCATGCTTGTTACTTTAGATCATTTTATTTATGTGAAGCCAAAACTTGACGTTAAACAAGAAATGCGTGTTGTGATATCGAACATTGAACCGCAATTTGATAATTGTGCTTGGAGCAGCAAGCTCGCAACTCGCATTGAATTTTTTACTTTTATAGAAGCTCCATCGCTTTTTGCGGTTTAAATATGATTAATTTTAATTTCTAGTTAATTTAAAGTACTTGATAATTTATTTCGACTAGAGCAAATTTTCCAATTTGTTTTTCATACATTTTTCCTTTCTACTGTTTTAAAACCAGATTTCTTCCCCATATATCACATAAAATATTTTAGGCTATAAACAAACGAAAAAAAAACTGGGAGAAGAAATAAATAAATTTTATAAAAGAATTAAAAAAAAAAGACCTTTTTCGCTGTTGTTGGAGTTACCCGAACCCGTCTTGCAAATGGTAAGTACAGTGACATGCCGTGATGCTCGTGATTGGTGAGGCATTAATTTTTTGAAGTAATGTTAGTACTAATTTTATTTAATAACTAAACAGTGCTCTACTTAAATAAAAAAAGTAATTTGAAGCATTCTCTCACATTTAGCTGACTCTTTCTGAGTTAAAAAACAATTTTTCGTTGTATCTCCCTGCTGACTCGCAGGAAAGCGTCGGAGGCGTTAATACAAAGGCAAACAATTACCCCGACCTGCTGGTGAATATGCCAAGTTATTGTTATGTAGTTGAAATTTGTCATTTTGGTTTTTTAGTTTTATAGAGATACGACTAAAATTCAGAACTGCTTGCCAATACCATCAAGCAGGGTAAAGTATCGTAAAGCGTCTTTCCCAAGGACATCACAGAATGGCCCGAGTAGATTTTGAACCGAGATCATGTTGATCACAAGCACGGCGCTTTAACTACTAGACTACGCTGTCGACAAAAAAAAAAGTTTTGTTTATGAAAAACTTGCAAACTTTTCTGTTTCCTTTAACATTGGAATTACAAAATCTATTTATTTAGAGACAAATCAGTTCATTAGGTTTAAAAAGTCTAAAAAAATTTGTTTAGAATGAGAGCAGGGCGCAAAGGGGTCTTAAATCCTTACATTTTCAGGCAAACAACTTATTTTTTTGATACAGCCATGACCTTTTAACAGGAGGTCGGCGAAAAACTTTTGACTTATGACCTCCAAAAGATTCAAAAGTTTTTTGGTGTTTTCTAAAGATTTCTTTCGGTGAATTAAGAAACAACATCTAATATAAAAAAATCAAAATCGTGGAGAGAGGACTAGAAAGGATTTTCTGGAAATGAAAGACAAGATTGTAATTTTCATGTACACTTAGTTGGAAAAAATATTAGTTTTAAAGTTGGCAAACTATATGCATTGTTAAAAATGTGTAATTAAAACTGACCCTCTGAATTTTTTAAAATTTCCTTCAAAAGAGGCGTGTTTTTTGTTAAGAATTACTGGTTTAGCATGTTGACTGTCTAGGGTAAAATTGGGTGTAGTTAACCGTGTGCCAAAAGATTTTGTGCCAAAAGCGCAAAAAAAGCAAAAACCCATATTTTTTTGCAGTTGTTGTGATAGCCAGCAACAGATTTGTCAAAATTGTTATGAGCAAATCCGCACCCAAACGGAAAATTAGTTGGTGGGCCAGTATGTATTTAATGTTTTCAAAACGATGTATCATTTATGAGTTCATAAAAAAATTTAAAAACATTTTTTTGGTTTTACAAATAAAACAACTACTTGCTTAAAATTTTATTTTTAATCATTACAAACTATATTTGGAGTTCTAGAAATGTACCTTATACGCTATACCTAATACAATTAAAAATTTCAATTCCATTCCCTTGTTTCAATCAATCCTCATTGCTTATAAAATAATAAAAATCTAATAATTGTCAACTTAAGCAGAGTTATGGCCGGAAAATATTTTACAGCATGCCAAAATATAAAAATAGAATTAGAAAATCCATTAAGAGGCTCCAAATAGATGAATACTTATTCCAAATCAAGAATAATGAGGTCTTCAGAAAAATGCATACAAGGTAAGTTACCTACAAAATCAATTCTTTACATACATGGATACGTGGCAGTCAACATGCTAAATTAACTTGAAAGTTTGTTTCCGACGGTCGTCTAAAGATACAGCGGGACATTCTACAATTTCAAACTAAAAGTTGAAAGTGCTGTTATTGTTCACAATGGTAATTGCTTTATTAGTTTCAATTGTCTTCACAATAAAAGTAAAAATTTTGCCATCAGTTTTTACAAGTTAAGGTAAGCAGTGGCGGTTTGCGCATTGGAGCTGCAGAGCTGCAGCACCTTATCTGTAATCAGTGACGCTTAAAAAATTATAATTATGAATTTTTTACGCGTTACTGATAATATCTGATATTATTTACAACTGCTGCATTGATAGTTAGGGTGCTGCAGCTCTGCAGCTCCAATGAGCGAGCCTCCACTGATGTTAAGGTATAGTTTATAATTTAGTTTTAGTTAGAAGTGTATGTTATAAACATAAAAATGCTACCAAAAATTGAGGTTTAAACATTGAAGTATAAATATACCAAAATTAAATTGAAAACTTAATGTTAAAAATTTCGTTCCTTTAGATACAAAATCATCATCCTTTACTAAAACTTAAAACAAATTTATTGTTTTGCAGTTGCACAATGCGTGCATTTCCACTTACTGAAAACAAACCGATTTATATTGTTTTGGTAAAGTAAATGTTTAGCAAGAAAAACTTTTTTTCTCTACGAGGTTACAACTGCGGCATGCCTCAAATCTCTCTTATTTCAACTGATATTTTCGCCAAAAGAGAAAAAAGCGCTATATTGTTTCACTTTTGTTTCTTTTTTATCTAAAGAGAGGCAAGCTTGAAGCTGCCTCACTAGCGTGTATTTGCAATTTTGTTAACAAAAACGCTTGACGAAATGATTAAACAGTGGAAAATTAGGGTTAAAGAGCGAAACTAATTAAATTACTAAAACTACGGTATAACTTTTACTAATTTTTTTTAACCAATAGCAAGTTGCATCAATTTTGCAAAGACTATGACTTGAATATTTTATTACTGCTTTATTCGATTTCTACAGGTGTGGCACTGCCTTACTTGCCTCCCCTGATGGGGCGTCCCTGAATAAGTAAAGAAACTTCACGGAGGCTTAATAACTAAGCAATTTCCTTCAATCTGGATTTAAAATTTGAAGGAGAAAAGTAAGTGTAAATTGGCGCTCAAGGATAATCAAGATTGGGGCAGTCAAGGAGAAGTTAAAGAAGATTCTATGTTGTCTTACCACAAGGACTGAAGAAAGAATTTTTATGATTTCTTACTCTGTAAGGAAAGAAGAAAATAGTGGTGATTATTGTGGCGACGTCTAAAGAACACAAAGTATGAAAAGCAAGGAAGGTAAGTTACTCAGAAGAGACTGAGAAATCTTGGAATGAAAGTAGTTAGAAGAAAAAAGCGTCTTCAGTTAAATGATGATGAATTTTTTATAGCAATAGTAGCTAAAAAGTAGAAAAATAAAAAGCATACTGCCTTTATTTCTAATATTAAATATTTTATATTTTCTCGTGATTATCGAAAAAACTTAAAATGAGTTTTGTGTTGACCTTATACACAAGTGACGGAATGATCATCCTTATCATTGTTATAACAGTAAAACATTTGATTTTCAGACTTTGTCCGAACTGTGCATTAGAGCTCGTAGAACTTGATGAAAAACTCAGATCTGCGCTATTGTTCAGCTGGTAAAGTAGTTTGAAATTGAAAGCTTTTATATTAGTTTGGTTCACATGAAATGGAGTAATTTGAATGTGAATCAGATTTTATTTAAGTTGGTAAAATAATGTTTGAAAAAAATTGAAATAAAGCAACTGCTTTGTTTTTAAATAAAACACTTGTAATATATTTTGATTAACTATGTCACGCTCTTCCTACCTAGTATTTTCTTGCTAACCAGAATAACATTAACCCTATTAAGACTGGGTGGGGGGCTGAAACCGCCCGCGGTATTAAAATGCTGTGTGCTGCTTAAAAACTACTTGCACGAATTTTTTCAAATTTTATGACTTTTATGATTTTTATTCATCTAAAAGTTGGTGCAATTTTTGAAAAAATTGCTCAAGTAATTTTGGAGTTATTAATAGTTTGTTGACACCTAGTCACTAGTTTTGTGACTATTTCATAAAACGTGAGAAAAAAGCAGCCAAAAGCGAGAAAAAGGCAAATTGTAATCTCTTTATCAAAACAATTGAGACTGAACCGTTCATTAATTATGTTTACTCAAGCACTTAAAAGGCAATAAAACGCTTTCAATCTCACTTTTCAAGGAAAGTTGTTTATGTAGAAAAAGAAGTAACTGTAGATTTAGATTTCTTTTCGTATAAAATTTTATAACAAATTCGGATAAAATCCCGAGCACTTGATTTGGCTTTATTATAAAAGTTGACCTTACAATCGATCATACACTTCAATACCTTTAGTATGATGGTTATTGGAACAGAATATTACTACCATCGGAACTATTCAAACTAAGCGCAAAGAAATACCAAACGAAATAAAGCAAGTGTGTAATAGAGATATTGGTTTTTAAACAGTTTTTTGGAACGAACCTGAAAAAAATATCAACTTCAATTTTTTTATTGTAAACTCTAAAACCAAAGGAAAGCGAAATATTTCAATCTTATCAACAATGCACCCAATTTTTTAAATTTCAAAAAATTAAAAGAAATCCGGCTTTGTACAAGTTATGTGATTATACGAAAAGAGAAACAGTCATTGTAGACCAAAAATTACTTTCTATTTGAGTAAAACCAAGTCTCGAAAATGGACCACAATTGCATTTGCATTGCATTTACGTATTTGCTTGATATTTGTCGCATAAATGCAGCAAGTGTATTGGCAATGAATAAACACACGGAGCCGCACAAACAGAAATTGTTTGAACTTGGTATTAGTCTCGTTTCGAAATTAGTAAAACCTTTCATCCAAGGCGTGGTCTAACCCAGTGTTTCTCAACCTTTTTCCGATTGCGGCACATTTTGAAATTTTTAAAAAATCGCGGCACCTTTAGACTATTTTTATTAAATTTTATTTCCAAAATCAGGTGATTACTAAAAAAAAAAGTTTTCACCCAGAATTGGGGTCAGATTTTTAGCTTTTTTCCCTAAAATTAGTTATATTCTAAAAATACCGTTGCTCTGGTTGCGGCACAAAATTGCTATCTTTTGAAGTTCGCGGCGCACTTTAGCTAGGAGCCTTAATTTCCGCCCCCAAAATTATGTGATCTCTAAAAAAAGCTCTTCACCTGCATTCACGGTCTCTCTAGTGAATTTCCTTTCCTAGATCAGTTCTTTCTAAATAAAAACGGTCTTTGCTCCGAGTATTACATATTTTACATGTAAAAAGCGCAATATTCGACGACCCTAGCTAATTTTTTCCGAAATCTTTCGCGGCACATAGGTTGAGAAACACAAATATATGTAATAACATTGAAGCTGATAATTCAAAATAACATTACAACACTCAACCGTTTTCCTGGACTAGTGAATAATGCGCAATAGCTTGCGGCACCCTAGCAAAACGCAAATGACACTCTAGGGTACCGTGGCACCCCGTTTGAGAACCACTGGTCTAACCAGTGAAATTCTACAATAAAGTTGATACTTAGCAAAAATGTCGTGAAACCAAATATTTATACCGCTTTTGTTATCGATATTTCCTTCTCAATCAGAAAAAAACGTCGGTGTGAAATATGTATATCAGAAATATCAGGTCTGGAATGAAAAAAATAAAGACATTAAAATAGCGCTCCCAATCTTTTGTTCAGCCTGGTAACAGTTTTCAAAAATTCATATAAACAAACTCAAAAAGTATTCAAAAAAAATACATTGAGCTGTTCTTGAGTGCAATATTATTCTATGATTGTACTGGTGTTTTTGTTTTTCAAACAATAATGTTGAAATTAGAATTATCAATTGAATAATTTCTATAGCAAAAAAAATATCGGTTTCATAAGTTTTGAACAAAGTCGTCACAGTTGAAATATACTGTAAGTTGATGGTAATTAAATTACTTTTTTAGAACATTTTAATTTTTTGCAACTCTTACGAAAACTAGGCCTAACTAATTAAACAAGTCGTACAACAATTAAAAGTTAAACATTTACGTCAGAAAACGTTAGCAAAATTTAATAAACAAATATTTTATTAATGAATTAGCGTACTTAACCAAAAGAAAAAAACATTCAAAACAAAAAAGAATTTCTGTAAAATTTAAAAAAATGGATGTAATCAAAAGTAATCACCTCTAAATAAATTAGTCAAGTCGAAATATTTTTTTATAGTGAAGAAAACTTAATGTGAGTTCCTGCGATATGGAACTACAAACACAATTTTTTTGTGTAATAACTTGCTTTCTTTTTATGTCATAAAATTTCTTGCCTTAATGTTCATAAGAGGGAGCGAATTAAAAAAATTATTTGATCACTTGCAAAGGCCGAAGCGTTGTAAACATTAATAAAACCATCTTTTAGCAGATTTGCTTGTGTAGAATTTCTTTCTCTGTAAACAATAATAATCTTGCCAAGTGAATTTCAGCTGTCAGCATTCTTACTTCTAATTTTTCAGCCAATTTACAAAAATTGACTACCCTTTAAAAACTTGCTTTTTCAATCCCAAATGATGTTTAAATACAATGTTTAAGTATCTATTTAAAAGAGTATAAAATTTCCTTTCTATACAAACTTGAATAACAATTCTAGCACTAATAATTGTCGAGATATAACCAAGCAAAGAGCACGGGCATTTTCAGCCCCCTTCAGTCGTACAAAGTTTCCAAAAAGCCCAGTCTGAATAGGGTTAAGACACCACAGGAGAACGCTACGTGGATTTCGCAGATAATCAACTAGCCTGTTGATTGGAGCTTTTATGAGTTTTGAACTGGCGGGCCCTGGCAATCTAGGTCAGGTGGGTTTTATATTATAAGCTAATTGTATCAAAGAAACGATGACGTCAATGATTAAACGAAAATTGAAACAAACGCCAAAATTATACGCATAATGCTACGATTCACAGTCATTTTAACTAACACTTCACAACTTGCCTTTACCCGGATTATAGAGCCGTATGAGAGTCTTATGAATTTAATAGAGTTTCACGCTAAAGCTTAATGCCTGCTTACAATCCTGGACAGATACAAAATGTAAAGCAAACAGATATATATATATATATTAATAGATATATTGCAGGAGTGAATAGATCTTCCCCTTAGAGTGCTCAATGAAAAAAATCAGAGCAATTTAATACAAAATTTATTTAATCACTGTTTAAAAACCACAACAGTCTGTTTTATCCTTAGATTCGTCAGGTGGTTACTAGAAAAATATAAAAATAAAAAACATAGTTATTAGTGGTAAAAAAATGCGTATGGAATAAATGATATGTAGTTAAATTAAGCAAACAATACGGTTCCTATGACGTCATACAAGAAAAAACAACTCGAAATATAGTAAATGCAAATATAGAGGTTGGTATTCATTTGAACGTGAGGAAAGGCGAGTTGGGTATGTAATGAAAGATATAAAAGGAAAGAAAATAATCTACAAAGAAATTAAAAATAACAAGAAAAATCGCATAAGATGAAAAAGTAAAGTGAGTAAAAAATGGCGTAAACGATAGTGGAAAATATAGGCGGATTTAGTGACGGACAAGAAAGCACGCACGCACAAAAATAATGGAGCTTTAAGCATATGGAATCAAATTGGTAATTTATTTAATTTAAATTTGTTTTTGTGACGACATTTTCCTGTAAGTTCCGACCGTTTGTTGAGGATTGTTGGTTGGTTTACTTGTAGTATTTCTAGTTTTTCGGTTAAGCATAGGTTGCAGCATTTTTGTCCTGGTTTATATGGGATAACTTGATTGATTATTTTCCAGTTAATTGTGGGATTGAGACCTAATTCTTTGGCATTCCAGAATGTTTTGGAAAGCGATTTTTCTCGTTATTTTTTATTCCTTTGTAGATTATTTTCTTTCCTTTTATATCTTTCACCACATACCCAACTCGCCTTCCCTCACCTTCAAATGAATGCAAACCTCTATATTTGCATTTACTATATTTCGAGTTGTTTTTTCTTGTATGACGTCATAGGAACCGTATTGTTTGCTTAATTTAACTACATATCATGTATTCCATACGCATTTTTTTACCACTAATAACTATGTTTTTTATTTTTATATTTTTCTAGTCTAAGGATGAAACAGACTGTTGTGGTTTTTAAACTGTGATTAAATAAATTTTGTATATTAATATATATATATATATATCTGTTTGCTTTACTTCGACGGTACAGAGCTCAATAACCAAATAGTATTCTATTTGAATAAGTTTCCACCTGACGATTTTTAGGATGAAACAGGCTGTCGTGGATTTTAAATTGTTAATTTTTAATCTATTTTAGTGCTTTCATTAATATATTAATATATATATATATATTTCCAGCGACTACGTGCGAAGGATTACTCTATACCCATTCTTTCTCAAAAACGGGAACAGAGTTTCTTTACAAGCATTAATCTACAATCAAAACAATGGTTCAGGGCAACAGCGACAATGAAGTGACACTGGCAGTTAGTAAACAATACAATTTACACAACCGCATCATTGTTAATGCGATAAAACAACAACAATCGCTCGGCTCTATAGACAACAGCGCTTTTTAAACCGGCTCCTGGCGATGCCCAATTAAGAAAAGGCAAATTTTTGATTTAAACAATAGATTACTCCCGTGCATAATGTTAAGGAAATTCTCACAATTAATTCAGAAAGGCGCAATGATTCTATGAAGTAATTATCGAAACTGGTAGCATGACAAACTAGTAAATAAAGTTAAATTAGTCAAATAAATTAATTCTTTTAAATTTATTTGGTTGCCCTTAAAACTTTAAATATTTCTAGCAGGGCCGAAAATTCAAACTTGAACTCGAACTCAAAGAATACTGTATTTTTCCCAAATTCAAACTTGAGCTTAAAAAAATCAATCAAGTTTCAATGTATTAGTTGAATAATTTGTGGATAAAAACGGAAATAAAATATTAGTCTTTTTTTATTATTGCAACATTTTGTTTAGATAGCTTTTAACGTCACCTGCTTTTAATTTTATTTTACAGTTTAGCTATTTTTTTGCTAAAAACAATTCTCGAATTTGAATTGGATATAAAACTTGCTAGTTTTTTGTGAACTTGAACTTGAAACTCAATTAAGAATACATCGAGTTTGCAGCCTTGATTTCTATCAGGAAGTGACAAGTACAAAAATAGATTGAAAGCGTTTTTAATAGAAAGCAATACACTAGAGATGACAATGTAAGCAACATCATTCGCATATATCGAGCTCAGTTTCACAATATGTTTCACGAATATTATGATGCAGATGAAAAACCAACATAAAAAGTCAGTGATGATAATTCTCTAAATACGTCATTGCAATATTGAACTAGTTTTTTCTGTTTGATTTTTTCTCTTTTCAAATTTTTTTTTATTTTATAAATATCTTAGTACAGGCTACGGAATAAAACAAGAGGACAAGAAATTAATGACCATAAGGGCAACACTAAACTGTCAGGGCATTATAATATGTTATTAAAAATGCAATTTTGATAAAAAATGTTAACCAAACTTATAATGATGAACAACATACATTTGCCAGTAAATACTAACAGCGAGTGTTTTGTACATTTTGTAGAATACAAAAACGTAAAAGCAGTAAAGCGAGAATTTGAAAAGTATGTACAGCTACAATTTAAAATGTGTTATTTAAGACAATGACATACAAGTTGGCACAAACGATTGCACATTAGTAAACAATGACTGCAATACTCCTAATTTAATAACAACCTGCCAGTTCAGGGTTAGCCCTCATTTCCAGATATGATGATGATACAGGGTTCCTATTATTTCCGCAATCTCGCTCATCACTATTATCATCACAATCTTGTTTCCCATCACATATCTGATCAATATCGATACTGACTTTGTTTCCTGCTTGGCAAACAAATCGCCTAGGACAGTTCAACTCCTCGAATCCTTTAAAGCAGTTCGTTTTATTGGAGATGACATAAAAATCATCTTCTATGCCGTCACAATAACGATCGCCAATGTTATAATCGATGTGACAAGTGTCATTACAAAACTCAGGTGGGTTTTTACAATTACATTCATCACTGAGATCACTACATTCTGGTCGACCATCACATAATGTTGCTAAACGACGATCTTCCATTCTTGTTTGACATGTTTTTGTAGATATCGCGATGTCAAAATTTAAGTTGATAATGCTTTTATAGTCCAAAGATAAATTGAAATTATGTTCACTTTCGTAATCAGCATGAAACAAAGGACAGGAAGGAAATCTTTTTTTACATAAACTTAAGTTAAAATTATTTTCACACAAACACTCGTCAGACCAATCATAACAATCAAATATACCATCACACACTTGCTTGGATGAAATCAACAAACGTCGATCAAAACATTGAAAACACGAGTTGTTTTTGCAAAGATCAGATTCGTCACTGCACTGTGCAACATTGTCATGCAAATTCCGTTGAGGCAAAACACATTTTCGAGATGAACCAACACCGACACATTTAAAGCCATGTTGGTTTTGAATTTCATCACTTTTGTCAAGACAGTCAAATATGCCATCACACAATTGAAATGTGAGCCCTAAACGACCATCATCACATTGAAATGCACGATTACATTGTTTAGTAGAATTATCCATGCAGTTCGAGACGCAGATAAAATCAGTTGCATTGCAATCGAAAGTAGAACAGAGAAGAGATGAAGCATTATAACAAGTTGAGCTATCACAAGAAATAAGAGAATTAAGGTTACATTGTGATACGTTATTTAATCTGTTTATTGTGACATCACATTGAGCACAATTTACGGTTTTTTGAACTTGATAATTTTCATCACTTCCATCAGGACATTGTTCGATTCCATCATTTTGTTGCTCGATTGGAATGCATCCAGTAAATCTCGTCCCAAATGATGATTGGTATCCTTTGCAATCAACAGGATTGTTTTTGTAGCACTGACATTGAAATTCACTATTACTGCAGGCACAGTTCAATTCATCTGATTTGTCAGTGCATTGATAAGATTGATCGCATTTATCTGCAAAATAAAAATGGGTGAAAAACACGAGTCAGTGTAGAAAACGTAGGCGTATTTAATAGCTTAATCGTAGATTTTAATTTAGTTTTAATTAGATTTTAAGAGATTAATAGATCATTAAACCCTAGTAAAGCTTTGAGTTTTGACTTCGTCTGGCCAAAACTTATGGCAGGAACTACTTTGAAATCCTAGTTATGTAACTTCTTCTCCTATGCTTGCGCCAAATTAAAATTTCCAAAATCGGAAGAGGTCCTTGTAATCGCAATCCCAAAGCCGATAAACTCTGTGGAGGAGCCAATAGTTATCAAATGATATCTCTGCTCTATGTCCCCAAAAGTCCCCAAAAGACAGAGTCATAAATAATCTTATTTATCTACTTATAGATACCTAAATAAATAATCTTAGTCATATATAATCTTATTTATGACTGTATCTAGCCAATTATTGATTTATTTTTCTCAAAGTAGCAGACTGGGTATTGAGAAAGAAAGTCAATTGTTTAACAAATTATTCTGTTTACGTAAAAAATCGAAGACTATTTTGAGGCTAAATAAAATGCTGATGTTATATTTGTCAATCTGACCGCACATATGACACTGCTGGGACCATGGTTTACTTGCAAATTGCTAAGGTATCTTTTGGATTACTCCATGGCTTAGTATGATCATGGAACTTGTCGAGAATTAAAGCTTTACTCTTATTTCCGGGAACAGCAAACAAAGCAGATTCATCCTTTAAAGAAACAACGTTGGTTAAAGATCAGTCTTAGCTCTCCTTCTTTTTAACATCTATCTGCACAATCTGCTTCCAAAATCTTGCCTATGCCTTGCGATTTAGCATTGTTTTTCTCTTCTGGAAACTGGAAGGACTTAGAGAACTTTAAATCACGACAATACTCCACTTTCATTCAAGGGTGCTTAAAAAAACATTTTTTCAGGGGCTTCAAAAATAAGAAAAAGCAACTTATTATTTGAAAAAGCATATAATTTTTTAACAAGATTTTTTCGCTGAAAACGGTCACGATGTTATTTCGAATCTCGACCGTTTTGAGCACAACACTTTAGTGATGACTAAAGAAGGAGATCATCACTTTCAATCGAGTCAATAATCTTTACTTTCGTCTTAAATTTAAGGTGCAGACGAAAATAACAATAAAAGTTTTCACCTTCAATCTACCTAACATTTTGGTCAATTTTCCAAA
Organism: Diplosoma virens; assembly: GCA_963680785.1. Classification (NCBI taxonomy): domain Eukaryota; kingdom Metazoa; phylum Chordata; class Ascidiacea; order Aplousobranchia; family Didemnidae; genus Diplosoma; species Diplosoma virens. The sequence goes on along the minus strand of OY796892.1, from coordinate 40,530,059 downwards.
TGCTTCTGTATCCACCCACTCAATCCTGCAAACTGGTCTTGAGCGATTACATTCGTCCATGCGTAAATATCGTCTCGCTCTTTCACCATATGGCGAGTGCAGCACCGTTGAATAAACCGCACACCAGGCGTTAACAACGTGTCCCATACATCAAGTACTACATGGAGCACGAGGTCTGAAGGTGTTGGATGACAAAACTCGATGCTAGCTTAACACCATCACTGCCAGTATCTGATCCGGACAGTACAGCAGCCTGGGGTAGTAAAAGAATAAAACTTCGGTCTAGTCCTGTTTGTGTCTGACGTCGAATAAATGTCCTTCTAAACGACGAGGAATAGCGATTTATTGTATATTTCACTTTAACCGAAACATTTTATTCGGGTAAGTTTTTCTTTTCAACAGTGAGGTAAGAATACTTTTTTATATTTTTATTTTAATCTTCACTTGACTTTCATTAAAAAAATGGCTTGGTGACCATGAAAGTCATATATTTTTAAGTTTTATTTTACGGTCAATAGGAAAAACACAGGTCTGCCGTAACTTCAAGTGATAACATTTTTTTGCCTTCAACGTACGTTGTAAATTATTTAGAGTTTGTGTGTTTACAATTTTGAAAATTAATCTAGATTTCTACATTTTTCCACAAGGTTAGAAATTTTTCTGTATAAAAACCAAATGGTTTTTTTCACTCTTTTCAAATTTTACATCTGGCGTTTATCCTAAGTTTAAGTTTTAGGCTTAAATTTTCAGATAAATATTTTTTCTGAAAGACAACATTAAGTAACAATTTTTTGTCGGTCTTGAAGAAATAAAAAAGTTTATTTGTGAAACTATCTAGAAGAGGTACGTCCATCCTGCGGCCCAATCAATGTTTTTATGCGGCCCATTGCTTACTCAATTTTTTTAGTTATATTTTTATAACTTTATAAACTTTGATGTAACTACTGTCATATTAACGAACAAGGAAACAAAGTGAGTACATCAGTCGATTTCTGAGTGCCATGTTTGTGTTATTTCCAAGCATTTTTTGCAATGTCAAGTAATAGTTGGATTAAATTTTAGTGGTAGTAAAAATAATACCTTAACAACAATGCGGAGTGATTTAGAATAAAATTAAAGTAGTAGCAGCACTGCTGGTAGTGATATAAAAGGGCAACTTGTTGGTTTATCAAGCGCTTGGAAAGAGATTCAGACATTTTTAGAAATCCAATCGAGGAATTTAAATTCCGATTAGGGGCCAGGGTTCTACCGGTATTTAAGAAAAGTTTTTCTCCTAGTCGGCGAAGCTGAACTGGCTGGTTGCCTGAAAGTATAGGTAAGTGGTCCGTTCGAGTGGGACACAGACATTCACTGACAATGCGCAAGACGCCATTCATGACTCTGTTTATAAGGTGAGTATGAGCGCTGCAACACCAGAATGGTGCGCAGTACTCAGTTGTTGAGTAGACCAGAAATAGGGCAGTTGTGTCCAGTGTTTTGGCACCACACCTCATCTTGATTCTGAACGTTGCCTCAACAGTGTGACACGCAAAGATAGTTTTTTACGCAGTACCTCTAGATAGTAAAAGAATTTGAGTAATCTTTCCAGTTTTACATTAAAATAAAAAGGGTTAAAAAAAATAGAAAAGACCAATTGTTGTTGTAAAATTTTGCTCAGGTTGGGCTTCTCGGTTATTTAGATGCTGCTGCCAAATCTGGAATGATTCAAATGATAACGAAAAGCTGCCGTCAATGTCGTAGTGTGACTGAGTTTTAGCTTCCAATTTTGGAGTAACGCTAAAAGTGTAGTCATGTCTTGCTCGATTTAAAGTCCCCTCAAAAACGTTCCAATTTTCAAAGTAGTACAACAGTGCTAGATCTGCGTAGGTAAACGTTCTGGAAATCGTAGAAGGCAAGTCGTACACATACTGTAGGTGTTGAAAAGAAGGAGAATCAAGATCGATCCCTAAAAAATGCTGTTTTTCAGACGGTGTAGCCTAATTTGATTGTGGTAGTAAGGATGAAACGTCGGTTTTAGACAAGTTCTATAATCATTCTGACCATGTGTTTATCCAACAGAAGCTTCAGCAACTTGGAAATAAGACCACGGTGCCAGACAGTGTCACATGCTGTTGTCAGATCAACAAATCGACATTAAACTGCCACTTAGATTTCTCATAGTTAATCAAATTTAAATTTATATTTAAATACTCATTATTTGGTTATGGCATCTAATACTAAAAAAAACAGAAAATTTTATACACTGTACAAATATTTTGTGGCCTGTCAAATATACTTAAATTCATAATTTTACCCATTACGAAAAAAGGTTGGACATCTCTAATCTAGAACACACAAGTGGCGTTTTAAAAGCATTGCTCTTTTATAGCTCATTAAAGCATAACATTCCAATGATTCAACATGTTATTTATTTACCTATCAAAAAAAAAAAAAGTTATCATAAAATAAACAAGCATTATTGTCATTGAAATAACAGTTTTACTTTATTGCAGTAAGTTTCGGTAAAGACAATCTCTTGTTCAGAAAATGTTTAATCTTTTTAGAAAGACATACAATTTTGTGTGTAATATCAAACGATCGTTTGCTGAACTTTTTTGTTATGCTGTCTATTACGCTGGTTTTAAGTTTTGTTATCTTAATTGAGCAAAGTAATTGTCCAATGCATCAAAACTCGACTTGGTCGTTCTAGTTAGTTGGAAATCTCTAATGTTAAAGAATCGATTCAGATTTGTATTTCCGGAATAAAATTTGTTGTTAATAAAATCAAGATTTTGATTTTGTTTAATTTTACATCTAATGATATTGGTTCTTATAAGCGTAAATACAAAAAAACAAAACCTTACCGATATATTTTGAAACATTGTTTTATTCAGGACGTTTCGGAATTATAACTCATTCACATGATCAACTGCTTTTAACTGGATAATGGAATGAGTTATAATTCCGAAACATCCTGAATAAAACAATGTTTCAAAACATATTGGCTTTAATTTTTATTCTAAAATCTTACCAGATTCACGGTAGCAAACTCTACCTTTTCCTTCACAGGTCATATTTCCTAGTTTGTTACAATCACAAGGGATGGGTCCCAACCATGATGATGAACATTGTTGTAAACAGTTTGCTTCATCATGAGGGCTGAGCCAGGGACAGTCTATATGTCCATCGCATCTCCATGAATCAGCACACCTGAAGCAATAACCATGTCATTACATTATAATTGTGAATTGGATAAAATAGAATTAATGCAAAATCAAGAATAAACTTTATAGTGCCAAAAAAAGTTTAAATCATTGGATGGTGACTGGTCAGTTGATCCAAAAAAAATTATGTTTTTATTGCTTATTTTAATCGACTTTTACGATATTCCTAAGTTCCAAGTTTCTTTTTTTTACTTTCTTCAATCGTAGCAAAAAATTTCCAAAAAATCTACAAGCAATAAATAAATTGTAGAATTTGTACAAAAGCTATAAAACGATTATAGCTATAATATTATAGCTATGAAGCCATATTGCTTTCAGCATCGTGAAGTCATATGTTGTCCTCAATTTGGCAAACTCTTAAGGACAAGATTTGAGTAATTTGATTCAATATTTTACTTTGATCACAAAGTGTGTCGTCTGAACAGCATGACGTTGTTTTTGGTATGACCAAAAACAACCTTCAAAAAAATACTCCGAATTGTTTTCACTGTTGCCATAATAACGTGTTTTTTGATTTTACAGTTGTACCTTTTAGAGGTAATTTTCATTTAAAACTGCTCTTTAAAACTTTTGGTAGAAAAAGAAAAATTAAAAATCGGTAGAAAGGAGAATGCCAACATTTCTAACTACTTTTTGAATCTTGAATCTAAACAAAGTAAATTCAAATGAATAAATTGAGTGTAGTTTGCTAACTAATGTAGTGATGCAACTGTTAAAAGGAAAGGTAAGAGAAAAGTTAATTATGTGAACACCAAAAACGGCAAAACAAATAACTTTACTAAGGAAGCTGTAGCCAATGAAGTGCAATATGTTCTTCTTGAAAGTGGCAATGTAAAACCATTAATATCTTACAGACTGAATTCTGCAAATTTTGGTTTAAGCAAAGCAATTGGGAAATAAAAGAGCTGTGAACCTCTTAGAAACGCCAACAATTCTATGCAGGGCTTACAACGGCCCTGTGAAAGCATCTTTGAAGAATAAGCAAGCGGAGCAGTTCCTTTAAACTTTCAAGCGCTTTCTTGAAAAAATGTTAAAGCGAGAAAATTTCTTTGTGAAGCTGTATGCTTCTTTTCAGCATTGTAGCGAAGTTGTCTCATCAAAACTTGGACTGAAACACATCAGCTGAAATTTTTCATGGTCGCCACCAAAAAATTTATTGTATTTGTTAGCGCTTGCACCGCGTTATGACGTATGCAAATCCGATAATATAATTGATAAATAAACATCCTCAATGAAGTCTAAATATGTTGTTGGTGATTGTGTTTCTGCTTGTAATTACGCATCTGGCGCCAAACAGTTTCTTGGTATTGTAACAAAAATTAATAGTATTTTGTATATATTGTACGTACTGAGTGTGGTTGGTGGAAACGTTATCAAAATCCGTTTCATTCTAGATTTTTATGAAGATCCTCTTTCACAGAATGAATCTACAAAGCTACTGAAGCTGAAAAAGTTGCTTCACCATCTCGTAACGATTGTGATACTTTGCCCGACTGTGAACTCGGTACATCGGCTGGTAAATGTTATTCTACTCATATTAGGTAACGTACCTTAGGTAACACAAATTACCAAGCGGGATTTTCACAATTTTGTGATGTTTTATTTTTTTGGAGAGGAATGCTATAGATTTTGATTCAGTTTAAGCTTTAATATTGTAATTGGTTCTTTACTGTAATAATTGATGTTTCGTTTATTTACTTTGTACAAAAAAACTTGTTCTGGTTTCGTAGTTTGAACTTGGTTAGATTAACTTTTGTCAGTTGATGTGTAAGAACTGAACTTTTATAAATACAAGATTTTATGCTAAAAAGTTTTGGTGCTACAAAGTTACAAGATCAGAAAACTCTGTGTCAGAAAAAAATAAAACATTTTATTTGGTTATTTTTGGTGCAGCAAATGAATTTTGTGCCGATTTTCTTTTAAAATATACTTTTGACAGTTAAATAGGTCAATTGCAGCTTAAAGTGCTTTATGCGTCAATTGACGCACTTGGTTGTTTTAAAACATTGGTTCTTAATTTCTTTGAAACGCGCACCCTTTTTTTCACTCAAACAAAACTTTTCGCGCCCTCTTCTTTATGAAAACAAAACTTCTCTTTTTTATGCTCGTAAAAGTTGCGCCACCACTTCCTCATCCAAGCAGAACCTGTGCCCCCATGACGACGCAAATCAAAAGTAAAACCCAAGCAATTTTATCAAAGTCTCCAAGTTTGGCCAAAATTTACGGTAAAGACTAAAAAAAAAAACTTTGCTTTCCATCAGCGTCCAATCCCTTCTAAATTAATGTTGTGGCTGAAAAATTTGTTGTTTCAGCTACCAACTCACTTACCAACCTGTTACTTGTGCCTACCTGAAAAACCTTTTACGCTACCTAATTTAAGCATTTAGGTTCTAGGCAGTTTTAAAGAGCGGTCGTTCTATATAGCCGTTGTTCTTGAGTTAAAACCTATTGTTTTTGTAAATAATCACAAAGTTGCAATTAGGAAAGCAATTTAATTGAATACGACGTAAATTCTTGAGAAAAACGTTGTTTATAGTTTTTCATTTTCGCAAAGCAGAAATAAAGTTTTTACCTACGATTTCTATCGTTTCGGCTGAGGCAGTCAAGCTTTCTATCATTAGTTGAATTTTTCGAAATACATTGATACAGATTGTCGTTTATATTTCCACCTTCAATGCGACGACTGCATTGAAATTCATCCTTTGAACAAGAACATTCTATTTCATCTGAACCATCTTTGCAATCTTTAACACCGTCGCACATGTATTTTGTTGGAATGCAAATTCGCCGAGAAAATCCAAATAATCTTTAAATTAATAAAAATAATTGTAATCATAAGTCATGGTATTAACTCAATCAAACTATTTAAAAATATTTTTTCACAAAACTTTATTATCAAACAATTCAATTAATTATCCAAATGTAATTGAAATAGTTGAATATAATTTTGAGCAACTAGTTGTCACTCGAGCTTCTGTAAATGTTTATATGTGTATTTCAATAATGATTTACATTAATAAAGATTGGTTTTGATGTATTTTCTGCAAACGCATCCAAAGCGCAATTTTCGAAAGTTTGAATACTGATAAGCAAATTAATGAAACAGCTTTATATCATTTTGGTGAACTTTTTGCGTGTTTATTTAATTGAAACTGTAATTTTATGAAGTAAAAGATTTTTCTTCCCAAAGCTCTTCATTTGACACTCTTCAAGGGCATTCGTCAGAATAAAGCAGAATTGAAACCGAACTTAGTTATAAAGGGGAAAGCAGAGTTCTCATTGGCTGAAAGAAGTTAGCCAATGAGAGAAAATATTAAGAAATTTTCATAGAGTAGACGAATTTTTTTGTTTACATGGAAGGGGATTGAGAGATTTAATGAAATTCGCTTCAAGAGCAGAAAGGTGAAAAGAAAAGCAACCTCGAGCGAATATGGAAAATTTTCCTTGCTGTAGTGAAGAGTGCATTGGGCGTTGTAAAGAAGATGTTGAACAATGGCGAATTCGTGAAATTGTTATGGGAGCGTATTGGCCTTGCAAGAGCGGGAAAGACTTTGGCGGTTGTGCAAAGCAGGAGGATTGGCGATGCATCTAGGAACGTGTTGTTTAATTCGCTCTTCTAGGCGTTGAGACGTGCGACCAACGTACCGACTATCGCAGTGGCACACAAACTGATAAATAATATTGCTGTGATCATGGGAAGGTAACATGTTTTTCTTAATCGCTGGTAAGAGCTGTCGGGTGTTAAAAATAACACGTGGTTCGACGGCGAAAAAGCAGCGTCTTACAGCAGACGTAATCTTGTTTTTTTTGTAAGTAGCATTATGTTGAAAAGGAAAAGAAAATAATCTGAATATTGGTAACTTATTAAACAGTGTTAACCTGTTTTAGATTGTTTATGGCATCTTTATAAAACTATTTGCTGTACTATGTTGTTTGCTATACCATAAACGACTTTATTGTCTTGATTTAACTGTATTTTACTTTTATTGTTCGGTTCTACTTTTTGATCAATTTTCAATCTAGAAATCGCCTCGAGTTAGAGCTGTATTCTGACAGAATGCCTTAATCTAATTTTTTAAAACTTTTAATGACGAAACCAAATTTATTATAAAGAATGCAGTAACTTTGCTGTCGTTAAAACGGTGCAAACTAATTGCTCCAATGATCAATTTTGAAATTGCCATACCCTTTTTGCTTTACTTTCATTGTTTTCTAGAGTTGTGTCATTAGAGAAAAATGTAGAATTTAGCATGCTTCAAGTCAAATGGGGGCAAATTTTTAGCTCGAGGGCTGTATTTAAAAGTTGATTTTATTTGAGGGCCGTACTATGGTGGTCTCTAAAAAAAACGTTTTGAATCTGCTTAAATTATATGAAAGGATTTTAAAAAAAATAATAAGAAAGCCATCGCTTTCCGACATCAGTCCAAATTTTAAACATTGATTGAAAGGGGTTCCTTTAAAATGTTCAGGTCGGTGTGGTCGGCGTGGTCGGCGTGGGGGGGTTAGGTTGTCGAGGTTGACTGGGTTAGTATTGTTGAAATTTGTAATTATTATATTTGTAATATTATATTTGTAATATAAATAAGTAAAGCAATCATTCAGTTTTGAGAAGTTGGCTGGTTTCGCTATATAAGATATTTAAATTTTGTTGAAACTGACTGTATTTGTAATGTAAATAAATAAAAAAAGCATTTATTCGGCAAGATTTGCGTGGACGAGGTTGGTGAAGTTGACTTGCTTTTATATGTGGGGACTGGGCTAAGGTTGGTTAGATTAACTAGTCCGGGAAAGCTTACTTATAAGTTAATAATTTTTTTTCAAAACCGAAAAATTTGTTATTTCTACTTTGTACATTAATTTAGATTAGGCCTACAAATACTCGTACAATTGGCTCAACCAAATTTAAACATTCCAAATCAACCTTGCCAACCATGCCGACCACGTTGACCACGCAGATCAGTACATTTTAAAGATACCGATTGAAAGTCATAGTTTTTTTTAAAGATCATCACGATTGCAAATGAAGAGAAACTAAAGTTATTTACTTAAAGCTTTCGCGGCCCGCAAAGAAGTTCGAAATAACTTTAACTGAGACAAATTTCGGTTCTTTGAGCTGATTTTTTTTTAGGAGGATAGAACTATTCCATGTAGCAGATGATAAAGTTTTTTTTTTAACAGTCAAATCATTGCAAACAGAAGAAACTATTTAATACAAGACTCCGCAGTAAGCACTTTCTGGATACATGGTATAAAACGTTTGATAAAAACCGTGAATGATCTAGTTCTAATTCAACTCTTAGCCTTTTCATGTGGTTTTGTCTTACAGAAAGTCGCTTGGTTTACTTTTATCTTTTATTTGATGCCAAAAAGTTGGCTTGATTTAGAGATATGCAATTTTTAAAAGCAAAATTGATGTAAACATTTTAACCGAAATAAAACTTTTTGTTATCTGCTGATGCAGTGCCTAAAATCTTAAGCCTCGAGTTGCTTTTTTGCAAGTTATAAAATAGTCCAGTAATGTTGAGGTGATAATGAAGCTGCTGGATAAAACTAAAACAATTGATTAACAACTCTATCAACAAAAATTTAAACGGTAATATCTGAACTGCATCACACTTCATTACTAATAATTTTAATCATAACAATGTAGTTTATTTCCTTTAAAAGTAATTCGTAGTTTTATTGTAAGATAATAATCGCGTCTCTTTGAGCGCTGCTCTTGTATTATGTAATATAACGTCCGATGCGCTTCCTATTGCGCAATGCAAGTACCTTTTTTCTCTCTTTTCTTCTCGCCCACAGTAATGACGTAATATGTTTTGCTCGAGCGCCATTACAATTCGATAATTTTGAAATGTTCCGGCGCATTCGAGCATAGCGATCTCTCTGGGGAGTCCTAGTTAAATACCGCATATACTAAAATTTTCGTCGGCATGTGCCTTTTATCTATACGAGGCGATGCGTAAAGAGATAAACACAGACGAATAAAACAGACGACGATAGACGGCGAGAGAGAGAGACGCCTAAAGCGAAAAAGTGTTGCCCTGGAAAGGAGGTAGAATTTGGGACGAGTTTTGAATTTATTTTGTGCCAGTGTTTTGGAGTTGTGTTCTACAGAGGTAGAATTGTTTGTGTTGCTTGAATCAAGTTATAGTGTTGATTTGGCTTTGCAGTTTGGCAAAGCGTGGAATAGAATTTCGTCGGTCCTGATTTTTGTAATACATTTGTTCTTAATAGAGACAGTGGTCTCTGTTTGTTTTGAAGAAGAATCTTCAACAAAACCAATCCGAGCTTTCGTTAAACCAACTGTACAAAAGCTTCAGGCTCATAGCAAGACTACTTCTAGAGCCGGAATAAAATAAAAATTAGACACAGCTTTGTTTCAGCGCAGGTATTCGGTTTACCTAGCTCAACTGGTCCTTTAGGATTTCCGAACAAAGTCTGTGACACTGCATTATAAATTTTACTTACCGGTTCCGGTTTGGATTTTCGCAGTTGCAATTAAACTCGCCAGAGCATTCAATAGAGTGGCAAAAATCTAAAAAAAAACATTTTTAAGTGAACGCACATGTAAAATAGAAACAAAAGTTTATATCTAGAATGGAAACAAAATCCGTAAATGCTTTTCTATTCCAATTCTGATTTTTTTATATCTTAATAAAAAAATTAGGAGCAATTCACAAGCATAAGCTCTAGGTGGCTAGGCTGAGTGTTAGACTGAATTACAGTATTTTTCGGACCATAAGGCGCACCGGACTATAAGGCGCACTATCTATAAATAGCTTTCAACGCTTCCTTGTTTATACATAAGGCGAACCGGACTATAAGGTGCACAATCACTTTTTACAAAAATTTTATGATTTTAAGTGCGCCTTATGGTCCAAAAAATACAGTACTTGGATATTAGGGATCTACATGTTGAGCTTTAAAGTAAAGAAAGGTTAAAAATATTATGAAATTGCTCATTAAGCATTAATTTTGTTAATAGTTTTGAATACTTAACAGATAATAATAATAAAAACCAAAAATTAGCAATGTATTTATTTTTCAAACAAACACTTTGTTGGTCAGCACTAAACCGACCTTTTCAGAGACGTTAAACTGTTCCCAATAATAACTTCTTAAAAGCTTTTCATTTCTATCGGTTGTGATACACTCAACGAGAAAAAGTACATGAGGTAATTGATTGCCACCGACACCAAATTACGTAAAGAAGCAACAATGACAGAGTAATCAATGACGAAACCAAACAACTTTAAAACTATCTACATGTAATTGTAAAACACAGAAAGAAGTCGCACAATTGAAATACCAAATAACCAAACAAAACCAATTAATTCTTATCAGCTCAGTAGAACAAATATGGCACACTTTGAGTGCCTAAATGAAAGGTCTTTTACTTGCAGTAAAAAAAATCTGAAAAGCTCAATTCTTTTGTGGGATATCAGTTGTTTCAGTCTTCTCTTTAAACATTTGCGGAAAAAAGTAAAAATAAAAAGAACTGTGAATTTTTGCCCTGGCCAAATGGCAGCTTTGAAAATATACATTTTTGTTTTAGGCTTATAAAGGTAGCTTTTAAAATATTAGAGACATTTTATATTTGATTATTGTAAGAAATTAATGTTTAATTCAAGCTGCTATAGCTAATTTATAAACATTCTTATGACTTTTATGCTATTTGTTGTCAAACGTACTAAAACGTATGTGTGTTACTGGGAATATAAAAGTCCATTTTTATGTAATATTTGTGCAAGTGGGAAGATAAAAGTGCATTTTCGCATAATTTCTTTTTCTTTGCATAAAATATTGTCTTTGGTTGAAAATGAAAACAAAGCACGGCACTTGCACCAGCCAAAGCTGTGTATTAGTTGAGCGACAAATAACCGCTGACCATAATAATTATGTCACATTTCATTTTTGTTTGCATACTTAGGACCAGTCCAGGCCTGTTAGAATGAGCTTGCTCCGAACAGCTTGGGTGAAGCTCAATTGTCTGCAAACTGGTGTTGAACGATTTCATTTGTCTATGAACAAATGGGGTCTCACTCTTTGACCGAGTGACGCCATAGACTGCTTTTGTTCCATTGCTACACGTTTTAATAATTAATTTAAGAAGTCTGGCGCAATCCAGTGATTTCGATTGTTGCCTCTTATGGTTAGCTGATTTATATAAACAGCGTCGCTTTTTTATTCATTTATTTGATTGCTATAAGATTTAAAAATGGTTTTGCGTGTGGCTATGTTTAAGCTGTTTAAGGGTCAGTGTTGACGCTTTGGAAAGTAATTCTGCAGAAAGATAGAATTGCTTTAGTCTGTATGGTGGACGTACAGTTAAGTTTAACAACAGCCATTGGGATGTTAATTTATTCTTGTAGTTAGTCAGTATGAAGTTGTTTAGTAGTTATTTGCAATTATGGGCGTTGTAAATTGCTTTAAAGTTTGGTAAAGCTTGAGAGTCAAGATTTTACGAGAATTGATCAAGTTCGTTTGATTTTGTTAAGATATTTTATTATAGTCAAAAACCATGGTTTCTTTCTGTCTGTAGAGATAAATTTTCTAGCGAATCCATTCGTACTTAACTAGAACTAACTGTTTTAAGAACTTTAGATTTGCGGCAAACTATTTCTAGAACCTACAAAAATAAAAATACCCACAATTTTTTTCAGCGCAGATATTTGGGTTACCTAATCCAACTGATCTCGTCGGATTCCCGAGTAAAGTTGAATCATTTGGGAATCTCCCTGCAATTAATTAGATTTGTTTGAAAAAGTTGAAGTAGAATTTACAATTTGAAAATAGCAACCAGTTTGATGTATGAAGAGTTTAGAAAAAAACAAAGACTGGTGTAGAAAGTTTAAAGATGTCGGAAAAGGAGAAAAGTGATTTCTTTTGGAGTGAGTGGAATTGCATTTGTGAGAACCAGGACCAATAAAAAAATTGGCAAGCAATGCTTCGAGCTAAGCAGGAGGAATGGGAGCAAGAGACAAAAATCGTGCTTAAAAAATTAGAATTAAAACAAAAGAGATGAACTTTAAAAAAAGATTGCAGCTTTAACTGGAGAGGTTGAGACTTGAACCGGAGAATAAGGGTAGACAAATCAGGCAGGGGTGCACTTACTGTTTTCAGATGAAAAAGATCTCCTGACATCCCCATTTTAATGAAGATAAAGATGATTTAGATAGTTATCTGCAACAATTTGAAGATATGCTACTGTTTCAAACTGGCACTAAGCTAATTTGCCAATCCTTTCTGTGTGTGCTATTTGGTGGGAAAGCTTTGAACGTATATTGCAGGCTCTCGCAGGAAGACGCTTTACACTACCGACGCCTGAAGGCGGCGCTGTTCCAACAATAAATTATACGGAACAGGGGTACCGTCAAAGATTTAGAGAGGTATGTCAAAGGATTTTGAAAACGCTTATCAGTTTATTGCGAGCTTTAGGAATTATTTTATCCATTGAGTGAAGTTGTCTGAGTGAAAAGCAGTTTCGAAGATGTGGTTGACTTGATGGTAAAAGATTAATTTATCCACTCTTACTCTAATAGTTGCTCCAGGAAGCTGTCTGTTTTTCCCACTAAGTTATAGGAAATTTTCTTGAAAGTAATGCTGCTATAAAAAAAAGCCGAGAATAAGAATGAAATTTGTAACTGCCGTGAAAAAAACTATGGTTTATCTTTGACAATTGTATATTTTTCTTTTTAAGTAAAGTGGTGTGTTTTCGCATCACCTATAAATTTACCTGGTCTACTTAAGTCAAAGCTATTTTCGAATGCATACTTTTTTCAACTTTATTTGAGATAATGCTATTAAAATAAAACTGTTCGCTATGCAAGATTTCAAAAAATATTGGCACATAAAAAGAATTTACATCAACTGCTTTTATTTTGCGCTTGCTCAAAATTAACTTATTCTTTTTATCTTATCGCAATTTGATTTTAATGTTTTTTTTACTTTACCATTTTTTAATCTTGTAAGCATAATGAATTGTAAAAAAACTAAATAACCAAAAGTCATAGGTTTTCTTTATTTTAACTTTTTTCACTCTAAGACCACTTTATGTGAAATTCCAACATTAATGCATCTCTTCAAAAATCATGTTTGTTGTGGAGAAAAATGAAAATATTTTTGAAAAAATATCCTAATAGAATGCCAAAAACTACAATAAGAATAAAATAAAGTCAAAAATTTAACAAGATCTAATACTTGACTTGAAAGGGTTAAAGAGAGTAGAGAATTTCTCTGCTTCCTCATAATAAAAAAGTTTCAAGAATTGTACACGTTTCTGCCTAGCGGTGTAAATATGGCACGGGTCATATCTTGCAACTTCAACAGAGAGAAACTTTTTTCTTTTATATTATAAATCTGAGCTTAATACTAATCACAAACAAATAAAAAATTTGGAAATTGAAACTTTTTTTGGTACAGATAATGTTTAATTAAATAAAAATCGCAACTGTTCAAACTGTAACTTTGACAAAGACACAAACTGAAATATTCAATTAGTTTGTGTCTTGATTTTAAATCTCAATGTATGGGGAAAATTATATATCAAGCAATGTTTTTGCAGCTATGTAGATTTTCTGAGACAGATCTAATAATGATATGGTATACTTGCAACTAATCGTCCAAAAAAAAAAAGACTTGAAGTTGTAATTGAATAATCCAAACATTTTTTGGCTTTTCAAAAACAAAGCACACAACCCAATATTAATTGAAAAATGATGGGAATTGCTTCTCTATACAAAAACAATTGAAAATTTGCCAATTGCATGTGCTACAACAGACAATTCCAAAACAATATTGAATAAACATTTTAAATCGGTATCAAGATGTAGGTTAAAAAATTAAATTTTAACTAAAAAAATCTAAAAATTGAATTAAATACACATAAATCGATTTAAGTTGCTGTCTGCAAAATGAAAATGAAAGTTTTGCAAAGTTTTGTATAAAATTATAAAAGCAAGTTTTTTTAAACTAGTTATTTTTTATTCTTTGAAAATTTTTGCTAAGATTATTCCATAGTATCTTCCTTCTTTTATCTTTTTGTCCTTAGATCCGTTTAATAAACTGTCAAAGAGGGAAGTACGCAGATAAAGAGCTTTTAATTTTTTTTGTTTTATCTGAAATCTGACATTATCTAAAAAAGTTTGGTTAATAAAATTGCTCTGTAAATTTAATCTTTACACGTTAGCCCTGTTAAAATTGAATAACTTCAGCTAAAGCTAATCATATTAAACTAAATACGATAAACAAAACCTGATAAAGTCTATTCAAATAAAAGGGTATTAGACCTTTAATGTAACTTTAAAACAATATAGAAATAGCCCTAAAGATCAAAGCAGTCACCTTTTCTGATGATATTCACTAATTAAGACCTTTTAAGCTTATTGATTTGTACGCAATTTAACTATTTTGTACAATTTTTTTAACGGCAACTAAAATTTTTAACATACTGTTGCAATTTAGAATTACATCTAATATAATTAAAAATATTTTCAAAGATACTTACACAAATCCGAAAATCCAAGTCTTCGGTTCCAAGCAGGCTTTGCAAACAATAACACAATTACATGTATGTATAATAACTTCATTATGTCCAAAGAATGGCTAGTACAGCAATTATTTTTTACTGTAAAAAATGCATTACAGAAAAAAGTGTTTAAGTAAAAGCAAACATAGCAATCATCATAGCCGTAAGAGGGAGGGAGCAGAGAGGGCAATATCTCGTCTAAGACGAAAAACATTTCACAGAATCAAAATTTCTTCGGACACTGAGTATGGATTTGGGGTAAGAAGGAAGCAGTTTTATGCCTAATTTTTTTGAACAATAATTTAATAATAATTTCTTAAACCAGAAATATTGGCCTATTGCAGCCTTCTTTATTCATTTGATATATTTACAATAAAAAGTATTACAAAAGGTTTTGTTTTGCAAAACCTTGCAGTTACGTGTTGCAGGTAAGGACAATTGTGAATTCTTTAATAATAAGTCCAAATCTTGGAATAAATATTCAAAATTTGTACCGAATGCAGTGGCATCAATGTGGCAGTAACAAAACGAATCAAAGATGCAACAGCAAACGTAAAATGGACCCATTGTTTTTTTCTTTAAACAAGTTCTTGTAGCGAAAAGCAAAAAACTTATTTAAGAAAGTGATTGAAACACTAACTTATATTGTAAAAAATGTGTCAATTGTATAAAAGCAAGGCTGTTTGACCAGCGTTTATTTTCATGTTTATGCGATGACATGGATGCTGATCATACTGAATTGTTTTTACACACAGAAGTAGGGACCTATTTCTAGAGCAGACGTGTCCCCCCAATATTTAGACAAAGGAGTACAAAAAACTTTTGTTTTCCCCAAATTAGATGTTAAAATAGTCACTGTCTTTAAGTTCATCTATGACAGGGTTGCCATACGTCAGGATTTTCACAGACGTATATGAAGAAATTTTTTTTAAAGAACACTATCGTTTTGGGACAAAAATTGTAATATTTAGTTATTTGGTTTATTTCAATATAAAGATTTGAAATGTGTAGTTTTAAAGGTGTTTAAGTCACATTTTATTGCCTCCAAAAATTTTAAACAAACTAGGTCCTTGCACAGAAGAGCTTTGTTTGCACGGGCTAGGTTTTTAAACAAGTTTATCAACTGCATGAAGACATAACTACTTTAGTAAAAAAACAAAATTATGTGCCTTATTTAAAACATTTAGCAACTTTTGCATACATGGGTGATATATTTAACTCACTAAATTGTATAAACTGCTCCATGCAGGGTTTTTATATTTACACTATTTAATTAAGTCGCCAAAAATGGCATTAAATTTGACAAAAGTTTGCTCTTTTCAACCAGAAAGAAAATCAATATAGTAATTTATAAGCAGCAAAAACATGTCCCACACAAACTTTATTTTAACTAGCTGAAAAGGTAAAGATGCATCAAACCCTGTTCACTAACATTTCAAAAAAGCAATGAATTTCAAGCTATTCAGGAAATCTAACCACACTTAAACAAATAATTACAGCTTTTCTTTATGCAACGGGCTCAATTAGGTTTTTGAGTGGTAAAGGTTGCCAAATCCTAGATTAGACGTAAAAAATAGTATTCAGAAAACACAGCAAACCGATAAGTTCAAGAATGTTCTTCGGCTTTAAACAGGTGATTGCATTGCAATAATTCGCTATGTTGAAGTTTTACTGTTATTGATAGAAGTTCTGCTGCTGAGGTCATCAGATTCAATTTGGGTTAAAAAAATAAGAATACTAAGACCAACATATTCCGCATAATCAACGACGATTCTAGCTAAAGGTATTTCAACGACAACTGCGAGGTCACAAAGAAGACCATTGGGTAATAATAAAACATGTAAACTTGACTTAATTTGGCAAATAAATAATATTGTGACAGTCAGCATTTGAATAAAAGTATTTGCATTATACTGAACTCTGTGTTTTCCTAATTTTAAATATTATCGCATTTCAGCTGTTTGCTTCAATGAAAAATTTTAGCTGGGGCGAATAGTTAAAACCTTTGTGAATTTGATTGACGTGATTTCCGTTCAAAATCTACCAGCGCCATTTTGTTGTGTTTTTGGTAAAGTCACTTTACAGCAGCTTCCCCTGCCTGGCGTTCTAAGAAAGCAGTTTTAAATTACAGTCATAGCTCTATAAATCTAAAAAAAATAGAACAATTTCAACCGGACACCAATATCTTGGCATCTCCGAAAACACGTTTTGATAATTGCTTGCCCTATGTATAGTGTTAAGTCGGCTTCTTGCAAGTTAGGAAGATAAACATAAAGATGAAATGAAATAAATAAATTAAAAGAAGTTTTTGTTTTAGGGCAAAAAGATTTACGTTTTTAAGTATAAAGCTCATTATTTTCAATTACTGTAAGTGTGTTTTTTCGGAAATTTAGTCTATTTTTTTTGATTTGGATATAAAAAATCTAATATCATCTTTTAAAAAAGTATTTCACAAAATTTCTTTATTTTTATTAATCAGTATGTTAAATAAAAGTGAAATGCTTCAAAATGCAGTTAATTAGCATTGATAGAATAAGAATTTATAGGATTTGATGGGTATTATAATTTAGAACATTGAAAATTTTGCATTTAAAAATAAATGAACTCAAAAGAATAAGGTTAGTGTTAAAATAGATTAACCAAAACACATCAACTGAAAAACATAGCAAACAACTTTGTCAATTATCAGATACTTTCAAAGCCAAAGCATAAATGATTTAGTGTAGATATAAACAATGAAGAATTTGGCTAAAAACATTTATTCTATCAATATAATTAGAAACCAGCTTATTCACACCATCAGATTTGTCCTAATGTTGGTTGCTGAGGTATTTTTTGATGTTTTTTGATGAGAGTGATGAGATTTGTAAACAAAATGAAACAAAATAATTGACTAAAATCCAAACTTATTTTTATCTTATTTTATTAAAATAAAACTAATTTCTAGCCTATTTTGTGTTTTTTTTTGAGCGATTATAAAAAAATTAAAAGCTTTGTTTTTACAATCAACACTTGTTTTTAACATTTTAGAATTTTCCTCAGAGGAACGTCACTGGGATAATTCCCCAGCCCTTTGTTTCGCACTCGGTCAGAATCATTTAAATAAGATCAGGTCAAAATTTAATAAAAATAAAACCAAAAAAGATTCTAAATAATTTTTATTCAATATAACCCCTTTGTACACAATGTGTCCAATTGTACACATACAACCTAATTAGGTTGTATCTAATCAGTAAAACAATTATTGACTTAGTAGAGTATGTAAACATTTGTTCATGTTGTTAACGTTACCAGCACTCTTACTAAATTAAAAATTTGTTAATTTGTTCTTTAAAAGTTTGATTTTCAAGGTTCTGTTTGGAGTTATATTTTATACTAAAATAGGGGCGCATTTTATATCTCTAGTACACCCTATAAAAAGTTGAAAAAGTCAGATAGCTTGTCGAAAATATGTCAGAAAGGATTAATATTTTCATTTGAAAGCTCCCTGTTGGATGAAAAAGTGTTTTACAAATGGCAATAATTTTTTAAGTTTAAGCGTCATTATTTGTACACATGATGTATCAACCAATAAAAATGTTTTTAAAGAGCAAAAAAATTGCGTCATATACATGGGTTCGTACAAATTTGTGTACCATTGTACACGTCTATTAATTTGCATATGAATGACGTGACATCCAAAAAAGTAATTGTTTCATGTATCAGTGATCATACCCTTTTCATAAAAACAAAAAAATAGTTTTTTGGTTCATTTCCTTCAAGGGGCGCGTGTACGAAGGGGATAAATGGCCTTACTAATTTTAATTTCTTTCAACATCTACTGTGTAACTTAAAAATAAGCTTACATAATCCAATTGTAAAATATTCTTCACAAACATTTCGTCTAGAAAGTTAAAAGAATGTGAATATGTTTGAGATTTCATTTCGGCCTGAACCTGGAACTGTTTTGAGAGAAGAAACAATAGGTTTGTGCTCACGTTTTGTGATATAAGATTTTTTGGCGGAAACTTTAAAACGCAAAACGCGGGCTTGTCTTTTACAGATGAAAAATGGACACACAACGAGTAAACAAAAAAATTTGCAACAGTTTAAAATATGAATCTTTCAAAATATGTTTTATATTTCTAACTTTTTTCTACATCAACTTGTAAACATTTTTCTCTATGTAATGCTCATCTGGCATTAATTTTGCTGAAAACTCTGAATGCACTACCGATGACAATATCAAACCAAAAATTCACAATCTATTTTTATTTAAACTGACGGTTTGTCGATCAGAAATCAACCGACATCTTCAGAGACATTAAAATGTTCACAGTAAGAACTGCTAAAATTTGTCATCACTAACCGCAGAGATGCATTCAACGTACTTTATTAATCACTACCGCGACAAAATTGAATAATAAATTGTGTCTTTCTCAAATAAATGAGTTAAACAGTTACAATCTTCTTAAGTAGTTATTTTGTTTTGATTCTTTAATATTGCATTTATACACTTGATTGCTGTGTCTTTAAATTAAATTGTTGTCTGGTTTTTTTTTGCTATTTGGGAGTGCAGCATGCGTTAAAAGTTGTTCGGTATCTTGAATGATCGCTAGGCTTTTGTTCTTTATTACTTAATTTTGTCGCGGTAGCGTTCAATGAAGTAAGCTACTCGCTTTTCGACGTTTGGTGCATCTCTGTGATTCGTGATGACGAGCTTTTAGCAATTATAACTGTGAACAATTTATTGTTTCTGAAGATGTCGGTTGATTTCTGAACCATGAAACGTCAGTTTAAAAAATACCTTGTTGATGTTTGACTTGGTATTATCACTATTAAAGTATTCGCAAATTTTAATAATTTTTTTCCTATATTGCATTGCACATAAGATGCTATTCGCATCAAATCGGTTTCTTGATAACATAAACTACTTTTATTCAATCCAAAATATTCATGGTTTTAGGTTACTTTTTAGCTTACTTGTTCTTTAGTAAATGATCACCCATGCTTAATCTAAGACAGCATTTCTCAAACTGTGTTCCGCGAAACACTTGTGCACCTGAAGCTGAAAAAAGACATGACGGTTTGCAAATTTCTCAAAATAAGCTTTAAAGGTAGGGTCCACCCAAAATCTAAAATTTTTCCATAAATGAAGTAGAATTTTTTAAATCTATTGGTTTTGGTTTGATGTAAATCCAAGTCTTCATTGCCCCAATATTTAAAAAAAACTAAATTCGAAATGAGCGGTTTTGATTGGTCCTCAGTTTTATGACGTCAATGACTGGCAAATTAACCAAAAACTGCATAAGTACAGTACATGTTACAATTTTAGTCTGGTTGATCAGTGTAGTTTAATACAAGTAATGGATGTTTCTTGTATGATTACCGGTTGTTTTAACAGAGTAAAACAAAATGGTATAAGTTTTCACCGATTACCAATAAAGGATTTCACAGAGCTACAGAAACGGTTAAAAAATATGAAGTTAAAGAATCTATATACTGTAATTTGAAATGCTGCAAGTTATGTAGCAAGCATTTTACTAAAGATTGTAATGAACGAGACCTGAGATTGCAATTGCTAGGAATCAAAAAAACAAGTTTAATTAAAGAATGGTGCATTTCCAACTTTGTTTGATTTTTCTTCCTAAAACATATTAACTGGTAAAAATTAAAAAAAAATAAACCAAAAATGCACAAAAGAGGTTTTTGCAAAAGGTGAGTAACTTCTTGTGTTTTTACTTTAACTGGCATATTTAGAGAACTCTTTTGTGTTTTTTGCTCACAATTTCAATGAACTTGTCATGACTTAAATAAATGCTGTCTAGCTAATTGGTTATAAAAATTTATATTGTATAAACTTGAAATTGCAAAAAGTAGTAACTTCCGGTAGTTTTACTTTGAGTGGCATATTTAGAGAACTTTTTTGTATTTCTTGCTCACAATTTCAACGAACTTGTCATGACTTATATAAATGCTGTCTAGCTAATTGGTAATAAAATTTATACTGTATAAACTTGAAATTGCAAAAGGTAGTAACTTCCAGTAGTTTTACTTTGAGTGGCATATTTAGAGAACTTTTTTGTGTTTCTTGCTCACAATTTCAATGAACTTGTCATAACATATATCAATGATGTCTAGCTAATTGGTTTTAGATTTACATAAACTTGAAATTGCTGAACTTATAAACAACCTGAAAATTTCTCTTATCTGTTTTCAAACTTACAGCCACTTATAAAAGACATTCGTATTTTTTGAAACATTTAATACATAATAAAAACTTGAAATATATTGGGACCAAAATATGAAATGATATACCAAGTGATATAAAAATTTTGTTTACTCAAGATTTAATTTCTATATCCTTATATGTTATTGTAGAGTTATAAAGTAGTCCCACACAGCAGTTTTTTAACCATATGCATTTGTAATTAGGTATGGTTGCTCATTCTATGTTGGCTGCCTTGGATAATAATAATAATAATATGAAGTTGGAGCAAGTCAAAGGTAAAAATGGTAAAAGTATAGTAGTTGGAAACTTCAATGGTCCCAACACAGCCAAACTTTTATTGTGAAGAAGCAATGTGTCTCAAAAGACTTCTTGCAAAGATCTAATGTCATATACATGAATTCACCTCAATTCTGGCTCAAAAGGTAAAGTGCTAACTATTTTGCAATCCTGGTGTCAATCAGCTGGGTCATACGTAAAGAAACAGGATAAAACACTCAATCCCACTCATCCATTTTTACAGTAAATTCACTGCATGCCTTTGCAACAAAAACTTTTACAAATTAGAAATTATTTCATGCTGATAACATTTGGTTCTACCCCTATACATGCTGTCTTGTGATAGATTATGACCTCCTCTAAGATTGGTCGATGGTAAACTTCTGAATTTGTGGCAACCCAATGCAAGCAATTTCATATCACTATTCATTTGATTCTACTATTAAAATATGTCTTCTTTGCGTTTCACCATAATCTTGTGAATCCTGAAGTTT
The DNA here is from genome assembly GCA_963680785.1 of Diplosoma virens. NCBI lineage: Eukaryota > Metazoa > Chordata > Ascidiacea > Aplousobranchia > Didemnidae > Diplosoma > Diplosoma virens. The sequence goes on along the minus strand of OY796892.1, from coordinate 40,508,345 downwards.
GCATGATTTTTGGGTCTCCGTGGAGCGATTTCACATCATGTAAAAAGCCGTGTAACATATGCAGAAGGAAGGTGCTACAAGTATGCTAGCTACACCAAATTGTTTGCTAAGATTAGAAGGTATTTAATTACCTTACCAATCGTATCTGAACCTATTTTTTGAAATATGTTTGTGATCAAATAAATTAAAGGTTACCGCCCGCTATTGCTATTTAAGTTTTCGATTTTTAGAAATTTAGTTTTTTTGTTTTTAAATTATTATTTTTTTTTGATTTTTAGAAATTCAAGAAATGTAGGTGCCTGCTTTGGCGAAGCAAACAATAGCTCGTGAACAGAAACCATCCAAGGTTGAAGCTGTGAAGCTTCACAAATATGTTTCCATACTTGATGTTTTTATATATACAGTATATTTTTTTAACTAAAAACAAATTTTTTTTATACCTTAAATTTTGTACTGTACCTTATTAGTCAAAATTAAAATATATCATATCAACTATATGTTCTGCTTAGGACAATGTCAAAGACGTGAAAAATAGAGCAATTGTTGAGCAACTCAATCTGCTATCAAAAATGCAAAAATATTGCTGTCCATTTGAACTTAATTTTTATCTATTAATAGGACTAAATTTAGATTTGCTTGTTTAGACACCCAACCAAACAAAAGTACTGTCTAGTGTCTTGCCTAAGAACACAACATCTTGACAAGTTTCGGAGTTGAAACAAGACCCTGAAGATTGCAAACACCCTCAAACCCACTCGCGCCATTCTGTTGTGTCCTTGGGAAAGACACTTTACAGCACATTCCCCTGCTTTGTGGTCTTGGCAAGCAGTTCTAAATTACAGTCAAGCGGACAGCAATATCTTGGAATCTCTGGAAGCAGTTCGGGGTAATTGACTACCCTTTGTATTAGCGCCTTTGTCGCTTTCCTGCGAGTCAGGAGGATAAACATAGAGATAAAAATAAAAAATAAAACCAACACTCCGATTCAGGCCATGCTTCTGACTAAACTAATATTTGATACCAGTACTTGATCTGTTACAAAAGAATAGCAAACAATTATGTTGATGAATCAATATTTTATTCAAGATACAATGCTTTATTTATTTACTCTTATCTAAGACCGTCATCATATTGGCTTCATGAAAATCTTCGTAGCTTTCATCTTCTTTCAGAAACCGTTTTCTTATGGCGACTACTGCACAAGCAGGTATAAGGCTGAACATCTGCACCTCGGTGTCCAGATATAGCTTGTTAAAGCTTGATATGCTGGTAATGCAGTTTTCATTTATTAATTTTTCTTGGATTATTTCAACTTTTCTGCAGCATTTGTTTTTAATTATTGATGGCATAATATAACAATGCTCGCAGGAACAGTGAAAATATTCTACATTGCTTATAGGAAATTATTCGACGTTGTATCAAACTAATGTGCTTGGTCTATTTTATTAAATTCCTTTGTAGATTCATATAAAAATCCTTTACTCACAGTGTTTTCCATTTTTTTCTTCTTACTAGCTTCAGAACTGTACTTTTGGTAGTTGATAGCAGCTGCAGCTGTAGTTGTCACTAATAGTAATCGTTGTCTTAGTTGTTTTGCCGGTTATTGACGTCATAACTCACGTGCGCCATCAATGGCGATTTTTTCTTTTTGGGATAACTGGCATAATAGAGACCTTTGAGTAAAAATTTTTTCAGGGTTGATTATTAACTACTTAAAAAATATTATACGTTCAACTTGTATTTTGACTGGACTTCCCCTTTAATAACCTATACCTATATTCAAAGAAATTTACATTCAAATTTCATTTGCTACGTTCCGTTTTGACAGTTACATAAGCAACTTTAGTTTTTACACGAGAAAAATTCAAGTTTATTTATATTCTGGATTAATTAGTGATTAAAATTTTTTTTGTTAAAGTAGGTGAGCTACAAAGACTAGGAGTTCCGTGACAAAAAAGTTTGAGAAACTTTTATCTAAAAAATTGTCAAAAAATTTTCTTTTTTGCACAATCATTTTTTCCTCTTTCTTCTCACAAGTATCCCTCAATTTTGTTTTTTATCATGTTCAGCTATTGTAACGATTTGTGATTACAGCAGCAAACAAGACATTATATTTATGAGAGAACTGACTTCACATTTTTACAGAATTCTTATGACCTCTCAAGCAGATTTCTGATTGGAAAGTTAATCAATTTCGCTTAAAATCACACAATCTGGAATCTACCTACAACTAACTTTCGATCACAAAACTTTGCGTTTATTAGTTCAAATTACTTTAATCTATTTTTTTCAGTTTCTGCAATTCTTTGCTATGTTATCAAGTTTTTGTAACTTACAGTAATTGTTTGTTACTCAAAAACTAGAATTACTGAACCGGCTGACATAATCGAAAAATCAATTTTTTAATCAAAAATTTCAAAATTTCCAAATACTTTTTTTATATTTTTATTAACAATTAATTGTTTATTTCATCCGGCAATTCCTGGTGTATTGATCGTTGTCTTGAAACTGAACAGGTAATTAATTACTGTGTAATTTTTAGTAAAAATTTTTGCCAATCTTTCCAGTTTCTTTTCTTGTTTTTTTGTTCACCTTTAAAACTTTGCTGAATGTTGGCACGCAGTATCTACTTAAACAATTCGGCATGGTTGAAATGTGACCAATACAACGAAAAAGTATTGACTCAGGAAATGACATTATGTATTGAGGAAACGACCGTGTTTTGTCAAATACTTGCAATGCAATTCGTCACCTTGCAAACGCATCTGTTGGTTTGGAAAATTAAAAATAATGCAAAAAAACTTCCAAATTGACGTAATGTTTTGATGCCATCGTCATAAATGGTTGTATAAATCTTTTGGCATCCGATTGTAAATCCATATTTTTAGTTTATTTTACTAGACTAGAATAAAAAAAGTTCAGTGGAAAAACAAAAAAATGAGCAATAATCTACCAATCGATTTTATCAGATTTTACTGCGCTTCCATGTTTGTCACTTTACACTTTACAACACATATTTTCCTAAAACATTGTTTTTCAAACAAATTTTTTTTACGACATACTTATGCATTCTAGATTTGGCCGCTGCAATTTTACTTGATACATTTTACAAGACTACACACTGAAATAACATCTAATGAGAGGGGTGCACGTGTATGCATGCGCAAATTGTTTCGATACAGAATGAGTGTCTGACAAGCACATTCTCAGTTCCTGGCCCACAACTTTTTAGTTCCTTTCTTTGTTTTTTATCAAAGTCGATTATCAAAGAAAAAAAGCCGATTCAAATTAGTAGAATCCACTGTCAGCGTGAATTGCACATACATACAATTATATTTATTAACAAAATTTTTACATTAACAACTAAATTTTTTTGTATGTCATGAGGAGAGACCAAGACTATGTAAGAAGAAAGATAATGAAAATGGAGCTACCGGGAAAGAGGAAAAGAGGGAGACCAAAGTGAAGATTTTTAGATTTAGTAAAAGAAGATATGGGAAAAGTTGGTGCAAAGGATACGGACGTTGAAGACAGGACGGTTGGAGAAAGGTGGTACGCTGTGGCTACCCCTGATTGAAGGGAAAGTACGAAAGAAGAAAAAGAAGAAGCAAACCATAATGCAATAGCCCTTAAGTTTTATCAATGTAGGTGCTCAAACTATTTTCAATAAACCTATTACGCACACCGTCCACCTATTTTTAGACTAATCTGTATTTTAAAGCAAATTTTATTGATAAAATTAATATTGCTAATAATACCAGAGCATATAGCATTTCAAATATGATTAAATTAAATTTTGGAATATTTTCAGCAGCCCATTACATCCTCAAATAAATTCTATAAAAAAGTAACAAAAACTATTACTAATATAGTGAAATAGTATCAAAAGCTTAAACAAGAAATACAGAATGAAAAGATTACAAGTTAACCAAGATGTTGTTAACATCAGCATTCAGTTTGATGGCTATAAACTTGAAAACAATAAAAATAAATTATAATAATACAACATAATATCACCATCAATTAACAAGTAAAACGATTAATATAGGCTATTTTGGCATAAATGAATTAGTAAAGAGACTTTATTTTGATAAAGTGCATGTTTATGTTCAGCAAACAACCACTTTATGCAAGGACTTTCGTCTTCTTCTTGTTGCATTTTTACTGAAGCATCCGCTTTCCTAGAATATTTTTGAAGATTTTTAACTGTACAGTACTATAAAGCTCAGAAAAAATTTTTGGACCAAAACTTTAACTTGTTTTCAGTCAAAGTATGAAAATTTTGCGGTACATCAGTGTGTCACTCTCGTGTTTTTCTCCAGTGTGTCATTTCCTTGTTTCATTGTCGTGGGTCACTTCTGTGTGTCATTCCCATGTCGTAAATCATACACGCCGCGATTTATTCATCCTGATTCATGCAACGAGTATCTCTTCAAGAGGTGATTCTACATTGAGGAATATCCTGTTTTATGTCGAATATAATATTGCGAGAAAAACAAAAACTTTTAAAGCGATTTTTTAATCTGTGAATACATCTGTTAGTTCAGTTTATCTAAACCATATATGGTAATGGCGGCAAATGGCCTCAGATAAATTGTATCATTTTACCTTAGAGTTTAGGTTGAGTTGTTTTTCTTGTCATTAGAAGTTTTTGCAAATAATTTTACTTAAATTTATTAAAATTAGAAGCTTAAATTTTAACAGGGCATTTTTAACAAGTTATTTAACAAGTCTTGGTAAAATTCTTCTGGTGGAATTTTTTGCGGTAAAATTTATCCAAAAGCAATATCAAATTAAAGTATAGCTTAATAATTTTAGCAGTTGTCTTCTGATTTTAACTAATCTAATTTAAAGAAAAACAATTTACCGAAGTTATCAGATTTCACTGCACTACAATGTTTGCAACATTGCAACTCAACTTTCTTTAGATTACAATTACCTTCAATCCATAAAAATTGATTTCTGCTTAATCAAGAGCAACTCAAAAATTATCAAAAAGCATTATATATTGCAAACTCTGTGTGTTTTTTGATTGAATAATTGTATTTGCATCTTATTAATATGATTAAAAATCACAAGTAAAATTTTTGAAACCACATCTAATTTTCTTCAAATCATATTTTAATATTCCCATCTTTAGTACCTTATATTCAAAGCACTTCATCACGATTTTGCTTTTGCTTTATTACTGCTTGATAATTATTTTAACTTCATCAAATTCTCAAAGAGACTTATCTATGGTCACTTTGAATGAATTGAAGAGACAAATACAAGCATTCTGGTGCTTCACTTTAAATTCATAAAACGATTTTTAAAAACTATTTTAAAAAGTAAGCATTTTCGAACAAAAATACACAGTTTAGCTATTATGTTTAAACAGCATCCGTTTGCACCAAATAACAAAAATTAACTGTGAAAAAAATTTTTTTTTATTTTTATGTTTATTTTTCTGACTTGCAGAAAAGCGTCGGAGCCGCTTCACTTAATCCAATTAAGACTGGGGGGAGGGGGCTGAAACTACCCGCGGTGTTAAAATGCTGTGTGCTAAAACTGATTGCACAAAATTTTTCAAATTTTATGACTTTTTCTAATTTTCATTCATCTAAAAGTTGGTGCAATTTTTGAAAAAATTGCTCAAGTAATTTTGGAGTTATTAATAGTTTGTTTACACCTAGTTACTAGTTTTTCGACTATTTCATAAAACGTGAGAAAAAAGCAGCCAAAAGCGAGAAAAAGGCAAATTGTAATCTGTTTATCAAAACAATTGAGACCGAGCCGTTCATTAACTATGTTTACTCAAGCACTGTACGAGGCAATAAAACGCTTTCAATCTCACTTTCCAAAGGAAGTTGTTTATGTAGAAAAAGAAGTAACTGTAGATTTAGATTTTTTTTCGTATAAAATTTTCTAATAAATTCGGATAAAATCCCAAGCACTTGATTTGGCTTTATTATAAAATTTGATCTTACAATCGATCATACACTTCAATACTTTTGGTATAATGGCTATTGGAACGGAATATTACTACCATCGGAACTATTCAAGCTAAGCGCAAAGAAATATAAACAAAATAAAGCAAGCGTTTAATAGAAATATTGGTTTCTAAAAAGTTTTTTGGAACAAACCTGAAAAAATATCAACTTTAATCTTTTTATTGTAAACTCTAAAACCACAGGAAAGCGAAATATTTCAATCCTATCAACCATGCACACAATTTTTTAAATTTCAAAATATTAAAAAAAGAAATCCGCTTTATTCAAGTTATGTGATTATACGAAAGGAGGTACAGACATTGTAGACCAAAAATTAGTTTCTATTTGAGTAAAACCAAGTCTCGAAAATGAACCATAATTGCTTTTTGTTATTTGCTTGATATTTGTCGCATAAATGCAGCAAGTGTATTAGCAATGAATAAACACGGGGAGCCGCGCGAACAGAATTTGTTTGAATTTAGTACAACCTTTCAACCAAGGCAAGGTCTAAACCAGTGTTTCTCAATCTTTTTCCGATTGCGGCACATTTTTTTGAAATTTTTAAAAAATCGCGGCACCATTAGACTATTTTTATTAAATTTTGTTTCCAAAATCAAGTGATCACTAAAAAAAAGTTTTCACCCAGAATTGGGCTCAGATGTCCAGCTTTTTTCCCAAAAATCAGTTATATTCTAAAAATACCGTTGCTCTGGTCGCGGGACAAAATTGATATCTTGAAGTTCGCGGCGCACTTCAGCTAGGAGCCTTAATTTTCGCCCCCCAAATTATGTGATCTTTAAAAAAAGCTCTTCACGTAAATTCACGGTCTCTCTAGTGAATTTCCTTTTCTAAATCAGTTCTTTTAAATAAAAACGGTCTTCGCTCCGAGTATTACATATTTCACGTGTAACAAGCGCAATATTCGACATCCCTAGCTAATTTTTTCCGAAATCTTTCGCGGCACATAGGTTAAGAAACACAGATATATGTAGTAAAATTGAAGCTGATAATTCAAAATAACATTACAACACTCAACCGTTTTCCTACACTAGTGAATAATGTGCAATAGCTTGCAGCATCCTAACAAAATCCAAATGGCACTCTAGGGTTCTGGGGTAACTCGTTTGAGAACCATTGGTCTAACCAGTGAAATTCTATAATAAAGTTGATACTTTGCGAAAATGTCGTGAAACCAAGAATTTATACCGCTTTGTTATCAATATTTCCTTCTCAATCAGAAAAAACGTCGGTATGAAATATATATATCAGAAATATCAGGTCGGGAATGAAAAAAAAAGACATAAAAATAGCGCTCCCAATCTTTTGTTCAGCCTGGTAACAGTTTTCAAAAATTCATTTAAACAAACTCAAAAAGTATTCAAACAAAATACATTGAGCTGTTCTTGAGTGCAATATTATTCTATGATTGTATTGGTGTTTTTGTTTTTCAAACAATAATGTTGAAATTAGAATTATCAATTGAATAATTTTTATCGCAAAAAAATATCGGTTTCATAAGTTTTGAACAAAGTTACGTTACTCGTCATAGTTGAAATATAAGTTGATGGTAAATAAATTATTTTTTTAGAACATTTTAATTTTTTGCAACTCTTACAAAAACTAGACCTAACTAATTAAACAAGTCGCACAAAAATTAAAACTTAAACAATTACATCAGAAAACGTTAGCAAAATTTAATAAACAAATATTTTATTAATGAATTAGCGTACTTAACCAAAAGAAAAAAGCATTCAAAACAAAAAAGGATTTCTGTAAAATTAAAAAATCAATGTGATCAAAAGCAATCACCTCTAAATAAATTAGTCAAGTCGAAATATTTTTTTATAGTGAAGAAAAATTAATGTGAGTTCCTGCAATGCGGAACTACAAACACCATTTTTTTGTGTAATAATTTGCTTTTTTTTTATGTTATAAAATTTCTTGCCTAAATGTTCACAAAAGAGAGTGAATTTAAAAAATTATTTGATCAATAGCAAAGATCGAAGCGTTGTAAACACTAATATAACCAGCTTTTAGTAGATTTGCTTGTGTAGAATTTCTTTCTCTGTAAACAATAATAATCTTGCCCAGTGGATTTCAGCTGTCAGCATTCTTACTTCTAATTTTACGAATTAATGACGTTCGACAAACAGCCAAAGTCGTTAATTCTCTCAAATCGCTCTCTCATTATCAGCCAATTTTCGAAAATTGACCACTCTTTGAAAATTTACTTTTTCAATCCCAAATGATGCTTAAATGTAGCATTCAAGTATCTATATTAAAAGAGTATAACATTTCATTTCTATACAAACTTGAATGCCAATTCTAGCTCTAGTAATTGTTGAGATATAAGCAAGCAAAGAGCGCGGGCATTTTCAGCCCTCCCCCAGTCGTACAAAATTTCCAAAAAGCCCAGTCTGAATAGGGTTAAGACAACCTTAAAGCGATTATCCCGACCTGCTTTCGGAGATGTCAAGATTATCCTCTCCTGTTGAAATATTTGATTTTGTTTAAGTTTTAAGTACCGTAAAGTTTTAAAATGTCTTTTCCAAGAACACGCACGTATAGATTTTGAACTGTGACCTTGTCGATTTTAACCTTTTCTAGCGCTTTTAAACCCTTGAACACGCTGCTGAAAAACAAGCCTGTAACGCAAATCACGCGGTCAGTGATAAGTACTTTGCAAAAATCTCACTTCCTATAACACAGCTCAATAACGACGAGTTTTGAATGATCGTTATAAGAATTGGGGTTTAAAAGCGCTTTTTCCGATAATTTTGGGACGCTGATTTTAAAATGTTTTCAGATTTTTTTTTTGTAGTCTAGTGCTTTTTTGATCTATGTGACGAAATTTTAATAATCGAAAGACTGGTCTGGCAGAGGATTTTGCACTCCCGAGTAGATTTTTGTCTACACACTTTTATTTTCATAATTTTTAACCAAATTCTTTATTTTCCATTCTTAAGTTTTTTTCATTTTCTATATTTGCCTTGCTTGGTCCGAAATTCAATCTTCCCTAATTAGTTCTTTTTTGATGATGGTTTAAGATATTTTCAATGTAATTTACCATCTGATCGATAAAGTCCGAAATTTTAATTTTGTTAACTCTTTTTGATGTTGCTTCAAAGTTCTTTTTAATAAAATTGATTCCATTTGCTTTCACAAAATCCAAAATTATTACTTTTTTAACTCCTTTCTAATTGGTTCTTTTTCAATTTTAATGCTCTTATCTAAACTTGGAATAGTTGATTTTGATTAGAATTGGGAATTTTCAAATGAGTTTCTTCATGGAGTTCTTTTTTCTCTTTGCTTGACCTTTCCCGATGACTGTTTTTTATGCATTTGAAGAATAGTTTGGCGCCGTTCCTTTCAATAACAACGGCTGATTTCTGAATGTACGTTCATATTTTTCCTTTATTAAAGCTATATCAGTAGAACGTATTTATCAAGTTATAGAGCCTTTCAAGTAATTTATTACAAAAAAGACAGCTATTATATTTGCAAAAGCGCCATTGAAACGATTCGCTATTAATTTAGAGCATCTTCAATTTTTTACTAAAATAAAATTCTATTTTAATTTCTTTATTTTTTAATAAGAAACTAAAGATGCTCCAAGACAGATTTTATGTTAGTTCAATAATGTAACAAGGAATTTAATGTTGTAAATATACATTGAGAAATCAAAGACAGATTTGAAGTCTAACTATCTGTCTCTGATTTCTCAATATAAATTTTACAATAATATTCCTTTCAGAAGTCTTTTTTGGTACTCCGACAGTTGATCGAACCACGGTTGATCGAACGACATTTAATTGAAATAGCACTTGATCAAAATGACGCTTGATCAAAATGACAATTTGATCGAAACAACATTTGGTTGAAACGACACTTGATCCAAACAACAGTAGATAAAAAAAAAAAAGATTTACTTGTGTGTATTTCTGCGATTAAACAATCTCTTTGTTATTTCATGAAAAGCAAAGGTTATAAGTAAGACGACAGTTTGTTTTGAACTTTTATAATTTTGCGAATGTCAAGATCAGGGTTTCTTAGCAAGGTCCTTGGACAAATCCTTTTTAGGGGGCCACAAGTGGATCTTTTGTCATAGTTATGTTTCATTAGATGCCTATTGCTTCCATTATTTTGCATTCTTTTTAGATTGTACTCAGTAGCGTATTTAGAGGGGGCATTGTGCCATGCCCCTTCGGATACCCCTAGGAGAAATCAGAGACAGATTAAAAGAAAATACTTTTTTTAGAGATTACAATATTTTTGACCCAAAAAATTGACAGAACAGGGACAGATTTAAAGTGAAGACCTTTTTTTAAAAATTACTGCCTTTTTGCGACGAAAAGTTGACAAAATCGGGAGAGATTCAAGTTGTAAATTTTCTTTTTCATGATTCAATCAAGTTTCGTTTTGATTAAATGTTGTTTCGATCAAGTGTCGTTTGATCTGGTGTTGTTTGCTCAGCTGTTGGGTCACGCCTTTTTCCCTGTTGAGTCATTGTATGCATAAACATTCGGAGGTAAATTTTACTTTTGAAATTTTCCAGGAATAATCAGAATAAAGGTTGAGAAACCCCAGTCAAGGCTCGCCCATTGGAGCTGCAGAGCTGCAGTACCTAAAAACGTCTGTGCAGGAGTTTTAAATATTATCAGCAACCCTTGAAAAATTAATAATTTCTAATGTTTTAAAATTTTCTTTCATAAAATTCAGTTTTGCTGGGTTTTTAAAAAAAAGAATTTTAAATGTATAATTAGCAACTTTTTGAGCTGCCTTCAATTCAGCTCAAAAACCTTAATGCAAAATGACGCTTTATATGGAAAGTTGATTGTACGTTTGAGCTGTAATAAACGAAGCTCTGTCGATCTAATTGTAGGGGTAATAATTGAAACGCCTCGCTTTCTTTGGCATAAACCTTTTTGATTAAAATGCTTAGTTAGTAATAAACTTTAATACTCTTCAAATTTACACAATTTTTGTTTTACAGATGGCAGATTCAGGGGCGGAAAAAGTGGGAAAAAAGAGAAAATTGCTTTTGAAACTCGCCAGATAAAAGCATTGTGTTTGGTTTGTCTCTACTATTTTATAATCCCGACCGACATCTAATCCAACAAAGTTTGAAAATTTAGAATTAAACAAAGAGACACTTAGGTTTTTGTGAATAAACCCAACTGATATAACAGTAATTTAGCGAGAGAGACAAAATTTAGAAAAAAGGGATATTTCGTAATAAAGCCACTCTCAACAAACGTTACTTAGCGAATGGAAGAAAAATTTTCGGAGTTGGTTAAGTTAGGCAACCCTAAAAAAGCCATGTAAAAATAAACAACCCAAAAGTTTTTTAGGTAAAGATAATCATTCCCAATCTATTTTAGGTAAAGATGAGCAACCCTGTTGGTTAAGTAAAGTTAAATGACTTGAAAAGTTGCACTATATTCTTATTAATCAAAATACAATAAAATTAATTTTATTTAATGTTCAAATTAAAAATATATACAGTAGGACTACTGTGCAAAAGTATGATGTAGTATGGAATCGAACTTTACTCACCAAAAGACTGTAATTAGTTTATTTGTTTCGCTTTTGTTGTTACACGCTTGCACAGTCAGTAAACAAAGAATTATCTTCTTAACCGAGTTATTTAAGTTGCTTTTTTTGTACAATCTCTCAGTTCAGGTGTTCTTTATGTAGTGTTTATGGTTAACGTGTGTTTAATTGTGTTATATTTCTTTGCAGCGTCTTAAGTTAATTAAACCTAAATTACAGGAAATGTGTTGTTTTAATTAACGGTTCAACTCAAAGTATTAGGACTACTGTGCAAATTCTCTACTTAAATTCAAAATTAGGTGTTAACAACAAATGTAAATGGGTAAAAAATATTGATGTATTCGATTCGAGAAAAAGGAACAACGTTTTATATAAAAAATAACAAAAAATTAACAAAAAGACACTTTTTCTTGTAGCAAAGTCATTTTGAAGTCCAATATCATTCTATCATCTAATGAGGTGACTAACTCGTGCTTTTTCTCTGACATTGATTTGTAAATAATTTATATTTCTCATCCAAAGATTCTTTTTTAACAGCACTTTATTTATCTAACAGTTACCTCCCTTATCTTGGCTAATTTACACACGTGCCTTTTTTTATATCTTTTATTTTACTGAGAATCAAGAAACGCTTATATAACTAAATCAACACAATTACCCAGCCAACAATCGAACGCAAGGGCCCTGTACGGGCAACTGTGCGGGCCTTGTGAGGGCAGCCCGTGTAGGACCCGTACCGATTTGGCCGCGGGCCCTGCAGTGGCCCCACATGGGTTTAACCGCGCGGGTTTTGTGGCAGTCTAATGCCAATTTCCTGCACGACGTTTTTCGGCGGTTTAATGCCGATTTCCTGCACGGTTTTTATGGTGGCTTAACACCGGATTTATGTACGGTTTTCACGGTGGTTTATTGCCAATTTCTAGCATCGTTTTTATGATGGTTTTATACCAATTTCCTACACGGTTTTTATGATGGCTTAATGCCCATTTCCTGTACGGGATTTGTGGTGGTTTAGTTCCGACTTCCTGCAAGGTTTTCATGGTGGTTTAGTGCCAATTTTCTGCACGGTTTTTATGGTTGTTTAGTGCTGATTTCTACACGGATATCATGATGGTTTAATGCCAATTTTTTATAGGGTTTTCATGGTGACTTAATGCTGATTTCCTACATGGATTTCATGGTGGCCTAATGCCAATTTCCCGCAGTGTTTTCATGACGGTTTTATGCTGACTTCCTGCACGGTTTTTATGGTGGCTTAATGCTGAATTCCCGCATGATTTTCGTGATGGTTCAATGCAATTTCCTGTACGGGTTTCACGGTGGCTTAATGCAACTTTCTACGCAAGTTTTATGGTGACTTTAAATAATCTTGCTTGGAAAATTACAACATTTTACATATTGTTAAAGACAAGATTAAAAAACCACCACACCAATTTATTCCTACATGCTTTGTTTAGTCAATTACCTATTCTTTATCAACACTAGCTCATTTTAATAATCAATTTTTTACAAACCAAAAATTATTTTTTTATTTTTAAATTTGAACATACAAAACTTAGGACAACAAAATATCAACAATTTGAAGCTTTGCTCTTTTCATTCTTCTGTCGTCGTGGTCACGGCTGCCACGAAGCCACTTTGCAACGCACTTTTCAATTTCGTTTCTTCTTCCAGATTTGGAAAGAGGATGCTTCTTAACTGCTTCTAAAAAAATAATAATATAAATTAAAATTAATTGTTTTAAATGTTTTAATATTGGAATTTTATACATATTTTGTAATACCTTGTGCATCGAAGGTTAAATTTACAAAATAATAACATTCTATTAAATTTTGATTTGACAATCATGAGAAAAATACGACAAATTAAACTTTGTCATGATTTAAATTCTTCGACAAAACGCTTGATTGGTTGAAAGACTCACTCAGTTAGTTGACCGGCGTTTCTCAACCTGGGGTCGTGACTTGAGAAAATTATCTAGTTTGTTTTGCGAGGTCGCAACGATACTTTACACAATTTTTTTAAATCTTATTTTACAGCAGGCTTGCTTTACTTTTTACACATAGTGGGTCCTTTAGTAAGTTTATAACAGGTCGCGAGTACATGCAAAATTAAATTTAAGATGAAAAAAAGTCTTTGTTAGTTGGCGAAGCAAAATTAAACTATAATGATTTTTTTTAGTCTTCACTTTAATTTTACTTGTTCTTTTTCAACTAAACCCTCTTTAATGCCCATGTTAAAGCCACAAACTTTGTTAAAGAGCGCTTGCTCTATTGTTTCAAAGTAATAGAAGACTTTATTTTAATAAGAAAACGCACTAAATCTTTTATTTTTTTAAATGCATTTTTAGGAGCTTCTGTTTAATGCAATAAATTTGTCAATTTTTGGAAGCAATAGCGTGAATAAAAAAAACAACTTTACCTTTCTTATTGAAATTTAATGAAAAAAATTTATCTCGGCCTATTTTTTGTGCCTTCTTTTAATGGCTTTGTGAGACTGTTCTTTTGGTATTTGGTTTTCTTATTTTTGATTTTATTTTTGATTGATGAAACAAACGGCAAAGCGTAATATATTTGTGATATAATAATTTTTTAGGTCTGAGTTTAATTAATTAACTGCTCTGAGTTAATTGTCTTTGAGCACTTTTTTGAAGTTTGCCGATCAAAAAAATATGTAGAAAAATATGTAAATGATATTTATATGTTTAGTAAATGTGAATCACAAAGTCATAAAGATTGTACAATAATCTACAGTATTAGCTAACTGCGACGTGATAGTTTGTGACGCCATGGATTTCGTACGCTCAAGAAAATTCAAACGGGACGCCTTTGCATTACTGTACATTATTCCATTTTTCCATGAAAATCAAAAAAAACACGCGATGTTAAAGACCATCGCCTAACCTACTCAAATGTCTTTTTTTATTTTTAATCTTGGATTATTCAAAATGAAGTCTTTTAAGAAATTTTAATAAATTGGTATTCGACTAAGAGCATGCCTAAGCGTAGTCTAATCCGTAATATAGCTAAATCTGTTTTAAAAAATCAATACGTATGTAAAATTATTGACGCATTATGTACCACTATTCTAAAAAATGAAAATTAAATTAAATTAACCTATAAAGTTTTAAAAATACATATCACCTGCTTTTCCAATAACGCGTATTTGAAATGACTTTCAATTTTGATGTGGAGTCCACATTTCTTTAACAGCTTTGTTTCGTTTGAAAATGTTTTAAGATTTTTCTGGCCAGTAGCATTTCTTTTCTTTTGTTATAAAACCAGTTTGTCAGCATAACCGAAGCTGAATTACTTTTTACAAATTCTACAATTACATACATCTTTCAATGCCCCTTTAAAAATTTAAAAATTAAGAAAACAAAAAAAATTGTATACACATTAGTTTAGGCCAGGGGTGTCTAAAGTCCGGCCCGCGGACTAAATGTGGCGAGATATGCACTTACTTTGAACCATAGTTGGATAGAATTATATCCGAAATAACCCATTTATCATGTTAATTGCTTCTTTTTAGAGATCACTATAATTTTGGGAAAAAAATAATGAAATCCGGGATCAAATCGAAGTGAAGACCTTTTTTTTTCAGAGATCTCAACAATTCTGGGAGGAACATAGCGAAATTCGAGATCAAATCGAAGTGAAGACCTTTTTTTTTAGAGATCGTTGCTGGCCCTCGGTCACTTTCACATTATCGATCTGGCCCTCCTGGAAAAAGTTTGGACACCTCTGGTTTAGGCATAGTCATTTGCAAGAACGCAATATGGCTCATGGGCTCATATCGACTTTACTTTTAAAAACGCATTTATCCAAAACCTTTTGCTATATTATTGTTACGTACAATTTTTTCAATAAAAATCTGAAAAAGGTGATTCAAGATTAAAAACTGATCTTACGTATTTGTTCCTTATGCGTTATTTGGCCAAACGTTTGACAATGCACTCAAATGAATAGTGTTCTTTTGGTAGCTATTTGTAAACAATGTTTTTTTTAGTGTATGACCCTCCCTCGACCATTAAACATATTCGATTTGCTACTTTTAGCATGCATTTAATAAAAAAATTTTATTGACGTCTAAAATATCTCCGATTTTATGTTTTTAAACTTAAAAGTAGTGAATACATGTATGCTAATAATAAATCGATTAAACTTTAAAATTTTTTATTTAAAATAAAATAAAACTAGCTGCGTAAAGTAAATCATAAACTATGAAAAACCTCCGTCTATGAATTTTTATCATTCAAAATATGTTTTGATGTAAAACAAAAAGTAGCTGGTTTTTCTATGAAGAACAAAAGTTTCCTTAAAGATCAAAACTGTCACAATCAACAAACAACTCGCATAATACCTAATGGTTCTATTTTGCAGTTGTCACGATTTTTTGTGACAACAATTGTGCGAGCTGCGGTGTTAATGTTAATCTATATGGCATTTTCGTCCATTTGTCGGCTTTTGTAAAGTACCTTTCCGTTCAATTGTGCCATACTTGAATTTCTATTGTGCAAAAAGACAATTGACGTCATAATCCAATTGCTTGCTGTTGTATTAAGTCAACTAAGCTCTCATATTAGAACATCTTGTATCAATCAATTATTATTATTTTTTTTTTTTGTTCTAAACGTGCAAATATTTATCTCAATGGGCCAAAATGTACAATAGTAATAATGTCGCGTGCATTTTTTTACAATTCTGTTATTTGTAATTGAAAGCAATCTAGAATATTTTTAACAGTCAACTCAAATAAATGATCAAAAATTTGAAAGTCGACTAAGCGATTTTGAAAATCTTCAAAGCTTGTTACAAATGCAAACAATATTTTTCAACCATTTCAACATACTTTTCACAATTGATACCTTGCGTTTTAACTTTTCTGCTCTCTAAACAAGGATAGTGAGTAAGAGATTCATAGTACATTTTGCACCACTCATTGCTGAACCGTTTCTTCTACAATTAATCTTTCTTCTCTTACTTGGACATTTTAAGATTTTAGGCTAATTATCAGAAGGAATCTTTGTATTTATGTATCCGTTCAACAAGGACTATGATTAAATTTGTAATTAATTGAACTAAGATTAAATTAAATTTAAAATAAGATCAAACGTTAAAATTTGCACTTGAAATTTTGCGTGAGGGACTAGAAACAAATCTTCCAAAGTGGTAGAATATCTTAGGTGTATCTACTTTTTCCAATGTTTAACCATGGTCTGCTAATTGGCAATTATCGTTTTTAGAACGATGCAATTAAGAAAAACGCTCCTATCAAGGCATATTGTCAACGAGTGCCGAAGGCCTACTATTTGGTTGAACATCGAAGGTTTTGAATCGAGACCATGTTGATCATAAGCACCGCGCTTTAAACCACTCGACCACACTGCAGACTCGGACTTGGCTTACTTTGCGGTATGCAGTTTGTGTAGTGACCTTACAGATGCTAAGTTGTCAACATTGGCATATCTTCTTTTGGTTACGAAAGACAGATTGTACGAGTATGTATAAAGGTAAAAAAGATTTCTCGTATTAGTGATCTGCAAAAGGGAGCATGTCATAGTGCTCCCCTAAATACGATGCTGTTTGGAACGTGTGCTAATGCTGTATAAAATGAATGAAAGTTTTTAGTACTATCACTCTATAGTTTTAAGACACTGATTGTTATCGTACTTCAAAAAACTCACTGCACAATTAATGTGTACATAGTGCAGAAAAAAGTTATACTTCTTAGTTTTGAAGTACTATAGTGTTTCTAAATAAATATATTTTTATAAAAGCTATTATTCTGAATTGATTATCACTATTGCAAGATTGAATGATTGCGTGGCCGTTGATGATTAAAAAATAATCATTTCTATTGATGCGTATATACAAAAACCAACTAACTGCGATCCCAAGACCGCCCAAGTTTTTTACCACTGTCTATACGCTATAGCCTGCATTTCAATTGGGGCTACAATCCCATAAAAGTTTCTATGGTAACGCTTTAATTGAGTGTTTGGAAGAGTATTAACCATCTTTCATTTCTTGTTCAATGGGAAAAGTACAACCAGCATTTACTCTACTGGTCACTGGAACACTTCTTCGTTTGGGGAAGATGGGAGCTAGATGGTCCACTAAATGGCCGGACATGTTTCCGTCAGCCAGGTCATCAGGCTCTTGTCGATATTTGATAGAGCACGAGATCCATTCGAATGATAATAAATGGGGCAAGATGTTATTACAAGCTCAGATATACGCTTTTTTGCGCCACACTCACAGGCCGCCGTAGAAGCCTGAAAATAATCCTGATCCAGCATTTGTTTACGTTTGCCCTTATACTCACTAATTACCATACAGACATGTTTCTGGTCACAAGATTAAAAATCCTCACATAATGCCACCGAGGTGCATTTTGCCGGTGCCAAGCATGTTCAATATTAAATGATGGAATTTCGTGAGGCCTAGTATAGAGTCTTGAACTACTTTATTGCCACCAAATTCACAAGATGGGGACCAGAATTACCAGAATGTTTTCAACATCATCAGAACAGTAGCAAAAAAGACTATTTGTATAGGTGACCTAGACTATTTGTATATCATTTTTAGATGCAGAGTATCCAACCCATTGCAAAATAATTAAGAAGTCTTCCGGGGTGACACGAGTCAAGGACAGCAGCTACAAAACCTTGCTGGCCAGACTTGAAAGGAAACAAAAAACACCGCTGGTCTGAAGCAATTCTCAGATCATCAACTTTTCACACTCTAATTAAAAACATAGCGTATCTTAGCAAATCTTCTTTACAAGTAAGTCAAAACAATCCCACGACGTCGAACTATTCGTTTTACATTCATGATGCTGCAAAAAATCAGAGATACGAGGATGTTTACCCACGTCATCTCGAATTGCCTCTCAAGAGCTATCTGGCCCTTGCAGGACCACCTTATTAAACTTAGTGAACATATACATGTAAATGAAATTTAGCTCGGAGAGTTTAATACTGTCCTACAACACTTATATACCAGATAAAACTCCGAGCCCAGATTCCATCTGCTTCAAACATACAGTATAATCTATTATGAAGCTGTTGTAGGTGACTTTTTTTGTTATGAGACTTTTTAAAGTTTCCAAAATCTGGAGAAGAGCGTTTCTAGTCACGATCACACAATTAATAAGTCCTGAAGAGAGCACAAAAAGTTATAAACCGATGTCTCTACATGGTGTACCCCACACCCGAGAACCCTATCTATCCCAACGTTAAACCTCTTTTATTGGCTCCTTGCTTCCTGAAGACGAGCACCGAGTGGTTTTGCGCGCACAATATCGAGGGTTGAAAAGAAGGCCAGTCTTTGTTGATTGCAAGTTCTTTTTTGATTTGACAGTTCTATGCAACATTGTCTACTATCGTTGCATTACCAACATATGCTTTTAATATTTCTACAGCATTAGCACACGTTCCAAACAGCATCGTATTTAGGGGAGCACTATGACATGCTCCCTCTTTGGGGATCACTAATACGAGAAACCTTTTTTACCTTTATACCAGGGGTGTCCAATTTTTTTTTAGGAGGGCCAGATTGATAATGTGAAAGTGACCGAGGGCCAGCAACGATCTCTAAAAAAAAGGTCTTCACTTCGATTTGATCTCGAATTTCGTTAAGTTCCTCCCAAAATCGTTGAGATCTCAAAAAAAGAAAAGGTCTTCACTTCGATTTGATCTCGAATTTCGCTATGTTCCTCCCAGAATGGTTGAGATAGAAAAAAAGGTCTTCACTTCGATTTGATCCCGAATTTCACTATTTTTCTCCCAAAATTATAGTGATCTCTAAAAAGAAGTAATTAACATGGCAAATGGGTTATTTCGGATATAATTCTATCCAACTATGGTTCAAAGTAAGTGCATATCGCCACATTTAGTCCGCGGGCCGGACTTTGGACACCCCTGCTTTATACATACTCGTACAATCTGTCTTTCGTAACCAAAAGAAGATATGCCAATGTTGACAACTTAGCATCTGTAAGGTCACTACACAAACTGCATACCGCAAAGTAAGCCAAGTCCGAGTCTGCAGTGTGGTCGAGTGGTTTAAAGCGCGGTGCTTATGATCAACATGGTCTCGATTCAAGACCCACTCGAGCCATTCTGTTTGTGTCTTTGGGAAAGACACTTTAAGGCACTTTCCCCTGTTTGGTGGTCGTAGCAAGCAATATCTTTATTAAATTACAAGCGGACAGCAATATCTTGGCATCTCGGGAAGCAGGTCGGGGTAATTGCTTACCCTACGTATTGGCGCCTCCGTCGCTTTCCTGAAAGTATAAATAAATAAATTCTTGACTCCCGGAGATTGTTTTTAAAATTGTTACAATATTTGGGTTGCATTTGGTTTGAAACTGTTCCTATAGAAGATTATAAAGTGTAGTTATTTACATTTATAAAAGTTATGTGAAGACCAAAAAGAATTCGGATTGGTAAGGGAGAATTTTTTTTAGTTTTGATTTGATATTTGAGTGCGTTCAAATTATCAAAAAATCAAATTTTTGGCTCATAGTGGTACAAAAATTATATTACTTTATTATAGAGTTCTTGTACTACTCAGTAGTACAAAACATAAACTACTGAAAAGAATGTAAACAGTGATGGCTTTTCAAAAGGAGAGCCTGGTGCAAGAAAAAAAGGGGCCACTTTTTAGTGCGTAAATTTTTTGTTCAAAAAATATAATGATCTTTAAAAAAAAGTTAACACTTTCAATCAAATCTCTACTTTTGTCCTAAAAGTCAAGGTCCAGACAGGGGAAGCCACCGTCATGGTGCTACTATAAAGAAATAAAGCAATATTTTGGTTAGGGGGCCATATTTGTACGTTTTTTAGAAAGTCCGGCAGATGTACCCGCTTCGTTTGTACCGTATTAAAGGCATTACTGAATGAAGAAGTTTTTAAAAAAACTGCAGTTGGCGTCACTTAGCGTTCGTTTTATTATAATAACACTTCCATAAAAGAAGAGTAATGCATTAAAAAAAAATATTTTGCTCTACGACAAATAAATCTTTTTATTAAAAGTCAGACAATGTAAGGTTTAAAAACACAATTTGGCGACCCCCAAAATCATTAGCTTGGATTGTTTTAAAGCTACTACAAAACCCTGCTTAAAAAGTTCAAAATTGTTAGATTGTATAAAACTGAGTGACGGGGCTCGATTTGGACCAACCAGGTATATTGCGTTACATCGGCGCGCCCCATTGATCGGACGCAAAAAACGCAAAATCTGATAATTTAGTATGATTTATTAAATTGATTGGGGCTTAATGATAATTATTATTCTAACGAAAAATTTTTTACTTTGGTTTTTCTTTGTCAAATACTATTACGTAAGCTTTAACACTTTGCTTGTGAGAGGGAGTTATAAACGACCTTAATTTGACAAATGGCGTCATCGCAAAGACGTTATTTTATGTTATTACGCGTTGTTCAGAACCACATATTCACCAATCACTGTTTGGCATGCAATAAAACAAAACGGTGCTGGATTTAAATCCAAACAACTTTTCAACTGTTAATACAAAAACTCTTGCACAAACAATCGAATTGCAGAGGTGAACATTGGCAGATGCTGTAGCGTCGTTACTTTTGTTTTCATGCGATGTAGGTGCCGCGGCAGAGTTGCTACATTTTATAAATGAAGTTGTCGCTGCTTGTTATTTTTTTCCAATTAATTCTAAAACTGTTTCGTAATTTTCCACTGAAACAATAGGTTATAATTGTCCAACCAAAAAGCAATTAATTTTTACTTTTTAAATTTTAAGATTCACAAGAACCCGGTACCATCAAAAAGTACTTGAATCAAATAACAATATCAAAATATAACTTTTGCTTAATCTACATTAACGCAATTCGCACGCTACATAATCTTATGTATATAGCTTTTAAACACCACTATAAAACCAAACTTTAGTAAAAGTAACTCTGGCAAAGCACTTTGTCTTTTTGTTAATTTAGTTCACTAGTTTTTAACGTTTGCTAGCATTCCAAACCCCTGCCATATTTTTCAAGTTTTTAATAACAAACCCCGTTCGTTAAAATATCAGAAAATATATTTAATAAACTGCTTGGGACTAGCACAAGATTTGTACAGGTGTTCTACTTAAATTGCTTGCTTGAAATCTACGTAACGCCTGCATAGAACCCGCACAGTTCCGGCGCATGATTTCTACTTGCAAACTTCAAATAATATTTTAACTGATTTGGACTCTCACCTGCCCAGAATACAAGAAAACAATACACAAATGCAATAACAATTTCAAACAGTAATCTTTCGACGTTCTAACAGTAGTCGACGTTCTTATCGACGTTCAAACAGTAGCCAATAAGCTTTTCCAGAGCTAACAAATGCAATCTCTCTCTTTGTGTGATACAATAATTAACCTTAAATTTATAACAAAACAAAAACTTTTCAGGTGCAAATGGTGAGGCAAATCAAACTTACAGTGTTGGAGAACAAAACGCGAAATTAACTGAAACGAAAGTAAACTGGGTTCGAAACTTGCGGTAACAGTAAGAATAAAAAATTTTCAATTTTAATCTATTCTTAATTGCAGACAAGAAAAGGTACTATAAAATGCTAACTCTTCAATAATAATAAGGACTGCTAAAAGCTATTTTTATTTAATGGGATGTAGTTCCTTGTTTTCTGAATCTTCCCTGGTTGCTAAATGTGACTTATAACTAGGGTTGTGGAAGTGGAGAAATTTTTTCCGATTCCGACTCCAGCGCTTTAAAATTTTTACGATTTGAACTTCGACTCTGGAACATCTGAAAAAACAACTTCGACTTCATCCCTAAACATGGCATTCTAGCGAGTCCGATTTCACAACCTTGGAGGCCTAATTGTCAAGTGGTTAAACAAATTTAAAGGGCTGTGTTTACAATTGACAGACTCTTCGTTCAAAACTAACTCGCGCTATTTTGCTGTGTCCTTAAGAAAAACACTTTTACGGCACTTCCCCTGCTTGACAGTCTTGACTAGCAGTTCTATATTTCAGTTATTTTCCTATAAACTAAACAAACAAAATAAAAGATTTCTATCGGACAGCAATATCTTGGCATTTCCGAAAGCAGGCCGTGGTAACTGCTTGCCCTAGGTATTAGCGCCTCCGTGGCTTTCCTGCAAGTCAGAAGAATAAATATAGAGATAAAATGTAAAAAATTTGACGTAAATAAAAGTCTCCAAATTGAATAAGGACTCCAATTTTTAACTCTATCGAATCTAAAAAACCGACTCCTACTCACAATTCCGATTAAAAACATTTGACTTCGGGGACCCCTATTCCACAACCTTGCTTAAACTGGAAAAATCGCTCAGGTTTTGTCACAACCTTCTGGCATTGCGCAAAATATATCTTCCCGTTTACGCTGCTGCCCTATATTCGGTCTATTTGAAAGCTGAGTACTTGCAGCGCACATGTTTGCCTCATAAATAATGTCTTAAATGACGCTTTAAGCATTTGAATGTCCGCGTCTCACTCAAACAGACCATTTTTCAATTTTTTCAGGCATTAAGCCAGCTAAACTTTGCCAACTAAAAGTGGAATTCTTCTTGTCCAATAGTGAAATTCTGAATCCTAACCAACTACTGCAAGTAATTTACCCGACTTGCTTCTGGAGATGCTCGATTAAAATCTTTTATTATTTTTTTAAAGACTTGTGGGCTTCTACCAGTTGATTACCTCACTGATAAAAACGGCATTATGCATCACGCGTACCGATGACCAGATGCTAGAAACATATTGAGATGTGACAGACAGCCCTCAGAATGCCATCTGCGGTATTGTGTATCACGCACGCCAAACCCGAGCTTACTGCCAGACCATGGTTTCGAGTTTTAAACTCTTATCAGAAACATTCTGCTTGCCCAGGTTTTGTCGCAGAGCTGGTCATGTATAAAGAGAAAAATCTAAGATTTGTTGGTTTCGACCAGATGAATTGCTGTACTGATAAAAGTGGCAAAATATGGGTAAGCAGACTGTCCCTGTTGAAGGTCTAAAACACAAAACCATGGTCTGAAAGTGAGCTCGGGCTCGACATGCGTGATGCACAATGCCACAGAAGGTACTTTTTAGTCTCACCTGTCCTACAATTCGATATATATTTTTATTTTTATTTTGTATTATGACTAAAATTTAAAGCAAAAAACAGTGCCGTAAGGTATCTTTTCACAAGGACCCAACAGAACAAAGCCAGTAGCACTAAACCACAATTACATCAATGCTCACACATGCAACTTATTATAATGTCGTAGAACAGAATCCAATGCAATTAAAAGCATTGGGATATAGCCGCTTTTTGAGATACCAAATTTTGTATCAAGTATGTAAAATGCAAGACGTTTAAAGAACCTTGGCATTTTAGGGAGGGCTAAATTTAAACAAAAACTTTCTTTTTAAAGCGATCACCAATTAAACCCATTTCAACGCATTTTTTTTAATAAAAATTTTTTATTTAATCTTTGGTTAAATTTTTAAAAACAACTCCCATACCGAAGCTTAAGTTTAATCTTGCAAATAAGAAACCAAATTGGCCATCAATATAAAGTAAAAATTATTTTTAGTTTACCCTTTAAATTAAAGTTTGAAAGGTGACCTATCCAGGTACTCGCCATATTTTTGCTTGCTTGTTTTTCAATCATTCAATTGATAAATATGACCATAGAGCTTCCAAAAATTAATCGAAAATCGGAGTTGGAGTGGCCACAGAAAAATATGAATCTTATTTCGATTCCAGGACATCTAAATGTATAGTCTCGTGTATCGTCTTGGTCTTGGTACTCCAAAGTCTTGTCTCGTCTCGGTTTCGCTACTCCAAAGTCTCGTTTTGTCTCGGTTTTAAAGCATTGTGTCTCGACTCCACCTCTGATACTCAAAACATTTTCTAACAAATCGGATGCAGCTAGCACGATTAATGTTAAATTTCTTCGATCAATAATTACATGGCCTATTGCTAAACTTTTTTGATTCTAAGAGTGGGTAACAATCAGATTAGTAAAAATGATAAACTGCCGTATGTTTGTTCTGTGTTTGTTATTACTATTTCATTTAAATGCTTGTCATGTAAAGCTTAGTGAGAATTTATTTGGTTCATAACTAATATATTATTGTGATTGTGTGATTATTCATAACTATTATATTATTGCAATTATTTTTATTGCGTTTGTTGTATATATTGTTTTTTTAACGTGGGGTTAGTGTTACGTCGTAGCCAACGTGCAAATATTTGTCATGTTGGAAGAAGGCAAGGGGTTTCAAACTATAAAACGTTTTGTTTTAGCCCTAAATAATTAGCGCTATCTTTAGTGCTTTCTCAAGTAGTTGATATGCATCTAGAGATACCAGGTGATAATTGGGCAGTAGGCTTTTGAAATGGTGATATTGTACAACAGAGTAATCGAAAGACATCAAATTTTTAAGAACAGAATTTTATAATTGATATTTTTGCTAACAGTTTTTAGTTATTTTGGTGATTGGATACTCCTGGTAGATAATTTGGTAGTCCTGTTTGTAATTAACTTTTACTTTCTCTTCCGCCCAACATGGTTGATAAGTGCATGAACAATGTGTATACGCAATATGAATAAGTTATTTATTAAACTTTCAATAGAAAACAGATTTTCGATTGGTGTTTCGATTATCGCCTTATCGCTTTTTGATTTATAAAAATAAAACCAATAAATTTGAGCTGGTCGTGAAGTGCGTTTGTAAGGAGTTGGAACAAAAACAAGAGCAGTTTTGTGACTCCATCACTTTTATATTTGTATATTCATCATTTGGTACCATATAACAAAAAAAAAGAGAAAATTGTATATACATATACTTTGTGGCACGCCGAATATACCTAAATTTATAATTTGACTCATTATCGAAAATCTTTGGACATCCCTGATCTAAAACAAACAAGTAACGTTTACAAAGCATTGCTTTTCTACAGCCCAAGTAACATTTCAATGGTTCAGCATGTTATTTATTGACCTATCAAAAAAAAAGATCATTGAATAAACAAGCATTATTGTCGATTTAAGTAGCAGTTTTACTTTAAAGCAGTAGGCCTTCGACGAAGACAATGTGTTATTCAGAAGCCGATTTATTTTTTTATAAAGACGTAAAATTTTTGTTTGTATTATTAAAAAATAGTTTGCTAAACTGTTTTGTTTTGCTGTCTAATTTGTCGGCATCGTGGTCGAGTGGTTAAAGCGCCGGGCTCGTGACCAACACAGTCTCGGTTCAAAACCCACTCCAATCATTCTGTTGTGTCCTTGGGAAAGACACTTTAAGTAAAGTGTCTTTCCCAAGGACACTTTACAGCATATTTCCTGCTTGGTGGTCCTGGCAAGCAGTTCTAAATTACATTCAAATCTCTATTAAATTACAAGCGGACAGCAATATCTTGATATCTCCGGAAGTAGGTCGGGGTAATTGTCTACCCTATGTATTAGCGCCTCCGCTGCTTTCCTGCGAGTCAGGAGGATAAATATAGAGATAAAATAAAAATAAAATAATACGCTAGTTTTAAACTTTGTTTACTAAACACTAGATTTACCGGCTTTTTTATCCTTTAATTTTTACCGTGATGTGTTGATTTTGACAGTTTGTTGTTTTACGTAAAAACTTAGTAAATTTGTTACTATTTAGCTTTTTTCCTGAAGTTATGTTGTATTGTTTCGGCAAAGAGGTTGTTTTTTTCAACCAGACAACAATTGAAAATAGCAGCCATAATGGATTCAGCACTTATGGACTATAATGGATTCAGCATTTTCAGCATTTATTAAATAAACATTAAAAATTATTATTTAAAAAAACGAACGTTTTCGGCTTACTTCAGCCTTCATCAGGTCATCATTACTTCAGCCCTCATCAGATTATAGTCCATAAATGCTGAATTTATTATGGCTGCTATTTTCAATTATGTTGTATTGTTACCTAAAATATGATTTGAATCCAGACCGCAGTTATACATTTTAGCATGGGACTGCAACTTAGGGAGAAATATTATGAACTGGGATTTGTCATCCAGTTTTACTTGAACACTTTTTTCTTAACTTTTTAGTCTTTACTTGCATTTTAAAGAAAAAATAACAAAATGAACCGGGATTTGCCATTTAACTTCTGTGATGACTTTTTTAAATTTTCTCTTAAATTTTGATGACAAAATATTTTAAAAGGAGGGTACATTTGAATATTTTAAAGAAAAACTATTTTAAAATCTAGTCCATAAAACTAAAATCAAGAAAAAATTAGGTCTAATTTAGATTAATAAATAATATATTAACTTAAACATTTGCGTGGAACAACCTAATGGTACTCAGATGCACACAATACTGTGGACCCCCAATTTTTTTTTCTTTTATTCAAGAAAATTATAGTTATATAATTTGAAGCAGTAAAAATAAAAAATTATAAAAGAAACTAAAAATAAAAGAAGCAAAGCTGTTTTACAGCAGTTTAATTGATTAAAGTTGGCTACACTTTTTTGTAGTCAAATAAGTGAAGCAACAATTACAAGTGAAGCATCTACTATTTTTTATACTTTACATGTACTATTCTGTAATCAGGTACTGCACACTTTCCATAAGTTAATTTTTTGCAAATAATACTAAGTGAAACTGTAGCACAGTGGTCCCCAAACTACGGCTCGCAGGCCAGATCCGGCGCACGAAGACTTTTTATCCGGCCCGCGGAGCTCTTTTAAAAAATATATGCACTCACTTTGAGTCACAGTTGGATAAAATTATGTCGGAAACTTTGGGAGAAAAATAGTAAAATCAGAGATCGAATCAAAGTATAGACCCCTTAAATAGAAGAACTGGTATCTTCTATGCTTGGTATCGGGAACTTGGGTCTTACCCATAATTTGTGTAAATTACGTGATAGAACCTTGATTCTGGTGTCTTAAGGATTTTTTAGGCCGAAGAGTTTATTTTTCATACTTTTAACCTTCTATGACGTCATCTGCAGGCCATTTAAAGGTCAAATCTAGGTAATTTAAGGGTAAAAAAGCATAAAAAACACAAAATCATACAGATTATTATATATCTTTTTTATTAAAACAATGGAAAACACACCTTAAGTTACCCTGTCATGAATTAAAGTCATATATAAACAGTAAGCCAGGAGAAACAAAAGGAACATGTCTAAGGCAAACAATATAGCTATTTTAAAAACAAGAAAATTAAAAAAACATACTGTACTACAATATGAATAACATAACATGTTTAGTTTTTAACAGATAGTTTTTCTTTTCTCCTCAAGCAGCCAAGTTGTCTTTCTTTATCACTGTTGTCTAGCACAAATGCTTTCAAAAAAATGTTTAACAGAGTAAGGCATGCTCCTTAAATTGCAACCACTGGACTATCAATACAATATAAAACTTGGCTGAGATGAGCTCGGCAGCAATGCAGGTTGCACTTATCAAACAGTTTATAAGCTGAGTGTACAAAATGCACTGTTGAGAGTAGAAGTACAGTTAATAATCCACCTCTATTTAAGTTTGTTACAAAATCTGAATTAATATGATGGTCGTCGATATCTTCAGTCTCCACACTCTTACCTTGAAATTTGTGTTCCAGATATCCAACTAGAAAAATAATTTTATGTTTGATACTGTCATTGGATTCAACTAGGTCTTCAGTGTCAGCAATAATGATGTCAAAGTAATAACTCTGGCCAACAAAAAAAAATTTTTGTCATGGTGCCTAAGATGTTTTAACTGTTTTTACCTAATTTGAGGGCGCTGATTCCAGAAATACTGTCACTTTTTCTCTATCAGGTCTAGTTTTTCTGCTATGGTATACCCCTCTTTTTAGGAAGCCGATAGTTACAATAAAGATAGGCAAATCAAAAAAACAATATTTTTATTTAACCCTACGTTAGTACCCTGGGGGTAGGAACGTCATTAGTACCATGGGGTGTTTCAGCACCCCATTATTAAAATTGTTGTCAATAACAAGCAATATACACATTGGACTTCAATGCTTGTTTATTAAATAGATTTAAACAATAATAAAACATCAAAGCTGTTTATTGAATAAATCTAAACTGTAAAGTGATTAATGTGCGATAACTCACAACCAAAACGAGTACCCCGGTAGTCTTTTTCCAACCTTATCGCCATCAGTGTTATTTGTTACTCTGATTCTTCATCGTTAGATGCGGATTCATGGCATGTTATGCATTGCACAAACAACTTGCTGTGGTCTTTGCAAACATGCTTACCACAAGTGGTACAAACTGTTTTGACTTTGCGGTCACGTGACCTCTCGCACAATTCACATCTCTTTGCACGATTTGATGTCGATGCCTGTGAATATGTTGAAGATTCTTCTGACTCTGGCAGCATTCTTCTAATTCCACTTTTGAGGTCTCTTGACAGGTGAATATTCTGCAATCTTCTTTTCAGAGCCTCTTGAACAAGCTGCATACTTACACTCTTGATGAATAGACGGCGTTTTAGCTTGTTTTCAGGGTTATGACAGTAGAGTATGTATGCATTTATAGCGGAAACGTTCAACAGCGTGTAAAAAACAGTCAAAGGCCAACGTCAACTATTTCTTGAAGTGTCGTACTCCCCTGCCATTTGGTCAACCATATCCACTCCGCCCTTGGTCGAATTATAAAAAGTAATAATTTCAGGCTTTTTCATGTCACTAGACTCTGGGTCAATTTTATCATCATGATGCATGCTACTGAAGAGGACAACATTTTTCTTTTGCTTGGTCTGAGGGACATAGGATACTAGTGTCACATTACCTCCAAATCCAAACATACTGTCACACGCAGCCCTGTTCTTGACCGATAAAAATTCGTCGGGGATCTCACGTTTGTTCTTGCGAAGTGTTCCCACAGCAGATAATTTATGGTCATGAAGTAGACTTACGATAAGTGGGTAAGTGGTATACCAATTATCAAATGTAACGTTTCTGCCTGAACCTGAGATTTCAGAGATAAGTCTTGTAACTACAGCAAAAGATGAATTGTCAACTTTGAATGAGCCATCAGGCTGTTTTCCAGCATAAATTTCCATTTTGCAAGTATAGTACGTTCTAGCATCAGCCATTGCTTGTATTTTTATGCCATATTTTGCTGGTTTGTTCGGGATATATTGTCTGAATGGATACCCCTGAAAGCCACCAGCAGCTCATCAATTGTGACAAACTCTGAGGGCGAATAGTTCCTCAAACAATTTTGAACAAACATTTCAAAAAGGTCTCGAATTGGGGCAAGCTTATCCAAAAGTTTTCTTGAAGCCCGTGTTGCTTTGTCATCGAACCGTATGCAACACAGTAGAAAGCGAAAGCGATGCAGCGACATCGTCAGCCGAAAAACATCAATACCAGTGCCATCAGTCTTCCACAAATTATCAAGGTTCATTCTGTTGCTGTGATAGGTACCAGCCAATAGTAGTAGACCAAGAAAAGCCTTCATTTCTACATTATCAGTGTCTCTTGCTTTACTTTTTTGAGTATAGTTTTCTCTCTTGTCTCTGATAAACAAGTTGGTCTTTTCAACCAATAATTCCAGCATTTCGGGAGTAACAAATAGTTCCCAAAACTCATAAAAAGTTTTCGCTTGAAGAGCTGGTCCTCTAGGTCCTGGTCTTTCTCGAATAATTTTATGAGGACGGGTAGGAACTGCTGAATTAGGCATTTCTTTCTGCCACCATGATTTCTTGTCTTTTCCCAGCCATCCATTACACTTTGGCTGTTTTTGGCAGGGCTGTTTTTCCGGTTCGTCATGTTCCGAGTCATAGCACTTAGAATCAGAAATAACTTCATCTTCTATAACGAAATCTGATTCACCTTCACTGTCATCTTCAGCATCACTCAAAACGTCACATTCTTGCAACATTCTTTGCAACCTTTCTACATTTCTACTGTAACTATCCATAATTTACCCTAAAAAAATAACAAGAACAAGTCACAGTACTGTAAGATTTTCAGCATTTTTTCCTCTCACCTATTCAAAAGGGTATTTAAAAAAACAAAGTTGCAAGTGTTGCCAACTCAAAACGGCATGTAAATTTAATACCCTGGGGTGCTGAAACACCCCAGGGTACTAACGTAGGGTTAACTTTATGGCACATATTCATGGAATCACACCAAAATATTCACAACTAAAGCTTTAAGTTGTAACAAATGCTAAGCATAAACATTATCAGCCATAAATTTACGTTTTATTGATTTTCTAGAATGGGAGGCTCCGGCATCATCAGGCTTGACAGACCAACAGTAGTCTGCAAGCATGGTGGCATCCCAACAATCTTGATAGCAAACTTCCATGTCGCTGATATCTTGATGGAAGCGCTCCCCTTGCTCC
This sequence comes from Diplosoma virens, assembly GCA_963680785.1. NCBI lineage: Eukaryota > Metazoa > Chordata > Ascidiacea > Aplousobranchia > Didemnidae > Diplosoma > Diplosoma virens. The sequence continues at coordinate 40,477,482 of OY796892.1, read as the reverse complement.
TCGCTCACATCACCTAGATTTTCTGGAAAATGGGCAAGATGGCTGTGCAAAAAATGTAACTTGATTCTCGTATTTGCATCCAGTTGATGGAGACTTGTAAGCAATGTTTCAAAAAGCTCTTTGTACTGTAGTTGGGCGCCTTTGTTTTTCCCAAGAAAAATTTTACTACATTCGTAAACGCCGTCCAGGCACTCAATTCTGCAGGATTCATAAAATTACAAAAATTTGTATCATTTGTTAACTTTTGAAACTGGGGTCCATCCAAAAAGTCCAGCTTTTAATTTCTCTATGGTTAGGCATGGAAATTTCATGCAAATATATTTTAAACAGTTAAAATTTTTTCCAAGAGCTTTTACAAACTGTTTCATGATGCCAAGCTTTATGTGAAGAGGAGGAAACACAATTTTGGAACGCTCCACCAAAGAAGGAGCCAGAACATTGAGAGAGCCAGAAATCAGCTCACTGCGCACAAGCCAATCTTTTTTTATCCAGTGGTCTGTTCTTGCCCTGTTGTCTCAAAAACACAAGAAGCAAGGAAATTTTGTGTAGCCACCTTATAGCCTGAGGAGAAACCCAACCATTTTCATATCGACACATATGATCCATTAATGCTGTGTATATGAAATTTTTTCTGGAACAAATTTGATTTCATTATATTTTTCTTCAAGGGTTGTTGAATGGCCAAGAGGAACTGATCCATATAAGTTGGCATTGTGAAGAAGAACGCATTTCAAATTTATTTTGGAACTGTCTATAAAAAAGCACCAATCTTGAGGATCATACTGTTGGACACCAAGCTGCCGCAGCAGGCTGGCAACGTTGTTGCAATACACTATGTCGTTTTCCTGAGTGAAATATGGCAAAAATTCAATATGGCATTTTTTATATAAGGTTATAAGAGTTCCAGGTTGAAGTAGATTTTTTGCTTTGAGTCTTGAAGCTATAAGTACAGAAGATTCTTTGAAAAGATTGAGATCTCTAGTCAGATCATTAAGTTCTCCTTGAGAAAAAAAGCTATGTTAGTGAAGAAGGAGAAAAACCGACATATGAAACAATGGCTTCACTATTGTCAGTGGACAAAACGGAGGCTTGATCTTCTTAAGAACCAGGCAATTCCAATTCGGGCAAGCCTTTAAACACTGGAATAGAAATTTCATTGCAGCGTGGAATTAGCCTAATTGCAGACTCGAGATTTCGATAAACCAACGAATTCCTGTTTTTCCTGTTGATTCCCTTTGTGTTGACTGCACAGAAGTAGCAATCATCAAAATGGTTTTTCGGTTCACGTCAGACCATTGAAATACCAAAGCGGAGTGACTTTCTGTTCTTTTTTGTGCACTGTCAAAGATGCTCAACACATTGCTTGCATACAATATGGGGTATCCATGCCTTATCTTGATCACCCAGCATTACTTTGAAGTAAGCAAGATAAGCACACTTCACAAATTCACTGATCCCTTCCCTGTTGGATTGCAACGTATATTTTCCGCAAATATAACAAAACACATTTGAATTGTTTAAACAACATCACCTAGAAGAGGATGTAACCATGCTTCATTTTTGCTCAAAAAATCTGCAACGCAAGTAAAATAATGCAGCATATTTATTTCCTGTCTAACTTATAAATAAATTCCTAACATTAAAAGAATAAACCTTACTTTGACCCTGAAATTAACAAAAACATGCCACAATCGGTAGGCCTACCTAATACTCAGTGTCCACTTCTTAGCAACTACATACCTCTCTGTATAGCAAGTTTGATTTTATTTTAAGGTTTGTGATGTCATAACCATTTAACATGCATCCAATAACAACCTACAATTGTAATTATGACGCTAGAATGTATATAGAAATACGCCCAATTTTAAGGTAAAAAAGATATAAAATAGCAAATATCTCAAAAACTTGACCTGATGAGACAAAATTAGTATAATTTTCTGAATCAGCACCCCCAAATTAGTTTAAATCAGCTTAGAAACCTTGGGCACCAAAAAATGTGTTGGCCGGTGATAATCATTAATGCGAATGTTAAAGGGACAAGGCACATTATTAGACTTGTGCGGCATAGACTCATATTTCAAAAGTGCATGGAGGTTCTTGATTTCTGCAGCTGCCTTGATATCTACAATGTCAATGTAGAAATTACCCCCATTGCGTTGTCTGGCTTGTTTGACCTATAATCATTGCGTTGTCTGACTTATAACACAATTCATTATACAGTAAACGTATTGCTTCTTAAAATAGTGGGAGCCAAGTTTCGCGACCCGAGAGCGCAAGTTACTAGTCCTTCTATTTAAGGGGTCTATGAATCAAAGTGAAGACCTTTTTTTTTTTTTTAGAGATCACTATGATTTTGGGAGAAAAATACTGAAATCAGAGATCGAATCAAAGAAAACTTTTGTTCTTTTTTTAGTTTGTAGCTTTGGCCCGAGGAGGTCCAAAAAAATCTATACACGGCCCCCTGATCGAAACTTTTAGGGACCACTGCTGTAGCATTTGCAAAACCATCAGATCCTATGCATTTTTTACAATTTCTGGTTGATAGCTGATTGCAAGCAGCGGTAGGTATTTTGTGGACTGCTCTCTGTTTGTTTGTGTCTGAGTGTATCAATCCGTTTTATTAAAAAGTTTCTTCTTTTTATGTCTTTATTAGTGGAATTTTTGTTGAGTATCCAAGTATTAATTAAAGTAATGTGAAGCATATTTGCCCAAACACTCAATGGCCACCTTTAAGATACCTAGCTTGTCAAATAAAAACAAACCATTTGGTCAAAACAGTCGACGCCAGTTTTGTTTGTATTGTAAACAAAAATAATTCCTGGTTTGTTTTTTTCAGTGCTATGATTAACATTGGTCAAACAATAAAAAGTAAATAACAAGCAAACACTTTTTTTTGGCTTTGGCTGATATATTTTACAAACAATGCTTGAGAATCTTAAATCCATAAAAATCTGCTTGAATATAACCCTTCTTCTGAAGACACAGTCATATCATTCGACAATGTTTTTTCTAATTGTGACCACAATTTATGTTTTTACCCCAGGAAGTTTTTTTACGACAGTCAGAGAAGTAAAAACGTTGTCACAGGTTATGTTGTAACTTTTGTTTCTGACACATTGTACTAAAGACATAACTACTGTTTGTGCCAAAAATATGTCTCTAAGTTTTTCTTTTTCTTGTGCACCAAGGTACGGAATGATGTTTAAAACATATTTTTTGTGCATTGGCAAGAACCAAAAACTTAATTCCATATTTGTCCGGATTTTTTGGCATAAAAGCAATAAACGTGCCTCTGGATTTTAGTAGCATCAATTGTTCGTCAGTTGTTAGAGAAAAATTGCAGACATAAGTTTATTGGCACAGTGATACAAAAAAATTAAACACTTTCCGAATGGGACCAAATCTGTCGGCGTTAGGCCCCGTTTTTAATCTACTGGGTTTGTCATCAAATTTTGAATATTTTAATATCTTGATAAAACAATTTCGAGAGATTGTTGTGGAAAAAATAGGGATGCCATATATTTTATTCTACAAAAAAATGCACCGGATATTTTTTCATAAACACCACGTACGTATTCGAGTTAAAACTGGAAAAGCAAAATCCTTACCCCAATTGTAGTAGCAAACTCTACCTTCTTCCTCACACGTCATATTTCCTGGTTTATTACAATCATAAGGTTTGGATGTGTGTGTTGGACATTGGTGTGCACAGTTTTCTTCATCATGAAGACTGAGCCAGGGAAAGTTTATACTTCCATTGCATCTCCAACTATCATAACACCTTAAGCAATAACAATGTCACAACATTATAATTGTGAATCAAATAAGATAGAATTAATGTGAAATCAAGAATAAATTCTATAATCGGCAAAAAAGTCTAAATCCTAGGTTCTTAACTGGGGAGCGTGAAAAGTTTCCCAGGAAGCAATTTTTAATATTGTAGCTATGTAATTGTAATCTACATATTTTCAATCTATCAAAAATCCATATTTTTTTCTCTGCTCAAAAAATTCTCACTTAGCTCTTTACTGTTCAATCATATTTACTTTTTCGGTACCTGTGCAAATCAATCATATTCATTTTTCGGTACATTTTCAAACGCAATATAAGAAACAGATTGGTTTGTTTATCATCTTAAAAAGTTGCTAAAAAAAATTTTTGCCATAACAACTACCATAGAGTGCTCCTTGATTGCTCCAAGTACTGAGTAACAGAATTTTTATGAGAGGAGAAAAAAAGTTTGGATTTTTGATTGGTTGAAAATATCTAGATTACGATTTCAAGCGTACAAAATTGAAAATTGCTTCCAGGGAGGCACCAGTAACTTGGTGTTAATAGAGTTGATTACTGAAACAACAAATTTGTTAGTCTACACCAGGGGTCTCCAAATATTTCGAGCAGCGGGCCGTGTATAGATTTTTTTGGACGTCCTCGGGCCAAAGCCAAAAACATGGTTTGCGAAAATCAGTTAATAAATAACTGTAAACGAAGTGAAGACCTTTTTTTTAGAGATCACCATAATTTTGTTTAGAGAAACAAAAAACTAGGGCACAATTCGGACATAATTCTATCCAACTGTGGTTCAAAGTGAGTGTATATGTTTTTTAAAAAGAGCTCCGCGGGCCGGATAAAAGAATCTAGCCCGATAAAAGAATCAAACTAAATCCAGCCCGCGGTCCGTACTTTGGAGACCCCTGGTCTACACTATTAATTTAGGACTGATTACCCGCTGACGGAAAGTGAAGACCTTTTTTTAGTCTTCACCTTAAATTTTTGCCAAAATAAAGGTTTTGGACGCTGATGGAACGTGAAATCTTCTTTTTTATCTTTACCTTGAATTTCGGCCGAAATCAGAAAATGTGATGAAATCACTTGGGTTTTGTTTTTGATTGGTGTCATAAAGGAGGGAGCGTGATTTCTGCTTGCTTGCATGAAAATGAGAAAGAGTTTTGTTTTTATGAGAAAGCGGAGGTGGAGTTTTGTTTGCGTGAAAACAGGGAGCGTGTCTCAAAAAGTTTCAAAAACCACTGGTTTAAATCATTACATAGAAACTAGAGAGTTGATCTAAAAAAAAATGTTTCGGTTTTCATCGAATGTTTTTTACTCTATTTTGCGCAAATCATTTCATTTCAAATTTTCTTTTTTTATTTTGCTCAAACATAGCGAAAGAATGCTAACAATCTAAAATAATAAATAAATTGTAAAAGCTATAAAGCGATTGCATAATCGTTGAGTCATATCTGTCCTTTTCAATTTCGAAGACTTTTAATGATGATTCAATATTCATAATTTAAATTTATCACAAAGTGTGTCGTCCTGAACAGGATTACGTGGATTGCCATCTCTGACCAAAAACAATCTTCAAAATAATAACTCGACTCGCCCAGTTGCAATACTATTGTATTTTTTTAATTTACAGTTGTACATACTTTTTAGGGATGATTTTTATTTAAAAGTACTCTTTAAGAATTTTGGAAGAGAAAGAATAATTAAAAATCTATAAAAAGAAAATGCCAACATTACTAACAACCTGTTGAACTTTTAATCTAAGCAACGTGAATTCAAATGAATAAATTGTTTGTAGTTTGCCGACTAGTGATATAACTGCTAAAGGGAAAGGAAAAAAAAGTTAATCAAGATGCACAGAAAACGGTGAAGCAAATAACTTTACTAAGGAAGCTGCAGTACTAAAAAAGCTGCAGTGAAATAAAACATATTCTGCTTGAAAGTGGCTGTAAAACCTCCAGTATTTTACAGAACAATTACTATAGATTTTGATTCAAGCAAAGCAATTAGGAAATAACAGAGTTGTAAACCTCTTAGAAACGCCAACAATACTATGCAGGGCCTGCAACGGCTCTGTAAAGGCAACCTGAATAGAATGGGAAACCGGAGCGGTTTGTTCAAACTTTTAAGCGCTTTCTTAAAAAATATTACAGTGAAGAATTCTTTTTGTGAAGCTGTGTGCTTTGTCATACAGTAGAATTGTATCAAAGTTTACCTAATCAAAACATGGACTAGCACACACCAGCTGAAATTCTTCATGGTCGCCACTAAAAAATTTTTAATGATGATTTGTTTGCGCTTGCACCGCGTTATGACGTATGTAAATCCAATAATAGACTTGATAAACAAACATCCTCAATGAAGCCCAAATATGCTGTTGGTAATTGTGTTTTTGCTTGTAATTACAAGAGGTGGAGTCGAGACATGGTGCTTCGAGACCGAGATGAGACGAGACTTTGGGTAACGAAACTGAGACGAGACCAGACTTTATAAAAATTGCTTTAGTTTAAGCCAGGGTTGTGGAATTAGAGTTGGACGTCGGAGCCGCATGTTTTTTGATGGAGTCAAAGTAGTTTTTAAATACGCTGAAGCCTTTGAGGACAACCTTGAAAGCCTAATTGTTAAGTGGTTAAAGGCCGTAAAGCGATGTGATTGTGATCAACATGGTCTTCGTTCAAAACCTGCTTGCGATATTCGATAATGTCCTTGCGAAAGACACTTTTGTAACACTTTCCTCCGCTTGGCGCGGTCTTGGCAAGCAGTTCTAAATTTCAGTCATACCTTTACAAAACTAAAAAACGAAATAAAAATTATCTATTGGACAGCAACATCTTGGCATCTACAGAAGCAGGTCGAGGTAAATGCTTGTTTTATCTATAGCGCCTCCGTCGCTTTCCTGCAAGTCAGGGGGATAAATATAGAGATAAAATGTAAAAATGTAAAATAATTTGCGTCAATCAAAGTCTCCAAGAGCAATATAGACTCCGATTCCCAACTCCATGGAACGTAAAAAACCGACTCCTGCTTGCCACTCCAACTTCATCAAATCTAAAGAAAATACATTGACTCCGTTATAAAACATGCGACTCCTGGACTCCGACTCCACAACCCTGCTTTTACTATATTGTTGAGTCGGAGTTGCTAGGGTTTGTTACTGCTGAATTCACCGGATGTGGAAGCTACATGCTTGGACTTTTTTGAAGCCATCAGAAAGTACCCAAAAAGACTATTCCACGCGGTTACCAAAACAACTGTAGGCTATGCCGTATTGGTATGCAGAGTGTGAAACTCTATAGAATTTTACAGCAGTGGCTCAAAATGAAAAACAACTCGAATTTGACTGCTACGGCTTTACTGAAATTTAAGAGATGGGTGGGAGATGGGTGTTTTTGATCAAAGCATCCAATTTCACACTCCTGGAGTAAAATAATTGTATTGATAAGTCACAGCACTCCTCTAGTTGTTTAGAAACGGCAGAAATGAGGCTGTTGACTTCAAGTCAGCTCTACTTTTTCCCCGAAAGGTGTCTGAATTTTAGAGGGCATTAACACCACAACCATCTTTAAGGATTAATTTTTTTATGCAGAGAATTTCCTGCTGTTCTGTAATGAATTTGAACTAAAATTGAATAGATGTGATACTGGTAATAAAAAAAAATTGTATATTTCACGAAGAAATGAAATTTTGGAATAAAAAAGGAAATGACATCTATAAAAATCTATACGTGATAGAAAAAAATGAATTGCATATTTCAACTCAGCGTCCAAAATCCACTTTGGAATACCCAAAAAAGTGCAATAAGCATGAAAAACAATTTTTTTTGTTGTCTAGTGTTATTATTGATATTATTCATTATTGAAAGATGTTTCAAAATGGCATATCTTTGATTCCTATTTACCCAACGATGATGCAAGAGAGGTGGAGAAAATTTATCATCGAAGTTTACAATGCGATACTTGATGTGTAAAATGAGTTTCTATCTGTGTTTTGATTACTCTTGTCCAGTAACCTTTACCCACATGTGAGTTGATGCTCAAACAGAGAACCTGAAAACAGCAGTATCAAAAGCTATAAAATTCATTATTTAGTAGTAAAATTATTGGCTAAAACTTTTTACAATTTTTCTGCATTTTAAGTTAACGACATGCTAATTGAACTAATAGGCCTAATTATCTGCTTTTATTGCATAAAATGAGATACAGAAATTTAATAGTAATAAAACAATTCAAGTTTTTAGCTTTATTAAATATATCAAACACCTAAAGTAACCATATCTTAAAAATGCAATGCCACAGTAAAATGAACAGCATTTTGCAGGGCATAACTAGTGAATGACCAGGTAACATACTTAATGTTACATACCATTATAAACAATTTCAAGCTGAATCTGGATAAAAATAATGTATCTTGTTTATGTTTTAACATAAAGTAACTTAAATACTTTATCAAACCTGATAAAGATGAGATTTTGCAAATTATTCTCTTCGAAATTGTTGCAGCATTAATAAACCTCTGGAAATCATAATTTTTTGGATTTAAACAGAGTATAAGTGTGAGATATAAAGACTAATATTCAACAATTGAATTCGGGAATTTTTGTAAATAAATTAGGAATGGTGATATCACATGAATAAATAATAAAGTAACAATAAAAAATGCTGACTTAACGTTAGTGAATTAGTCTTTTAGTGAAGTGGTCTTTTAGTATGTATTGACGTAGTCGTTAGTGAAGTAGTCTTTTAGTATGTATTGACGTAGTCTATACAAACGTTAGTGATGTAAATAAAAAAACGTTAATGAAGTAGTCTTTTAGTATGTATTGACGTAGTCTACCAGCTTGAAAGGGATATAAACCAACATACTGCTGGAATACCGGATCTATACCACATAGATCATGAGAATGGATCATGATAACACTTTCCATGGCTCTTAAACACGTTCAAGAAGTCCCAGAACGGTTCTTATTTACTAAAAAATTGTCTGATTTCTACCTTATTTTTGGAAATGATTTGATATTATTTCTCTACTATTGAATCAGAACCTGGAAAACGAGTTCAAAAAACTGCAATTTCTGCTACAATAACTCAAAAGAGAGAAAAACAAAAGCAACGTGTACATAGTATGACCCCTGAAAGATCACGCTTGTTATGGCTTGTTTCACAATTATTATTGTAAGCATAAACACAATCCGATAAATCTTAGTTTTTAGAAAAAAAATTTTTTTTTCAAATAAAAGGTTTTCTTTATTTTTTTGAGGAAGTTTTGTGAAAATTATTTTATAAAAGATGAAAAGTTATTTTTATCAACAAACTTTTTCTAAAAAGTTTTTAATCGTCATCGTCGTAGTTTGGAAGGACATCCAATCCAGGTCAGACACAAACAGCAATGGGGCCGAATGTTTATCCTTTTACTATCCCAGGTTGCTGTGCTGTCCGGATCAGATGCTGGCAGTGATGATGTTCAGCCAACATCGAGTTTCGTCATCCAAAATCGTCAGACCTCGTGCTCCATGTGGTTCTCGTTGTATGGGGCACGCTATTAGAACGTGGTCTGCTGTTTGTTTAGAGGCGCCGCACTCGCAATTCGGTGAAGGAGTGAGACCCCATTTGTGCATGGACGAATGGAATCGCCCTACACCAGTCCTCAGGCGATTGAGCTTAACCCAACCTGTTTGGGACAAGCTCATCCCAACAAGCCTGGCATTGGCCCTGTGTATAAAAACATGGAGCCTGGAAGTATTTTCGCCGTACTATAAGCGCAATACTCCGCAATCCATTTATGGTTTGTCCACTAAGAAGCGCGGATTCCAAGTACGGCAAGATTGTCCAAAAGATTCCGCGCAGCTGGCACAAATAGATGTTTGGCACTTTGTCTTTCTTGGCAAACATCTGAGGACCCACTTAAATTACTATACAGATATGGTCAGGGTCCAGAAATCCACAGGAGGCGAAAAAGAGTGTTTCTCTCAGTCGGTGAAGCTCAGCTGGCTGGATTCCTGAAAGTATGGGTAAGTGGTCCGTTGGAGTGAGACGCAGGCATTCAGTGACTATGCGCAAGGCGTCATTCAAAACATTGTCTATGAGGCGGGTGTGAGCACTGCGACACCAGACTGGTGCGCAGTACTCAGCTGTTGAGTGGACCAGAAATAAGGCAGTTATGTGTAGTAATTAACACCAGCATACCATCCTGAGCTTGCACGTAGCCTCAGCAGTGTGTGACGCGCGATGTTAGTTTTTTGTGCAATGCCACTAGATGGTGACGAAACGCGAGTGATCTGTCCAATTTTACCCTAAGATAAGTAGGGGTTGCACAGAACGGTAAAATTCTATCATTGTTGTAAACTTTTAGCTCATGCTTGGTCTCTCGGTTATTTAAGTGAAAGGCTGCCGTCACCGTCTTAGTGTGACTAAGCTTCAACCTCCAAGTCTGGAGATGCGCTGAAAGTGTAGACATGCCTTGGCTTAAAGTCCCCTCCAAGTGCTTCCAGTTTTCAGAAGAGTGCAACAATGCTAAAGCATCAGCATAAGCAAACGTTCCGAAATCATGGAAAGATAACTGTATGTATAGATGTTGAATAGGAGGGGAGCCAAGACCGATCTCTAAGGAACGCCTTTTTTCAGACGGCGTAACCTGCTTTGCTTGCTGTCACTGGTAGTAAGAGTGAAACTACGATTTCGGACAAGCTTCATGATCATTCTGATCATGCGCTTATCCGACAGAAGCTGCAGCAGCTTGCAGGTAAGACCACGGTACCAGACGGTGTCATAAGCAGCTGTCAGATCGACAAATATGGCACCGGCTTTCTTCTTAGCCTCAAAAGAATCCTCAATGTTCTGAGTCAGCAGAACAACTTGATTTACGGTTGACTTCCCACATCGGAACCCAGCCGGCTCTTTAGGGAGCAGTGGATTGATTAATGGCTCAACGCGGGGTTAGATAAGCTTTTCGAGGATCTTGTAGGGGACACAGATCAGAGATATCAGTCGATAACTCTTTGGGTCCCCCACAGGCTTCATTGTTTTTGGGATTGTGATTACAAGCGCTCTTCTCCAGATCTTGGGAATTTTGAGTCGATGCAAGCAGGAAGAAAGAAAATAACGTAACCAAGACTTTAAAGTAGCTCCAGTATTGATTATAAGCTCTGGGCAGATGGAATCAGGTCCAAAGCTTTACCTAATTTTAAATGTTGAAGGGCAGCAGTAAATTTTTTTATGAGAAAGTTTCAGAGATATTTACTGGGTCTGGTGTTGTAACCCTTCAAAGGTTAGACATTTCTTGAGAGACAAGTCGAGATGACTTGCGGTTAACAGCCTCGTATCTCCCATTTTTGACTAGCGGAAAAGCAATTGCATCAGATGAGACAGGACAGTGACGAGAAGAGTTTCATGACTTACCATTAAGGTTCTTCAGAATACTCCATGATTTTTAATTAGAGTGTAAAAAGTTAATGCTCCGAACTGCTTCGGACCATCAATCCCTCCGCTTCCTGTCAAGCTTGGCAAGCAAAGCTGTAGCAGCCAAACTCTAGTTGTCTTCCTGAGGAGACTGCAGGAACATTTTATACAGGGATTCACACTCCGCATCCCAGAATGGAATATACTATAGTATATGCTGTAGTTGTTTCGATATTCGCATGGGATAGCTTTTTGGCTGCTTTCACGATGATGTTAAGTCCTGGTAAGCCGCATCCACATCAAGTGAATCAGCTCGCAACAAAATCTTTTCAAATTTATTCGTCAAAGCAATGTAATGACTTCATTTGACCTTGCGGAAATTTCATCGCTTAACAGTCATGTTTGGCACTGACAAAGCAAACCTTAATAGAGTAATAAACGAAGGTTGATGTTGTGATCTGGGAAAATTTTCAAGGATACATTTATCCGGTAAGCCTTTAGGACCTAAGCCAGCGAAAGCTAGCTTTGGATTGGTGCCAGTGTTCCAGCGGCCGGAGGAAAGACTGGCCGCGTCCTTGGTATTGTATAAGAGGGCAAGACAATTAATACTTGCCCAACCAGCCAAGCACTCACCGTCCGGACTGTTATTATCATAACCCCAATCAGCATGACGACAGTTGAAATTGCTAGCATAAAGACATGGGAGAGGAAACACTGAGAGATCCAAGGATTGCAGTCGCGTTGGTCGAGGCTTGTGAACACTGACTATTTTATGACAATCAACGTTCACGCACAACCACTCGATCTCGATGTCGGTGGTGATTGGTTCAAAAGCGTGTGCCTTAGTCGCTCGTGGCAAACGTGATAAGGCCATGCTTTCTGCTTAAAGAAGACCCAGCCAGTTGGTAAGTAGCTTGGAAGTACCAACTTCTCTGCATTCTTGCAGTGGGTCTCCTGTAGAAGAATGACGAGTGCCTCAGACTGCAGAGCAAGGTAATCAAGAACGTTCACCTTGCTTGCAGTGATGCCTTCAATGTTCAGCTAAAGAATGGTTGGTCTTCAAAACTTTTTCGCAATGTTCTTTTTTTTCAGGAAACTTCAAATAATTTCATGAAGAAACTAAGTACGAGCTCAACATAATCCATATGAAAATCAAGTTAATAAATCACTGACAAAATTTGTCGATCGCGATGAAAATGCAATTAACTTTTTTATGAGTTGCACACAATTCTTTTATTTTTTTGTAGTTTAATTTTGGTTGTTGTTTTTTTTTGCCGGCCATATACATTTTAAATGGTCTTTTTGACCCACGGCAGGGTTTCTTTTAGTTAGTTTCTTTGCCTGCCTGACCCTTTTGGGTCTTGACCCTTTTGGTCACAGATTTTGTTATTTCTCCCACACATGATTATGCAACATTCTCTTTATATGGCTCGAACATGTATATTCTATTGTGATACAGTATTGTTACTATCTTTTTCGCTTATGTTTATACTTTTCATTTTTAAAAAATTTGTCTTAATTGTTTCCTTTTTTCTCTTTCTTTTTTTAAAAAATAACATAGCTAATTTGTTTTAAAGGTACGGCGACCACGCAAAATTGACGTTGTGCATGTAATAACGTATATCGTTTAGCCGCTGTTTTCTATTTCGCAATCACTTTTTCAACAAGAACTTCGAAATGTAATACTTTGATTGCAAATAAAATTGAATTGAAATGAAAAAATTAAAAATCTGCCATGAAAAGGGCAGTTTTTTTCAGGCATTTTCACGTCTTGAAAAGGACGTTTGCCGATTAGCAAACCTTCGCTGAACATCGGAATGGGTGGATACCCTTCCGTTTCGGCAGGATTGGTTTCGGTCTGTCATGTTTGAGAGCAATAACAGACATACTTACGTTCTAGGCTGCGAGAAAGCACCTGCCATCTCGGACAAAAGTTTAATGAAAAGTAAAAGTGAAATGAAAACTTTAAAAGTGATTTATTTTGATAAACATACACTTTTGAATGCTATGATAAAATAAAAATAAAGAGTAAAACAGATATCAATTTTAGGTAAGTAAAAATGTTACAAATACCATTACCTAATATGACGCCATCGCCACAATACAACAAGCGATCAATTACACCTTTTCAACTACATGTAGATTTTCAACAGAGCTATAGTACTAACTATGTTGAAAGTCTCACCTTGTATCAATTAATATTATAACTAGTAAATTTTGCTGTTTAAAGTGTTATGATACTGAGCTCGTAAAAACGCACAAAGTTATAGCACTCTCTCTCTCTTTGTATATTTGTGTGTGTGTGTTTACTTGGGTTAATTATCTTCTTTCTCGTTTTCTAAAATATTATCTTGCATTTTTCAAACAGACTCCGACTTTATAGACCTGTTTCTGTTACCGTAGAAAACACTAAACAGAAGTCAATTTCAGTTTTCTCACTTATGCAGTGTAATAAAATTGTCAGGAAAAACAATAACATTCTTATTCTGCATAAAATAGTATGCACACTCTCTTTAACTCTCTAATCTATTACAGTACTGTGTTGAGACCTAAAACAGTTTAAACATTTAACATTTTAAAATGGATTGCAACAGCTAATAAATATAAAGTTGTGAACTTGTGCAAATTTTATTAAGAAAATGAAAAAAAATACAAATTCTGTCCATATGGTTTCAAAATTATAATTTCGTTACAAGTTTTTTGCTAAAATGAATCATTTCAATAACATACAACAAATAAACTATACAAGTTTAACACTAGAATGAATCTGTACAGTAACATATAATTGACAAATTTTCATATCTGTCAGAAACGACGTGGGCTAGATAAAAAACAAGTGTTTTAAAACGCAACAAAAAAAGTATGAATTACACAGGAACAAAAGCATTCGTCTTAACAGAAACAAAATTGAAATTTTGTTAAATAGAAATAGGAAAAATAAATTTTTATTGTTGATAAAAAAAATCAAATATAAACAAATAAGCATAGAGTTATAAGTTCGGTCTGGTTTTGGGTTTAAATCGTATACTTATTTAAATATATCAACGTATTGTTGGATGTAATACAAAATGAGTAAAACTGAAAACAAAAATATATTCAGCTGTGAATTACTTTATGGTGTTTGAAATATTGTTTTCAGTGTTATATTTTGAAAATTTTTAAGCTTGACCGATTTAATTTATTCGGTAGTATTATATCAATATCAAATAATTTTTTGTGTCCAGGTTTAAGTGTCTGTTTCAACTCAAAGTAATAACTTTGTTCAAGCTTGTTTTATTGTTATTGAAACTCATAAGGCCGATACATTACAGAGGCACATTGAAAGTGACAAAATGTAGTTGATATTTTTGGGTAAAAATTTTTTAAAACTACCGATATGTTCTCTGATATAGCAATTGCCACTTTAACAAGTGATGTGCCTTGCTTTGAATATAAAGTGCATTAAACTTATTCATTAAACTGTCAGGAAACATGCAAATAAAGAAATTTAGCTCAATAAAAAGAAATTTCATTAAAGTCGCAAAAAAATTAACAATTTGAATTATTTAAAGATTTTTGTTTTAACAAAACCTAGTTTAATTCAGATGCAAAAAAACTAGAAATAATCGACGATTAGTTTCATTCACCATTTGACAGTTTTATTAGCAAGTCTATCATTGAAATTTATTCCAAAATTTAAAAATTAAGAATGATTTAAAAAGCATTAAAAGACGAATCAGTGAAAGTAAGCTATAAATGTTGAATTATGCAACTTTCAGATATAGACCACGTGGATAAAGTTACGTTAAACCAAAAAATTTTCCATATTCAATCAATTAAATTACACAAAAATTAGAAAATGTCATTGCTCATTACTTAAGTGACCTTAATTCATAAATTATTTCCACTGCATTACAAACTCAATAAATGTACGCTTAGAATAAATTTTACACAATTACATCACTTAATCTTTTAAAAGTTTTTTTTTAATTTTAACATTGAAAATATCTGGGATAAAATGCTGAAATTTCTTAAATTTAATCTTTTCTGAAAATCCAATTATATTAATTTGAAACAAGTACTTTCCTATTTTAAGGTTCTGTTTTTGTAAAAATGTGATAACCCCAAGCTATTTGCCCGACCATATTTAGAATAATTGCTGGAGAATAATAACATATCTTATTGGTCTAAAATACAGCGAAAACATTGGCCAGTAAAAAAATAAAATTAATAAAAGAGTTTTTTACGTAGAGTGCAAAGCTTCTACATACATCCATTTGATTCAAGAATTTAATGTAAACAGCTTTTAAGACAACGATTTTCACATAAGAATTCTTAGCATACATATCAAGAAACACTACAGTTATTCTTCAACGTTCTGAAAGTACAACTAAAATATTCAATCTTTAACACTATCTTGCTTTGCAATTCGCCAAAAGTTTTTAAAAAATACAAAATATGATGACAAATTCTCAATTCATTTGGTGAAATGGTTTTTCTCATATGTTTGCCATATTTTTATAAGTTGGAACTTTTGAATTACGCAAACGAAATTTAACAATTAAAAAAATATTGCACATTTTCTGCCCATCGGTTAAAGTTTTCAATCTATTTTCAACCAACAAACTGTTTCATTTTTTTCTCAAAAAAAAAAAAAATCTTGATTACTTGGTAAATTCTGTTAAAGTGTTTAAATCAACTACTTCTTGTTGGTTTTCTCTGCTGCTTTTTTGTTTTTTAAATATTCTTATCAACTTATCAGGAAGTGACGAATATAAAAATGGATTGAAAGCGCTGTTGATTGGAAGCAACAAACCAGCAGTGACAATATAAGCAACATCATCCACATATATTCCGCTCAGTTTCACAAATGCTATGATGCAAATGGGAATCCAACATAAAAAATCAGTGATGATAATTCTCGAAATACGTCTTTGTAATCTTGAATCAGTTTTTTCTGTTTGATTTTTTACTATTTCTAGTTTGTTTCTTGATTTTATGAAAATGCAAACATAGCCTATTGCAATAAAAATGAAAGACAAGCAATTGATGGTTATAATGGCAAGACTATATTCCCAAGCATTTTCGCCTCGATAAACATAGAATCTTGGCATACACACACTGGTTTGACCATAATATCCAAACTCTAATCCTTGAGAATATTCTGGATAAGTGGACGTGAGAAATGATTTTGTAAACTCCCAATTGTTGTCATTGTTTTCCATCGATTGATTGTTCATTTCTGCCAATCTACAAGCAAATGTTTTAATATTTTCTTTATTCCAAATTTGTGAACGAGTGAAGCGATTTGAAAACTCAACACTGTGCACAAAGTATTCAGACGTTAGAGGTGAAATTGGCAAAACGGCTATAATAAAAGATATTAACCAAACAAATATGATAATCAAGGCATACTTGCTAGTAGACCCTAACTGAGTGCAAAGAGGCTTGTAAATTCTATACAATAAAAAACTTGTTAATAAAACCATAAAGAAACATGAAGCTTCACTCGATAACACAGCAAGACTCCCAATTACAGAACAACGTAAACTGGATCGCCATTTCAAGTCAATCTGACCGTAATAACCCGAATAGTAAACGCTGTAAACAGCAATTACAACCAAATAGATTCCCATTATTATGTCAGCAATCGAAATGTTCAGAATAATCAAGTGCTGATATTTGGAAAATCGGTTTAATTTTGTGCTTGTAAGAAGTTTTGTTGTTGATATAATTACATACAAGTTGCCAAAAATGACAATAATACTCATAATCCAAAAACAACTTTTTAATACAGGATTAGCTATCATTTCTAAATCCGATGAAAATACAGTGTTTTTGTTCTTTCCGCAATGTTGCTCGTCTCTATTATCATCACAGTCTTGCTTCCCATCACACATCTGATCGACATCAACACTGACTTTGTTTCCTGCTTTGCAAGCAAATCGTTTTGGACAGTTCAGTTCTTCAAATCCTTTAAAACAATTCGATTTATTGGAAATGATGTAAAACTCATCTTCTATCCCGTCACAATAACGATCACCGATGTTATGATCAATGTGACAAAGATCATTGCAAAACTCAGGTGGTCTTTCACAATTACATTCATCACTAAGATCACTACATTCCGGTCGACCATCACATAATGTTGCTAAACGATGATCTTCCGTTCTAGTCTGACATGTTTTTGTTGATTTTGTGATGTCAGCATTCACGCTAATGATGCTTTTATAGTCATAATCGAAACTTGAGTTAAAATTATGTTCGCTTTCGTAATCAACATGAAACAAGCCACAGAAAGCAAACCTTTGTTTACATAAATCACTGTTTAAATCATCTTCACACAAACACTCGTCAGACCAATCATAACAATCAAATATACCATCACACACTTGCTTGGATGAAATCAACAAACGTTCATCAAAACATTGAAAACACGAGTTGTTTTTGCAAAGATCAGATTCGTCACTGCACTGTGCAATATTATCATGCAAATTCCGTTGAGGTAATACACATTTTCGAGATGAACCAACACCGACACATTTAAAGCCATGTTGGTTTTGAATTTCATCACTTTTGTCAAGACAGTCGAATATGCCATCACACAATTGAAATGTTAGTCCTAAACGACCATCATCACATTGAAATGCACGATCACATTGTTTAGTAGAATTATCCATGCAGTTCGAGACGCAGATAAAATCAGTTGCATTCCAATCGGAAGGAGAAAAGAGAAGAGATGAAGCGTTATAACAAGTTGAGTTATTACAAGAATTAAGAGGATTAAGATTGCATTGTGATACGTTATTAAATCTGTTTATTGTGACATTACATTGACCACAATTTACGGTTTTTTGAACTTGATAATTTTCATCACTTCCATCAGGACATTGTTCGATTCCATCATTTTGTTGGTCGATTGGAATGCATCCTTTAAATTTTTCCCTAGATAATGATCGGTAAACGTTGCAATCCACAGGATTGTTTTTGTAGCACTGACATTGAAATTTATTATTATTGCAAGAACAGTTCAATTCATCTGATTTGTCCGGGCAATCATAAGATTGATCGCATTTCCCTGCACAAAAAAAATGTCTGACAAATATGGTTAAAATAAATTGTTAATTTGCTTGATTTAAATAGATTTTTAATGCATCCTGTAACAATTGAATTGTTTTAAGTAAGTTTACGGATCATAATAAGTAAATCGTAATCTTTTGTTAATAAATGAAAATGTACCAAAACAAAAAATACAAAATAAATTCCTTTTCTGATTTATCTACAAAACATATTAGCATTTTCAAGAAGCCACACATCATTTAATTATGTATGAAGTAGTCAAGTTGGACAGGAGATTCGGCACTGATTTCCATTTATTTAATCAAATCAAAAACATTAAAGTACTGTGGAACTTCTAAGTAACAAAAAGCTAATTTGCTCTGTGTCTAGCAAATACAAGATCCTGATTAATTGAAATTTTTTGCCGTAGAATTCTAATGAAAATTTCTCGATATAAGTTAGAACTTTATATTAAAGTTTATTGTTTGTATAAGATAAGACAGTTTAGGTCTAGTGTAAATTAGATTTTTATAATAAGGTGAGTACAAATAAACCAATTGATAACGTAATAATATAAACCAATTTTTTTTCGTATAGCGGAGTGTAATTGCAATGTTTATACTTTATATTAATCGGCCTGGATGCTGTTTTTTGTTTTCAGCAGAGTTGCCCTTGTAAGTTAGCATCGTGACCCCGTTCTGGAATTTGTTTTGGAATTCACCTTTCTATGGGCATAACAGAAATTACTTAGGTAGACTGAGCATGAAACTTGCGTTCTTCTGCTCGCCAGTCAGAGGGTTATCAAACTGTACTTTCTCTTGATATATAAACAATAAAAATTAATTGTTATTACAATATTTGTTGCATAAACCAATAAAATAATGAATTCAATTTATAATGTTCATGACAATAAAAGAAATAATAAATGCCTGTATTCTAGAACTTAATTTGTTAAAAGAATTTTCACGGACAACAATCGACATCTGTGAATACCCTACTACATTTCATTTTACAATGTTATAACTCTTACTATATAAAAGTAAATTAAAGAAATTTTTTTGAAAATGAAAATAAAATCACAAGAATTAGCTTTTTGGAAAACACCCTCCCACCAAAAAAAAGTTATACGTTTCCAGCGTTGCGGAAATTTGATTTTCTTGCCAATCAAACTTTAAAAAACGTTGCAATAAACTCGTCAGTCTTGAAGCAGTACCACGTAAAGACTGGATTGCCTCGATGCAATGTTGTGAAAAACAAAGTGAATTCAGGACATGCTTTGGCCAAGAAAGTTTATGCGAGTTTCTTGTTTAAAAAGCAGTTGATTTTTGTTAATTACATAATGATACTCAATTTAAGCAGTATGAAACGGTATCACGACAGTTGATCGAATGACACTTGATTAAAACGAGACTTGATCGAAACCAAACTTAATTGAAATGACATTTGATCGAAATGACGCTTGATTAAAAGGACAGTAGAACGAACTCACAGTTGATAAAAAAAAGATTAACTTTTGTATGTTTCTGTCAGTAAAAACTCGAGTCTGGTGCTTCTCATTTTAAGCAGTTTGGTTTCTATTAAAAATCTCTTTGTAAATTAGATTCATTGAAAGTAGAGGCCATTAGTGAGAAAGCAGTTTGTTTTTTTTCATCATTTTTTTGAGAATTTCTCAACGTCAGAATTTCTCAACAAGGTCCTTGAGCAAAAAATTTTTTGAGAGCTAACAAAAAAACTTTTTGTCTCCGTTGTGTTTCGTTAGATGCCTACTGCTGCCATTTTTTTGCCTTTTTTAACTTTGTTGTCAATAGTGTATTTAGGGGTGGGCATTGTGCCATGGGCCCCACCCATGGAGACTCCTTAGAGATTTAAATGGAAAATCTTTTCTTAGAGATTACTTTGCTTTTGGAACGAAAAATTGAGAAAACCAAGAAAACCAAAGTGAAAATCTTTTTTCTTCTTCAGCTGCCACTTGTAAAATATTTTCCCCTAAGCATATTTGATTGTGGTTGTATGCCCTACCGATTCAAAAATAATCGGTACGTCACTGATTGTAATTATAACATTAGCATTACCGGAATTCGCAACTACCTAGAATTACCAAGCACGTCAATCGACGCATGTGTTGCTTTGTGAGTAAAACACTAAACTCAGCTTTTTAATTGAGATGAAAAATTACCAATTGTGTTATATTGTTGAAGAACCAAGCAAAACAAAAAAAAGACAAGAGTTAAAAGACGAGCAAACAAGCCGGAAATACACGTTTTCATGAGGTGCAAATTTTAAATTGTTTAGTTTGACATTTAACACATACAGTTTTTTTGCAAATCGCAAAAATATCTGTTGTTCTGTCTTTGCAATCTTTGCCAGAACTAGTTTTGCATTTTTTAGATGTTGGAGCACACTCTGCAACAGCTGCATTGCTTTCAGTTTGTAGCCTTTTGTTTGGAGTGCCCCCCATCCCCCTCCGTCAGTTTTTCGCTAACTCTCTGTATGAACATTCTGCATCTTATGCTGGAATTGCAAACGTGCTTGTAAATAATCCAGCTATTTATGAGTGCCATGTCTATTTCATTATTAAACACATGGATTGTTTAGAGTCTGCTTCCAGCTTTTACTGAGTAGCATCTTGACATTTGGTCAGGAACATAGACTCCACCTTAGTTTTGTTATAAAAAAGTATTGTTTCGGGTTTCGTTTTCCGGTTATTCTCCGGAATGGCGACATTTGGGTGCAATAAACTAAGTATGTTTACGGATTTTGACTTCTTGCACTGATACTTAGTTATAGTAATTGTAGCAACAGTAGTATCTGCTAACTTGACAATGGTGGTGTCATGTAGGCTGCAAGTTTCTTTCAGATTGTTTGGTATTTCCCTTCGGTTTGATTGGATCGTACCGACAAGGCTGCAGCCTTGTTTTGCCAGCCGCAAACAAAGATCTAAGGATGTGAAGTTATTGTCACTGGTTACGTTGTGGCCCTTCTTGAACAAGGGCATTTTAAGTTTCATCACTACATCAGTTAGCACGCTCACATCACCACTCCTGCTCTCATTTTTTCTTACATATGGGAAATTGTTGAATAAATATTTAGTTTCAACATCAACGGCCATTTAGAATTTTATCCCAAATTTATCCGGTTTGTTGGCCATGTATCGTACGAACTTGCACCGTGCGTTACACGGGAGTAGCTGCTCATCAACGGTAATATTAGCATTAGGCCTGAATGGCTTCTGACAATTTTCAATGAAAGGATTCAATAAGGATGAATGTAACTGTCATTCGTCCTCGTTAGGTGGCCCCGGTCATCCTTAATTTAACCAATCATCTTTTGTTGCCTTTTTGTTTTCTGTAATCACCTAAAGCGCTGTAATTTCCACGCACAATGACAGTTAATTGTTTGATTTGCACTAAAGGCATCAGGTTTTTTTTAGTACCACTTTGGATGTCGAATAGATTGCTTAACTCAATTTTATTAACGTGGCCAGTTGAATTGTAGCAGTTTAGGTTTAGGAAGTATTTTACTTATATTTTAATGTGCTAGTTGCTTAGCTAGGTTAGGATTAGCAATGTGTTTGTACTTAATGTATTTGAGGTATTTGTACGTATTAATTATTTCTTTGTATTCTATTTGAATAAGATTTAAATAAATTTTGTTTGATAAACTATAAATTTTGTTTTAAATGACGCCTATCATTTCTGGATCAACAAATAAATTAAAAACAAGATCTGTGAAGTGTTGGAGTCCGTTTGACATAAGATAGCACTCAAATTTTAGCAACGACAGTATTCCACAAAGATGAAGTTAAACAAAATGATTTGAGAGGAAGCATACGCAGTAGTACCTTGTCGATTTCTGATTATACGAGCGTATTTTGCTGCTGCAAGCGCCAACAAATAGCCCTATTTGGCTCTAAAGCTTGCCAACATGATACATCTTTACCCCGAAAGATCTGCTCATCATCTTCTTCCTAAGCTTCGGTGTTCAAGTTATTTGGAAAAACAGCGGCTCCAGAATGTAATGCATCATTATTATTTGTATTAGAGGATTCCTCATCGGATAAATCTGCTTGTACTATCTCATTTTTTACATCATTTATATCATCATCAGACTGTTTTCCTTCCGAACAATCTGACAAAATATCTCGCAGCAATCCTAAAGCTTGAGTAGTGGTAAGTCTACGCGACATTTTATTTTTGAAAAACAAAACAATATAAGCTATCAAACAATTATCTCATAAATGCTATTGAAAATCTATGATAATTAACTAAAATTCAACAAAACATAAATCTACTTCTGTTTGAACCAACTACATCCCTCTATCTGCAGTACTGTACACGTGGTATAGATCTACAGTACATAGGTTCTGTACTGTATGTACACTGACAAAGAGCTATAGTTTGTGAGTGTTATCTACATGATGCCATTATTTCACAATAAGACGGTAAAATCCTTGTCAAACAAAACAAAAGATTATCTAGGGTAATCCACTAAAATAATCTCACAATATCAGCGTCGTTTACACTTCGCAGCATTGGATTGCCTGCAGCGTCAATTGACGCGCTTGGTGATTGTAGGTAGGTATGAGTTTATTTCTGTGACGGATGACAAACACTTTCTGAAACTTAAACGGATTGTGTTTATCTAAGAAAAAATAAAAGCCAGAAGTTTCAATAAAAAATACGGTGCATGCTTTAAGTAATAAAGCTTTGAAAATGAAAAAAAGTCAATTGACGCGCTTGGTAATCCTACTGATAAAAAGTTTATTGTTTTGAGAGCAGCATAAGATAAATCATAGTTCTGTATAGCACATTAAGCAGTTTTTAATTTATCTTTGTCTTTTCTTGCTTTTTGTTGTAATATATTTTTTGGTTAACTTGCTTCCTGTGTTGTAAATTTTCTCTTTTATTATTGGATGGAGTGTCGTTTCGATCATCTGTCGTTTTGATCAAATGTTGTTTCGATCAAATGCTGTTTCAATCAAGTGTCGGGTCACGTTATGAAACAAGATATCAAATCGATTGATTGACACCTTCTAAGATTTTTCTCAAGGTATGAATCCCCTTCTCTGGTCTGAGCGTTTAAGCACAAGTAAAAATAAATCTTGAAGAGTCGATTTAAACTTGTTTTCTTTCTTAATAAAATTTGCTAGTTGCAAATAAACTAGTTGTTAAAGGTGTGAATAAAGTTGAAGTTTTTTTATCAGAAATCTATTACCCTTCTTTCAGTAAAGTTACATTGACGATTTTATTTAACTGATCAAATTGCGATGCATGAATTTATTAATAAAATCGGTCAACTTTCAATTTATTATAGCAAATAAAAGTTAAAAATTTAAAAACCAACTGTAATATTACGAAAAATCGATTTCGACCTATAAAGGTCATCATCAGTTTCTTATTCAAATAGAATCAATTCTTATTCTATTTGAATAAGAAACTGATGATGACCTTTATAGGTCGAAATCGATTTTTCATAATAATACAGTTGGTTTTTAAATTTTTAACTTTTATTTGCTATAATAAATTGAAAGTTGACCGATTTTATTAATAAATTCATGCATCGCAAGGTGTGAATAAACTAAGAAAAAATGTTTTGGCCAATTTAAGTTATTTTTCCAAACGACGGAAAGTTTCATCAAGATTTTAAAAATCTTTTCGTTTTTATGATATCTTTATTAATTCTTAGTGAAATTTTTGTGTTTTTAAGAGTGCTTCTATTTTTTGTAAAAAGTTTAATAATGATTTCTGAAAAACTGCAGCAAAAACTTGTAAAACCTATTATATTAGAATAAAATTTTATTTCTTACAAAAACTAAAATATTGCTAAAGTTTTTGTCCTGAAAGTACAAAAAGACTAATTAGATCTTTCTGTTACCTATTTTTTCACCAACTACAAACGTTGTTTTTCCAATCATTATTTGTTTTGCAACTTTAAATTCCCATGAAAATAAATAAAAATATTTTTCATACTCCTCTTAGATAGTCACATGCTTATCAATTTCAAAGTGAGACAAAAATGTTGCTTTAGCTACAGTCAAGTTGGACAGCAGGTTTAGCATTGTTCTATTCCTAGACCAGTGATGGCGAACCTATGGCACACGTGCCAGAGTTGGAACGCAAGGCCATGAATGCCGGCACGCGCGACACATGCCGTATTTTTTCGAATAAGATATTTGGAGCGGAAATCGATAAATAAGAGCGAGATTCTAGCAAAATAACTTTTTTTTCTAGAGAACGTATGAATTTTGGGAAGTAAGAAATTTTAGTAAGAAAATAGATGAAGACCATTTTTTTTTAGAGAACACCTGAATTTTGGGACGAAAAGTAAGAAGTAGGAGCAAGATTCTGCGTGAACAGCTTTTTGCGGTCCAGCGACCTTGGGACGATATGAAATTTGGCCCAAATTGGAAAAAGGTTGGACATTGCTATTCCAATCTTTTGCTAATACAAATGGTAAATATACCAATCTAAAAGTCATTTTTATTAATAATAATTATTTTTATTAATAATTGCAAAGTAACTATGATGTTTATGAAAATGTTGGCACGTTTAGATAAATAAAGTCATTTCGGGTTGCAATTGTCGAGCGCGGTCTCGAAAAGGTTCACCATCACTGACCTAGGTGATGAAACTAGAAACCTTTAAGTTAATGCTAATATAGATTATTCAGCTTCCAAGAAAAAAAACTTAATTGGTTTGATGCTTAGCTAATAATACGAAAATATGAGCCTAAATAATTAATTCAAATATGATCATTTGCAGCGATTTATTGTCCGCAAAGGCAAACCTAATTGTATATTTTCTGACAATGGCTTAATATTGGCCGGCACGATACGCATACAAAGAACTGATTAAGAGTAAGATGGATCACTATTGCTGTCAGCAAAATAAAAAGCAGGTTTTAATAG
Organism: Diplosoma virens; assembly: GCA_963680785.1. Taxonomy (NCBI): domain Eukaryota; kingdom Metazoa; phylum Chordata; class Ascidiacea; order Aplousobranchia; family Didemnidae; genus Diplosoma; species Diplosoma virens. The sequence continues at coordinate 40,452,357 of OY796892.1, read as the reverse complement.
CTCCTAGCGCTAGCCGTACGGGTGAAGCCTGGGAGCGTATAATACTTTATATACGCAAGACTTTGAATGCTCTTATTGGGAGAAACTTTAAATCATGAGGAATTAATTACATTTATGACTGAACTTGAAGCCATGCTAAATTCCAGACCACTGGTGCCAATGATATATGATGACAAGGGCCAGTAACCATTTACTCTCAAACCTTGCTTCTTTTTAAGGAAACTTCAAACCTACCATCTGATCGTTCAGACGCTGGGCTAAAATCTAATGACCAACCGATTCTGGTGTCATTGGATAAAAGAATTTTCCCTAACCTTCTCAGAGGCAAAAGCGCTTTTAAAAAAATAAAAATTTGCAATTGCATGACATTGTTTTGATTGTTGAAAATATGCAAAAAAGGTCGAAGTAGTTCCTGGGTGGAGTAGTCAAGAGAGGTGGATATCTCGAGACATGCTTTTCAAGGTCTCCGTCTCGTCTCGGTCTCGTAACTCCAAAGTCTCGTCGCGGTCTTGGTCTCGGACCACTGCGTCTCAAATCCAGGTTGAGACATTGCAGCGATGTGAACAAAGCTCACAGGTGTTGTAAATGTTTCATGATTTTTAGTAAAAATTGATTATTTTTACGTTTTTTAGCCATTCGGGCGTCATGGTCCTCTTTAAATTTGCCATTAGTCACAGTAGAATCAAGCCATGAAAATCTTTATGCATGGCAATTAAGACGCCTGGACACAGAAAAAGGTGCTCAAGAACTTATAAACCTGTTTTTATCAACATTTAAACGCTTTGCTTTTCACATTTGTAATACAAAATTTGGTTATCTCGAAAAGCGGCTATATAGCAATGCTTTTAACTGTAGTGGATTCTGCTCTATGACATTACAACAGGTTGCATATGCGAGCATTGATGCGATTATGGTTTAAATTTTATTGGCCTGATTCTGTTGTGTCCTTGTGAAAAATACCTTACGGATCTACTTTTTGCTTTAAATTTTAGTCATAATACAAAGTAAAAATAAAAATGTACAGTATATATCGAATTATAGGACAGGTGACACTAAAGATTACCTTTTGTGGCATTGTGCGTCACGCATGCCGAATTCGAGCTTACTGCCTTACCATGGTTTCGATTTTAAACTTTTATCAGGACAGTCTGCTTCGCAATTTTTTCTCGCAAAGAGCTCATATATAAAGAAAAAAATCTAGGATTTGTGGGCTTTTACCAGATGCATTACACATTGGTAGAAGCGGCATTTTGCGTCACGCACGCCGATGACCAGATGCTAGAAATATATTGAGTTAAAGGTCAGATAACATTAAAGGTCAGTGGCATTGTGCATCACGCACGCCGAGCCCGAGATCACTGCCAGACCATGGTTTCGTATCTTAAATCTTGTATCGTATCTTAAACCCGCCAGACAAAACCTGGAAAGCAGACTGCACCTGATAAGAGTTTACAACTCGAAACCATGGTCTGGCACAGACGGCACTCGGAGGGCTGTTTGATACAACTCAAAAAAAGTTTATAGCATCTGGTCATCGGTGTGTGTGATGCACAATGCCATTTCTATCAGTGAGGTAATCAATTGTAAGAGACCCACAAATCTTTAAAAAAAATAATAAAAGATTTTAAAATTAACTCGAACTTCTTCAGAAGAAATTCGGGTAAATTACTCGCAGTAGATGGTTAGGATCCAGAATTCCACTGTTGGACAAAAAGAATTTCACTTTTTGCTGGCAAAGTTCAGCTGGCTTGGTGCCTGAAAAAATTAATAGTGATCTGTTTGAGTGGGATGCCAGGCATCCAAGTATTTGAGGCGTCATTTAAAACACTACGTATTTATGAGGCAAGCATCTGCGCTGCACTCAGCTGTCGAGTAGACCGAATACAGGGCAGCAGCGTCAAGAGGGAAGATATTTTTTATGCAATGCCAGAAGGTTGTGACAAAATATGAGCAATTTTTTCAGTTTAAGCAAGGTTGTGGAATTGAGGTCCCGGGAGTGAAAAGTTTTTAATCGGAGTCGGAAATTCCTTTAGATTTGATGAAATCGAAGTATCGAGTTTTTTAGATTTAATGGAGTAGGGAATGGGAGTCCTTATTGCAATTGGAAACTTTGATTTACGATGAATTATTTATTTTTTTACATTTTTTCTCTATATTCCTGACTTGCTGGAAAGCAACGGAAGTGCAAAATACCCAGGGCAAGCAATTACCACAACCTGCTTTCGTAGATGCCAAGATGTTGCTGTCCGATAAAAATCTTGTATTTTGTTTTTTAGTTTATAGAGATGTAACTGAAATTTAGAACTGCTACTTAAGACCGCCAAGCAGTAGAAGTGCCGTTAAAGTGTCTTTTTTAAGGACACAGCAGAATAGCGCTAGTAGGTTTTGAACAGAGAGCATGTCGATTGTAATGACAGTCCTTTTACGAGCTCTAACCACTTGAAAATTAGGCCTCCAAGAATGTGAAATTAGAATCGCTAGATTCCTACGTTTAGGGATAAAGTCAAAGCCGTTTTTACAGTTGTTTTCAAATCAAAGCTCGAATTGTAAAACCTTAAAGAGCTGGAGTCGGAGTTGGATAAAATTTCTCCGCCTCCACCACTCTAGTTATAGTCACACTTAGCAACCAGGGAAGATCCAGAAAACAAGGAGGTACACCTTATTAAATAAAAATAGCTTTTTAGCAATGCTAATTACTATTGCAGAGTTAACATTTAGTACCCTTTCGTGTTTGCAATTAAAAGTAGATTAAAATTGAAAAATTTTATTCTTATTTTGGTTACACCCAACCGCTAAGGAAAGCACAATTTTTATTGAGTTAATGCATATTATAATTACAGGTATTAGGAATGATAAGAGATTACAAGCGCTATCAGCTTTAGACAAGTGTGATGCATAAATTTATTAATAAAATCTGTCAAATTTTATTCAATCGAATATTTAATGCGTCCTTTTTCTTCACTACAAGTTTTACAGTGTGCGGTTTTTCATTTTCGTTACGTGATTAATAATCATTATTTCAGTTGTGGTGTCGTTTGCTTTTTGGTTTTTATTGGAAGTTTTACTTTGTGTCTTTGAGTCAGGACCCGATTAGTATGAGTAGAGCTTTAAAAATTTTTGAAAAAAATTTGGTCAAAAATAATTTAATTTAATTTTTTACAGAAACTGATGATGACCTTTATAAGTCGAAATCGATTTTTCGTAATGATTTAGTTGGTTTTAAAAATTTTTTAATTTTATTTTCTATATTAAATATTCGGCTCATTAAAATAAGACAGATTTTATTAATAAATTTATGCTTTGCAATTTGATTAGTTAAATAAAATCTAGACAAGTGCCTACAATTATTAAAGAACCGACAAAAAACTTTCTTTTCGAAAGCGATCAGTAGATAATTTGGTAGTCTTGTTCGTAATTGAATTTTATTTTGCTCTTTAGTCCAACATTGTTGGTAAGTGTATGGGCAATGTCGATACGCAATATGATTAATTTATATAATATATGCTTAAAAAAAACGCTTCCTAACTGGTGTTTCGATTATCGCTTTTCGATTGATAAAAATAAAACCAATAAATTTGAAGCTGCTTGTAAAGTGCGTTTGTGAGAATTTGAGTGAGAACGAGGGTGTTGTGCAACTCAATAACATTTATATTTGAATACTGATCAGTTGGTACCATATAACACAAAAACGAGGAAATTGTGTATACATATACCCTGCTTTTTAGATGCGTAGTTGTAATTTTCTCAAAGTTTTTATTGTATTTACAAAAAACATATAAACTGAAATTAAATAAAAAACTATTTACCTTAAAATGAGCTCAAAATATCAAATGGTTATTTTTTATATGCGTTTGTTTACATAGACCACAAGTGGCTATTTAGAAGCATACAAAAACAAAGAAATTAGCTACACTCTGTACAATCCATACATTCAACTTTTACACAACCTATAAACTTTCCACAAACTGATCTACGGCATCCACAACAAAAATTTGCAATTTTGATTTGTTCACAGTCCACAATAACTTGGCATGGTCTTGTCTAATTCGAAGAAAAACCAATTGGAGTGAGAATAAAAAGAAACAAAACTAGTTGCTCTAATAGATAAAAAAAGAAAAACACGTCGCGCAAGTTGTTCTTGCGGGCCCAAAGTGGGTTTAAAATGTTTGAAACTTTTTTTTAATTTGTCAAGATGCTCAAGAAGAACTTAGTTTCTTTTGAACCAAATACTTTTTCTCTAAAACTAACCCAGTATCTCCCTAAAACTAACTCTCACTCCAATTTCTTCGAATTAGATACAACCACTTGGCATTGCTTTTGCTTCTGCTTCCGTCAACTATCGAATTTTAATAAGAATCGTTGAGAAGTCGAGGCAGAACTGCGGCTAGTAGTGCTGTCTTTCCTTGAGCATGAGCTTCTCTCATTTTAGTAGCGAGCTGAAACAAAGTTTTTTTTCGAGATAGCATGTCCAGTTTTCTTTTTGTACCTGCCTTCAGCGTTTATTGTCGTATCATCTGGTCAGCAATATCAACACCACATTTTGTTTTGTTGTAGAATGAAACTGTTTCCAGTTTCTTTTTTGTTGTTGTGTCGGCCATAACAGATGTGTGGAGTGTACAAAGAATACAAACGTTCCTTTCTTGTTTGCACTGGTGAACTGTCATGAATGTGGCTTGGTTGTTGTCGCTTTTTGTTTGCAAGAGTATGCTGGGATATCTGTTCTACTGTAAAGCTTTTACCAGTGGCGGAACTTCATTTCGGATTACGTTCAGGGTCCCGACAAATGAATATCTTTTTTCCAAAGCTGCTTGGCAAGATGAGTCGAAGTAAAACATTGTCTGTTGTGACGTTCCTTCTTTTTCCCATTGTTTCCACTATCTTTATTTAACCCACTCTCAGACAATCTTTGTGTAGCTGGTCTGGCTTCATCTTTGCCAACATAGTGTATGGTATGGAGTTCAGTATATATTTAGATTCCACATCTACAGCCAGCCAAAATTTGATATCGAATTTAGGCGGTTTGTCGGCCATATATTATGTAAATCTGCAGCGGGCTTTAGTTGAGAATAATTGTTCGTCCACTGTAATATTTTCTCCTGGTTTGTAGCAAACAATACAGAATTTAATAAACTTATTTCAGAATTAATAAACTAGGTCACTTAGCGGTAGTTTTCACTCATCACTGTTTTTCACTCTGAGCTTCAGTTTCTGTACATTGTTGAATATGGGTAAGCATTGAATTATCGACGAGTAGCTCAGACGCACTCCAGCAGACTATTTAACATGTGATTGGCATATTGCGTTAAACCTTTGTTTTCTATTAGCACGCTCTGAGCTTGTAGCCTACCACTCCATTCTGCCGAAAATTTAATATATTCCCATATTTTTCCGTCCTTAGCAACCAATCGAATTTCCAACGTGTTTGGAGTAAGCCCATCACTCCGTGCTCGTGGTGCAGTACTTATATCATTGCTGCCACTGCCAGAGCTGACAAGTTGACACGAAGCAGAATCAGTTTGCTTCGTGTCCATCAATATCAGTCTCTGAATCCGATCCATCTGAAGAAATCAATTGCCATATAGGTCAAAGTTGGTCTGAATTTGATGACCCTGATCTAAGCCTTCACAAACATTTTCACCTTTAGGGCAATAAACTGTGGTGTTAAACGTTGGTTTTTGTGTGTTGAGTATGATGTTAAACAAGTTGAGACCGTCTAGTAAGTCATTTGAACAGTTTACAACGTTTTATAAATAAACGATTTTCTCCCATAAAAGTGCCAACATAATTTCAAAACACCCTGTAGAATAAATAAGCATTATTGTCGGTTTAAGTAACAGTTTTACTTTAAAGCAAAAGGCCATCGGCGAAGACAATGTGTTGTTCAGAAGTCGACTAATTTCTTCGGAAAGACGTACAATTTTTGTGTGTAATATCAAACAATAGTTTACAAAACTTTTTTGTTTTGCTGTCTATTATGCTGGTATTAAGCTTTTTTTAAGTGAACATCAGCTTTACCACCTTTTTTGTTCACCTATTCCTACTGGCGTGGCGATTTCGACACTTTTGTACTTTTACGTAAAAAACCCAGAAAATTTGTTACTAGATAGCATTTTTCTTCAAGTTATTTCGTATTTTTATGTAAAATATGATTTTAATCAAGAGAGTAGTTATACATTTCAGCTTGGGAGAACAACTTAGACGGAAATATAATAAACTATTAAAAATATGAAAAGCAAAAACCTTACCATCATCATAGTAGCAAACGTCATCTTCTCCCTTGCACGTCATATTTCCTAATTTGTTACAATCACAAGGAATAAGTAAAGACGTCGCACATTGTTGTGTACAGTTTGCTTCGTCATGAGGACTGAGCCAGGGACAGTGTATATATCCATCGCATCTCCAAGCATCATCACATCTGAAGCAATAACCATGTTACAACCTTATAGAACTATTGCAAAATCAAAAACAAACTTCATAATACGCAGAAAAGTTTAATTCCTTGGTTCTTTTACTGGAAGCCCTGGTAAAAAGCTTTCCAGGGAGGTGCAAGGAACTTGGTGGTAATGGAGTTGATAGCTGAAACCACAAATCTGTTTAGTCTCCAAATTTGTTTGGCCAAAAATAAAGGTTTTGGATGCTAACGGAACGTGAAATCTTTTTTTAGTCTTCACTTGGAATTTCGGCCGAAAATGGAGAATCTAATGAAATCATTTGGGTTTTGCATTTGATATCTGTCGTCAAGAGGGAAGCGCGAGTTCTGCTTGCTTGCATAAAAAAGAGGGAAAGTTTTGTTTTCATGAAGAAGCGGGAGCGCGGAGTTTTGCTTGCGTGAAAAAGGGGACGCATCTCAAAACTTTTTAAGAACCACTGGTTTAAATCAATCCATGGAGACTTGTGAGTTGATCCAAACAAGTTTCAGTTTTTATCGAATTTCTTTTACTCCGCTTTTGCGCTAATCATTTCATTTCAAGTTTTTTTTTTATTTTGCTTTGTCATAGCATAAGAATGCAAACAATCCAAGATAAAACGTAAATTGTAAAAGTTAATAAAGCGATTGCATAGTCAAGGAGCCATAGCTTGTCCTTTTTAATTTTGCAGACTTTTAACAATGATTCAATATTTATAATTCACATTCATCACAAAATGTGTCGTCCTAAACAGGATGATGTGGATTTCCATCTCTGACCAAAAACAACCTTCAGAAACATAGCTCGACTTGCTTTCTCAGTTACAAAAGTAACATATCTTTATAATTTAAAGCTGTAGTTTTTAGGGATGATTTTCATTAAAATTGCCTTTAAAAATTTTGATAGAGAAAAAATAATTAAAAATCTATAAAATGGAGAATGCCAATATTAATAAAAACTTATTAAATCTTCAATCTAAGCAACCTAAATTCAAATCAATAAGTTGCTTGTAGTTTGCAGACTAGTGATACAAGTGTTAAAGGGAAAGGTAAAACAAACATTAATAAAGAACATCAAAAACGGCTAAGGAAGCTGCAGTATTAAGAAAAGTACAATGAAACACTTGTTCGTTTTTGGCTAATTATTAAACTTTTTGAGACAACCATCCCTTCATCAAAAACCTCTATTTTTGGCCAAAATTTAAAGTAGAATTTAAAAAAGATTTTTTTACTTTTTAGTAGCGTCCAATCCGTCTTAAATAAATGGTGTAGACTAAAAGATCTATTGCTTCAGCTATCAACTTAGTTTCCACTCAGTTACTCGCGCCCCCTAAAAAGCTTCTCGCGACTCGAAAGTGAGAAACCTAGGTTTTAGGTAGTTTTAAGAGCGGTTGTTTTTGTGTTGAAACCTAATGTTTGCGTAAATAATCACAAAAAAATTTTCTCTCCTATAGATTGCTACCTTAGCGTGGTGAAGGGGTTTTCGTTTTCTATGATTATAATAGCAATGCCTGTAGTTTTCAACTCTTCTCAGGGTTACCCATGGCAATAAGGTCCAAGGTGGCAAACCGATTAAAAGCAATCTAACAAATATAGCAAAATGAACAGCCGGAATCACAATATTCATATTGCATCGGGCGTCGTGCAGAATGAAAGTTTTAGGCAGAGGCGCCCGTTCGAAAAGTAAGCTACATTATTTCCTACAAACTGATTCAAAACCCTAACCCATCAATGCATTTTTGCTATGCGTTTGGGAAGGAATTGAGAGCAGCGCACAGTATCTGCACTCGAGTTGGTCCCAAACATCGGGATCCTTGCATGAGCAACTGGAACGTCACATTACTCAATGGAAAAAAACAGGAACTGGTTTGGGAGGCAGAGCAGTATCATCTTGACATTGTTGAAGTTTCTTCTACCAAGTGTCGTGGCTCTGATACTGTCGAGTTGAATGAATGCTTGAAGCATTTCTACTTAGGTGTAGATGTAGCCATGTCTGCTCAGGCAGGATGTCACAGACTTTACTTTGGAATCCTAGAGGACCAGTTGAACAAGATAATCCGAATACCTAGGCTGAAGTAAAGCTGTGTATATTTTTTATTTATTCCTGCTCAAGAAGTAGTTTTCTGTGAGACTGAAACTTTTTTATACAGTTGGCTTCAACTAAGTTCGAGTTGATTTGTTTAAAAACCTCGCTCCGCAAACAGACAGAGACCAATGTCTCTAACTAGAAAGAACGTACAGTATTACAAAATCACAAACTCACAATTGACGAAAATCCTCTCTCACGCTCTGCCATTCTGTGAAGCGATTTCAGTGCTATCACTCAAATTTGTCCGACGCCCAAAATAATTCTATCGCTGTAAAATTAATCTCCGAAATGACTGGTGCAAAACAATCCCAACACTTGTTAATCAACACACTATAACGGCTGGACCCACTGCTCTCAAATCTACAGATTGAAAATTCTGTGCTTGTACCAACAGTGGAATTGAATCTTAAATCAGCTTGAATTGATTTGATTCAATTTGCTTATATAGAATACCGTCACGTGACACCGCACCACAGTAGCACTGCATCACAATAGCGAATCTCCAAATCTTCGATTATTCGCCACAACAAAGTCACACTCGGTCATGCATGCGCTATAAAGAAAACGGTCAATGAAAGAGTCGCGATAAAAAGCTCATTACGCCATAATTATTTGGCACAGAACATTTAGAACAATCGTGAAGCGGCTTTCAAATAAGTTAAGTAAGACGAGTGGGAGCTTTACCGAATATGAGATTAGTATTTCGCCATGAGAGTATTACGTCACAATTAAATTCAAAATTATTCTAAAACAGAAAATAAATGTAGTTTTGTAAAATTAAAGTTATGGCGGATGAAGTGTGACACAGGGTAGGCATTTTTGTAAGCCCCCTTCTGCCCCACTGTGTCACTGATCGGACATCACTTAGGGGAAAGTTTTGTCTCTTTAAATTTAGGCTATGAGAGCAATCACTGTGCATTTTCCAGGTGTACGCACCAAACAAAGAAGCACAGTACCAGCCTTTCGTAGATGCAGTAGGTCTTGCTTTGCAGAACGTGATATTTGCAGAATCAATTGTTCTACCGGGTGACTTCAATGCACATGCTGGTACTGACAACAAGACATGGAAGAGTGTTATCAGAAGACAAAAATATTCTGACATTAACAGAAACGGAAGGTGTTTGCTACAGTTCTGTGCCACTAACGGAATATGCATAATGAATATATTTTTTGGCACAAGGGGATTCACAAGTACACTTGCTACAGAGATTCGGTGGGACAGCCTTCTCTCATTGATTTCTGTATTGTCTCAGCGGACTTGCTAACTTCTGTGGTCAAAGTTTGTGTTAAAAGTGGAGCTGAGCTGTCTACCGACCATCACCTTGTCTTCTGCGTTCTAAGAGACCTGAATTATCCAAGAACAAGAAAATGATTGAGAGCACGAAGAGCATACAAAATAAAGTGGGAGCTATTAGCCGAAAAAAAGGTGAGGCATGCTTTTGCAAGCAAAGTTCCTTTCCTGTTCAGAGAATTCGCTAACTATACTGAAGACGTTGAGACTGAGTGGGATTTATTTAAATCAGCAGTCATTACATCTGCAGCTGCTTGTTGTGGTTGCAAACGTGTGGGAGGTCAAATGGGTAAGGAAAAAGAACTGATTGGTAAAACCAAAAAGTTACAAAGAAACTATCTGTGCAAAGAGAATTGGATTTAGAGCTTGGTTAACAAATAAGTCATCTGAGCAGCTTCGATTGCGATACTTTGCATTACATACAACAGCCGCCACTATCAAACAGTCAAACAGTCTGAAGAAAGGCCATGGAAAGAATTTGAACAAACGTTGGCTTCAGGCTACAGATCGGAAAACAAAGTATTTTGGCGAACCATACGTCGTTTGCGCGGCAAACGAACACCATTTGCCACCTTCATTGAGGATACTAATGGTGTGCTTTGAAGCATCAGAAGGATATCCTAAATGGTTGGAGTGACTACTTTTGTGAACTTCAAAATCTAGTAACAGTCCAATATTTGAAAACGTTTGAAGAACAAAATGATGAAGAAATTCATCTAACTGAAGCAGAGGTGAGTACAGCGATTAAATCTTTGAAAACTGGATGGCCCCTGGTGAAGATGATATTTGATCCAAAATGTTAAAGGCCATGAACAAATTTGGGGCTCGTAGTCGGACTCGTATGTGCCAAGTAGCTTGGAAGACTGATAAGGTACCGAAGCAATGGCAAACCAGTGTGTTGATACCTATTTACAAAAAAGAAGACAGGAAGAAATGCACTAGCTACAGGGGCATTTCTTTATTAAGTCTTTCTGAAAAGGTATATGCAGAGTGCCTCGAAAAGATGCCGTCAAATAGTCGAAACTCAACTTCAGAATGCACAATGCGGATTTTGTCCTGGCAGATCCACCATGGACCAGATCTTTGCCCTTCAGCAAGTTTTTGAGAAATCTTGGAAATATGCCAAAGAGTTATACATATGCTTTGCAGACCTTGAAAAAGCTTTGACCGTATCCCAAGAGACAAGCTGTGGTCAGTATTGCTGGATTATGAGGTAAGAGGTCATCTATTAGTTGCTATCAAATTGTTGTACAAACAGTCAGAAGTCTGTGTTCGTGTCAATGGTACGAAAACAAAATCTTTTACTGTCAGTGTTGGAATACAACAGGGCTGTGTTCTTTCTCTTTGTTCTTCATATAGATGGACAAGATAGACAGAGACAGTTCCTCCAGTAGTGGCGTCACATTTGGGAAGTGTGATGTTCGGTGCCTAGTGTTTGCAGATGACCTTGCATTGTTAAGCTCGAATAAAAGTGACCTCTAATATGCACTTGATCAATTTTCTGATGTATGCTTGGTGCTGGGATAAAAATTACACTGTAGTACGGCTAAAACTGAGATTATGTCTTTGTCAAGACACCCTGTCTAATGCTCTTTCCAAACAAATGGAGTATCTCTCCAGCTGACGAAGAAGTTTAAGTATCTTGTATTCACATTCTGGAGTGATAGTAGACAAGAACAACAAACTGGACACACGTATTGAAAAAGCAAGTGCAGTAATGCACCAGCTTTACCAATCAGTTGTACTGAGACGAGATCTGTGTATAAAAGCAAAGCTTTCTGTTTTCAGATAAGTTTTTGTTCCTACCTCACTTATGGCCATTAGTGTTGGGTAATAACCAAACGAGTGAGAGTACAGGCGGCCAAAATCGGTTTCTTGCTTAAAGTCAGATGTTTATCTCTACTTGACAAGATTAGAAGCACTGACATTGGTCAATCTCTCAACATGAAACCGCTGCTACTTTGCATAAAACGATCGCAACTGCGCTGGTGGCCATATGACACAAATATTCCGCGGCAAATAGCAAAGCAACTAATGAATGCTCTTCCAAGTGAGCGACCCAGAAATTGCTAGCGGAATTATGTTGAAGACCTGGCATGGTCACGTCTTGGAATTCGACGAGGAAAATTATGCTAGTTGCCGGAGATCGGGATGCTACGATATCGCAAATCAAGCTGCTGCTCCAGCAACCTTAAAAGGACAAGCAGGCAAAGAGAAATACACTAAACTGATTCAATGTTTTCCCTGAAAATGATGATGATGATGATCAGAAAATTTCAATTAGGAAAGCAATTTAATTAAATACGACGTAAATTCTTGAGAAAAATGTTGTTCATAGTTGTTTTCATTTTTGCAAAGCAAGAAATAAAGTACTTACCTAACATTTTCATCCTTGCCACTGAAGCAGTCCAACGTTCCATCATCAGTTGAATTTATTAAATAACATTCATACAAATTCTCGTTTACTTTTCCACCTTCAACGCGACGACTGCATTGAAATTCATCCTTTGAACAAGAACATTCTATTTCATCAGAACCATCTTCGCAATCTTTAACACCGTCGCACATGTATTTCGTTGGAATGCATTCAGAAACTCTAAATGATTTTTAAATTTATAAAAATAATTGTAATCATTAGTCATAGTATTCCCAAATCAAACAATTAAAAAGTTTTTAGTAGAAATCTATTGTAATTTAATCGCCGTTGTCATTGGGAAGAGCATTCAATCCGGATCAGGTACAAACAGCTCTAGGGCTGAGGGTTTAACCTTTCTAAACCTAGGTTTTGTACTTCCCGGATCAGATGGTGGCAGGGATGGTGTTGAGCCAGCATCGAGTTTTGTTATCCAGAACTGTCAGATCTATTGCTCCATGTAGTGTTCCGATTTGATATGAACTTTCAATTAACGATAAACAACAGTGAGTCTGATTGTTGTAAAACCTTCTACGTCGATGTCTTGTTTTCTAATTTTGTTAATAAATTTACTTGTTTTTACGAAACAAATATTTTAAATACGAACATCACAAAACGACATAGATTATTAGGGTACAGGAGAATTTACTCTTCAAATTAACAAAAAACCTGTTTCTCGTCAGCAAGTTAGTTATTTCAAAAGAGTAAAGAAAAATATATGGACATCAGTACCTTTAAAATTATATAATTTTAAACCAAAATGTGATATAGAAATTCTTGTAAAAAACTTAATCCAAATTTAAAAATTCTTCTTTCCTTTTAAACTGTGTTAGTCTTTTTTAGAATATTAATCTTAAGCGTCATAAACCTATTGGTTGTACTATATTTTTTGCTATAACATAAACAACTTTATTGTCTTGATTTCGCTGTATTTGGCTTTTATTGTTTGGTTTAACTTTAAAAACTAATTTGCCGATTTTTATTAATTATGATTTTAGAAATCGCTTCGAGTTAGAGATTTGTTCTGGCAGAATGTCCTAATTCAATTTCTTAAAACTTTTAGTAAAGAACGTAATTTCATTACAAAGAATACAGGAATTTTACAGGAACGCTGTCGTTAAAACGATGCAAACTAATTGGACCAATTTTGCAATTGCGATACCTTTTTTTACTTTCGTTTGTTTTTCTAGAGTTGTGCCATTATTGAAAAATGTAAAATCTAGTATACCTTGAGTCACGGGTGAGAAAACCATTTAGCTCGAGGGCCGCAATTATAGTTGATTTTGTTTAAGGGGCCACACTATGATGATCTTTAAAAAAATCTTCACTTTGAAGCTGTTTTGGACTTTATGAAGTGATCTCTAAAAATAATAAATAAAAAAAAACGTCTTCAGTTTGAATTTTGGACATTGATTGTAAGTGAAAACCTTTTCTGAGAGATCAACACAATTGAGAGTTGAGAGAGCCTAAAGTAATTTGCTTGAGGTTTTCGCGGGCCGCACAAAAGTTCGTGCCGCAGTTTGCTCACCCCTGCTTTAAGTCATTTGTGTCGATGTTAAAAGGAAGCAACGTGTGCTAAAATTATTACATAATATCTCTCGCCTTTTTCTTTATGTATTTAACGGATGATTTTTAGTGATAAGTTTTTGAAAACTTAAAAAACCGTATTTCTTGGTATTAACATCTCTGTCGTAACCTCGCCATGGTCGTGTTCGAAGCTGCTGTAGCCGTAGTTGTCGTGATACTATACATGTAAACGTGTTACTTTGTTAATCATTTCAACATTAAAAAGTTAGAAGACAGTCACGTCAAAGAAATGTAATTGTCTGTTAAATTTTCCAGCAGGAAGTGAATTAAAGTTAAAACAGCAACTGTGCGCTTTATTTATTAACTAAAAAAATAACTTCAACTGAGGCAAATTTTGATTCTTTGAGCTGCATTCGTTTTGAAGGGGGACAGAATTCTGCCATGTAACAGATAATAAAGTTTTCTTTTTTAAAAAGTCAAGTCACTGCAAACAGAAAAAACTACATTTGATACAAAACGCCGCAGTGAAAACTTTCTGAATAGATAATATATAACTATTGACAAAAACCATGATCGACATAGTCTCGGTTCAACTTTTACCCTTTTCATGTAGCTGTGTCCTAAAGAAAGACACGTGATTCATCTTTCTCCTTTCGTTGTTCTCAAACTGTTACCTTAAATCAGAGATATGTCATTCCATAAAAGCAATATTGATATAAGCATTTTAACCGAAATAAATAATTTTTGTTATCTGCTGAAGAAACATCTGAAATTTTAAGCCTCGAGTTGCTTTCCTCAGACAATGATGACGCTGGATAAAACTAAAACACTTGATTACAATAACATCTGAGCGGTATCATAAATTTTATGCGTACTTACCTCGAGGGCCAGTCCGGATACTCGCAATTGCAATTAAACTCGCCCGCGCAGTGGAGAAGATGACAATAATCTGAAAAAATATGTTTGCGCTTTGTGAAAATTCTATATGACTTACTTCTATTCTATATTTCTATATGGCTACTCAAAAACTACTCGCACGAATGTCTTCAAATTTTATGAATATCCCTGATATTACTTCACCAAAAAGTTGTCGCAATTTTTGAAAATATCACTCTAGCAATATTAGGTTATTAATAGTTTTTTAACACCTAGTCACTAGTTTTTTGTCTATTTCATAAAACGCAAGAAAAAAGCAGCCAAAAGTAAGAAAAAAGCAAAGTGTAAACTTTTTACCAAAGCAATTGACACTGAACAGTTCGTTAACTATGTTTACTCAAAAACATGGAGCAATGAAACGCTTTCAATCTCATTTTTTAAGGAAAGTTGTTGATGTTGAAAAAGCGTAACCTTAGATTTAGATTTCTTTTCCTATAAATTTTCTAACAAATTCGGAAAAATCCCGAGCCTTGTTTGAATTTATTATAAAAGTTTATTTTACGATCGATTATAGGCTTTCTTTCCTTTGGTAAAAGCGCTTTTCGAACGGAAAATTATTAACATCGGAACTATTCAAGCTAATTACGAAGAAATACCAAATAAAATAAAGCAAGTGTGTAATAGTGTTATCGGTTATTACCATGTTTTTGGAATGAACCCGAAAAAAAAATATCAACCTCAATTTTTTATTGTAAACTTTAAAACTGCAGGAAAGCGAAATATTTTAGTCATATCAAGCATGCACACAAATTTTTTGAAATTTTAAAAGATCAAAACAAGAAACTGGCTTTATACAAGTTATATAATTATACAAAAGGAGGTACAGACATTGTAGACAAAAAATTAATTTCTATTTGTGTGAAACCAAGTTTCGAAAATATATCACAATTTATTTTGGTATTTGCTTGACACTTGTCGCATAAATGCAGTATGTGAATTATAAACACATGGACCCGTGCAAATAGAAATCATTTGAATTTGGCTTTAATCTGGTTTTGGAATTACTAAAGCCGTTCATTCAAAGAAGACCCAGGCAAGTTGCTACCAGTGAAATTCTACAAAAAATAAAGTTGTTACTAGGCAAAAACGCTGTGGAATCAAGGATTGATACCGCTTTGTTATCCATATTTCCTCCTCACTCAGAAAGCTTCAAAAATGAAAAAAGAAAAATCAAGTGCCCAAACTTATCAGCCAATGCCAAAACTGTGGAAAAGTAATTACTTTAAATTATTAATGACATTACTTTTACTTCTATAATAATTGCAATTATTGTCAAATTTCCAAGCTGAATAACGTAAAGACTGCTTGTATCCAATAAACGTAAAAATAAACTTTTTTCATTGCCTATTTTTATAATCAATGTTATGTAATTGTTTTTCATTATACGTTTGTATGCTTTTTACTTTGCTGAATGTAGTCCAAAAAATAAATATCAAATAGAAATTCGAGCGTTCAATTTATTAATACAACACACGAACTTTGTTAATTTAAAATGTTTAGTAAATATTTTTAATATTGATAAATGTAAGTTTCTATAATCAATTAAAGACTTCAGTCCTTGGTTCTAAAATTTTAATGCTTTTTTAATAATAAAGTTTAAGAATTAATTATATTCGTGTAAAAAATTTAACAAGATACTTTGTATAGGTTCTTTACTAACTTTTATTAAATGCAAAGCTTTAACAGTTAGGTACATAACTTTCAGTCGAAAACTACAAACAAATAAACCGAAATTATTTTTTAAGAATTTTTTTATTAATTGTACCGCTTTATGACGCAATCTACGTTGTTTTTTGTGATGCTGGTAGTGTTTTTAAGCGGAGTCAACATCGAGTAACCTGATTCAAAGATCGATATACCTCGTTAATGTTTCTTTAAGTCGTTAATGTTTCTTTAAGTCTATGAACATCCCCATGTAACTGTTTGTTACAGAGGCTGTTTTTTGCAAATGATGGACCGATACAATTCTTTGTACTTTTTTATGATGTTAAACACTGTGCGTTTACTATATAGTATGCTTTATTTATTCCGTTCTTGCCCACTCCGTGAGATAAGTTGAGCCAAGCTATGGGGTAAGATAATCCATAATTTTAAACTCAGGTTTAAACAATACTATTCATGATACGCAACACAAATTAGCAGTAAAATAATTTATTTGCAATATTTAAAAAGAAACAACAACTGTTTTAAAGAGCTAGACATTTTTTTCCTTGAAGACTTTCCGTTGGCTCTTCGTTGACATTCAGTATGTCTTTGTTGGATGAAATCTTTTTCAGGAGTGTCAAAAAGTATAGCAGTTTTTCTGCGTTTTCTACTACATCTGGTTTTTCGAACTGGTGCCTTTGGAACAGGCAGTATTGCAGATGGAGAAATGTAGTTGACATTACTTATTTTGTTTGAGCAACTGGGTGACTGCGGCATGTTGGCCGCATCATTAGGTACTCTGACCTATCACTGCTGGAAGTTGCTGGAGCTTCCACATCTAACGGTGGATCGGCATCAGCAGTAACAAGTGCAAGAACTTCAGACACCGTTAAAAATGGTGTAGTATTTTGCACAGTTTGTGATGCTGTTGTTTTCAGCCCCTCAGCAGCAGGTACAGGCCTATCAGTTAACTCACTGGAAATAAATTCTGCTTGAGCAAAGATATCAAGATTAATCTACAACAAATAAACTACAACTAACTACAAACTAATAAACCGAAATTATTTTTTAAGAATTTTTTTATTTGAATAAACATTTGGTGGTACAGAATTTGAAGATTGCTTGAAGTAAAAGATTTTTCTTCCCAAAGCTTTTCATCTGACACTCTTCAGGGGAAATCGTCAGAATGAAGCAGAATTGAAACCGAACTAATTTATAAAGGAAGAAAGTAGAGTTCTCATTGGCTGAAAGAGTCAACCAATGAGAGAAAAGGAACGAAAACAGCAACGAAAAATTTTCTATTCTCGCACGAGGTCGCTCTTCCTTTCACCTTTCTGCTCTTGAAGCGACTTTTATTAAATCTCTCAATCCCCTTCTGTGTAAGCAAAAAGAATTCGTATACTCTTTGAAAATTTCTTAACCTTTTCTCTCATTGGTTGACTCTTTCAGCCAATGAGAACTCTACTTTCTTCCTTTATAAATTAGTTCGGTTTCAATTCTGCTTCATTCTGACGATTTCCCCTGAAGAGTGTCAGATGAAAAGCTTTGGGAAGAAAAATCTTTTACTTCAAGCAATTTTTTTATTAATTGTACCGCTTTATGACGCAATCTACGTTGTTTTTTGTGATGCTGGTAGTATTTTTAAGTGGAGTCAACATCGAGTAATAATTCAAATATTGATATACCTCGCACTACTCTTTTTGAAGAATCTCGGAATATTTTTATTAAGAACTCTATTTCTAATACGTCCACAAATCTGGTCGGATATTGAATTCGCAAGGATTATCTAGTAATTCCTAGAATCGGGCACAAACTGTTGAGCATTCAATAAGTGAACTAAGAGACCATGTATACATTATGGTCAGATTTAGAATATCTAACATGGTTGAGTGGATTGTTGTGTCGTAATAACAAAACTGATTGCTAACTAAATCAGCCGATTAATAAAACCAAACATCTTGTGACAAATGATTATATGTTTTCTAAAAACAGTGTGCTCAAAAACAGGTATGCCTGTTGGAACAACATGTGTAAAAGGAAGTAAAAAATTAGAAAATGGTAGGCAATGTTTTGGAATTATCACTATGTACAATGCCCACAATTTGTCTTAATATTTTAAAGATCCACCGTCGGGATGACATTGAAGTGAACAATCCAATCAGTTTAGCCTCTACATGGATAGAAACCGGACAGAATAGCCGCATTTTAATGTTGCTTGACCTTAACCCAAATTATCCCAGTGTCTACAAATACGAACCCCTTTGCAAAGAGCGTTTTCTACCCCCAGTAGATTTAATATTTTTTCACTTCTTCATATAAAGTTATGTTGAAACTTTCAAGTTCAACATAAATTCAACAAATTCCGAATATTCTTAATAGGTTTTCTTGTAACTGAAAAACAGCAAATTTATGTTTACAAGCCTCGTTTTTGTTTTTCCTCGAAACGTTCAATCAAGCTAACAATGTGTGAAAAAAGAACGTTCCTACAAAAGCGTTTGAGTTATAGATGTGAAATCATTAGAAAGTTTCTTAATACTGCAGTTCAAAGAAAAGCCACCGCCACTGGAATAGCCAAGTCTACAAATGTAGTCAGTGGGATAAAACGAGTTCATAAAATCTATCCAAACAGGAATTTGGCTAAGCGAGTCATCAGGTAGACGTATAAAAAATCAACTCAGTAGTCACCATCGGAAGTAATGCATATGGGGTAGAGCCGGTGGAAAATGCCATGAGGTGGATCAGAGGGAAGGGAAAAGGAAACATCACCCAACCAGCTGTGATAGCTGCATACGATTGAGGAATGGGTGGTGTTGATCTGCTAGACCGCGCTTTATCCGATCTGAGGCCTGTAATTCGTGGAAAAAAATGGAATTGGCCACTGATTATAAATGCGATAAACATCGCACTTGTTTATAGTTCGCGTATATAAAGGATCATTTCTGGTAAAGCCATGTCCCAAATGAAATTCCGTCGACGAATGGTCAGCATTATGATCAGAAGATCTGCTTCTCAGATCATGGATGTCAGAAGTCGCCCAGCCTGTACTTTCAAAGTAGCGGATAAAGTACGTTTAGATGGCGTAGCGCATTATCCTTTTCCACCTCCAGTGAGAAGATGTGCGATTTTTAAAAAAGTTGCCGTAATTCTTGTGCAAAATGTTATCAAACCTTGCATGTAAATGGGGGAAGATAAGGTAAGTCGATCCAGTGTCCAAGTTGAGCCTATATTTTCCTAATTAAAATAAATTCAACTTTTAAGTGCCACGTGTTTGTTGCTGGTAACGAGATTACAGTTTTGGTATTGAGATTACAGTTTTTTATTTCGGTTTTGAGAGAAAGGGGTTTTAGCAAAAACCAGCACTTTTTGTAAGAATTTTGTACAGAGAAGTTTTTGTGTTTTAGTGAAGACCTTAAATTTTAATCAGCTTTGAAATATATAAATACAAGGTATAAGGCTAGCTTATTTGTAAACTGCTGCCATGAAAGTGCTTAAAAACACTACGCAGAAAAAAAAGAGTTTATGTTGTCGTAATGGCTTCTGGGTAAGTTCAGCCAGTAGTATGGGGGCAAGTTGTGCCAGTGGCTCAACTGGCCCCAATTCATTTACCAGCGTTTTGTTGAGTTTAGGCTACGCCTACGTTTATTTAGACCTTTGTATTGATACATCAACGGGACTATATCCGATTTATCTTGATATCTTTGCTCATGCAGAATTTATTTCCAGTGAGTTAACTGATAGGCCTGTACCTGCTGCTGAGGGGCTGAAAACAACAGCATCACAAACTGTGCAAAATACTACACCATTTTTAACGGTGTCTGAAGTTCTTGCACTTGTTACTGCTGATGCCGATCCACCGTTAGATGTGGAAGCTCCAGCAACTTCCAGCAGTGATAGGTCAGAGTACCTAATGATGCGGCCAACATGCCGCAGTCACCCAGTTGCTCAAACAAAATAAGTAATGTCAACTACATTTCTCCATCTGCAATACTGCCTGTTCCAAAGGCACCAGTTCGAAAAACCAGATGTAGTAGAAAACACAGAAAAACTGCTATACTTTTTGACACTCCTGAAAAAGATTTCATCCAACAAAGACATACTGAATGTCAACGAAGAGCCAACGGAAAGTCTTCAAGGAAAAAAATGTCTAGCTCTTTAAAACAGTTGTTGTTTCTTTTTAAATATTGCAAATAAATTATTTTACTGCTAATTTGTGTTGCGTATCATGAATAGTATTGTTTAAACCTGAGTTTAAAATTATGGATTATCTTACCCCATAGCTTGGCTCAACTTATCTCACGGAGTGGGCAAGAACGGAATAAATAAAGCATACTATATAGTAAACGCACAGTGTTTAACATCATAAAAAAGTACAAAGAATTGTATCGGTCCATCATTTGCAAAAAACAGCCTCTGTAACAAACAGTTACATGGGGATGTTCATAGACTTAAAGAAACATTAACTAGCATGTCACATTCGATTTAAACTGTTCATCAGAAGAAAAGTTTGCTTATATGATTTCCGCCTATGGCTTTGTTCAGTGCAATCACGGACCAATATCCAGCAATAATCTGCCATCATTTGAGTGTCCCAAGAACCTTGGCATCTTTCTTCCATCGTCCTAAGGTCTTGATGGAACCTCCCTCCTTGTTCCTCGCTAGCATCACCAAGATTCTCTGAGAAATAGTCTATATGGTTAAATAAATAGTGAAGTTTGATGCTCATCCTTGAACCAGGAGCTTGAACGTTTTGGAGCATCACATTCACAAGGTTCCGTTAGTTGCTAGCTTTTGTGTAACTTAGAAACTCTCATATCACTGAGACATATCAGCACCAGGTAGCCCTTTCAACCACTGTTATACGAGCAGTGAAAGTTTGATCTTTCATGAGTTTGCGAATTTGGGGTCCATCAAAAAATACCTGCTTTAGGTTTTTCCATGCTGAGACCAGAAAAGGTTTGGCGATATAATTGAAACACTCACCATCTTTATCAAGAGCCTTCACAAATTGTTCCATCAGACCCAACTTTATGTTAAGCGGAAGCAGGATAATTAATCCCGATTAGCCAGTGGCTCATTTATGATATTTTTATGGCCTACTGCAAGATCTTCTCGTGCCGGCCAATCCTTCTTTACTCAGTGCTAATCAGTAGCGCGGCTGTCCCAGAAACAGAGAAAACAAGGATGTTTGGTGTACCCCATTGCTGTCGTAACAAACAATTGACCATTTTAAAGTCTACGCATGTGGCCAAGTTGTGCTCACTGTAGCGCAGTTTCTGCAAAACCATCTTCACATTCAGAGAGTGCTTTTTAACAATCACGGAATGTCCGATTGGAACATATGCAAACTTGTTTCCATTATGAAGAAACACACATTTCAAGCTCCGTTTTAAGATGTCTATAAACAATCTCCATTTATTTGGGTGTACTCGGGAAGACCCATTTTTGAAAGGAGGCCTTGGATGTTGCTGCAATAAACAAAGTCATCTTCCATAGTGAAAAAGCAAATCAACAAATCATCCCTATTACGGTAGAATGTAATTTTCGTTTCCGAATCCAGTATATCATGTTTACCAAGACGAGATGCAAAAATTTCAAACAATTCCTTGAATAGGGTGAGATCACGAACTAGGTCAATCAGTTAGCCTTGATTAAAGGGTTTTGATTTTGCACTGAGCAAAGATGCAGCAGCAGCTTCCTGGAAAAGCTACTAATACTACTGTCGCTGCTATCAGTATCATCCATCGCTTCCACAAGCATTTCATCTGCAATAAGGTTAGGTAAAGAAGTGAAAACGGGAACTGGAACTTCAGCGCAATGTGGTATTGGTCGTCGAGCAGACTCAATATCAAGATAACACCAATCTTTCTTCTTTCGCTGATTCCATCCAGATATATCTACCATGCAAAAATAATAATCATCATGGTGATTTTTGGACTCACGCCATACCATAGGAACCCCAAACCGCATCGAACTGACTTTGCCCTTGTTCCAAAAGCGCAGCGTCTCTGTACAATGTTTGCACACCTTGTGGAGTTCTCAAGACTTGTCTTGGTCCCCAAACGTTAGACCAAAGTAGGCTTCATAAGCTCTCTTGGTAAAATCTCTCACATTTAATCGGTACTTTGCCGTCATACAGTACAGTATATTCACCACAAACGTATCAAAATACAGTATTGTGCAAATTAATAAACTCAATACAAAAAAAACAAAAAAAAAACTTCCTTTTTTTAGTTTATTTTCATTCTAAAGCAACAACTATTTTCAATAGGAGATATGGCCTCGACAATTTTTGCTCAACTTTTTAACCCGATTCCAATTTTTTGGCATCGATTCCAATTTTTTGGGAGTTCTGAGCAAATTCTTGGTCTCGGTACCATACGTCAATTATAGCATTAATGAGCTTCGTTTCGGTTCTGCAATTTATTGTGCAGTTCGTGCAATTTGTTTAGGTCTTTTTTTAAGAGCCGAATTTTTACTATACCTCACAAATTTTCAAACGAACTTAAGTCGGGCAAATTCCCTGGCCAGTCAAGAACTTTAATGTGATTTTATTCAAAAACTTTTTTCTCTTTCTTTGCAGTATGATAGGGAGCCAAGTCTTCCTAGAAAATCCCTTTCTATGTCTCTCACCATTTTATGAATAATTATTTCAATATATTTGTCGGCATTTATCATTCTCTTAATACTAGAACGGCCAGTACGGTCATTTTGACCGTTTTGAAATTTTAAGGTGAGATATTTTTTTACAAAATTCGCATTGGTGTAAAATTTCTTGACTTTTCCGAATTAATTGGCAGGAACTGTGATGCTGAGTATCAAACAGAAAATTGCTTTTGAGAAGGTGGTTTATCTCCAACGGCCATTAACTGTCATTATGACCGCTATACAAAAACCATTATTTCTGAACCTCCTGCTGTACTTTATAAAACCGTATCGTTTCTATGACACGTATTACTCATTTTCAAACATTCTCTTTCTATTTTCCGATGAATTGGTTTTATTTGTGACATCATAGAGTCACCAAAAAAAATTCATAACTCAGAAATCAGTTATAATAAATTTTCCCAGTTATCAATTAGCACTGGAAATAGACTGACTTCAGATTATGAAAGAGTTTATGAAACAGAAATAAGTTATTCTATATTGTTGACAACTACGGGCTTTTAGCGGCATTCAGCTCAAGGTATTGGTCGGGTATTCTCTCCAAACATCACTTATCCCACTTTCTCAGGCAGAAAAAACAGCGGAGCACACAGGCAACCAGTCTTTAACATAAGTTAGTAAGTTGATCATAACCTTTTGTAATAAAAACACGGTATTCATGCTCAATTAGTGCTAACCTATTCTGGTTTCACAGGTAAAGTAAGCTGCATGACTAACAAATATAACATATAGTTAAACATGAGGATTTATTTGATTACAAATCGAGCTGCTTTGAAAATGAGAAGCACCAGACTAGAGTTTCGCCCTTATTAGAGCTCGTCAGCGATACTTATCTCACTGCGAATCAAACCGGCTATCTGTGGTCTTCCAGGCAGGAGACATCACCACTAGACCACACAAGCCAGACAACAATTCGACTCAAAACAGCTATAAGTAGTTCTCGAATTTGCAGCTCAAGGCGCACCTCATGACCGAGAATAACCTGACAAGTGGTTAAGCAAGTGCTTACTCTCTTAAAACTTGCCAAGCGAATGAAGAATTTCAATTTTTTATTAGTGTTACTTCCACAAATTTTAGTTTTCTAAATTTTGGAAAGTTTTTTAAATTTTATTCCGATGTTAAAAAGTTTTTTTGAAATTTTGTAGAATTTATTTGGTAACTTAGTACGTTGTTTAATCGTCTACCTTTTTTGGCGCCTGTTAAGAAGGCCTCGCCAATAACACAATCTCGGTGTCTACTAAACGATAATTCTTAATCTTCTTGCTGGATCTGACCTTCGAACCAGCGACAGCAAAAATATAGTCTAGCTAAATCACAGCTCAGACTACCACAATATCTTCTTTATTAAGAAATATGCTCCAATCCACTTAGGAGCCCGAATAGTATAACAGCAAATAAATTCAATAGCTTAATTCTTCACAATCACGTAGACCACCAAAGACTTGCGACCAAAAACTATGACTTCACACAGTTAACAATTTTCCAATTTTAAGTTACCACAACGAAACATCCAATTTTATAATAATAATACTGCTTTTCAGCGAATCGTATTTATACCATTCAGTAAGATTACTCGAATGTTCTGACATTCTCCAAAGCAAACAACTATTACGTCATAATCAAAACAGGTCAATCGGATAGTTCTGGAAATTACTTTAAATTTCGTGAAAAATAAGCGGTGTTGCCATTTTTTCTTGTAAATAAAAATAAATATTTAAATTACTTATAAAACTGTTATTTCTTCGGCTATTTGAGCCGGACCAACGCGAAATCAAAGAGATTTTTTATGAGATTGTGAATCTACATAATTTGGGCGATTTTTAGGAACGGAACAAAGCGGCCCCAATTTGACACACAGTTGTCAAATTTCAAACACAAATGAAGTTCGAAAAATCGCAACTTAACAAATCACAAAGACACTTGAATTCGATGTACAAATACACAACTTCACTTAACTCAATACTCAATAAAAAAGAAACACAGCACAATAAATAAATGAAATACACTAACTTTAACACTGCAGCCAATTGTAATCAATATCTTGTATACAGCACAAATGTGAATAACAGAAACATCAGTAGTTTATATTTGCTGCAACTTATTGCCTGCTTCAAATCAACAATTCAATTTCAAAGTCAGCATTTATGAATCACAAGGGCAGAAGTAGTACACAGTTTTCTTTTACAATTTAAGCAGCAATATCTCAGATTCATTACATGTAAATAGGGCCAAAATAGCATAGGCTACAGCTAATGTCTTCAAATCAACAGGAGTGTCTTATTCTTCCAATAGAAAACCCAATAAGCGAAGCACATACATAAACAAAAACACAGAAAATAACAACACAACCAAGTAAAAATATTATGGCAGGGTCTGCCCTCTGTCAACCTTGCCAAGTTGAAAATTCAGCTATCTAAGGGGCAGTCTACTGGGGCAATACAAGAAAGGTCCCTTAATACATAAACCACTTTGACATCACCAGTGCTTTCATCTGTACTAGTAGTGGCAACTTTAACTCTACGCACAATTTGCTTTCCATTTCTACTCTGGGGAATGACCTCATGCACCCTCCCAAGTTGGTATTTGCTTCATTTTGATATATCTTCCATTGAGGTTAAGATTACCAATTGGCCTGGCGTTAGATTCTGTGCCATTTTCAACCACTTCTTTCTCCCCTGTTGCCAAGGTAGGTAAAACTCCAGCCATTTTTTCCAAAACTGATCACTAAGAGAGATATTAAAGCGATAGTCTCTCCTTAAATTGTCTTTGTGTTGTGGTGAACCTACCACACAATATGGGCTTGAATAGGGAGTTAAGAGCGAGGTGGGGGTTATTGCTGTAAAGTCTCTAGGGTCATCACTTAAGGGGGTCAAAGGTCGATCATTTACAATCTTGGTGGCACTTCCCACGTATGTCAGCAATTCTACAAAGCTGGGTCTGCGTTGTGACTTTTCAAGTATATTAGCAATCACATGCTTGATTTGCTTCACCATAGCTTCCCAAGCCCCACCTTGTGCGGGTGCATAGGGGGGAATGAATTCCCAGTTGATACCTTTTTTACGAAGTGAATTTTTCAATTCTGTAGACTCAAGCAATTTTGGCAGCACTTTGGCTGCAGCTTGGAATGTAGTTCCATTATCAGAATAAATTGTACTTACTGGCCCTCGTAAGTCTGTAAATCGGGTAAAAGCTAGTATAAACTCACTCAAAGTCAGGGAAGTCACCAATTCAACATGCACGGCCCTTGATGACATACAAGTAAATAAGAGGCCCCAGGCCTTCCTGTGGCTTCTACCTTCCACAAATGACATGGGCCCAAAATAGTCCAGACCACAGTAAAAAAAGGGCTTTTTGTTTGCAGTAACACGTGACTGTGGCAAATCTGACATTAATTGCCTTACAGGCTGTGCCTTTTTAATCATACACACACCACACTCATTCACATATCTTCGTACTGATGCATTACCATTAGTAATCCAAAATTTTTGTCGAGTTGACAACAAAGTGTGTTGCACTCCACTGTGACAATTCCAATGATGATACCACAAGATAACAAGCTTTGTTAAACTGTGCCTAGATGGCAAGATGAGTGGGTGTTTAGCATCAAATGCAATATCAGGAGAGCTATTTAACCTGCCTTCTATACGTAATGCACCTTTGTCATCTAAGCATGGCCGAAACTTCTTCAGAGAGCGTATCTCTTTTACCCTTTTTCTACTTTCAGGTGCTGTTTTCTTTTCTAAGCACTTGATAATTTCATCAAAGGCATCTGGAGACTTCTCACTTAGGGATTCAATAAACTTACCATAGATGCGTCGTTGGACAAAGATCACAATTCTTTCTAGTGCCCTACTTAAGCAAGAAGCATCCAGTTTTGGAGGGACATACTTACTCTTTTGGACTTTGCTTCGAATATAATCCAGGAAAGATAGAAGATATGCCACTCGCTTCTGCAATACATATAAGGATGATGAGCTGTCAATCAGTCTTTCCAACTTATCTTCCACAATTTGGTTCAGATCTTCATCCTTTTTGACGTCAATCTTTCATATGGGCACAAGCTCTGGGACAGGTATTTCCGGCTCACCATACTTAGCCAAGAATGGTGGGCCATTTAGCCAAAGAGAACGTGACTCTTCTTTCAAGATTAGATTGGGGCGAGACCCCACATCAGCAGCATTTACATTTGTTGGACAAAATCTCCAGTCTGATTCATTTGACAGCATTAGGATGTGGTCAATTCGTCTGGTGATGAACTTATTTAGGCGTAAATCTGGATTCTTTATCCAAGACAACACAGTTTTAGAATCACACCAGAAGTATCTCTTACTAATGTCCAGTTTTAAAGCCTCATTTGCTTGATACATCAACTTGGAGGTGTTTACGGCAGCTGTTAACTCTTTTCTTGCAATGGGCCAGGATGACTGATGCCGCTGAACAATTGTAGATTTACCAAAAATAAAAGCTACACTAGGTGCACCATTAACTAATCTGCGCAGATATATCACTGAAGAAAAAGCTTGATTTGACGCGTCGCTAAACCCATGCAACTCATATTTCACATCATCAATTGAGCAAGGTATATTGCTATTTAAGAATAACCACCGGGGAAGCGAAAAACTCTGCAGCAAAGAAAGTGAATGCAGCCATGCATCCCACTCTTTAACAATCTCATCTGGGACTTTTGTATCCCAATCATATTTATCTATAGCCAACTGCTGCAAGATCAAACGTGCTTTAATAAAGAAAGGGGACCCAAATCCCAGTGGATCAAAATTCTGTCCTAATTGACTGAGCATGGTTCTACGTGTATACTTACCAAGAGGCTTTAATGAACAGTCAATACGCAACTCATCTGAGTCAGGATCCCAGACACAGCCTAAGGTTTTGGCAGAAGGCAAGGCTAGCTCTTCACCACACAAGTCTAATTCTCTTATAGAAGCTGACAAAAGTTCAGGACCTAAAGAGGACAAAACACTCATAGTGTCCCTATTTGTGCTCCACTTAACAAGTTTAAATCCACGACTTTTAAATAGACTCACTGCCTCATTTGTGATTGTCTGTGCACTCTCTAAACTATCTACTGAAAAAATAAGGTCATCCATATACATGTTCTGCAGTATATTTTGAAGGGTCATGTCACTAGCACATGTGGGGTTTTCCTCAACAAGCTTCTTAAATGCAAGACAGGCAATGTAGGGGCTACTTTTGATGCCCCAAGGATGGACTCGAAAACGGTAGGATACCAACTTACCTCTTTCTACATCATTGTTTTCGAACCACAGCAAGCGAAATAGGTCTCTTTGGGCAGCCGGCAACTGAATTTGGAAAAAACACTTTGTGACATCTGACATCAAAGCATACTTACCTAAGCGAAACCTGGTTAAAACATGCAGCAAGGGGTTTAGAAGATCAGGTCCAGACATAATAATATCATTCACACAGGTTCCCTTAAACTTGGCCTTTCCATCATACACTATACGCTTCTTAACTTGAGAGGTAACAAAATAAGGTAGATACCATTTTTGGTCATTCGCACAATCAGCATCAGGCACACGTTCAATGTAATTATTGGACTGCATTTCTGCCATAGATTCAACTAAAAATTCTTTAAGATCAGGTTGCCGAAGGGCCTTCTTATGCAGGGCAGACAGTCGCTCGTGTGCTAACTCAAAGTTATTAGGCAATGTTGCTTTCTCAACCACAGGTACAGGAATCTCAAACCGGTCATCTTTTACCTTTATGGAGGGCTCTACCAATTGACTGGCAATAGTATCAGTGCGAGACCATTGAGGTATCTCATCTTCAACAGATAAATCTTTAACAACACTAGGCAATTCAGCAATTTCTGCATCTTTTCTGTCAATAGCCTGTTGCAAGCTTAATGTCTTGCTTTGCTTGTCTTCAACATTGGCTCTTAAGACTTTGACAGGTACCTCACTTAAAGATGTTTTTCCTCCAAAAGCTAACCAGCCTAATGGAGAAAGTAGTGCATGTGGGTCAGTTTGACTCTTGCCCATTCGTTCTTGCTTGGCATACATAAGATGGGCATTGTCATTGCCCAGTAACACATCCACACTATGACAATTATCCAAGCAAACAATTTCAATATCATTAAAGTGCTCATACACACTCAAGTCCTGTTTATGAGGCAAAGTATTTTCATCATCGCTCCAAGGTTCATTGACCACTGACACCACATTACCAAAGATCTCACCAGTATGCAATGACTGCACATTAAACTTGACTAAATCTGCCATGGTAGCCTTGCAACTAGTCATTGTTTGCATTTCAAATGAAACATTATCAAATGCAGTAAGACCTAAATCTTGTACCAGCTTGTTTGAGACCAGAGTAACCTGTGACCCTGGGTCATGCTGTACATACACCAACCTGCTTTTACCATTTACAGGGTTCATTATGCGGGCAGCTGTGACACGACTAAAGGCAGCCTTCACACTCCCAATACCAACTTTGCGCACAGTAACTGAAGGTTCTGAAGTGTTATCACCACTCTCATGTGCTTGAGATGGTGTGACAAAGGCATCATGCAACAAGAGAGAGTGCTTTCTACTATATGCAGCTCCACATTTTCTACAGCTATTGGGGGCAAAACAATCTTTAACAAAATGCTTACGCAGACAGTTCAAGCACCGACCAGATTTAACAATTACATCTTTGCGATCAATAGGTGTCAAACGCAAAAATTCAAAGCAATTTGACAGATAATGATGCTCAACCAGCCCTTTTGAAGAACAGTAGATGCACATAGGATGCTCTGGTCGACTATTAGTAGTTGGAGACTTCTTCTGTTTATCATTTATATCAGACCTTCTTGGGAGATTAGGTGATTTAACGGAAGTTTGTCTTACTGGGCAAGCATTTTTACTTTTATCATGGGGCTTTTCGAATTTGCGCAATTCACTTGAAGCATTTAGAAGTGAAATACCAAAATCTGTCGACTTGTAAGATTCTTCTTCCGTTATAAAATCAAATAAGCTTTCAAAACTAGGCTCATTTGTGTGTCCAAACCGATTTGCCAAAAACTTTAAGAACTCTTTTTTAGTTACATCTGGCAAACGCTTAGCCAAATCCAATACAAAACGACCTTCTACTTTATCTGGTTGATTATAAGCTTTGGCATAGAGCAAACATTGAGACAATTGGTCTTTAAATTCTTTTAGTGCAAAGGCCGAATCTGATTTTAATTTATCACCATACCGAAACTTGCGGATTTCCGGTTCAGCATAAAAACCACCTCTAACACCAAATCTCTGCGACAATCTTTCAAGAGACATTTCAATGCGCCTAGCCTCAGACAGGCCAGGTGTGTCAGCAACCAGATTAGCAATATTTTGGCCAGCAAGTCCAACACAAGCAGCTTGCAACAAAGTTAAACGTGAATTTTCGAACGGACAACTATCCATTAAAGCCTTAATGTGATTATGAAAGAAAATATATGGCATATTACTTCCATTATAATTAATCAAAGACGCCTTATCTATGAAAGTAGGACAATTTTGATATTGAAAGAAACTGTCCTGCTGAGTCGAGCCTGACTGCACAGGAGACAATCCATTATTCCAATTTAAACCACCAACATTGCAAGATCTAGCATTCGTAACAGCAGGCAAGGCATCACTAGCATACTTATTTTTAACACCACTATCATATTCAACAGCATTTTTACCATATGGACCACAAATTTTAGGGCATGTCTCGGCCCGACCAGACGGCACACCAGGGGAAACTACATATTTCTCAAAGTCAGGAGGCACACTTCGGGCAGCCCCAAAAGCCACATTGCCTTGCAGAGACCTATCATTGCTACCTAGCAAATTATTTGAGTCAGAAAACTTCTGCAAGGTTAAATTCTCCCGGACAGCAGTCTTGGGGAGTAACACATCACCAGTCTCACCACCACCACCAGAGATCACAGCCTTACTTTGCTGACTATTAGTATTCAAATACCCACCATGGGTTTCAAGAAAATCGGTTCTGGTGTGGGCTGACCGCCTTGAACTGACTTGAGAACCAGACCGTGACTTACGGCATTCCAAGTCCTTCTTTAAAAATTCAGCCTTTAATGCTGCCTCTTTTAAGGCCAGCTCCGCCTTGAGCTCTGCCTCTTTCTCCTCCCGGGCCAGTTGTGCCTGCCTTTCCTCCCGTGCCAGTTTGGCTAACCTTAAATCAGCCATGATGCGATTAGTCTCCATCTGCCGTTGAATTTCAATTTGTGCTTCAGACAAAACAGAGGTACATGAAGCTCTAGACCCCAAGTTGGAGACACTATCCTCTGGGTCAATAATCCCATCATTATCTACCCCCCTGGCCATAGATCTAGTGGTCATCCCTAAGCGAGTACCAACCTGCACCCCTCCCGGGACAACCTCATCTAACCCCAAACCAGACGGGCCAACATCGGGCAGCCCTACGTCAATATCTTTACTAGACATAGCTAAAAATCTTAACAGTTAATACACCACCAAATGAAATAAATCACAATTACCACAAATTAATAAAGAAACAAACTACCAGTTCACAGCTTAATTAGAAAATCCAAATTCCACGGTACCTTTAGTTGTGAGGAATTTTCTTGCAATTCCCCTCTGGAGTCTTCAAATTAAATTATACTTTTCACACAGTTCAATTAAATTAAGCAATTTTACCAACAGTTTATTTCAAAGTAGGTTATTCAATTTAAGAGCTCTTCTTATATAACAAATTTACTTGATCTTCTTAAAACTTCACTTGTTGAAATTTACTTGTTAGCTTGTGAAAAATCTTTTGAAATTTGCTTGTTAACCTTGCGAAAAGTTTTTGAAATTTTGTTACTTCCACAAATTTTAGTTTTCTAAATTTTGGAAAGTTTTTTAAATTTTATTCCGATGTTAAAAAGTTTTTTTGAAATTTTGTAGAATTTATTTGGTAACTTAGTACGTTGTTTAATCGTCTACCTTTTTTGGCGCCTGTTAAGAAGGCCTCGCCAATAACACAATCTCGGTGTCTACTAAACGATAATTCTTAATCTTCTTGCTGGATCTGACCTTCGAACCAGCGACAGCAAAAATATAGTCTAGCTAAATCACAGCTCAGACTACCACAATATCTTCTTTATTAAGAAATATGCTCCAATCCACTTAGGAGCCCGAATAGTATAACAGCAAATAAATTCAATAGCTTAATTCTTCACAATCACGTAGACCACCAAAGACTTGCGACCAAAAACTATGACTTCACACAGTTAACAATTTTCCAATTTTAAGTTACCACAACGAAACATCCAATTTTATAATAATAATACTGCTTTTCAGCGAATCGTATTTATACCATTCAGTAAGATTACTCGAATGTTCTGACATTCTCCAAAGCAAACAACTATTACGTCATAATCAAAACAGGTCAATCGGATAGTTCTGGAAATTACTTTAAATTTCGTGAAAAATAAGCGGTGTTGCCATTTTTTCTTGTAAATAAAAATAAATATTTAAATTACTTATAAAACTGTTATTTCTTCGGCTATTTGAGCCGGACCAACGCGAAATCAAAGAGATTTTTTATGAGATTGTGAATCTACATAATTTGGGCAATTTTTAGGAACGGAACAATTAGTTAAGATCTCGAAATCTCGATATCTCGAATTTTTGATATCTCAAAATCTCCAAATCTCCAAATCTCGAAATATAACATAGTGATATCTATTACATCATGTCTGAAAGACCAAGACGTTTTACTGAAGTTATTGCTATGCTCACATCTATAGACGAGGATGATTCTGGAGGGGAAAGTGAAACTGTAAATATGACGTGTTAGATTGAGAACTCTGTTCCTCAGATGAGATGAGTGACGATGAAGAAACTGAGCAGTTTGATGATCATTTAGATGACTTACAAACTGTTAATACTAGCATTGAAACATTCTGCTACATGTTTTGATCATGATTCTGCTTTGAGTGCTGCTGAAAGTTCGAGCACACACGAGACAGCAAGAGATGGCGCAAAATGGAAATTTATGGAATTCCGTGTAGAAGCACGAGGAAGGCGTGAAGCTTAGAATATCCTAACTGACCAATTAGATTTATCACGCTTTGTCTTTAGAATGGCAGACTCCCCTGTCGGTGCTTTTCAAATTATATTTGAAAACCTAATGCTCAAACACATTTAACAATGTACCACTGTAGAAGCTTGAAGAGTCATCGGCAATGAAGAATGGGAGTTTCACTTTGTGAGGTCAATGCGTTTATTCCATTGCTATACGTAGGAAGGGCGTATGGTGGCAAAAACTTTCTCCTTTACAATTTTTGGAATAAAGAATGGGGCGTTTCATTTTTTCAACAAACCGTCTCGAGAAATCGTTGTCAGGAAATTATGCGTTTTCTACGGTTTGATTTGCGTAGCACAAGGTCAGCACGCTTGCAAATTGACAAATTTACTTCTATTTCAGATATTTGGAACAGGTTTGTCGACAACAGCATCAGTTGTTACAAACCTGGAGAAAATATTACTATTGATGAGTAGCTGTTTCCGACAAAATTTCGTTCTAGATTTATCCAGTATATGCCAAACAAACCAGATAAGTTTGGCATAAAGCTCTGGTTAGCGGTTGACGTGGAATCCAAGTATATCCTAAATGCCATTCCATATCTGGAAAAAGACGAGTCACGTCCATCCACCCAAAGGCTTAGTAGAAAGTTTTCATGACTCTCACAGAACCATTCATGGGTAAAGATAGAAATGTTACCACCGATAATTTTTTCACGTTGTTTTTACTTGCTAAGAAACTAAAAAAGAAGAAAACCAGTCTTATTAAAACTATGAACAAGGTTAGACGTGAGCTGCCTGCATCTGCAAAATTCTTGCTACAACATTATTCTAGTAAACTCATGAAGGCAGGCGATATGGCAAATCTAACTGTGTATCAGTGTGAGCCCAAAAAAAACGTTTTTGTTTTCAGTTCTCTGCACAGGCTATGTCTGTTGCGGTTGGCCAGTCTGAGAAAACGAAACCGGAAACAGTGGAGTTTTATAACAACACCAAATGTGGTGTTGACGTGGCTGATCAAATGGCCAGGCAGTATTCAGTGAAAGTAGACACCCGTCGGTGCCCTGTTGTTGTTTTGTACAAAATTTTGAATTTGGCAGTCATCAATGCATTTGTACTCTATAAAAAACAAACAGGTGATAAGCTTTTAATACGAGATTTCTAGGTCAAGCTTGCTACAGAACTACGTGAAGACGACATTGTTGAAAGATCAAGCAGAAGCACTATTATTGCTAGACTTCACCAACTATCGACAGCTCCTAAAAATACCAAAGCCGAGAAGCGTAAACAATGTCAAAAATAGCTGCAAACTGCACTTAAAACAAAACTAGCAGAATTTGTTTCAAGTGCAACAAAACCGTTTGTGGCAAGTGTATGAGCTTTTCGAATGCTTTATATGTATGACAATGCAAGTATAAAACATTTTTCACTTTTGTATCCTGTTTGTGCGCCCTTTTTTTTTTAAGAAAACTGTTTTTTCTGGATAGATTGATTGAGTTACGTGACCTGAGTATTTGTTCACCACTTAAGTTACAACCACACCAACAGGGGCGCCGGAATTTTTTTGCCAGGAGGGCAAAATTTATAAAAGAGTACTTTTTTTTGTTAAAAAGGCACTGCCAACAAAAGCAAATTTTGGTAGCCATGCTGCAATTTGAAATTTTGGTTGAAATAATATAATGTAGAATTTGAGTTTGCATAAGACAGACCGATATCTCGGAAAAGTTTTTCAATTTTTTGGCCAATGTCAACTCTTTTAATAAACCTAGAGTCAAAACCTTAATCTTAAGGTGTGCTGCATCTTGCAAAAGCCTTTAAGTTGACTTTGCCCTGACCACTCACTGCGATAGCCGCAGTAATAGCCGATTTTACACAAGTTTTTCTCAATTAGGCAAAATATTAAAAAATACAACTCTATTAACTGGTTACTAAACCAAAAGCTATCCAACATAGGCTACCCACAACTAAACTTATGTCAAAAGCACACAAGCTAGTTTCGAAAATAGCATTTAACAATTGCGAGGTCCATGCACGTCAGCCAAAAGCAGATAGATACAGATCGAATGCATTTTGCTTGGGAATATCACAAAATGTTCTTCACATGCTAATCAGTGAATAGTCTTTAGTTACCCACAACAGAACGCTGGCTAAAACATTTACGCTATCAAGAATACCAAAGATTAAAATAGATAAAACAATAACAAACTTAAAGAACTATGAAGAATTGGATAAAAGAAAAAACGTAGTTACATGAACATGAATGGGCCTTTAGATTGAGGTTTGATGTTAATTATTAAACGCTGCACAATTAATGTAACTGTAACACAAAATAATTTATTAGTGTTTAGCTTGCTGGCAAAGTCATCTGCAACGGCTTGTAAATTGATATTGTCCAACAAGTTCAAATAAATACTTGCGAACATTCCATTATTGATACTATTGTCTGTCATATTGCTTTTAAGCAATGTTTTGATTCTTCTCATGACATTGAAACACCTTTCTGCAAAAGCCGAAACGAGAGCTACGCCCCAGTAAATTTAAAGCAATTCATATATTTCCAAAAAGCATTTCTTGCTTGTCGGCTTTTTGCTTAAAACTTCGCAAACTGTTAATATCTTTGTTACTTTTTTCAGAGACGTGGTACTTTCTTTGTTAAATAACTTAATATGAGCATGATGGTCTGCGAGTTCTTCTGTAAACACATCAAAGCAAACAAGAATCTTAAAATATTACGTTATAATTATAATCATGGCACACATATGTATCTCATTCCTTTAAAAGGGCTAAGAATGTCACGCGTTTAGTCTTGGTGTTTTTATTTTTAGACTTTAATGTCGGCCATAAGTGAGTACTGATTACCCCAGTCAGACAGCTTGTGTTGCTTGTTAAAATTAGATTAACGCCATAATTTCTTTGCTTCTAAATCAAAATTTTTTTATCATTACTAGAAACTTTTGCTCTTTTGAGCATTTAGAAATTTTCTGATGCTTGATTCTTTTTTTTAAAACGCTTGGTATAATTGTTGTTAGGAATACCTAAACTACCTATGTCGTAACCAAAATTTGAGCGCTATCCTAGTAAACGGACCCCAACACACTTCACAGATCTTGTCTCGGTTTTATTGTTGATCCAGAAATGATAGACGTTGTTTAAAACAAAATTTATAGCTTATTAAAATAAACGACATTAATTTAAATCTTATTCAAATAGAATACAAAAAAATAATTAATACACATAACTTAATACACTCGAAAAACAAACGTAACGACATATTCCTAACCCTAATCTAGCTAAGCAACTAGAGCATTAAAACATAAGTAAAATACTTTCTAAACCTAAACTAGCTAAAATTCAACTGACCTCGCAAATAAAAATGATTTAAGTAATCTATTCGACGTCCAAAGTGAAATGCAAAAGAACACCTGATGCGTTTAGTGCAAATCAAACAATCAACTGTAATTGTGCGTGAAAATTAAAGCGCTCTAGGTAATTACAGTAAATAAAAAGGCAACAAACGATGATTAGTTAAAGTAAACATGACCGGCGCCACCTAACGAGGACGAATGGCATTTACAACCGGGATGGTAGTTTAGGTATCCTGATTGTTGTATATGGCTATTTGCCATCAGTTAATCAATCAAAAATTGATTTTCGGCTAAGATATGATTCAGTTTACTGATTTAAGTAGAATAAGATGTTTATCAGAAGTTTAGATTGCTTACGATATCAATAACTCTATATTGCATATGTTAAAACTTTTATCTTGCTTTTATTACTGTACTATGAGTCACGGCTGTCTTTGTAATTTTACAAACATTGTTGGATTTAATGGTGATCAAGAATATATAGGTTAATTATAGAGCATAACTAAAAAAATTTATCTGTAATATTAATTTTAACTGCCCCTCTGCCCCCGCGTTTTAAGAATATTAAAAGGCAGGGGGGCAATTGCCAAAATGACCGCTTCTGGCCGTTGAGAGCTTATCGCAAGTCCGGCCGTTTTAGTGTTAACAGGGAAAAGAGATTCAATACTTTTAAAGCTGAAACTCTACCAAAATATTTTCTTAACGGGGTGCTTTACACCCTGATTAATGTGACATGATCTAATTTTTTTACCCTTGCTTCTTCTAACAAACCGACTCTGCTCTCCCTGTACCATAAAATGACTTTAATCCAAAAATATAATCTTCTTCTACTCAGTCATAGCCATTCTCTGTATTTTTTGCCGGTGGAAGTCTTGTTTTCTCATATCAACGGTCAAAAGCTGCATCTTATGTAGCCTTGCTGCCTTTCTACTAGCTAAAACAAGTTGTCTTCTCACAAGGCATGCACTAATCTCCACTCCTGCTGCAGACAAAATTTTTTTGTAGGTTACTGCTTCTTTTTCTAGGGTCCAGTTTACTCCTTCTCAAAAGATACGCATCATCTTTCGCATTGCTTTTTTATTTTCTTTCCGCAATTTTCTTTTTGTTTAGGAATTCATGACCCTGTTTGTTTGAATTGCCTAATAATTCGCGCCACAGCGGATTGGCCTACATCATATAACTTGGCAATATCCCTCGTTGATGCCTGACAATGCTTATGGAGCGTCAAAAGACTTGCACGCTTTTTCAGAATTATATCCGCCATTTAATTCTGACTGTGTGCTAACGTCAAATTTGCAAAAAGTGAGCCTAAACCAGGTTACCGCAACTAAACAGCATATAAAACGTATATTTATGACGTATCACATGCTATTTTACATAACAATACATTTAAAATGTCTTACTTTGCTTATCACGTTTAAAACAACATTTGGCTAATATGTGCATTGCACAATAAGCGTGCAAAGTGATATCCATAAAAAATGTCAAAGAGAGTCAATTAATTTTCACAATACTATACGTCTGGATTGTTTTGGCATTGCCTTCGCTTAGTGCTCATCTCTTTTACTTTCTCATATACAGCTTTATTCAAGAAAATGTAACTAAAAGCTTATTAACTTTACTGAAAGACGTAACCTGGTTTATATTTTTAATGAAAATAAAAACAATGTACGTGGACTCTGCTACGCTTGATTGCATTCAAGTAGACGGCCAAAAAAGGAAAAGAAGACGAGTACATGGTGTGCTGAATGCAAAGTATCATTTTGCTTAAATATTTGCTTTCGGGATTATCATATGTTGAAAGATCGAGTTCAAAAATAAATACAAAAAGATACTTAAAAAAAGTTGGAGGCATAAACAATTAGTAAGAAAAATGTGTCATCAAATTAGTTAGGGTGTTCTATAAGTTTTGCCTAATTTATCTCCCAACTATGATCACATTTTTAATAAGATCGTACAGCTACTGTGCCAATTTAGCATGTTTTCATGTTAAACGAAACAGATTTTTTTTTTAAACGTAATTTCAAAAATTTAATTTTAATGGATAGACTTTAAAAGTAAGCAAACACATCGATTTTATTTATTTATTTATTGCCAAATTATCCGTAATAAATATATCTCTAAAAAAAACGCAGTTGAGCCAAAATTTAAAGTTAACGTGCCCTAGAATAAGGCAATGGCATTAGGTCTGCCACACTAGGGCCGTATATTTTCGCCAACTCGTATCAAACGCATAAGAACGTTTTTACTCGTTTACAGTGCTTCTATATTATTGGATCATATTTCACGTCAATTAAGTCAATTGTCAACTTGTCGCTGTAGGTATTGCAACTACAACCACTAATATTTTATATTACTTTATTTCAATTATAAAATAAGATATTTTTAAAGTAACTTTACTGTGTTTACAAATTTGAATAATAAATTATTATTAAAAATTAAAGCCTTCACATTCAAATTTAAAATTTTTTGGTATCCATCACCTTAAAAAAATGAAAAGGCAGAAAACACTTGTTAATTTTTTTCAAAGAGCCAAAATAAAGACAATGATTTAGGTGATTCTTGCACTCCTGATCCTCAGAAAAAATGTACAATAACAGAAGAGCCTATGGTTGCCATTGAAGAAAGAAAAAAGCGGAAAACTGTTCGGCATGGGAGCAAAAATTGGCCAATTTCTCATCTGACGAAGAACACAATGCACCTATAATCAGAAAATGTAAGTACTGTAGAAATAAAAAACACCCACACAAGTTTTGTCCAGCAAAAGATGTAATTGGCTTAAACTGTTCAAAAAAGGAAAACTTTTCAAAGGTTTGCTGCTCAAAGGTGAAAACCATTGAAAGAGTCGATGCTTTAACTGCATCGCTGTTTGGACTAAAATCTGATTGTCACAATCTGACTTATTCAAAGGTAAATCGAAAAGTCAGCAAAAACGGTGTAGAAGCAAAGGTTTAATAGACACGGTTTTTACTCTAAGCCACTTGAGTAAGCGGTTCTCTAAACTTTTAAATTTAATACTCGAAGAATCTGATTCCTGAATTGGTCTAGCTGTTAAAAGACACTTGTCGAAAGTTCTGGATAGATGTAAAGCTGATGTCCATCTGAATGGTAACAAGTACGAAAATGCGTCTTTTACAGTACTTGACAATGCGTGACCAATATAAAAACAAAAGATGAGACTTTAGCAAAGGAAAGTAACAAAGAGACTGACACTGAAACGGTTACAGAAAAAAGTTTAGATGCTGAAATGGTTACAGAAAGTTTCAGTTCTAAGTCTAAAGATGTCCAAGATGAAGCTAATTGTTTACGGCGTTCCTCTCGAATAAGAAAAGAATCTAATCAACTAATGTAGCACCATACCCACTAATCTTTAGTGGGGGAGAATGATATGGTTGGTACTCGAACTTGCTATTACCAATTGACTAATTATGATAGGCGTGTACCTTTATTGCGCTTTGAGTGCTACATGTAGCAGTGGCTTTCCGTTTTCTTTCTTTATGCAGTTGCAGTTATGTTGTGGTGGTTTATGTTTGTTTGGTAATCGTTTATCTAAGAGTTTTATGTTATTAATTCTATTGCGTTTAAGTGTGTCTCGTTTTCAATTTATTAAACCTTAACTCAGGCAATTTCGCATGTAATAATTTTGTAACACGTGCTGCTTTATGTCATTTCATACTTCAATACCGCCTTTAACAACTGCAGCTCTATGCTCGCATTGATTTTTCGACTAATTCGTGTAGCCTATATTTTTGTAATTTTATTTTTTGCATTTATTAAAGAAATTTTTTACACCTTACGCTAGAGTCTTTGTAGAGTGCAGTTTTAAGGTCCCTTTCCACTTTAAGCGTTGGCGGGATTATACTTTGTTTGTATATTGATTTTTTTACTTCTTTTCTTGCTTAAGCGCCAAGAGAAACAATAAAACAAACAAAAATACTCCAGCCAACGCTAGTAGTGTAAACAGGTCTTTAAGTTACAAACTGGGTTTTTATTATTTTTGTTTGTTGTTTATTAATGTTATTAAATAATTTCGTTTAATTCTTTGATTTTTAAATAGAATTTAAGCAACGGCTTATTCAAATTCATCACTGTCAGCGTGTCATCACTTTGTAATTTTATGAATTCGAGTTGGAGCTCGGGTGGTACAGAAGTGGTTGTAATATTGAAGGGGATAGAAAAGACATCAAGCTCCAGCTGCTTGCCTTTGATATTCTGAAATCAAGGGGGTTAATTTTGTCCAACCGATTTGCGGGCAGCATCTCCGTCACTTCTTCGTTTAATCAATAATATTCATCACAGTATCTAAAAAACCCTAAGGACCAAAGCAGTTGTCTTTTTTTATCATATTCACTGAATAAGACCATTTAACCCTTTGAGGGCTACAAGAATTTCATTGTAAAATAAAATAACAATGGTTCAATAATGATGTCACAAATATCTAAAAATTAGAATTATAATGCCTTCACAAAAGTGCTTTTGTTACGTTACAATCATAATCATGGTACACATATGTACCACTGGTCCTTAAAGGGTTAAGGTTATTGATATTCACTAAATTTAACTATTTTGGACGATTTCTTTTTTAATTGCGACTGAAATTTTTTAAGGTACCGATGCAATTTAGAATTACATGCTACATGATTAGTAATATTTCTAAGTGTATTTACGCAATTCAGAATAGCTAAGTCTTCGATTCCAGGCAGAACTTGCAAACAATAACACAATTACTTGTATGTATAATGACTTCATTATGTAAAAAGAATGACTAGCACAACGATTATTTTTTACTGCGAGAAATGCAATACAGTAAAATAAATTGTTCAATTGAAAACAAATACAGCAATCGAGATAGACGTACAAGGTAAGGGGGCAGGGAGGGCAATATCCCCTCTAAGAAGAAAAAAATTAGGCAGAATCAAATTTTCGTCGGACACTGAGCATGCATTTGAAAAGAAAAGGAAAAAATTTTTTATTTACTTTTTCTGCAAATTAATTTGGTAATAATTTTTAACCCTATTCTCCTCAACGGCCGGGTTTCTGAAGCCCGGCCCTTGCGAAAACGTTTCTAATTACTTCATCTTTGTAGATAAAATTCTGGAATTTCTTGACTTTTCCTAATGCTGAATAAGATGGTACTGTTTTTAGGTGCCTCCGAACAGGGTTATTGAGTAAAATAGACGTTTTTTAGCAAATTTGTGAATTTTTGCTGGTTTTTCAAATCAGAGCGTCAAAGCTGCACATTTTGTCTGTCAAGCGTTGGAAAATTAATATCAGCTAAATAGCTATGATTGCTTAATGTCTGTGATGTGGGAATTATGTTTGGCTGTACAGGTATTTCATCTACAACTGTAACGTCTGGAAGCTGGACCCAATCTCTGTCAAACAAACTTTTAACTTCCATCTCTACAGATACAGTTCTAACCCTTTGCAATTTAAACTGTCGACTCGTGCCGCTCAATTGCAATTCCCCTGCCAAACTATGGCCGCAAAAGCAAGCGGTAGAACCTTGATCTAAAAATGCGTATACCTCCGTTTCTTTACCTTTGCAGCGAACGCGCACTGAACAACATTTAAAAGACATGCTGGACATTACCAGTCAATTTACTAAGTTGAACAGAACTACAGGTATCAACGTGACCTGTCACTTCAGTGTCAGTATTTTTATGAAGAAGAGTGTGGTGAAAGGTTCCTTTGCAACCAGTAAATAAATATTTGCAACTCAATTTGCAGTAACGAGCGAAGTGGACACCGCTTAAACATTTAAAACAAAGTGCCTTTGCTTTAACAAATTTATGTTTTTCTTAAAACATCGACCTTTTGCCACACTCAACGCGTCTTTTACATTTTTTGTCGTTGCAGAAACATACGCGCTTTCTCGGCGAGGTTTGTAATTAGCTTGAAACGTTTTTCTACCAAAAATAGAATTAGCAATTCGACATTTTTCTGCCAACAAATTTAGACAAATCAAGAAAATTTGCTCTCTCACCACTTTGTTGTTCAATTTGTACAGCATAAGCCAAGCTCGTTTCAAATTAATTGGCAATTTTTTAACAACGCTCATAATTACATGCATTGAATCTAAACTCGAAACTTGTTCAATATTTTTTAGAGACATGCAGCACTTTTCAAGAAGTTGAGACATTGATTTAAGCTTATTTTTGTCATCATCGGGAATTTTATGAACACTTTTTAATCGCTCTTCGCAACATCTAGCTATTTCGTAAGGATGACTATATTCATCGAAAAGAATTTCCCATGCTTTTTTAAACGCAATTACAGGCGACTGATTCGATACTGCAACAACGGAAATAATTTGTAATCTTCAACCTTTTCTAATACTAATACATGAGCCTCAAACTG
Organism: Diplosoma virens; assembly: GCA_963680785.1. Lineage (NCBI taxonomy): Eukaryota > Metazoa > Chordata > Ascidiacea > Aplousobranchia > Didemnidae > Diplosoma > Diplosoma virens. Next base: position 40,409,620 of record OY796892.1, on the reverse strand, counting down.
TCTTACAAACAACCAATATTCCATAGGATCTCCATTAAATTTTTGAATTACAACCGGCGGTGCAGGACGCATTTTAGAGGAATTATATTTATGGAAACTAGTTGGCAAAGTTAACGAGGGAGAATTAAAAACTTCTTGTCTTTGCGCTTGCTCTGTGTTGCGAGAATCAAATTTAAATTAAATTGACTTTTGGGTTTTTGACTATAGCTTAAATTTTAACTTATACGCAAATCTTAATTAGGAAGTTTTGCAAAAGTAACGGGAAATGGTTTATCAATTTGAACAGAACTTTAGGGCAATGAAGTATGAGGCGGAAAATTATGCAATACCGCGTTTTCAACAGTTGTAACATTTTCACTAAACGGTTTGGAATAATCACCTATTTTTAAATGCGGCGCTTTCCGTGTGCTAATGCCTTCCTCTGCATTTCCACAGCTTAATTCTTCCCAAGCTTCTACCTCGATCCTTGCCAATTCTTCATTGCGCTTTTATCTAGTAAAACTCGTTCTAGTTTATCTTCCTCTTTTTTCATTTGTCTATGTACTTCTTCCATGGCTTTATTAGCTCTTTTTCTTGCTTCTTCTACTTTTTGCTCAGCCCTTCTTCTTGCTTCTTCGGCTTTGTGCATAAGCTTTCTTTTCATCTCTTCAGCTCTTTCTCTGATTTTTTGTCTCGTTTCGTAAACTCTGGCACTTTCTTGCTGGACAGCTGCCGTGGCAATTTTTAATTTTACAAATGACCTTCGTTTCTTACTACGAATTAAACTAGAGGTAGATTGAATGCCAATTCTTACCGAGGAGCATTCACGTGAAAAAGCGCGACTCTCTTTGCTTTACTTATCCTAGGTATCTTTTATCCAGCCTTGAACATGATCTTCAAACGGCTGTTTCTCTACAACAATGCTGTTCTTACTGATTTTTAAATTCGAGACTACTTGTTCATCAAGACCTTCTAACAAATTAGTCAAATTTTCAAAACATTGACAAATATGAGATAAAAGAGTTAACAGCGGATTATAACCCTCGGGCTTCAACATTAAACTCTCAGCTCTAACTAACAAATTTTGCAGAGCCTTGTAAATTTCATTTGGATCACCCAACGATATTATCATAAAAATATGAACAATACGGACTCACCGAAATTGCTCGATTACTATTTGTAACGGTAAACGACGCTAAAATTGCCAATCGCCGCAAAGTGAATAGTCGATTAACGCGCTTCCGGCTTCGATGAAATGAAAAGTCAAAAATAACAAAGAAAATTATTTTAATGAAAATAAATAATAAACTGAAGCGTTAAGAAGCGTTTGAAAAGCGGTAATTTGTAAATAAATAAAACGAACTAAAACTTAAACACAAAAAGAAAACAGATAGTTGTCTTACCGAGCAGTTTACGTTGGTGCTGACTCAGGGGAAATAACGGGAAATACAACGGGAATTATCAAAAACTACTCAAAGTTTACTCAAGAATTCAACCAGTCGCCCACAAAACCTCTGGTGGTCGCCTCACAGTTTTAGAAGAGTGAAAAAGAACGCAACAAAGCCAGCTCTAAATGAACGCGCTGCAGACACGAACTATGCTCCGAGATGAGATTAACTAAATTAAAGAGTAAAGCAAAAAAGGCGCTGGCATCGAGTGCACGCGTAAATTATAATCAGAAACGCAAAGGAAATAACGCAAATACGTACATTAATAATTTTTTACAATGCTTCTGTCTTGCGAATTTCAAAAACAATTGCCGTTTGCCCCCCACTTTCAGCCCCCTAAATCTGCCATCTGTAAAATACAGTTTGAGTTAATTTGAAGGATATTAAAGCTTATTGTTAACTAAGCATTTTAACTTAAAACTTTATGACAAAAAAGCAAAACGCTAAACTGGCTACGTCTGTGATCAGATCGAGTGAGCTACGTTTATTGCAGTTTAAACGTACATTTATTCTACCTTACAAAGCTTCAACAAAATGTGTCATTTTGCGTCACTCTGCTTGAAGTTTTTAAGCTGAATCAAAAACAGCTCAAGAAGTTGCCAGTCCAAATTTAAAAAAAAATTTAACTGCCCGACAATGAAAGAAACAGTAAATTGTGCACTAAAGTTGATTATTTTTTATTTGGGCACAAGGTTTCGTGGGCTACTGCTCACTTCATCAGGTGCAATGGAATAAAAATGCAATCAAAGCAAGTTTTACACAACGGTATTAAACGTAACAAACAGACATATGTGACGTAATGAGATACAAAAATAGTAGATAAAAAAGACTAAAATATAATTTTGGCAAGGAATGAATTTTTTTCAACCATATTGTAGCGATACTCAGCAACACAACTAAATTCATAAAACTTTTATTTTTCGAACGTTTTCGGCTTCTTAAGCCCTTTTCAAGAAAAACTTAAACTTAAATAAAATTAACAATAATGCGTCAAAACAAAAAATATTAATTATTTATGTATGAATGATTTACATTGTGACGAATAAGTTAAAGCAAATAGAATTATAAAGCCAATTTTTAGTTTTATTAAATTATTTAAAAGTGAAAGTAAATTTAAAACTTATAATAAAAGAAATCAAAAATAAATAAATAAATAAAATTAAAAAACATTTAATAAAAATGAAGAATCATTTGCATAAAGTTGACGATTTAAACCAGGATTACGCTTTTTAATAAATAATGCTTTGTGTATTTTTTTGTGAAATTCCGACTTAAACTTTTAATTATTTTAAAGAGTTTAAATTTAATTCGAAAGAAGAACAAACATTACAACACATTATGTGATTTTTTATTGCACTTGATACTTGAGAGTTGAAGTCCAAATGCTTTTATTTTTTTTATTTCATCTCTATATTTATCCTCCTGACTCGTAGGAAAGTGACGGAGGCGCTAATACATAGGGTAGGCAATTACCCCGACCTGCTTCCGGAGATGCCAAAATATTGCTGTCCGCTTGTAATTTAATAGGGATATGATTTTAATTCAGAACTGCTTGCCAAGACCACCAAGCAGGAGAAAAGTACCGTAAAGTGTCTTTCCCAAGGATACAACAGAATGGCGCCAGCGGATTTCGAACCGAGACCATGTTGGTCATAAGCACGGTGCCTTAACCACTAGACCACGCATCATACATAGATATAGTCGCTAAAAAGTTTGGAATATCCCTATGGCAAGTTTCACAAATTTGTAAAGCAAAAATTTTTTTTGGCTGCTCATCAAAGCAACGCAAACCCTTTTCGCAAAAGAGCTGGAAAAAGCAACTCACGAAGATATACCGTAGGAGAGGCATTGCTGCAATGGTTCAAGGAAATTAAAAGTAGACGACTATAATTAGTGGACCTATGCTTTGTGAAAAAGGGAATGATTTGCAAAAAATAAAGGGTGTTGATTTCAATTCATATCTAAGCTGGATAGATCGGTGGCGGTTATAAAATGAAATCGTTTTTAAACAGCAGCATGGTGGAAAACAAAGCCATGACTCAGAAGCTCGCATTTGTGTATTCGCGAGCACAAGAGCAGTATTCTGCATCCCACATTTATAATTGTGACGAAAGGGGCCTTTACTTCCGTTCTTTACCAGAAGGAACAATGTGCTTTAAAGATGAAAAGCCAAAAGAACGTCTAACAGTTTTATTTGCGGCAAAGTAAATTGCTTGTTGTTGGTAAGTCCGCTAAACCAAGATGTTTCAGAGGAATAGGAACGCTGCCGGTATTACAGCGGTCAAACAGCAATTCTTGGATGACAATAACTCTTTTTTAAAAGTGGTTAGAATGTTTTGATGCATTTACCCAAAAACAAAACAAAAAAGTGTGTCTACTGCTGGACAACTGTTCAGCTCAAAAAATTGAAGCAGTCCTGTATCCAACTTGTTTATTTGCCTCCGAACACTACTTCTTCTGTTTAGTCTCTGGATCAAAAGCATCATCAAAAACTTTAAACATTATTACAGACGTCGCATGCTGCAAAACGCTGCAAAACGTTTTGCTGCAAAACAATTTTTAATTGTTTCTGAAGAAACAATTAAAAATTGTTTTTTCCGTGGTCTAAGACTGGGCGTACCAGATGGGTCTTTTTTTAGGTTTTCATTGAACAAAAATATGCCTAATTTGGCCGATGAAAGCTATGAAGAATATTTAAGCATTGAAGATGGATTTGAGATCGCAGGTTGTCCAACTAATGCTGAAATATGCGAAGAAGTCATGCAAAGCAGAAAAGAAGGTGGCGAAGATGACACCGCAGAAAACCGCCCGCAAAAAACACAGAAAACCAGAAGACGGCACCGCAAAAATAAAGAAGTGGTTGCCTGGCTTGACGCAATGCGTCGGCAATTTCAGTTTCAAGGGATGAATATGGACCTTTATTTTAAATGAAAAAAATGCATGCTTGACAACATGTTCAAGCGTATCAAAGAAACAACAATTGAAAGTTATTTTAAAAGTAAATAATACGTTCATTTTTGGGCTGTGTTTCATTTTCTCGGTGTATATTGTCAATTAACCCATATCACGCCTGCGTCAGTTTAAACTGACGCTAGAAAAAATTGATTTTCAATAGGTTGACAATATCAAATTGAGTAATGTTTAATTTTTTCATGTCATGACATCCTAGACTTTTAATCCCAAACATTTTTTTGCTTAATTTTTGCGTAAAAAGAAAATTATAATAAACATAACAAGAAAATGCATAATTGTTGTTTTTTGCTGCACGTCATTTATTGATGACGTCACTGCAACTTACTGTGTGAGAGCAAAATTTTCTAACCTTGAAAAACAAGGAATAAATTTATACCTAAAGATGACAATAACTGAAAATTTGCGAAAAAACGTTTTTGACTTGCTTTATTTGGGAATTTTCTGCGTCATTTTAAACTGACGCTGGTGGTGAATGAGTACGTGTGAAATTTTTTTTCGCTAATTAGATTTTGAGATTAAGCAAGCTGTAATGGTTTGTTTTGTTGCACCTAAATCGTTTTGATGAAAGATAATCCGCATTTTGTAACATTAAATTAGAACTTTTGTGATTATTTTATTGCACGGAAATCTTTTTATAAAAGGTAATCCTCATTTTGTAAAAGTAATTGGAACTTTGTGGTTGTTTTATTGCACCTTAATCCTTTTCTGGAACAATGACTTGTTAATCCGCAATTTTGTTTTAGCTTCAACTTTTCTCTAATTTTCACCACGGATAATTAATTTCTAGTACAGAACAATCTTTGTCAAATAACAGTTGTGGGTCTTGCATTCTTCGAGAAAATTTTGTTACGAGTAAAATGAGTTTAGCCACTTACCGAGTGTGAGAAATTGCAATTGCAGTCGAAGTTGCTTTGTGAATCAAAAGTTAAGATAAAAATAAATTTAATTGGTTTCATTGTTGAAGTTGAGATATTTTGATTAAATTTTGTGCAAGTTTCTCTTCAGGTAATTATATAGTTACTGTGGTAATATTTACTTGATTATGAATGTTTATTAAGCCTTAAAAGCATTGCAAGAGCTAGAAAATAACGGATCTACAGCTGAATTGGTAACTGATCCAAGTCTTATTTTATTTCCTCCGGAAGATGATGGAAATAAAACTGAGGAAGATGATGGAGGTGACATTACCGGAGTGCCTGATAACCTCAGTCCCGATCAACTTCTATCAAGAGCTGAAGTAGAGTTGGGCGAAATTAGAAGTACTGATCAGGTACGTCTAGAGATTTTAGCTTGCAGCGTTTGGAACAATATTTTAAAAATTCATAGAAGAAAAGCTTCAACGTATGTATAATGTAGTGCTACAACTTCCTATCTGCAGTATTGTCATAACTTCAAATAAGCAAAATCGTATATGGTCTTTTTCGCTTTTAGTAAACTACAGTAACTAAGAATTATAGTTAGCTTTGATATGTTACTAATAATCTGCTATATTTTGCAGTTGGAATCAACAAACGAGACGAGCAGAGAATCTACCACTGATCCGCCAAAATCCAAAAAGGTTACTTTTAATCTTACGCAAAGCAAGCACGTGCTTTTCATTTGACTATACAATAATTATTACTCCGTGGCAGGATTATTTTTGTAAAAACAGTTGTTGCTAAAGTTGAGCTCCCGTCCTGTTATGTTTCATTTGTCAGGCTGTTTGGACCTACGTAAGTACTTTGCCCACGAGCACGCAGACCTCGCATCTTTTAGACTGCTGTTCCATCCTAATAGAATAAGTATGTTCATTGTCTTTTAACGATAATAGTTATTGTTGAAGTAATCATGTCTGTTGTTTTAGAGAAAAAAGACATCCAAGTCTACAGAAAACAAAAATGCATGTATCAACATGGCAGCTGTTCGTTGGAAGGACAATAAAATTGTTAACGTTCTGTCTACATTTGCAGGCAAGGAACCTGTGCAAAAGGTCAAGCGATACAGCCAGGAAGCGAAAAAAAGAATTGATATTCCCCAACCAAAAGTTGTGCATGTATGTAACCGCTACATGGGTGGTGTAGATCGACTGGATCAAAATCTTGCGGCGTACATGATCAACTTGCGAAGCAAAAAATGGTGGTGGCCTTTATTTCGCTTTTGCATAGATGTGGCGATTAACAACGCCTATCAGCTTTACCCCATAAGACAATTGAATGAAGGCGAAAGCAGAATGGATGCTTTGGAGTTTCGCCGGGTAATTGTGGAAACTTATTACAAAAACTATAAAACAAAAAATGATTCTGTTGCATTATACCCAAAATCGGCAACCAAGAATCATGTGCGAATGGCCGAAGAAAATCACCATTGGATTAGGAAAGGAACGCAAAGACGCTGCGCTAAAAATGGATGTAGAGGCACTTCCAAATTTTTCTGCATTAAATGTAATGTTGGATTGCATCCTGAGTGTTTTGAAAGTTTTCATTTTGAATAAACGACTGGATTTTCTTCAAATCCATGGTGTTGTATACTAATATCTACGTCAATATATTGCAGTAATAATTTGCATGAATGCATAATATCGGCGACAATTAATATAATTTAACATATTTTACTTACACTAGTCATTAAAAAGAGCGCAAAACAAATAATCAGAATCGTACGCGCAAATTAAACCGGACGCATCATGTGCACGTAGTTCAACGCTATAACATTCTACACGTACCCGCCTACCGCCAGCGTCAGTTTAAACTGACAAAAATTGTTTTCTTTATAAAATCTTTAAAAAAACTTTTTTTCAAAAAATTTTTTCAATTATGATCTGTTTGTGACCTATAGAACATGCAACATCAAAATCATCAATTTTTTCGGGGTTGGGGTGATATGGGTTAAATAAAACTTATGTGGTTTACATATGAGTCTGTGTTATCTTAGGGATTTCTAAAACAATATATTAGAAGAACTTAGATCATGCCACATGTCTAGACTACTAGGTAGGTGCAATCTTTTGTTTCTTTTTATACAGATAGTTGGGTTACGGATTATCGTATATTTCGGTTATATGCATAAAAAAGCTTGACAAATTGATTTTGCAATAAACCAAAGTTGTCTGTATCATTTCTAAAGGAAAACATTTGTCAAAATTTCTTTGTTTTTATTAATTAATATGGTAAATAAAAGTAAACTGTTTCAAAAATGCTGTTGATCAGCTTTCATTGATTAAGAATTTATGGGATTTGATGGGTATTATATTTTAGAACATTGCAAATTTTGCATTCAAAAATAAATCAATGCAAAAAATAGATTAACCAAAACACATGAACTAAAAAAACATAACGAATAACTTTGTCAATTATTTGATTTTTTCAAGGGTAAAATATAAATGCTTTATTGTAGATACAAATAATAAAGAATCTTACCAAAAACTTTATTTTATCAATATACAGTTGTGGACAAAAGTTTAAGACCACCTTCGAAAAAACGCACATTTCAGAGAATAGCTTCTTAACACGTAATACTAATTATTCTTGCGTCAGAATGCGTATTTAGGATTTACAAATAGACCTTACTGTATCACATATCAATTATTTATTTTTAAATCAAAACTAAATTTTTGACGTGCAAAATAAAAGCCTATTTATATTCTGGACAAATTAAAAATTAAAAAAATATTTTGCTTAAAGAGCTGGGTGAGCAAAAATGCTAAGACTAGGACTTCTGTGCAAAAACGTTTGAAAAGCCTGATTTAAGAAATTGTCTAAAATTTTTCTCGTTTATGCAATCCTTTTTTTCTGTTTTCTTGTCACAAACATCCCTCATTTTTGGTTTTTGTCTTGTTCAGCTATTTTAATAATTTGTCCTTGCAACAGTCAACAAGACATTATATTTATCAGAGAACTGACATCACACTTTTACAAAATTTTTATGACCTAACTAGTAGACTTCCAATTGGAAAGTTAATTAATTTGGCTTGAAATCACACATACTGTAATCTACTTACAACTAACTTTCGGTCACGAAACTTTGCGTTTATTAATTCAAATTACTTTAACCTTGCTTTTTTCAGTTTCTACAATTCTTTGTTGTGTTTTCAATGTAATTTAATTGTTTGTTACTTGGAAACTAGAATTACTGATCTGACTGACATAATGGAAAAAAAATTCTTTAATTCAAAATTTCAAAAACTCCAAATATATTTTTTAAAGTTTTTATTGACAATTAATTGTCCGTTTCATTCGCGGCAATTCCTGGTGTATTGATTGTTGTCTTGAAATTTAACAGGTGATTTATTACAATGCAATTTTAGTGAGAAATTTTGCCAATGCTTTCAGTTCCTTTTCTTTTTTTTTTAATTTTTAAAACTTTGCCGAATGTTGGTACGCAGTTGAGACGTGACAAATACAATAAAAAAATATTGGTTCAGGAAACAACATTGTGTATTGAGGAAACAACCGTGTTTTGTCAAATACCTGCAGTGCAGTACGTGACCTTGCAAACGATTCTGTCGGCTTGCAAGATCAATGTAAAACCAGAAAACTTCCAAATTGACGTCATGCTTCAATGCCATTTTCATAAATGGTTGCACAAATCTTTTGGCATCCTAATGTAAACCATTTTTTAGATTATTTAACTGGACTACAATCAGAAAAAAGTTCATTTTAAAGAACCAAAAAATGAGCAACAATTTATCAAAGCTATTCTATCAGATTTTACTGCTCTTCCATGTTTATCACTTTACAGTTTACCACACTTATTTTCCTAAAATATTGCTTTTCAAAAAAGTTTTTGTTATGAAATACCTATGCATTCTGAATTTGGCCGCGGTACATCTACTTGATACATTTTACAAGTCTACAAACGGAAATAACATTTAATGAGAAGGGTGCACCCGTATGCATGCGCAAATTGTTTCGGTACAAACTGAGTGTCTGGAAAGCACACTCTCAGTTCCTGGCCCACACTTTTTAGCCCCTTTTTTATTTTGTATCAAAATCGATTATTAAAGAAAAGAAGCTGATTCACATGAGTAGAATCTCCTGTCGTCGTGAAACAACATTGTAAATAGCTGGCAATCTAATATCGTGCGATTGTTGTTTTGAACGTTTTTGCTTGCATTTATTTGTCGCAAACACTTGCATACTTTTTTTTAGAAAATCAAATTATATTTCTATTGGCAGACAGATAGATAGACAGACAGACAGAATATCTTTTTATTTGTCAAATTTAAACAAAAAGAACAAGAATAAACGAAAAAAAAGAAAAAAAGTAGTACTGTTTGAAAATGACAGGAAGACTTCGAATTTTTACAAGTTGAATATTGATAATCATCAATTGATTTAATGTTATTTATAAAATTGATGTTGATAATAACACCAGAAAATTTAAAATTTTAGGGAAAAGTCGCGTACTAAGCACCTCTTCAGCAAAAATTCCCGTAAAAATTTTATTTTTAATTTCCCAAGCATAAAAAAATTTTGACACAATGTCCTTAAACTATATTTTATTTTATACAAATACCAGCTACTAAATTGTTTTATGTAAGCTCTGATACAGCCTGGGACAAAAGTTTAAGACCACCTTTGGAAAAAGGCACATTTTAGAAAAAAGCTTCTTAATCACCTAATACTAAATATTCTTGTGTCAAAATGCATATTTAGTTTTTGGATATAAACCTTATCACACATTAATTTTTAATTTTTACTTTCGTTCAATTTTTTAAATGTTTAGCTTAAAAATACAAAATTTTGAACCATGAAAATTGGCAAAAAATCTAGCAGTTAACGTTGAAAAACGTATTCAATTTACCGGTCGTTGCACAATGAAGGTCTTAGAACGTGAAATATCAAGGCAGATGAAAGTTAGAAAAACTGCTGTACCTAACACTATCAAAAAAATTTCACAAAATTAAGTACTTTCAAGGACAGCAAAAAACAGGCCATCTTAGCATTTTTAGTAGTGGAATTAAACGTTTTATTAGGAAGAGAGTGAGTCAATTCCCTTAGAGTTCTGCTAAAAAAATACAAGCTAAAATGGCACAAGGAAGCTTCAAAATTAGTAAAAAAACAATTTTACTAATTTTGAAGCTTCCTTGTGCCATTTTAGCTTGTATTTTTTTCAGCGGAGCTCTAAGGAAATTGACTCACTCTCTTCCTAATAAAACGTTTAATTCCACTACTAAAAATGCTAAGATGGCCTGTTTTTTGCTGTCCTTGAAAGTACTTAATTTTGTGAAATTTTTGATAGTGTTAGGTACAGCAGTTTTTCTAACTTTCATCTGCCTTAATATTTCACGTTCTGAGACCTTTATTGTGCAACGACCGGTAAATTGAATACGTTTTTCAACGTTAACTGCTAGATTTTTTGCCAATTTTCGTGGTTCAAAATTTTGTATTTTTAAGCTAAACATTTAAAAAATTGAACAAAAGTAAAAATTAAAAATTAATGTGTGATAAGGTTTATATCCAAAAACTAAATATGCATTTTGACACAAGAATATTTAGTATTAGGTGATTAAGAAGCTTTTTTCTAAAACGTGCCTTTTTCCAAAGGTGGTCTTAAACTTTTGTCCCAGGCTGTAATCATCCAAATTTTTTAGATAAAAAGATTCACATTAAAAGCTGTACTTATAATAAAGACCCCAACCGGAAGTGTAACTGAATTAGACCATACTAATTATTGCGCTAAAAGTTTGTTACTTATTGCATATTTCCGTTTACAGATTTTTTACCTTTATAATATGCTACCATATTTCTAAGCGTTATTGAAACAATAGATAAAAGTCTATGTTCATTACTTATACTTTATAAAGCTAGGAAGCAAAAATTTCACCACATGCTAGAAAAAAAGAACAAAAAAGTTTCGATTTAAATGGTTTTCTGAAGCAATGCAACTTGCAATTTCTGACATTCAGCAAGATAAATTAAACAAAAAAAAACTAATGCATATGATGGTGTGCCTAAAACAGCATTATTTTCAATTTTAGCTGGGTTGTTTTTGGCTAAAAAAATTAATGAAAAATTTAAGTCTGTAGTAATTTAATATGTGGACCAATGCCATATTTGCATAGTTTTTATTGGTCAAGTTATATATTAAATTTTTTACTAATTAACTTTATGAAAAATTTTGTTGCCACCAACATAATTTTCTATATTTTGCAGTGCAATAAGATAAAATAGAAAACTCAAAGTGGAAGAATTGAGTTTTAAAGTCAAATAATCTTGCTTTAACTAATTAAGTTAGTAAAGTTTATGTTTATCTATACAATTGCCAAGGTAAAAACATGCGAAAGATTAAAATGTTAATTTATGTGTCACATAAATCACACAAAATTTTAAAAATCAGAACATTTTTTTCTTCCTTTAATTTTAGATATAGACCTATTTGTTTTAGTTTTTAATAAGTAATTAATTTTTGTATCACTTACTCCAGCTTGATTATAATTTCTATTTATATATATCAAAAATTGTTCTGAATGTTTCATAAGTGATTTGTCTGCTTATTTATCGCTAAGCTTTTATTGTCAGTGCAATGCGACATCACATGTTACAGCTTACTTACAAGTGCATTGCTTACAGCTTACTGCAAAGTGCATTGCTTGGTTTTATATCTCAATCTGTCTTTTTTGCTTGTCTTATTTTGTCATAAATTTCATTGCATTGACTTTTTCGAGATAATACCCGATTGTTGACGAACTAGATTGATGCCAATAGATTATTTTAGAATTTTAGCATCATATTGTTGTTTTGAGCCTTTTTAACACAAGCTTTATGGTTTGAGCCTTATTTTGAGCCTTTTTAACACAAAGTTTACGGAGGAATCGTTTTCGAACCTGGTTGTTGTATTTGCTTTATATCTTCTAAATGCGTTACCAAATATTAATAAATTGCTTTGACTTTTTCTAAAATTTACTCTAGATTACATTTCACGTTTTAAAACTTTTAAAAATTGCTTACAAGTTGAGTTTTTGTGTCTGGAAAAAAGCTACCCCTGGTTTACGGAGGGGTCGTTTTCGACCCTTTTCATATATATATTTTGCTTCAGCAGGGACCAGGCATAATTGGAAACAGATCTGTATTGTGAAACATCTTGTTAGCAATGGCAACCAATAGCTGGTCTGTGACAACAACAATGTGATGTGTGAAAACAACAAAATGTGGCAACAATGTCGAAAGAACCTTCCAAGTAAATACTTATGACAATGAGAAGCAGGTACTGGTATTCTAACTCTGTAAGTCCATTTAGGAAATCTTTTTAGAGACAAAGCTCTGTTTGTAGTGCATCATATCAGCTGCAATTGAAATATTAGTTATTTTGTTGATAAGGAAACAGGTGACAACAATCAAAAGTAAAGTGTAAATACCGCTGGTCAACAGGATTTCATATATATTTTTTTATATAAGATTCCAATTTATTACAGTAGTTGTTGTGAGGTGAGTACCGCTAGCAAGAAGGTATTTGCGTTAGCCAATAATGACAAAGTTTTGCTTTGCCAGGATAGTTTGATTTATGAAACACAGTACACTAATAGCTCACAGCGTACTTTAGTAAACAAAAGCTGTTTTATGATTGTTTGTTAGGTCATTCGTATAACTTTAGAGTCAATGAAAATGTGTTGTTTTTTTGCAGAATTTGTTTATCCTATTGCAGGAATGTCCAACCTTTTTTCATAATGGGCCAAATTATAAATTTAGGTATAGTCGCTGGGATCTTCACTTTCAATCTGACTTTGTTTTCTCTATTTTCGTCTCAAAAACTTAGTGATCTCAAAACAAAAAATCTTTATTTATTTATTTATTTTATCTTATTAATAGAAACCAAACTGCTTAAAATGTTAAGCATTTTAAGCAGTTTGGTTTCTATTAATATTCCTAAATACCTCATGTTGTTTATAATTTTATCTTATCTTTATATTTATTCTCCTGACTCGCAAGAAAGCGACGGAGGCGCTAATACATAGGGTAAGTAATTAACCCGACCTGCTTCCAAAGATACCAAGACATTGCTGTTTGCTTGTAATTTATTAGAGATATGATTGAAATTTAGAACTGCTTGCCAAGACCACCAAGCAGAGAAAAGTGCCGTAAAGTGTCTTTTACAAGAACCCAACATAATGGCACAAGTGGGTTTTGAACCGAGACCATGTAGATCATAAGCACAACGCTTTAACCACTCGACCACGCCGCCGACCACGCGTCTTCACCAGACGCGCAGCTGGTCAAAGTTAAAGCGAGTCAGAGTCCGGGATAAAATGACGAGTCCGAGTCCGAGTTCCAAGTGTTTATCTCTGTCTAATACTAAGAATTATCCCTTTGACTTTTATTGAAGAAACCACTCAAGAACTGACATAAGTTGAAATAAAATTTAATTGGCAATATTTTTTGTACAATTATTGAACACCAGGAAATCCTGGAAGTAGGGAGGCAGGAGGCAATTACCCCCTTCCTTTTTGATCCTGCTTTTTTCAAAAAAGCAGTAAAGCCTACTGAAACCCAGATACCGAAGCATTGGGTAAGATTTGATCTTGCAATCATAGAAACTTGACCAAAATATCAGATTGGTGGAAGGTGGATCCTATTATTGTGGTAATGCTCTACACTTTAAATTTAGGACGAAAGTAGCAATTATAGACTCGATTAAAAGTGATAACGTTTTTCTTAGTTTTCACCTAAAAATTGACACAAAAATAGAGATTTTAGACACTGATTGAAAGTAATGATTGTTTTTTAGTCTTTTTCTAAAATTTGGGACAAAAATGGAGATTTTGCACATTGATTAAAAGTGATGATTTTTTTAGCCATCACTTGATATATGTGCTGAAAACGATCGCGATACAAAGTAGCGATTCTGTAAAATCTTTTCTTTATAAAAAGAGTGCTTTTTTAAAAAATAAGGTACCTTTTTATAAGCTTTGCTTCGCCGCTTCACAAAATGGCTTTCCGGTGCCCCTGTTTGAACACTCGGTATTAAAAAAATGTGACGACCTTCAGCAAAACATAGGAGTAGTAAGAAACATTTATAAAATTTAGAATAGTGTAGAAGAACTATATAAAAGAAATTATATTTTAACTTTTCTTTTATTTTTCATTCAAGGTTTAGCTTTTTTTTCTGATTAAGTATTGATAACAATAATCTGCGAAACCTTCGAATCGTCGACCTTGCATGAAATCTAGAAAGTCGGACTCGCCGGATTCGCTACTTTTCGGCGCGTCCGAGTTTGAGTCCAGCTGTATTGCACCGAATTGACGAGTCTCGAGTCAGTATTCGCAGCCCTGGTTTTCATTTTAAATCTGACTCTCTTTTCTCAATTTTTGTTTCAAAAACGTAGTAACCTCTAAAACAAAAGATTTTCATTTTAAATTTGACTCTAGTTTCCCGATTTCCCTCTCAAAAACGTAGTGATCTCTGAAAAAAATATTTAACGACTTAAATTATTCATAATTTTTTTTTTGAAAACTTGGTTTAATTCAGACACAGCAAAACTGCAGGTAATCGACGGTTAATTTCATTCACCATCTGACGTTTTCATTAGTAAGTCTATTATGGATATTTTATTCCGAACTTGAAAAGCAAAAAATGATTTTAAAAGCACTAATACGTAGAAGAACTAGTAAAAGTAAGATATAAATGGTGAATTATGCAATCTATAAATATAAAATTTACTTAATAAGTTAGGTCAAAAAATTGCCCATATTCAATCAATCAAATTACAAAAAAAAATGAAAAATGTTATTGCTTATTACTTAAGTGAACTTAATTCACAGATTTATATTCACTCTACTACAAATTCATCAAATGTACGCTTACTAAAAAATAAATTTTACACAATAACAGAACTTACTCTCTTAAAAATTTTTTTTACAAATTTTAACTTTGAAACAATCTGGGATAAAATGCCAAAAATTTTTAAATCAAATCTTTTGAAAATCCAACTATATTAATTTGAATGAAGTATTTCGTATTTTAAGATCTTGTTTTGTAAAATTGAGATCCCCAATATTTACCTGATTATACTTAGTTTAAGCAAACCAAACAGAATTATATGGTGGCACGCAGAATAATAAAGACGAATCTTATTCATCTAAATTACATTGAAAACATTGGCCAGTAAAAAAATCAAAATTAAAAAAAAGTTTTTTACGTATAGTAAAAAGCTTCTACTTACAACCATTTGATTCAAGAAATTAATGTGAAAAGTTTTTAAAACAACGAATTTTACAACAAAAGCCTCACCATACTCATCAAGTAGCACAATAACTTATTCTTAGACGTTCTGAAATAAAACAAAAACATTGAATCTTTAGCATTCTCATGTCTTCGCTTTTGTCCAAAAGTTTGTAAAAATAGAAACGTGCTCTTTACTACACCAAGAAAATGAGTTTTCAATTCGTTTAGAGAAACGGTTTTTCTTGATGAGGAAACGTTCTTCTTTTCATACTTTTGCCTTACCTTTATAAGTTTCAACTTCTGAATTACGCAAACAAAATTTAACAATTAAAAAAATATTGTACATTTTCTGCCCATCGATCACATTTTTCAATCTTTTCAATCCTTTCAATCTGAAAGGACAAGATAAGAAACAAATATGTGAGAGGGACTGCAAAAATTGCAAAGCTGGGAGAAAAACTTCGGAATGTGAGGCTACGTTGGTATGGACACGTAAAAAGGAGAGAAGAAGACTACGTGGGGAAAAGGATGATGGAGATGGCAGTGCCAGGCAGAAGGAAAAGAGGAAGGCCAAGGAGAAGGTGGATGGATTTGGTGAGAGAAGACATGGAAAGGGTTGGAGCTAGGGAAGGAGATGAAGTAGACCGAGTGAAATGGAGATTACTATCGCGCTGTGGCGACCCCGAGTAGGGAGAAGCCGAAAGAAGAAGAAGAAGAAGATCACATTTTTCAATCTATTTTCAACCAATAAAGTTTTTTAGTTTTTTCTCAAAAAAGAAAAAAATTGATTATTTAATAAATTCTGTTAAAGTGTTTAAATCAACTATTTCTTGTTGGTTTTCTCTGCTGTTTTTTTGTTTTTTAAATATTCTTATCAACTTATCAGGAAGTGACGAGTACAAAAATGGATTGAAAGCGCTGTTGATTGGAAGCAACAAACCAGCAGTGACAATATAAGCAACATCATCCACATATATTCCGCTCAGTTTCACAAATGCTATGATGCAAATAGGAATCCAACATAAAAAGTCAGTGACTATGATTCTCGAAATACGCCTTTGCAATCTTGAATCAGTTTTTTCTGTTCCATTTTTTACTGTTTCTAGTTTGTTTCTTGATTTTATGAAAATGCAAACATAGCCTATTGCAATAAAAATGAAAGACAAGAAATTGATGGTTATAATGGCAAGGCTATATTCCCAGGCATTTTCGCCTCGATAAACATAGAATCTTGGCATACACACACTGGTTTGTCCATAATATCCAAACTCTACTCCAGGAGAATATTCTGGATAGTTGGACGTGAGAAATGATTTTGTAAACTCCCAATTGTTGACATTGTTTTCTATCGATTGATTGTTCATTTCTGCCAATCTACAAGCAAATTTTGTAATATTTTCTTTATTCCAAATTGGTGAACGAGTGAAGCGATTTGAAAACTCAACACTGTACATAAAATATTCGGACGTCAGAGGTGAAATTGGCAAAACGGCTATAACAAAAGATGTTAGCCAACCTAATATGATAACCAATGTATATTTGCTAGTAGACCCTGACAGAGTAGAAAGTGGCTTGTGAATTCTATACAATAAAAAACTTGTTAATAAAACCATAAAAAAACATGAAGCTTCACTGGATAACACAGCAAGACTCCCAATTATTGAACAACGTAAACTCGATCGCCATTCAAAGTCGATCTGACCGTAATAACCTGAATAGTAAACGCTGTAAACAGCAATTACAAGCAAATAGATTCCCATTATTATGTCAGCAATCGAGATGTTCAGAATAATCAAGTGCTGATATTTGAAAGATCGGTTTAATTTTGTGGTTGTAAGAAGTTTTGTCGTTGATATAATCACATAGAAGTTGCCACAAATGACTATAATACTGATAATCCAAAAACAACTTTTTAATACAGGATTAGCTATCATTTCTAAATCCGATGAAAATATAGTGTTTTTGTTCTTTCCGCAATGTTGCTCGTCTCTATTATCATCACAGTCTTGCTTCCCATCACACATCTGATCGACATCAACACTGACTTTGTTTCCTGCTTTGCATACAAATCGCTTTGGACAGTTCAACTCCTCAAATCCTTTAAAGCAATTCGATTTATTGGAAATAATGTAAAACTCATCTTCTATCCCGTCACAGTAACGATCACCAATGTTATGATCAATGTGACAAGGGTCATTACAAAACTCAGGTGGGTTTTCACAATTACATTCATCACTGAGATCACTACATTCTGGTCGACCATCACATAATGTTGCTAAACGACGATCTTCCATTCTTGTTTGACATGTTTTTGTTAATTTTGTGATGCCAGCATTTACGTTAATAATGCTTTTATAGCCTAAGACAGAACTTGAGTTAAAATTATGTTTGCTTTCGTAATCAACATGAAAAAAGCCACAGAAAGCAAACCTTTGTTTACATAAATCACTGTTTAAATTATCTTCACACAAACACTCGTCAGACCAATCATAACAATCAAATATACCATCACAAACTTGCTTGGATGAAATCAGCAAACGTCGATCAAAACATTGAAAACATGAGTTGTTTTTGCAAAGATCAGATTCGTCACTGCACTGTGCAACATTATCGTGCAAATTTCGTTGAGGCAAAACACATTTTCGAGATGAACCAACACCGACACATTTAAAGCCATGTTGGTGCTGAATTTCATCACTTTTGTCAAGACAGTCGAATATGCCATCACACAATTGAAATGTTAGTCCTAAACGACCATCATCACATTGAAATGCACGATCACATTGTTTATTGGAACTATCCAAGCAGTTCGAGATGCAAATAAGATCAGTTACATTGCAATCAGAAGTAGAACAGTGAAGAGATGAAGCATTATAACAAGTTGAGCTATCACAAAAAATAAGAGGATTAAGATTGCATTGTGAAACGTTATTTAATCTGTTTATTTTGACATCACATTGACCACAATTTACGATTTTTTGAACTTGATAATTTTCATCACTTCCATCAGAACATTGTTCTATTCCATCATTTTGTTGGTCGATTGGAATGCATCCAGTGAATGTCTTGTACCAGATGTTCTCTACTTTGCAATCCACAGGGTTGTTTTTGTAACACTGACATTGAAAATTATGATCACTGCAAAAACAGTTCAATTCATCTGATTTGTCAGTGCAATCATAAGATTGATCGCATGTATCTGCAAAATAAAAATGGGTGAAAAACATGCGTGAATGTAGGCTATTCATTTACTTAATTTTAGATTTTAATTTAATTCTAATTAGATCTTAAGAGATTAAGTAGACACTTAAACCCTAACAAAGCTTCGGACCTCGACTCCATCTGCCCAAAGATTATGGCGGGACTGCCTTGAAGTCCTGGTTATGTGACTTTTTATCTTCTGCTTGCGCCGAAGTAAAATTCTCAAAATCAGGAAAGGAGCGCATAACATCGTAATCACAGACCCGATAAAGTCCGTGAAGAAACCAAAATGTTATATACCAATATCTCTGCTTTATGTTTCAAAAAAGACCGCGAAAACCTCATTTATGCCTGTGTTTATCTATTATCAATTTATTCCCCCTAAAGGACAAAAGTCAAACGTTATATAAAATTTTTCTGTTAACACAGAAAATTGAAGACTTTTTTGAAGCTATGCAAAATGCTAATGCCATATTTTTTGATCTGACATAACATAGGATACTGTCCAAAACCGATGCCTTACCCGAAAGCTGCTAAGACATCTTCCCGGTTAGCACATGGGTTATTATGATCATGAAACCTGTCGAAAACTGAAGTTTTACCTTTACTACCTGGAAGAACAAACAAAGCAGGCTTCGGCTTCATAAAAAATGGCGTTCGTAAAAGATCGGTCTTAGCTTTCCTTTTTAACATAATTGTCCCTTTTCAGAATTAGCCCTATATGGACGGATTTAATTTTGTGCACGATAAAAATTATTTCTACTGTTTTTTGGTGACAGTAACTTTCTATTACACAATATTTGACAAAATATTAAAAATTTTTTATGTATTTTTGATATTTTTAAACGTGCCAGATCTGTCCCACTTGTCCATAGTACGAAAAATCAAACATTATATATACTGCAAAAACAGAACCATAAAAGTCAAAAACGAGTACACAATTAATTTTACATTACAATTTGAATACTTTTAGTTTTTTTAAAATGTTTCAAAGCATTTTTTATTTTTTTTCAGGCAAAGAAACGTTTCGCATTTTATGCAAAAAATGTAGGTTTTGCTTGTGTACCCAGGCAGTTTTGCTTCTGGCTCTTTTTTCTTTGTAATTTGGATACTTTCTTTACTTTGAGGGTTGTTGTAACTGGATTCATAATAAACATATTCATCGTTAAAGTCATTTTCTACTAGAAATTCAACTTCACTCTCCCATTTTCACCCCCAGCAATAGCTGCCCAATTCTTTATGCCATAAAATTTTTGAACATTCCTAATTAATTTTTTATTACACTATATTTACTCAGAATATTCCAAAAAAACTGTAATATAACTCTCAGATTATATTTAGATCTTCAGTATATAAATCGAACTTTATGGACGAGGTGGACAGATCTGGCACGTTTAAACTAATCGATACCACATTAATCACAATAAGCAAACATTAAAAATTTAGTATTAATATGATAGAACTACTTCTACTAAATACAAAAAAATTTTATTTAGTCAAAAAATTTGCCTGCTTATCAAGAACTACTTAATACAAAATAGCAAGTATTAGCACTTTTCACTAACTTTGCCAAACAAGCAAAAAACTGACTATTACTTTCACAATGGTTGAAATTTTAGGGTTTCCAACTCAAAACTACACCAACTAGGCATGACCAATCTAAGGAAGTCGTTTACTAAAAAAAAAATTTAAAAAAGGTTTACAAAATAACGTTTTTTTGAAACGTGCCAGATCTGCCCATTTGTCCATATAGGGTTAGTAATTAGACAACAACATGTTGAATGGATTATTCAGGAACAAGGCATACTTGGGCCTCAGTATAGAAAAAATTTTGCATTGTAAAATATGTTTCTGCATTCCTACATATAATAGGGCCACCCGTTGACTGCAGAAGAGAAATGCCAAAGTAGGAGAACGATTTATGAGCCGATCTGCCCTCTTATAGATTACTGTCATTTCATAGGCCATTTATAATACTACAGTAGTATAAATTACTATTGCTCGTTCATGATTACGCAAAGGCATAGTCTTGTTAGACACTATGGATCAGTAATGAAGAAGGTCTCGAAACTGGTTTTCGTCTTGAGTCCGATTTTGTTCTCAGTCTCGTCTTGGTCTTGAACTTGTGCTGGTGATCTTGGTCTCGAGGTAATGTGGTTTCGGTCTCGTATTTTTTAAATCGGTCTGGAGACCGGATATTTTTGTTATTTAATGTAATTGTGATGAATTTTGTAATTTCGTTAAAAGCCAAATTTAAATCACAGCTTTGCCGCAATTTTGCGACTTACTTAGATTTATTTCAATGAAGATTTTTATTGTGTGAGGGGCATCTGTTACAATAAACCAATTACAAAAAAATTTTATTTAGATTTTTCTTTTGGCAAGAAGTCTGATAATGATTAAAATACTTTCACTCATACACTTACCCTCGATCGGTACAGCATTACAACGATAAATTTTTTTGCTATAAATTTACTTTGATTTTAATAGATATTTAAAATTATCTTTCATGTGAATTGGATCAAACCCTTTCCCCAAAAAGTGATTACTTCAATCTTAAGTATTTTGTTCCTATATAAAGCAAACAAATTAATGTTGTAACAAAATTTACCTAAGCAATAATTTAAACTCAATATTTATATCGTTATTAATTATAGACCGCAATCTTTTCTGAAAATGTGCAGTTGGTGGATTTTTCAGTCACAACGTTTGTCCACCCTTATGGTTTTTGTATTTACTTATTTAATTTCATCTTTATATTCATCCTCTTGCCTCGCCAGAAAACTGTCGGAAGGTTTATACGTAAAACATGCGGTTACCCCGCGGCATGATGCCAAGATATTGTTGTCCGTTAAAAGTTTTTAATTGGTGTTTCTGTTTATATAGAGATACGACTGAAATTTAAAACTGCTTGCCAAGACCACCAAGAAAGGAAAATGTGCCGTAAAATGCCTTTTCCAAGGATATATAAAAATGGCGCAAGTAGGTTTTCAACCGTAGCCATTTTAATTACAATTACGACATTCTAAACACTTGACCACGCTTCTGACAACCCATTTAAACAACAGTTAAAATTTATTAACTTAAAATAGCTTTTAACAGCAAATGCTTCATTTAAAGTTTTTTTGTTAATTGAGTAGCCTTAAAAAAGTCTGTTTTGAAAACTCAAACGTTTTTGTCTAGCTCTCTCAGGAGGTTTCGCTAGAATGAATTGCAGAACTGAATGTAGTATTTCAAAAGCTTTAAGACTGATCTTGATTGGCTAAAATTAAGGTTAGTAACAGATATCATAATAATTAAAAATATTTAATAAATAAAACCACCTTTCGTCAGCGTTAAAAATTTTTTGGCAAAAAAGGAACAAAATTATCCAAGTTTTGTGTTAAAATTTGGAACTAAAAAGAAAATTTTTTACAATTATACTAACAATTTGTGTTTGTAAACAAATTCTTTCTGTCTACACAAATTAGGTTTTCGAAGAGTGATGAAAATTGATTCCAAGACTGATAAATGGAAATCGGATCGTGCTTTAGAGAGAATAAAAAATTGATTGTCTTTATAGTGAGATGCACATTTTTGGTTATGTAACAGATGGTTTCCAATCGCTGAATCACAGTGCGGTATTGAATTCGCTAGTTTTCCTGGGCGTTCTGGTTGTTTATGTTCTTGACTGGTTCTGTTTCGAATAAACTTCGGCACATGCTGGCGGATTTTGACCTGCAAACGTTGAAACGTTCGACCCACGTACCGACTATCCCAGGGTCGAACGTCTCAGCGTTTGCAGAACAGAATCCGCCAGCATGTGCCAAAGTTTATTCGAAACAGAACCAGTCAAGAACATAAACAACCAGAACGCCCAGGAAAACTAGCGAATTCAATACCGCAGTGTGATTCAGCGATTGGAAACATGACAAAGGCTTCAAAATTAGACCGCTCTACACCATGTTGCAAAAGTCCTTCATCAAATTCGGTATTTTTGAGGAAAATTTATCCATTGGTGAAATGATTGTTCGCTATTATGGTCACCATTCTCTCAAACAGTTTATACGCGGCAAACCAATCCGTTTTGGATACAAATTTTGGACATTATGTGGAGTATTAGGATAATGCTATAATTTTGACCTATATTGTGGTAAAGCAACTAACATGAAGAGAACAATGACTTATTGCTTGGTTCCAAAGTAGTGTTGAACATGCTATCTGTAGTGGAAATTCCACATTCGTACACTGTGTTCTTTGATAATTTATTTACTGATTATCCACTGCTAGTGCATCTAAGAAATTGAGGATTTCAAGCCACAGGAACAATGAGGGAAAATAGGTTGAGCAAGTGTCCTTTGAAAGATTCAAAATTATCGAAAAAAGAAAAAAGAGGAAGCTACGATTACAGGTTCGATTGTAATGAGGAAATCCATATAGTGAAATGGTTGGATAACAAATGTGTTACTGTAGGTACAAATTACGACACTGTTGAACAAACAAGAACAGTAAAGCGATGGCAGAAAGAAAAAAAAGCAAAAGGACCTGTTCCACAGCCAAATGTTCTCTATAGCTATAACAAAAACATGGGAGGGGTTGATAAACATGACTGGCTGGTAGGGAAATATTCAGTTGGCATTCGGGGAAAGAAGTGGTACTGGCCTTTGTTTATTCGTATATTAGATATGACGATGGTAAATGCGTGGACTATCTATAAGTTCGTCACAGCAAACGATGATAAAGAGATCTTGAGCCTTCTAGACTTCAAGAGACAAGTCTGTATATCATATCTGAAAGGAGCCGATCACAAGGAGACAACTGGTAGAAAGAAAGTCCAAGGTCCATCTAAAATTGCAACTGATGTTAGATTTGATCGTAAGGAACATTTTTTGCAGAAGCGTAATAAACAACGGAGGTGCCAGAACAAAGACTGTAAAGGCAAACCAAGAACATACTGCAACAAGTGCAATGTAACTTTATGCATGGCTTGTTTTATTTCTTTCCATTCTAAATAAATTATTTTTGTAACAATCTTTGCAAGCTTCGTTCACAAAAGGACTAATTCTTTTTCAAAAGGATGTGATATTATGTGATATTATATATAAGTCATGATTTCTTTATTGTATTTTTTCAATTATAGTTGTATATATCTTATTATCCCAGTGTCCTCATTTGAGGACAGGCTGTATTTTCTTTATTTATTTAAATAAACATTAAATTAGAGCTTCATCATGTTTTATATTCCTATTTAAGTAAGCTATGAAAAAATTTCAACAAAATTCGCAAAATTAAAAACTTGGGATATAATGGGTTAATAAATGAAATTCATGCTCATAACACACGGCAATCAAGTAATAACAACATCTTTTTTTTTTCACATTTTTTGGCTTGTAAATCTTCTAATAGTCTTATAGTAAATTATATGAAAATGTGGAACAAGCTGCCAATTAATATAAGAACCGAATAAAGAATTAAACCATTTAATAGATTATTGTACAAATACCTTCTAGATACCTATGAAATTTAATCAACATCCAAATTTTACCCATATAAATTATAAATTCTTATTATTAATACAAAATGAACTACATGCAGATATACTGTAAAATTAATTTAACGTTCTAAGGTTTTACTTAAAGAAATATTATGTTTTGTATTGCTCTTCGTGCACCTCTTTAATCCTTACAGGGTGTTTCATAATTAAGGCAACGGTATTTTGACCATTATTTAAAACCCTGTAAAAACATGTATAGCCATCAAATTTGATATAATTTTGAAGCTTATAACCTTGTCTTTGCAATTCAGGTCTTAAAAGCTAAACATTAGAATTTAGATAATGACAGTAGATAGAAACATTGTTATCAAGTTCCACAAGCAAGGCGAAAGTAATTCATCGATCGCAAAAAGGTTAAAAATGAACCGAACAACTGTTTGGAAAATCGTTAAAAAATTTAATGAGACTGGGACAACATTGGATAAACCAGGACGTGGTCGTAAACGAACTGTTCGTACCCCGAAACTGGTTAAAAACACGCGAGAGAAGCTACGTCGTAATCCGCATCGATCTCATCGAAAACTGGCTGCTGAAGCAAATGTCAGCAATTCGACGATGTATCGAGTGATGAAAGATGATCTTGGTAAGAAACCCTACAAAATGATTCATCGTCATGAACTTACAGAACACCATAAGAGGATGAGAATAGAAAGAAGTCGTCAAATTCTGGATGAGATCGATCAAGGCACGCTCCCCAACTTGGTGTTCACGGATGAGAAAAAATTTGACATACAGCAGGTTGTTAACCAGCAGAACGACCGGGTTTGGGGTTCTTCTACTTCAGTTGAAGGTAGGATCGTAACAAGACGTCAGAATCCGCAATCGGTAATGATTTGGGCAGCGGTAACTCCGTCTGGAAGATCTCCGCTGGTTTTTGCGCCTTCGGGGGTGAAATTGAACTCGGAACGATACGTTTCCGACATTTTGGAATCCCACTTGCTACCCTGGGCTGATAAACACTTCCAAGGTTTGCCATGGAGTCTCCAACAAGATTCAGCACCATCACATGGCTCCAAAATGACACAGACATGGATTCAAAGGAAAATTCCATCCTTCATTAGCAAAGAATTGTGGCCTGCTAGGAGCCCGGACCTTAATCCTTTGGACTTCTCTATTTGGTCCATTTTGGAGGCAAAGGTTTCAGCTTGTCCTCACTCTTCTCTTGATGCTCTGAAGGTGTCCTCACTCTTCTCTTGATGCTCTGAGGCAAAACTGAAGAAGGAATGGGACGCAATCCCTCAAGAGCAGATCCGTGCCGCCTGTGATGCATTTGTGGGTAGACTTAAGGCTGTAGTTCGTAACAAGGGTGGTTACATCGAATAAATGGGATAATGTTCGATTTGTATGTTATTTACCTTTGTATTACTACATTCAAAATTGATTTTGCACTTTTCAAATTCCCATTATATTAAAAAAAATCGGTTGCCTTAATTATGAAACACCCTGTAATTGCCTGCTGAAATCTATTGTTTTTTTGTTCTATGCTAACTGCCTTATTTCAATAAATTTTATGTTGAGACCTATTCTGTTGTTTGATATAATCTTATTGGCCTTTGTTTTGTTTTGTTTTTGTACTTTTTTTTTATGCTCCTTTTCATTATTGTGCTGTTGAATTTGTGCTATTTGTATCTACTCTGAAATCTGTTATGTTTGTTTTATGCTACTACCTTTATTTTCAATTTAAATTATGGTAAGAAATCTTATAAGATTTTGTTTTTTTTTGTCCTTTTATTGACTGTTTCATTGTTGTTGTTTTTTTCCATCGTTGTGCTGTCGTTTTTTTTTCTTTTACACTATTTGCCTTTATTTCAAATCAAATTTATGCCGAGTTATTTTCTGTTGTTCAATTTTATCTACATGTATGCGGCCTTTGTTTTTTGTAGTTGTTTGTTTTGTTTTCATCATGTTTGTAAGGTAATTTTAATTTATGATGTAAAATGTCTTATGCTGATCTTTTTCTTAGTTAATAATCAATTTCACATACCAAAAACTTAATTAATTTATTAAATTGTTTGTAATGAAACTTTTAAATAAGCTGGGGGTAGTGATTAAATGACTTTTGTCCCTTCCTACCCCTGCATCATATCTTAATAGTGCTCTTTGTTTTGATATACCTATATGGCTTATTACAGTTTGTTTAATTTTAAAATGTAAAATCATTGCTTTTTTTTGTTTTCTTTTTTGTGTGTGTTTTAAGCGGTAATTTATTGAAAAGGTTTGATGCAAATAAACAGATCTCTCTCTCTCTCTATTGTTTTTAAAAGAATTAAAACATATTATATTTTTGTAAAATTTTTTGGTGTCTGTCTTGGTCTTGGTTTCGATTGTTTCTGGTCTTGGGTCTCAAACCTTAGGTCTCAAAATTTTCCTGTCTCGATCTTGGCTTTGGTCTCGAAGAAATTATCGGTTTTCGCTCTTGGTCTCGACGTTTGTGGTCTCGACTAGATCACTATTATGGATGCGTGCTTACATGTCTAAACATAAGAGCTGTCAATATAAAAATTGCTTGTTCTTTGACAGCTGAATCGTTTATCAACGCTTTAAATCGATTCACTGTCCGCAAAGGCAAACCTAATTGTACTGTATATTTTCTAACAATGGCACAAATTTTGTTGGCACGATACGCATACAAAGAAATGAATAAGAGTAAGATGGATCGCTATTGCTGTCAACAAAATGTAAAGTGGATTTTAATAGCTTCTAGCGTTAGCCTATGGGTGGAGCCTGGGAGCGTATAATACGTTATATACGCAAGATTTTGACTGCTCTTATTGGGAGTCAAACTTTAAATCATGAAGAATTAATTACATTTATGACTAAAATTGAAGCCATGCTAAATTCTTGACCACTTGTTCTATTGATATATGATGACAAGGGCCAGGAATCATTTACTTTCAACCATTTGCTTCTTTTTAAAGAAACTCCAAACCTACCTCCTGTTCTCTTAGACACTGGGCTAAAATTCAATATATGACCAACCAATTCTGGTATCGTTGAATAAAAGAATTTTCCCTAATCTTTCTCAGAGACAAAAATGGTTTTAGAAAAATAGGACATTGCATTTAAATGACATGGTTATAATTTTTGAGAATATGCAGCAAAGGTCAAAGTGGTTCCTGGTTAGAGTAATCAACAGAAGTGAATATCTCGAGAAATTGAGACGTCTTGAGACATATTTTTCAAGTTTTCGGTCTCGTCTCGGTCTCGTAACCCCAAAGTCTAGTCTCGGCTTTTATCTTGTTCTCGGACCACTGCATCTTGAATCCAGGTCGAGATATTGCAGCAATGTGGAAAAATCTCACAGGTGCTGTAAATATGTCATAATTTTTAGTAACGTTTTTTACGTTTTTTAGCCATTCAGGCGTCATGGTCATCCTTAAATTTACCATTAGTCACAGTAGAATTGAATCATGAAAATCTTTATGCATGGCAATTAACCGCTCCAGGACACTGTATAAGGTGCTCAAGAACTTATAAACCTGTTTTTATTAACTCGTAACTACTCGCGCTGGTGTACTTTGTACACCATTCGTACTAATTCGGCTCCCTCTTCTTTTTGTGAAATCGTGCAGGCAGCAAGCGCCATCTATCCTTTAATTAACTGCACAGACATGCTTTGACTCATTGGCGTAATTCAAGAAAGCACGTGGCGGCCGGCATGCTTAGATCTGTGCGTAGGGGTGCTGTTTTGGTGTACAAAGTATACCGCGCGAGTAGTAATGTAAATTTAATTTTTTGTGCATTTTGAAAACTTTTTTTTTCGTTTTATTGTTTTCTTGCAGGCTTACACTGTTTCTTGTGTAGAAATAGCTTAATATAGAATGGTTCAACGGATTAGGGCTTTAGATGATGATACAATTAGGGCAATGCTGGAACCAGAAGATGAATCAGATGAGGAAACAGGAAGTGAGGAAAATAATGATGAAGAAAGTGTTGTGAACGAAAGCGATCATAGTACAGACTCAGAAATTGATAGTGACCAATTGCAGAATTCTGATATGTCCACTGATTCTGAAAGCTCAGATGAAGACGATGAAAACCATTATCTTTGCAAAGATAAAGTAACTAAGTGGTGCAAAAATCCTTGTGTCAATAAATTTGTAAAAACTTCTACACGAAACATTGTGAAATTTCTTCCTGGCCCAAGAAACAATGCCAGACATATTGAATACAAATTACAAGCTTTTCTGTTTCTAATTACAGATGAGATGATTGAGGAAATTGTTCGATGCACCAATATGTATATCACAACTGTACAGTCAAGTTATGACAGGGAAAGAGATGCAAAAATTCTTACAAAAACTGAACTCATCGCATTCCTTGGATTATTGTTTTTGTCAGGTGTAAACAGGGCTGGGCATGTGAGTTTTCTTGAATTGTGGGCAACAGATGGTAGTGGAATAGAAATCTTTCGAGCATGCATGTCGTACAACCGCTTTCTGTTCCTGTTGTTGGCAATACGGTTTGATGATAAAATGACGCGGAATCAAAGAAAAGAAACAGAGAAATTGGCAGCTATTCGGTATATTCTAGATGAGTTTGTACAAAATTGCAAAAACGCCTACTGCCTTAGTGAGTTCCTCACGATTGATGAAATGTTAGTGCCTTTCCGAGGGAGGTGCAGCTACATCCAATACATTCCAAGCAAGCCGGCAAAGTATGGTGAGAAGATATTCGCACTTTGTGATTCCAAGATATTTTTCACATGAAGCTTGGAAGTTTACTGCGTTAAACAACCAATTGGGCCATATGAAGTCTCCAACAGTCTTGCTGACATAGTTGAAAGACTGATAAGTCAGTTAAAAGGTAAATGCCATAATCTAACAACAAATAATTGGTACACCAGTTACTCACTTGCTATGTCACTTCTGCAAGATAAAATAACTGTGGTTGGGACTTTGAAGAAAAACAAAAGAGAAATTCCAGCCGAATTTTCGCCAAACAAACAAAAACCGATCTCTTCATCAATGTTTGGCTTTCAAAAGCATGCTACTTTGGTTTCCTTTACACCAAAAAAGAAAAAATCAGTTGTTTTACTTTCCACTATGCACCGCGATGCTGCAGTTGACGCCGAAACCAAAAAGCCAGAGATCATTCACTTCTATAATTCTACAAAAAGAGGGGTAGATACTGTCGACCAACTCTGTGGCAATTATTCCGTGTCAAGGAGAACCCGCCGGTGGCCTTCATGTATTTTTTTCCATCTCATAGACATTGCAGACGTGAATAGACAAATCTTGTGTAATAAGACTCGTAATTCGGTAGATGCAGTACAAAACAGGCGTCAGTTCCTCAAGAATCTTGCCATGAGTTTGATGAAGACTCATCTACAGAATAGAGCACAGCTATAAAGTCTTTCAATTGACATTCAATCCATCTTGTCAAAATATAAGCTACAATCACAAGCTGACACCCATGAACCACCTCCTGCAAAATCTCAAAAAAGGTGCCGTTTCTGTGGAAGAGCTAAAAACAGGGTGACAACTATAAAGCGTTCTTCGTGCAATGATTTTGTCTGCAAAGATTATTCAAAAACTGTTGTGAAATGTGACACCTGTTCACATCCTGCAACTGATGAATCTTCCTAAAGCACATTTTTGTGGTTTTTGAGCGTAATTTCATTCGTTTCGAAAAATAACCTCTGTCTATCAACATTGGTGTATAAAGTACACCACGCGAGTTGTTACATCTAGAGACAGAGCGCGAGTAGTTAAGGGTTAACATTTAAACGTCTTTTGTATCATATATTTAATACAAAATCTGGTATCTCAAAAAGCGGCTATATCCCAATGCTTTTAATTGCAGTGGATTTGGTTCAATGACATTATAATGAGTTGCATGTGCGAGCATTGATGCAATTTTGGTTCAAATCCTATTGGCTTGGTTTTGTTGTTTCCTTGTGAAAAGATACCTTACGGCACTGTTTTTTGCTTTAAATTTTAGTCATAATACAAAATAAAAATATAAAAATATATATCGAATTGTAGGACAGGTGATATTAAAGAGTACCATCTGTGGCATTGTGCATCATGTATGTCGAATCCGAGCTCGCTACCCTACCATGGTTTCGAGTTTTAAACTTTTATCAGAAACATTCTGCTTGCCCAGGTTGTGTTGCAGAGCTGGTCATATATAGAGAGAAAAATCTAAGATTTGTGGACTTCTAGCAAACGCATTGCTGCATTGGTAGAAGCGGCAATTTGCATCGCGCACGCCGATGACCAGATGCTAGAAACAGGAGTACATTGAGTTATGGGAGACATAACATTAAAGATCTGTGGCATTGTGCATCACACACGTCGAGCCCGAGCTCACTTTCATGGTTTCGTGTTTTAAACCCTCACCAGGGACAGTCTGCTTACCCAGGTTTTGCCGCTTTTATCAGTACAGCAATTCATCTGGTAGAAGCCCACAAATCTTAGATTTTTCTCTTTATATATGACCAGCTCTGCAACAAAACCTGAGCAAGCAGAATGTTTCTGATAAGGGTTTAAAACTCGAAACCATGGTCTGGCAGTAAACTCGGGTTTGGCGTTCGTGATACACAATACCACAGATGGCATTCTGAGGGCTCTCTGTCACATTTCAAAATATTTTTAGCATCTGGTCATCAGTATGCGTAATGCACAATGCCGTTTTTATCAATGAGGTAATGCAACTGGTTGAAGCCCACAAGTGAAAAATTGAAATTAAACATAAAAATTGAAGAAAAAAGGGCCTTTACATCAAATTTGTCTTCGACTTCTGCCAAAATTGACAGGACAGAGGGCTTCAAAAAACACTGCGCGGGCCACTCTAAACCTTTACGCGGGCCACGGGTTGGACGCCTCTGGTTTAAAGCGTCATTTAAGACACTATTTATGAGGCGAGCATGTGCGCTGAAAAGTGCTCAGCTGTCAAATAGACCAAATATAGGGCAGCAGCGTGAGGAGGGGAAGATATCTTTTGCGCAATGCCAGAAGGTTGTGACGAAACACGAGCAATTTTTCCAGTTTAAGCAGGGTTATGGAATAAGGGTCCCCGAAGTCGAATGTCTTTGATTAGAGTCGGGAGTTGGAGTCGGTTTTTTAGGTTGGATGAAGTTAGGAATCGGAGTGTTTTATTCCATTTGGAAACTTTGATTTACGTTAAATTTTTTTAATTTTTTACATTTTATCTCTATATTTATTCTCCTGGCTTGAGGAAAGGGACGGAGGCGCTAATACCTAGGGCAAGCAATTACCACGGCCTGCTTTCGGAAATGCCAAAATATTGCAGTTCGATAGAAATCTTTTATTTTGCTTTTTAGTTTATAGGAATATAACAGAAATATAGAACTGCTAGTCAAGATCGCCAAGCAAGAGAAATGCCGTAAAAGTGTCTTTCTTGAAGACACGCAGAATAACGTGAGTAGGTTTTGAACGGAGAGTATGTCGATCGTCATCATGGCCCTTCAAATTGTTTTAACTACATGACAATTAGGCCTCCAAGGATGTGAAATTGGAATTGCTAGAGTTTCTTGTTTAGGGATGAAGTCGGAGTCGTTTTTTCAGATGTTCTAGAGTCAAATTTAAATCGTAAAATTTTAAAGAGCTGGAGTCGGAGTAGGAAAAAATTTCTCCACTTCCACAACCCTGGTTATAAGTCACATTTAGTAAGCAGGGAGGATTCGGCAAACAAGGAACTATATCCCATTAAATAAAAATAGTTTTTAGCAATTCTAATTATTATTGCAGAGTTAGCATTTTATAGCAACTTTTCTTGTCTGCAATTAAGAGTAGATTAAAATTAAAACTTTTTTATTCTTACTTTGGTTACACTCAACCATTGACCAAAGAACTTGTTTTTATTAGGTTAAGGTTATACATAATTATTAAAAATAAAAAGAGATTACAAGTGGTAGCTTTAGACAAGTGCCTACAATTCTTAATAAATCTTGACATTCCCTAGAGGGCTAAATTTGAACGAAAATTTTCTTTTCAAAAGCGATCACCAATCAAGCCCGTTTCGACGCATTTTTTCTAATAAAAATCTTTTTTTTTAATCTTTTGTTAAATTTTTCAAAACAACTCCCATACCGAAGCTTGAGTTTAATCTTGCAAATAAGAAACCAAATTGGCCATCAATATAAAGCGAAACTAGTTTTTTGTTTACCCTTTAAATCAAAGTTTAAAAGGTGACCTATCCAGGTACTCGCCGTATTTTTGCTTGCTTATTTTTGAATCATTCAGTTGATAAATATGACCATAGCTTCCAGAAATGAATCG
Organism: Diplosoma virens; assembly: GCA_963680785.1. Lineage (NCBI taxonomy): Eukaryota > Metazoa > Chordata > Ascidiacea > Aplousobranchia > Didemnidae > Diplosoma > Diplosoma virens. The sequence continues at coordinate 40,377,101 of OY796892.1, read as the reverse complement.
AAAATTGGAGTTGGAGTGGCCAAAGAAAAATACGAATCTTATTCCAATTCCAGGACATCTAAATGTATTGTCTCATGTCTTGTCTCCGTATCGGTACTCCAAAGTCTCGTCTCGTTTCGGTCTTGCTACTCCAAAGTCTCGTTTCGTCTCGGTCTCTAAGCACCGTGTCTCGACTCCAACTTTGATAGTCAAAAAATTTCCTAATACATCGGATGCAGTTAACACTATTAGTGTTAAATCTCTTAAACCTATAATTACACGGCCTATCGCTAAACTTCTTTGATTTTAGGAGTGGGTAACAATTAGATTAGTAAAATTATAAACTTCTCTATGTTTATTCTGTGTTCGTTATTTCATTTAAATGCCTGTCATATAAAGCTCGGTGAGAATTTATTTGATTCATAACTAATATATTAATTTGATCGTTGTGATTATTCATAACTATTGTATTAGTGTATTATTGTGATTATTTTTATTGTGTTTGTTGTATATATTGTTTTTTTTTCAACGTGGGGATAGCGTTACGTCGTACGTGTAAATGTTTGTCATGTTGCAAGAAGGCTAAGGGGTTTCGAACTATAGAACGTTTTGTTTCAGCCCTGAATAATCAGCGCTATCTTTATCTGCCTTCTTGAGTGGCGGATAGGTATCTAGAGATACCAGGTGATAATTGGGAAGTACGTTTTTGAGATGGTGATATTATACATCTGAGTAATCAAAAGACATCAAATTTTTAGTAACAAAATTTTATAATTGATTTTTTTGCTAACAGTTTTTAGATCTTTTGGCGATTGGCTACTTTTGGTAGATAATTTGGTAGTCCTGTTTGTAATTGACTTTTACTTTGCTCTTCCGCTCAACATTGTTGGAAAGTGTGTGAGCAATAAATAATTTACTTAATAAACTTTTAATAGAAAACCGATTTCCGACTGGTGTTTTGATTATCGCCTTATCGCTTTTCGATTTATAAAAATAAAACCAATAAATTTGAGCTGATCGTGAAGCGCGTTTGTGAGGAGTTGGAACGAGGACAAGGGCAATTTTGCAACTCCATCACTTTTATATTTGTATACTCATTATTTGGTACCATATAACACACATAAAAAAAATTATAGAAATATATACTTTGTGGTGCGCCGAATATACCTAAATTTATCATTTGGCTCATTGTGGAAAATCTTTGGACATATCTGATCTAGAACAAACAAGTAACGTTTACAAAGCATTGCTTTTCCATAGCCCATGTAACATTTCAATGATTCAGCATGTTATTTATTGACCTATCAAAAAAAGATCATAGAATAAACAAGCATTATTGTCCATTTAAGTAGCAATTTACTTTAAAGCAGTAGGCCTTCGGCAAAGACAATGTGTTATTCAGAAGCCGACTTATTTTTTCAGAAAGACGTACAATTTTTTTGTGTAATATTAAAGAATAGTTTGCTAAACTGTTTTGTTTTGCTGTCTAATACGCTGATTCTAAGCTTTGTTAACTAAACACCAACTTTAGCGGCTTTTTTATTTTTCTATTTTTACTGTAATGTGTTGATTTCAACACTTGGTTGTTTTACGTAAAAAACGTAGTAAATTTGTTACTATTCAGCTTTTTTCTTGAACTTATGTTGTATTGTTACCTAAAATATGATTTTAATCAAGATAGTAGTTATAAATTTCAGCATGGGACCGCAACTTAAGGAGAATATAATGAACTGGGATTAGTCATTTAACTCCTGTGATGACTTTTTAAATTTTCTCTTAAATTTTGATGATAAAATATTTTAAAGGGGAAAGTACATTTGAACATTTTAAAGAAAAATTATTTTCAAATCTAGTCCATAAACCTAAAATCAAGAAAAAATTGGGTCTGATTTAGATTAATAAATAATATATTAACTTGAACATTTGCGTGGAACAATCTAATTTAAAGAATTATGAGGATTTGGAATTAATTTTTAAACAAGCTGCATAAAGATGAGAAACACCACACTCGAGTTAGTCTCCCACGCAGGTTACTATACCACTAGACCACAAATCCCGGAAGACAGATAGACTCAAACCAGCTGTTATAAATTATTCCCACGCAGGTTACTATACCACTAGACCACAGATCCCGGACGACAGATGGACTCAAAGCAGCTGTTATAAATTATTCCGGGATTAACTGAACAAGGAATACATAGAATCCACTATGTTGTAATTCCAAGGCCGTACCTCATGACCGGGACTTACCCGACAAGCGTTAAGCATCGCGCTTACTCTCCTAGAGCTTGACAAGCGAAGAAGAAATTTATATTTGAAGAATTACGAGGATTTGGAATTAATTTTTAAACAAGCTGCATAAAGATGAGAAACACCATATGAGGTACGGCCTTGGAATTACAATATAGTGGATTCTATGTATTCCTTGTTCAGTAAATCCGGGAATAATTTATAACAGCTGCTTTGAGTCCATCTGTCGTCCGGGATCTGTGGTCTAGTGGTATAGTAACCTGCGTGGGAGACTACAGGTCCCAGGTTTGATTCGCGGTGAAATAAGCGTCACTGATGAGCTCTAACAAGACCAAAACTCGAGTGTGGTGTTTCTCATCTTTATGCAGCTTGTTTAAAATTAATTCCAAATCCTCATAATTCTTCAAATATAAATTTCTTCTTCGCTCGTCAAGCTCTAGGAGAGTAAGCGCGATGCTTAACGCTTGTCGGGTAAGTCCCGGTCATGAGGTACGGCCTTGGAATTACAACATAGTGGATTTCTATGCATTCCTTATTCAGTAAATCCGGGAATAATCTATAACAGCTGCTTTGAGTCCATCTGTCGTCCGGGATCTGTGGTATAGTAACCTGCGTGGGAGACTACAGGTCCCAGGTTCGATTCGCGGTGAGATAAGCATCACTGACGAGCTCTAACAAGAGCAAAACTCGAGTCTGGTGCTTGTTTAAAAAAAAAAAACAATCTAATTGTACGCAGATGCACATAATACTGTGATCCCCCAATTCTTTTTCTCTTATGCAAGATAAGTAGTATAGTTATATAATTTGAAGCAGTAAAGATAAAAAATAATAAAAAAAACTAAAAGATTTTTTAGCTTAAAAGCAAAACTGTTTTACAGCAGTATAATTAATTAAACTTGCTACAATTTGTAGTCAAGTAAGTGGAGTAGCAATTACAAACGAAGCATCTGCTACTTTTTACATTTTATATCTACTATTCTGTAATCAGGTAGTGAACACTTTCCACAAGTTAGTTCCTTGCAAATAATACTAAGCAAAGCTGTAGCATTTGCACAACAATCAGGTTATCTGCATTTTTTACAATTTCTAGTAAGTAGCTGATTGCAAGCAGCGGTAGATATTTCTGGACTACACTCTCTATTTGTTGGTGTCTGAGAGTATCAATCAGTTTTATTAAAAAGTTTCTTCTTGTTATGCCTTTATTAGTGGAATTTTTGTTGAGTATCCAATATTAATTGAAGGAATGTTAAGCATATTTGCCCACAGAAAGTTTTTAAAGTGATTTCGTAAATCTGTTGTTTCCTAACATCATAAAGAGTTATAATTCCATTAGCTTCAAATTGTGGACCTCCTGGAGAACCAGTAAAAACTTTCCGTCCTTCAACTCTTCTAGCAATTGAAAATAGCAATTCTTTCCACTTTGTACGGTTTTTCTCTATTACAAAATACGCAAATGCAGTTCTTAATTGATTTGTAGTCGTCAAGGTGCATTGATTATTGTCTAAGTCTTTACCATTGCTGTTGCTGCTATCACTCAATAATGCTGCCTCGTCATTTTTCTTCACCCAGTATTGCTTGCTCTTCCTCTTTTCGCCATTTATCATCAGTATCACAAGTCAAAATTGCATCACCAGCTGATTCAGATGTTTTGAGGTTTCAGTCACAATTAAGTCAAATGCAATATGTACGTATAGAAACCGCTAAAACAAAATATTATCTAATTGTTCTCACAAAACAACTTTCAAATTTTGGCCCTACTTCACGCCGCTGCTTTTTTAGCTGTTTAGCAATGATATATTAAATTTCAATAAATCTGTAGTACGAGTATTATAGCTCATAACCACCAATTATTGTCGCCTACATATTATAACTACTTTGGTTTTAATTTTATAATTTTCTTTATCGCATCGCGATATGTGATAGATTAGCCTACTTCTCTATGTATGTTTAACTTGATAGGACAATAAATGATATGATTTACCAATTAACATTTTCTTAACTTTACCGTGGTCAAATAAATACTGTTCTTTCCCGACCTAGTAATTCTATTGTAAATAAAAATAGGTTACCACGTTAAATTACAAGAAAATACAATTTGCCGTTTGTTTATTTGCTTTTGTATCAGATAACCATAAACATAAACTTTGATTAGTTTATAATTCTTCCTGCACAACTTCAACCAAAAATCTGTTTGCCTTGAATAACTTTAATAAAATTGTTTAAAAATCACTAAAATTAATGTTGGTATCGAAATCGACACTTTGGTAAAAAGCCAGGCTGTGTTTTACTATGACCTTAACTCCTCTACGAAAATTTTTTTAATATCCAAAAATCTAAAACATAGAAACAACTAAATTTTACGAAAAGTCGCTATGCATGAGCGCCAAATAACAAAAAAATAATGATGATATGCAACTTTTTAAAAAGTTTGCTGTCGATTTCGACACCTTGGTAAATTTAGTGTTAATTAAGCAAAGCAATTATCAAATGCATCAAAGACGCGATTTGGTTGTTCTATTTAGTTCGAAATCTTTAATGTTAAAGAATCGATTTAAATTTGTTTTTTCTTAATAAAATTTGTTTGTTAATAAAATTAAGATTTTAATTTTGTTTAATTTTACGTAAAATGATTTTGGGTCCTAAAACCTTGAAAAATAAGCATCTTACTATAATCGTTGTAGCAAACTCTTTCTTCTCCCTCACACGTCATATTTCCTAGTTTGTTACAATCACAAGGATTAGATAAGTACGTCGGACATTGTTGAGAACAGTTTGCTTCATCATGAGGACTGAGCCAGGGACAGTTTATATTTCCATCGCATCTCCAAGTATCATCACATCTGAAGCAATAACCACGTCACAACATTATAAAATTATTGCGAAACCAAGAATAAATTTTATAATCCGCAGAAAAGTTTAAATTCTTGGTTTTTAAACTCGGAAAAGCTTTCGAGGGAGGCGCGAATAACTTGTTGTTAATGAAGTTGATTGTTGAAACAACAATTTTGTTAGTCTACAGTCTACACCAGCGATTCTTAACCTTTTTTTTATTGTTACCCCTAAAATATTTTGATATATGTATATATCAATTACCCCTTTCAAAAAATAATAACTATAATAGCTCGCAGTCCAAAATATACACAAGAAAAATTAACTCATTTTTTATTACAAATACATTTAATGGGAAGGCTGGTACTGCTTTTTTGCTATTAAGCGTTCAAATCTAGGCTGAATGTAAGAAACACAACATTGCATTTCATCATCGATTTCAAGCCTGTTTCGATATTTTGTCTTCATAGACACCATTACAAAAAATCCCACTTCACAGCAATAAGTTGAAGAAAATTGAATCAAAAAATTCAATGCTTTTTTTGAAAGGATGAAATATTCTTTATGAATGCCAGCCCAAAAGCTTCCTACATCCTCCGTGAAGCCAGTTTTAAGATTTGAATCTTCGTGCAGTTGAAGAAACTCACTTTTTGCTGCTGATAGAGTTTTCTTCAACTGAGAATGGCTGGCTAATCCAAAAAATTATGTCGCTCTTCAATTCCAGGAAAATATCGATCAATCGCAATATTTATTGCATTTAAGTGGCTAACTATTTCTTGAGTGAAGTTGCATTTCATGTTTGGGTCAGATTGTAAGAGCATTGTCAAATGGGGAAACATAATTGTTGTGCCTTTTTCTGTAAATCTTTTAAACAGTCCACTTTACGTTTGAAGACTGCAACTTTGTCGTGTGTCGTATGCAACCATTGACAATTCCTTGCAGAGTTAAATTGAGGGAATTCACTTCTGAGAAAAAATCACCCAAGTAAGCCACCTTGAGCAAAAAGTCATTGCTTTTCTATTGGTTGTGCATATCGACTCCTTTTGCATTTCGTTCTTTTTCAAGAAAAATAGCTGCTTTTTCTCGCAGCTGGAGCAAACGATTCAAGACTTTACCAGACGATAACCACCTTACCTCCGTATGTAACAAAAGAACTTTATAATCAGAACCAATTCTTCACAAAAAGCTGCGAATAACCTTGATCTTGTGGCATTTGCAAAATTATCGTTTACGATTTTTACTACATCTTGTAATACTTCTTGAAGTCCAGATGGAAGAGTTTTCATGGCTAAAGCAAAGCGATGAATCAAACAATGAGTAAATGACACATGAGGAGCAACATTGGTGACTAATCCTTTGAAACCAGACTTGTTGCCAATCATAGAAAGAGCACCATCTGTACAGATCCCAACAGGTTGTTTCCAATCAAGTGCGTGAGATTCAAAAAAACTTTTACAACTCTAAAGACATTTTCTTCTTTACATGTTGTCGACAGTGGTTCCGAAAATAAATATTGTTCTTTTAAGTTGTTTTCAGAAATGTAGCGAGCGTAAACCAGCAAATGCGCACATGATGAAACATCAGTGGATTCGTCCAATTGCAAAGAAAATATTGGACTGGACCTTATCTCTTCCACCACTTGCAACAAAATATCTTGACTCATTTCAGAAATGCGTTTTTTAACTGTATTGTTGGAGAGCGAGATTTCTTCTAATTTATTAGCTTTTTCCTTTCCCAGTACCAGAGTAGTTGCTTCAATGAGATAGGACTTTATGAGTTCCTCACCAATTGTGTGAGGCTTTTTTGACTGAGCAATGCGGAAAGCAATGCGATATGACGCCTCCAACAGTGCTTTGTTTTGTCTTGGCCACATTCCCACAGAATCCAATTTTTCAAATGCTTAGCTTTTCGACTAAAATAGTCAACTGATTTTTCTACTAATTCGCCATGGCAAGACTTAAAATGCTGCTTCAATTTGCTTGGTTTCATAGTTTCCTGAGTTAAAACTTTAAAACAAATCACACACTGCAGCTTTTCAATAGAATTTTCAATAACACTTGTAAAACCAAAGTTTAGAAAAGTTTTTTTGTAACTTCGTGTCTTCGAAGGCATCTTGGTAGTTTTTCACTAAATTAGCCTAACTACTGCATGCAAGAAACAAAAACTCACTTCACGCCTATTACTAACTGATTAGTTACAAAAAAATCCCTTGCCGAACTATCACTAGACAAAACTATTAATTGTTAACGCAACAAGAGAATTTTTTCAAATAATCTAGTTTTGACTTAGTATTTAATTATGACATCACTATAAGTATTGTAATAGTAAAGCAAAATTCAACTTTTGAAAATTTTTGAAATTTTACATTATCTCTTTTAAAATGCTAAATTACCCCTTTGGGGGTAATTACCCCCAGATTAAAAACCACTGGTCTGCACTATTAATTTAGGACTGATTACAAGCTGAAAGAAAGTGAAGACCTTTTTTCTAGTCTTCACCTTAAATTTTGGCCAAAAATAAAGATTTTGGACGCTGATGGAACGTAAAATCTTTATATCTTCACCTTGAATTTTGGCCAAAACCGGAAAATCTGATGAAATCACTTGGGTTTCGCTATTGACTTGTTTCATCAAGGGGGAGAGCGTGATTTCTGCTTGTTTGCATGAAAATGAGGGAGAGTTTTGTTTTCATGAGAAAGCGAGGGGGCGGAGTTTTGTTTGCGTGAAAACAGGGGGCATGTCAAGAATTCAAAAATCAAGTTTCAAGAACCACTGGTTTAAATCATTACATGGAGTCTAGTGAGTTGATCCAAAAAAAAAAATGTTTCGGTTTTTATCAGATTTTTGTTACTCCACTTTTGCACTAATCAATTCATTTAATTTCAAGTTTTATTTTTTATTTTGCTCAAACATAGCGAAAGAATGCAAGCAATCTAAGATAATAAATAAATTATAAAAGCCATAGAGTGATTGCATAAACGATTGCATAAAAGAGCCATATCCTGTCCTTTTCGATTTTGAAGACATTTAATGATGATTCAATATTCATAATTTATGTTCATCACAAAGTGTGTCGTCCTGAACAGCATGACGTGATTTGCCATCTCTGACCAAAAACAACCTTCAAAATAATAGCTCGACTCGCCCAGTTGCAATAGTAACATATTTTTTTAATTTACAGTTATACTTAGAGATGATTTTTATTTAAAACTGCTTTTTAAGAATTTGACAGAGAAAGAATAATTAAAAATCTATGAAAAAAGAGAATGCCAACATCACTAACAACCTGTTGAACCTTTTAAAGGGACTGTTAAAGGGAAAGGAAAAAAATGACCATGCATTTCTTGATTGCTATGCATAGACATTGCAATGGTTCAATTCTACTGTGACTAATGGGAAATATAAAGAGGGCTATAACGCCCGAATGGCTAGATAAACATACAAATAACCAATTTTTACCAAAATTCATGACATATTTACAACACCTGTGAGCTTTGCTCACATTGCTGCAATGTCTTGACCTAGAGTCAAGACGCAGTGGTCCGAGACCGAGATGAGACTTTAGGGTCACGAGACCGAGACTTTGAAAAACGTGTATCGAGATGTCTCGATGTCTTGTAATTGCGCATCTGGCGCTAAACGGTTTCCTGGTGTTGTAACTAAAAATAATGGTATTGTTTTGTATATTATTCGTACTGAGCGTAGTTTGTGGAAATATCACCAAAATCAATTAGATTTCATTTTTTATAAAGATCCTCTTTCACAGAATAAATGAAACGATTTTGTAGTTTGTACTTGGTTGGACTAAACTCTTGTTGGTTGATGGATAAGAACTGTACTTTGGTAAATACAAAATTTTAAGTTGAAAAATTTTTGTGTTATAAATTTACAAGATCAGAAAACTTGGTGTCAGAAAAATAATACTCGTATACATTTTATTTGATTATTCTTGGTGCAGCAAATGAATTTTGTTCCAATTTTCTTTTAGAATTATTTTCTGACGATTAAATTGGCGAATTGCAAATTAAAATGCTTTATGCATCAATTGATGCACTTGGTCGTTTTAGATCAGTGGTTTTTAAAAGTTTTTGAGACTCTCACCCTTATTTCACGCAAACAAAAATCCACATCAGCTCTTCTCATAAAAACAAAACTCCTCCTCTTTTTCATGCAAGCAAAAGTTGCGCCGCCACTTCCTCATGCAAGACGAACCTCGCTCCCCCCTTTACAACACAGATCAAAAACAAAACCCAAGCGATTTCGTCAAGTATTCCAATTTTGGCCGAAATTCAAAGTGAAGACCAAAAAAAAAAGATCTTCACTTTCCATCAATATCCAAAACCTCTAATTTCGGCACAAATTTAAGGTGAAGACTAAAAAAAAGTCTTCACTTTCCATTAGCTTCCAATCTATCCTAAATTAATGGCCTGGACTGAAAAATTTGTCGTTTCAGTTATCAACGTAATTACCATCTTGTTACTCTTGTCCCCCTAAAAGCTTTACACCACTTTCAGTTTAAGAACCTAGGTTCTAGGTATTTTCTTTTTTGTTTTTGTGTTAAAATCTAATGCTTTCTCGTAGCTTGGGATGTGAGTACGTCTGTTATTGCTCTCAAATATGGCAGACCAAAACAAACCTTCCGAAACGGAAAGTTATCCATCCATTTTGATGTTTAGCGAGAGTCTGGTAATTGGCAAACGTTCTTTTCATGACGGGACAGTTCCTGGAAAAAATTCCCTTTTTCAGGGCACGTTGCCAAAAAGTTCCAAAGACCCACTATTTTCCAGCTGAACATCGAGTGCCTCACTGAAAGAAATATGAACGTTTTTCATTACCTTGCTCTGCAGTCTAACACTCGTCATCCTACTACAAAAGACTCACTGCACTGATGCAGAGAAGTTGGTACCGCCAAGCCACCAACTAGCTGGGTCTTCTTTAAGCAGGAAGCATGGCCTTCTCACGTTTGTCCATGAATGACTAAGGTATACGCTTTTGGACCAATTTCCACCGACATCGGAGATCGAGTTGTTGTACATGGACGTTGATGGCTACAAAATAGTCAATGTCTACAAACCTCCATCGCAGCGACTGCAATCTCTAAATCTCCCAGTGTTTCCTAACTCTTGTCTTTATGCTGGCAATTTTAACTGTCGTCATGTTGATTGGGGTTACAATAATAAGAGTGCAGATGGTGAGTGCTTAACTGGCTGGGCAACTGGCTTACCCTCCTATACAATGCCAAAGACACCGCCAGTTTTTACTCCCGCCGTTGGAACACTGGCACTAATCCAGATCTCGCTTTTGCTAGCGTAGGTCCTAACAATCGCTTACCGGATAGATGTGTCCTTGAAAAGTTCCCCAGATCACAACATCGACCTTCGTTTTTTCCACCACCAAGGTTTGCTTTGTCAATGCCAAGCATGCCTGTTAAGCAATGAAATTTCAGCAAGGCCAAATGTAATCACTACATTGCTTTGACAAATAAATTTACAAAGACTTTGTTGCGGCCTGATTTACTTGATGTGGATGCGGCTTACCAGGACTTCTGTAACATCATTAAGAAAGCAGCCAAAAAGACTATCCCACGCGGGTATTAAAAAAATTATATTCTTTGCTTTGATGCGGAGTGTGAATCCTTCTATCAAATGTTCTTGCAGTCTCCTCAGGGAGACAACTTGAGTTTGGCTGCTACAGCTTTACTTGCCAAGCTTGACAGGAAGCGGAGAGATCGATGGTTCGAAGTGGTTCGGAGCATCGACTTCTTACACTCTAATCAAAAACATGAAGTATTTTAAACAACCTTACTGGTAAGTCACGACACTCTTCTTTCACTGTTTCGTTCAGCTGATGCTATTGCATCTCAGCTGGTCAAAATTGAGATACGAGGCTGTTGACCGCAAGTCATCTCGAGTTGTCTCGCAAGAAATGTCTGACCTTTGGAGGGCTACAACACCAGACCAAGTAGTTATCTCTGAGACTTTCTTATAGAGGGCATTTACTGCTGCACTTCAACACGTAAAACCAGGTAAAGATCCAGACTTTGATTTCATCTTCCCAGAGCTTATAATCCATACTGGAGCTGTTTTGAAGTCCTGGTTACTTGACTTTCTTTCTTCCTGTTTGCGCCGACTCAAAATTCTCAAGATCTGGAAAAGAGCGCTTATAGTCGCAATATTAAAGCCAATGAAGGCCGTGGAGGGCCCAAAGAGTTATCGACCGATATCTCTAAAATATCCTCGAGATACTTATCCACACCCAAGTTCGATTCATTAATCGATCTACTGCACCTATAGAGTGGGCTGGGTTTCGACGCGGGAAGTCAACCGTAAATCGAGTTGTTTTACTAATGCAAAACAACGAGGACTCTTTGAGGCTAAGAGGAAGTTTGATCGTTGCCATAAGGCTAACATGAAGGACGATCAATCTAACAGCGACATATGGTACTGTCTATATGGCATATGGCACATATCGCCATTGAACAAACCGCAGACCACGTTCTAATAGCGTGTCCCACACATCGGGCACCACATGGAGCACGAGGTCTGACGGTTTTGCATGACGAAATTCGAAGCTGGTTTAACAACATCACCGCCAGTACAGCACAGATCCGGGCAGTACAGCAGCCTGGGCTAGTAAAAAGATAAATCCTCCGCCCCAGTGCTGTTTGTGTTTGACCTGGAGTGGATGCCCTTTCAAGCGACGACAACGACCAAATGTTTGCACAAATAATCACGAAGTTTTAACTAGGAAAGTAATTTAATTGAATACGAGTTAAATCTTTGAGAGAAACGCTCTTCATAGATGTATTCATTTTTGCAAAACAAAAATAAAGTATTTACCGTTTATTTACATCCTTGGTGCTCAGGCAGTCATAGTTTTCATCATAAGTTGAATTTTTCGAAATACATTGATACAGATTGTTGTATATATTTCCACCTTCAATGCGCCGACTGCATTGAAATTCATACTTTGAACAAGAACATTCTATTTCATCAGAACCATCTTCGCAATCTTCAACACCATCGCACATGAATTTCGTTGGCATGCAATAACGTAATCTACATATATATGTATTTTAAATTTATAAAAATAAGTGTAATCACAAGTCATAGTATTATTAAATCAAACAAATAAAAAGCTTTTAAAATAGCTTTTAACAGCAAATGCTTCATTTAAAGCTCTTTTGTTAATTGAGTAGCTTTAAAAAAGGCTGTTTTGAAAACTCGAACGTGTTCGTCTAGCTCTCTTCAGGAGGTTTCACTAGAATGAATTGCAGAACTGAATGTAGTATTTTAAAAGTTTTAAGACTGATTAATTTTATTGGCTAAAAATTAAGGTTAATAATAGTTATCATAATAATTGAAAAGTATTAATAAATATAATCATGTTTTGTCAGCGTAAAAAAATTTTTGGCAAAAAAAGGAACAAAATTATGCAAGCTTTGTGTTAAAATTTGGAACTAAAAAGAAAATTTTTTACAATTACGCTAACAATTTATGTTTGTAAACAAATTCTTTCTGTCTACACAAATTAGGTTTTCGAAGAGTGATGAAAATTGATTCTAAGGCTGATAAATGGAAATCGGATCGTGCTTTAGAAAGAATAAAAAATTGATTGTCCTTATAGTGAGATGCACATTTTCGGTTATGTAATAAATGGTTTCCAATCGCTGAGTCACAGTACGGTATTGAATTAGCTAGTTTCTATACGTAATTGAATTAGTACGGAATGTCTTGCAATACTAAAAACATGATGCAATCCATGACGTCATACGAATAGGTATACATAAGTCAGCGTGCTTTGGTTTCGTTATTGAAATATGCCGCAAGATTCTGTCTCTCGAGAGTTACAAGTTAAAATGTTTCGCTGCTTAAACCCGCAAAAACCGCACATGTGTGAGAAAGAGGATCGTATGCAAACCTTTTCCAACTCTTGGTATGATCAGGAAAGTGCAACGCGGCATGAACTGGTTGACGCTAGATTTTATTGTATGAGTTCTGGTGACCATGTCAGTTGTTTCTATTGTGGAGGACAATTATTTCACTGGAAACTGAGTGACAATCCGTGGTACGAGCATGTTAAGTGGTTTTCATTGTGCAAATTTGTTCTAAAGAAACAAGGTGTGAAACATGTATAAAAATACGCCAAAACACCCAGGTTTACATAGACCAGATATAAAAAATCCAATTCGATCTGCTGCAACAAATCAATTACAAATCATATTGACCAATCAAACGCAAAGCACGGTTGCAGCCGAGCAAAGAAATCACAGATTAGAAGCAATGATGCTGCTTGACCCTCACGTGAAATATGCAAAAAGCATAGGCATTGAAGACACCAAGATCCGTTATGCTCTTTTGCAACAGATGGACAAAAAAATAATTGCAACTTCTCCAATTGTCAAGAACTATTCAATTTTGTTTTGAACATAAAGAAAAAGGAATCAAATGCATGAAAAGTAATATCAAGGAAAAAAACGCGGTTTGCATGCCTTGTAGACACACGATATTTTGCTGGACCTAAAAGCAAGACATGTATTCTTGTTGGTTGTGCACTCAAAGCTTGTCCGAAACAATTCGCGTCAAACAATGGTAATTGCACAAGAGCTTAAGACATGCTTTTGTTCTTCGAGTAAAAAACATCAAAATAGTAAACCATCGAAACGCATCTCAAACAATATGTTTCTAATAAAGCCAGAATTGGTAAAAGTGTTATCATCCATTATTCAAAAATGTTTTGACCGTGTAAAATAAAATACATTGAAAATTGATCGACGAATAAAAATTTACACATTTTTCACACTGGTATTTGTGCTCAAGTTCTTAAAACTACTGTGTAAAAAATTTAAATCGTATCTATTTGACAATGAAAGTCTGACATTCTGCACCTTTTAATCGGGAAGCACAAGCTCCAAAATATCCAAATGAAAAACCGTGAACGCTTTTCTAAAACGTCAACTGTGGACAGGGCTTGCAAGAAAAATCAAAAATTTTTTATAGTGTTTTCAAAAATTCTTGAAAAGTCTGCAATTGCGAACTTACCGCTTCATATTTTGAAACTTTTAAATAAAAAGTTTAAATTATTTTAACCATTTAGAGACTAACGTTCCCAAAATGGGAACACGTGTTCAGTGATACAAAAAACATTTACTGCTGCCAATGCGTGATGCTACTCTTTTACACCAGGTTCTATAGGAAATATTCTTTACACTCAGTAAAAATGACGGTATTTTTTTAAAAAAGTTTACTAAAAATTTAAAGAAAAAATGTTCAAAAATGCATTTTAATAATTATTTTTTATTACTTAATTTTTAGAAACCTTGAAAATGTACTTTTTCTCTCAAATAACGTTTATTGACGAAAACAGATCACAACGGTTATCTCCAACCTAAAAAACAATTCAGTGAATATTCCTTTTTATTGCTCACAACCGTTCAACTGTGATGTTCCCAAAATGGAAACGTTAGTACCTTTAGGGCCAAGAAAGTCGGTAAGTTTCAAAACGCAACATGATTGTTATTTTTTAAAATTATGCAAAATACGGCACGAATCTAAATGCACAGATGGGGTAATAACTACATTTACGAAATTTTTTGATTATTTTACTGAATATGCGAAACAATATGAATGAATAGCATTGTACAAAGCAGTTATTTTGACAATGTGTGTTCAAGTTTATTTCTTCTTGTGATACAATTTACTGCACAGTCTTTGTAACCTTTTTCCACATTTGACAAAAGCACAATCTGGTATTTTTTTACACAGCGCGCATCTTCCTTGCGACACTGATTCAAGATTGTGATTTATTCCGTCGAACCTCACAGCTTTGCTTGGCGGAGCTGTCCGTCCATCAAGACGTTTTCTGGGGCATTCCACTTTTATGAGTGCTCTTGCGATTTCTCTTCTGAAGACAATGTGACTCACGCCGTCCGAGTTGATGTGATTATAGAACTTGAAAGCAGCCACAACAGAAAGATTTGCTATATGGGAGAATAAGTTCCACCACCATTTTCTGGAACGAAGTCGTGGTCTGTACGACGACAACAACTTATCGCACACGTCAATGCCTCCCATTCATTGATTGTACATTTTGATGAGGAAACGTTGGTCAACAATCTTCTTCTGCTCGTTTTTCACCCTTCTTTCCACTTTTTGAATAGGGTTTACACCACAGTAATTACTTGCGACAGTAACTGGGCAGTTGTCGTTCCACTTTACATAAACAACTGAGCCGTCTGATCGGAAATCGAACGTGCCTCTGGGTTATTTTTGGCAATCTTTCTTGGACATCAAAGGGCAGCGGTCTATTCTATTATCCCTTATTGTACCATATGCTCTAACATTTTCTGCAGCAAGATCGGTAAGCAGTGTGTGGCGGGTGAAGAAGTTATCAAAGAAAACAATGTGTTGACTTTTATTTGGAACAGGGCCTAACATCTTTTTTACAACGTGACTTCCTAGTGGACTTGTTCTGCTTGAATCTTTGCCGCAATATATTTCGAAGTTATATGGAAACCCATCACTGCTACAAAGCATCCACAATTTGTAACCAAATTTGACAGGCTTACCCTTGGTATATTGATTGCCACTATGAAGACCACGATATGGCACCATAGATTCGTCTATTCAGACTCTTGTGAAAGACTCCAAATTGCTGACAGTTAGCTTTCAGGAGGTTTAACAAAGGCAGTACCTTTGCAACTTTCGACTGTGCAAGGTTGTGGTTGTCAGCAATGTGCAAGCACGCTTTTATAGAACGAAAGCGATCCCTAGACATTGTTTTTGAGAATATAGGGGCTTCCAAGTCTTCAGTTGTGCTCCAGTAGTCTTTTTCTGAAGGAAGACTGTGGTATCCACTAATTAGTAACAGACCTAAAACTTTTCTCATCTCAGCATGATCAACTCCGAAATTTGCCATATTTTTATCTCTAGTCGCGTATAAGTTTGTTTGGTTGACAAGTAGAGTAATCATGGCTTCAGAAAAGAATAGTAAAAAAATTTGGTACATACTCTTTCCTCCATGTATGAAAACCTCATTAGATTTTTGTACTTCTTCTGGGTTACCGAGAGTTACATTGTCACTTTTGCGCCAAAGAATATGCCTGGGGTTTGTATCAACCTCTTCGTCTTCAAAATCCCCTCCATGTACGTCAACTTCACCTGCAATTTCATCTGGTAAGCATTTTTCGTTCAGGATGTTATCGTTTCCTTCTTCGTCACTGTCAATTCCTTGATCAGCTGATTCTAGAGGAAGTAACACTATTTCTAAGTCATCTGACTCTTGATATTCAACAATATCTTTAGCAAATGCTAGAAATCTTATTCTAGGCCTTGGCCGAGCAGCTCCATAAAAAGATATCGCATTTATAGCGGTAAACTTTTCAGACTTTACCAGAGGTGAAACAGCTTCTAGCTAGCTTTTCTTTGCACTGAAAACAGTTATGGAATGGCGTGGATGGATGTTTTTAGAATGAATGGATGTTTTAGAAGGATGGTGTTTTAGAAGGTTGACTTTTGATTTCAGATAGAAATGAAGCATTGCAAAATAATTACCAGTTTGTCAATTTTGTATTTGCACACTCAACAGCATATATGTGATTCCAAGTAGCAATAGTTACTAACGTTCCCATTTTGGGAACATAATAAAAAACAAGGAAAATGTAAAAATTTTCCATTTTAAAGAGTGAGTAAGTCTTAGTCAGGGTAAAAGTAGCAACATATCCAAAAATCACGTTCCTGCCTCAAATGGATCTACTTCCCGTAACTAAAGGGTTAAATTCTTCAAGCACAAAAAACCGACAAAATCCTACAAAATTGTGGTTTATTCGAGAGAGATTTTTTTTGCTGTTCTTTAACGTTTTTCAATGCGTATCTGCATAGCAACAACAGAACGTCAGCTGCAGATTTTTGGAGAAAAGCAACATGGATTTGATTTTTTTGATTTTGACCCAAATCTTTAAAGTTTTTTGTGAGTGTTGTAATTTTTCAAACGTCGAAGCTTGGAAGCATGAATTGCTTAAAGTATAAACGGTGTTGTTAAACGGAGACAAAAACTTTTAAGCATTATTTTGCACGGTTTAAGATTTCTTTGTTCGCTTTTCTTTTAAAAGTGATACAATAGATTAGTTGTTTGAAAACAATACAGTTTTTCTTAATATCGATTAATCTGTTTTTAAAATATCTCTTCGCCAAACAAAGTAAAGGCATTTTTTATTTCAAGACTATTTTTGAAAACTACCTCCAGAAAAATCATGACCCAAGACTATTTATGTTAGTCTCATAAAGATTATTGCGTCTTTCACAAATTTTAAACCGTTGATACAAAAAACTGGCATTTCTTATGTTGCAGAATGATTAACGCAAATTCTTCCAAGTTTTTCTAACCTCAAAGCAGTTTGATTGCAGGTTTTCAAGTAAAAATTTTGTTAAAAGTCAAAAAGCTACTCTTTAACAAAGCGTGAAACTTTTACAATTTTTGTGACTTTGAAAACAAAAAAATAGTGGTTAAAACTTTTAATAAAAGAACTGTTTGTTAAGAAAATCTCTTAATCATTTCAAAACCTATTTTGCAAAGTTAAATTATTTCTAAGATTGCACTGGTTTAATACGTAATTTCACACCTAATTTTGCGTTTCGCTGCAAAAGAAAAACAGCAGCCTTACGAATATTGCAAAGATTTCTTAAACTTAAAATCTTCTTGATCGAAAAATAACAAAAAATCAGTCAATTTGCAAAACAATATTGCTTTTCCAAAAACTTTTTTCAGCTTGTGACTTATTGAATTAATTTCGTGATAAAAATTAGCATCGAACTTTTATAATAGAATATTATACCTGAAAAATCAGCAAGACAATATGTTTTTTAAACAATTTTCTATATCTAGTTTATATCAGGCAAACATCTCGGCATCATATCTGATGAGAAATAGAATGTGCTACCCACTTTGTTTTCAGCATATGCGTCAATGAACTTCAGTCTTGTTTTAAAAAGCGATGCTTTGTTATTCTAAAGCTACGATTCTGATTTTTGAAAGATGCAGACGTATTAACGTAGAGGTGCGATTTTAACTGTACCGTACATTTCAATAAATTACTCTCTTGTCTTATCGTGTTTTCACACCAAAAAATTTAACACATAAAACTTTCTTATATCAAGTTTTTAAAAATAAAATTTTGTCTTTAGTTAAAATATCAGATAAAAGTTGTAATTTACAAAAAAGCACAAATTATCTGAACTACATTTTGTAGCGAATTTTACTGTTTTTATAAAATGGTTAGTTTTGGAAGCAAAAATCTTTATTGTTTATGCCAAATCTTTGAAAAGTTTGCTACTAACAACATTTAAAACGACCCGGTCGTCTACCGATTCTTTGTATAATCATAAAATTATTTCTTAAGACATCAAAGGTCTACAAAAAAGTAAATTTTTCTAGATTTCAGTCAAGACATACGATGTGGCGCACCCCAGTGGCAGTTGAAGAACCGTTACTTGCGTTATACACTTTTCGAGTTTATTGAAGCTTTTATCAAATCAAGAAAAATGCAACAAGAGTATAAACCACTGTCAGTGTTTTTGATAAGTTTATCGTAGTTATAGCTTACTGCATGAGTAGTCGAATAATTTTGTCTAAAGCCGAATTGTGTTACAGATAGTAAATTTAATTTCTACAGAGTAAACGTAAATTCTATTAAATATTAGCTTTTCCTATATTTTGCTGAATTGAGGTAAAATCGATATGAGTCTAGAGTTAGTGAATACATTTGCATCGCCTGTTTTGAAACTTGGGATAATTTCTGCTTTTTTTTAATGGGTCGGGAAATTTTCATTGTTTAATGGAAGACTTAAATATATTGCTGATGAATGGTTAGATAATGGCGTTGCTAATTCTTAAAAATTTGGTTTCAACGTCAGTTTTTTGAATTGTAATTTTGTTATTTAAATTTTTTATCATAAAACTTACTTCCTCTGTGGTTGAAGGCGTGAAAAAGAATGTATATTAGTAAGCGATTTGCGGTGTATTTTATTCAAGTTTAATTTTTTTGAATGGAAAACTGGCCTAATTGATTTTGCTTGATTTTTTCTAATAGTTGCAAAGTATAAATTTAAATTGTTGCAGATAACTTGTAAATCTCAAACTTTTTTTCCTTTGATGTCAAGTTTTTGGGGAAAATTTTTTTCTTTGTTTTTTGAGTTGACAAGGGTGTTTATAATTTTTCAGAGCTTTTTCGAGTCACCTTTGGCACTATCAATAGTTTCTTTGTAATAAGTTTCTTGAGCAAATTTAATTGTTTTGTTTAATGTGTTACAGTATTTTTATAAACCTCCAAATTAGACTCGGTACATTTTTTATAAAGTTTTTTTAAATAAACTATTCTTTTTAGTTATTGATTTTAAAATGCTTTTTGATAACCAAGGCTTAAAATAAATTCGCTTTTCTTTTCGAGAGGCTTTTTTGGCGGGAGCAAATTTGTCAATAGTCTCGTGAAATATTTCGTAGAAGGCTTCAAATTGTTTATTTACTGGGTCGCTCTCAGCAAAATTTTCAACTTGCAAGCAAGTTTCTAATCATCCAAAAACATTTCATAATTAAAGTTATTTTTGTCACGTACTATTAATTGATTAGGTTTTGCTTTGTTTGATTTTTTAGTTGAAAAAGAGATGAAGGTACCAAAATGATTGCTAATATCGCTAAGAATGAGACTCCATTCATATAGAGATGTTTGTTTTCATTACCATAAATATAGTCAAGTAGAGTTTTAGAGTTTTCAGTAATACAAGTAGATAAATCAATTGCACATTTGCACGATAAGCTCAAAATATTGCTGAAATAAATTTCAACGAAGTTCCTGTTAGTTTGCATTAGGTTATGTTGAAGTCGCTCAGAACGTGAAACGAATTATTTTTAGAGTTCAAAATTTGGTAAGAATGTTATATAATTGAGTTGAAAAAGATTCCAATTCAGGTTTGAAATTGATTGGGTGGCGATAGATAATTGCAATTAGAATAGGTTTAGATTTAGTTTGTATTTCAATCCATAAGTCCTCTGCTGAATTTATACCAATGCTTACATTATTAATTAATTGAAAGTCTAAAGTTTTTTAATATAAAAAGCTAGACCTCGGGCTTTAGTTGTAGTATCATGATGTAAGAAAGTATAGCCGTTAATATCATAATTAATATCATAATAACATATAGCCGTTAATATCATAATAACATAAGAAATATTGTTAAATTCATCAGTTTCTTTTAGTTTAGATTTTGAATACAAAAATTGGTTTCTTTTTTTATACGAAATAAATCGAGCAATGATTGGGCGTGGCTTGGCCGTCGGCGAATATTTTCTTTTTCCAAAACGATGAACTCTTTGAATATCTTTTGGTTCAAGATCAATTTGTGAAGCTGTAGCTATTTTCAATAAGCTTGTTTCACCCATCATCCCTACTATCAATATTATGTGAAGTTGACTCAAGAATTCCATAGATTCATATATTCTTACGTCTTAAATATTATTCCATGTTTTCTGTGTGAAATATACGTATTTAAATTTGTATCAAATGTGCAGAATGTCGGACTTTCATTGTCAAATAGATACGATTTAAATTTTTTGTACTGTAGTTTTAAGAACTTAAGCAAAAATGCCAGTGTGAAAAATGTATAAATTTCTATTAATCGATTAATTGTCAATGTATTGATATTTTATTTTACACCGTCAAAACGGATTGTCACTCAGTTTCCAGTGAAATAATTGTCCTCCACAATAAAAACAACTGACATGGGCACCAGAACTCATACAATAAAATCTAGCGTCAACCAGTTCATGCCGCGTTGCACTTTCCTGATCATACCAAGAGTTGGAAAAGGTTTGCATACGATCCTCTTTCTCACACATGTGCGGTTTTTGCGGGTTTAAGCAGCGAAACATTTTAATTTGTAACTCTCGAGAGACAGAATCTTGCGGCATATTTCAATAACGAAACCAAAGCACGCTGACTTATGTATACCTATTCGTATGACGTAATGGATTGCATCATGTTTTTAGTACTAAAAGACATCTAAACAGAAAAACCTCTGGCCAGAATGTGTGTTTTGTATTAGAAAGATATCTGTTGAAACCATTGGGCAGGTCTTTGAAATAGAAAAACATTGTTAAAATCAGGACCAGATTACTGATCTTTGCAGTTAAAAAAACTTTGTTAAAATATCTGTTCAAGTTTAAAACATAGCTTTGTTGTTCAGCTTAAAAACGAACATGTAGTTAAACGCAACTGCATCGCTCTGCCTGCGAATCTAACTCGTGGTTAGACGCGATTTCGTCGCTCTAGGTGAGAATCAAACCCACAATTTTGTTGCTTAGCATAAGTTATGTTTAGACGCGACTTTGTCGCTCTAGGTAAGAATCAAACCCGCGATTTCGTTGCTCAGAGTAAGTTATGTTTGAACGCGACTGCATCGCTCTGAGTAAGAATAGAACTTGTGTTTAGATGCGACTTCATCGCTCTGGGTAAGAATCAAACTTGCAGGTAAACACAACTTTGTTGTTCTGGATGGGAATCAAACTCGTGGTTGATCGCAACTTTGTTGGTCTGCATAGGAGTGTAACTAGACGCGACTTCGTCGCTCTAGGTGAGAATTAAACCCGCAACTTCGTTGCTCAGAGTAAGTTACGTTTAACCACTTCCACGTTTAACCACTAAAGAGCGACTATAGCCGCCATTTATTTTAGTGTCAAAACAACGGAAAGCGGCTGAAGCCGCAAAATTTCCATGACAATTTTACGGGAAGATGCTATAACCGCACTGTGTACAACCCTTCTATTTGTTGATTAAAACCTTTCCCAGGTAAGGGAAATAGCTTTAGTTCGTATAAATCGGTCCAGTTCGTATAATTCCATTCAGTTCATATAAATACGTATGGAAGTAGTTAAACGCGACTGCATTGCTCTGCCTGAGAATCAAACTCATGGTTCCTGTTAGACCCAGGGTTAGGTTAGAGCTAAGGTTAGGGCTAGGGTTAGTTTTATCTGCTAGAAGCCGCTGTTGAGCTATCCACCACAAGGCCCACCACAGATCCACCACAGATCCACCACAGATCCGGCACAATTGACGACAAATAACCCAACCTAAAACGACTGACAAAAGTGGCTCTGATGGTTAATTATAAACCTTCTACGTTGTTTTCTAATTTTGTTAATAAATTTACTTGTTTTTATTAAACAATTATTTTTTTTAATACTGACATCAAAGCACGACATAAATTATAAGCGTACAGGAAGATTGATTCTCCAAATCAAAAAAACTTGTTTTTTGTCAGCAATTACATTATGTTAAAACAGTAAAGAAAAAAATATGGACATTAGCAACTTTAAAATTATATAATTTGAAACCAAAATATGATGCAAAAACTCTTGTAAGAGACGCGTTCAGAAAGAAATGCAACTGATTTAATTTCTTGCAGCATTCATTTAACCAACATCTGATTCTTTTACAGATTATAGATTGGTAACTAAGGTTTACAGATTTTGTAAAAAAGTAAGGGTTTGAATTACTGCAATCTGCAATTCAAATTTTAAGCAATCTTTCTATGTCTTTTTTGTTAAAAGGTAAAACTGACATTATTGCCCCAAAGCAATCTCGGCAGAAGCAAAGGGTTATTATTTAATTTCTACTGTCGGAGGGAGAAACAACTCAGAACATAAGCAGAAGGCTAAAGCAAGTGTATGGTGACGGCGTGATAGACTACAGCACAGTGACGAGGTGGGTGAAGCGAATGAATGATGAACAAAAAGAACCTGCTCAAAGCGATCTTCGCGATAGGCCAAGAAGTGGTAGGCCATCTTCTGTTCACAGTTCTGCTAACATTGATCAGGCAGATGCATCGATTAAGGAAAACAGACGCATCACTATTAAAGAGCTTACTGAATTATTAAAAGTAAGTGCAGGGAGTGCTGTAAAGATCATAGATACCCAGAGGTATTCATAAGTGTGTGCAAGGTGGGTCCCAAGGTAGCTCACAGAGGCTCGTAAGCAATCCCGTCTAGAAGCTTGTTCTGAACTTCTGGAGTATTGCCATAATGACAAAACGTTTTTGCAGCGAATAGTGACCGAAGATGAGACTTGGGTTCACCACTTCAAACCAGAGTCAAAGAGAGTATCAATGGAGTGGCGCCATCACACCTCACTACGCTCCAAGAAGTTCAAATCTCAGCAGTCAGCAGGAAAAGTAATGGTGACTGTGTTCTGGGATAGTGTTGGTGTGATACTGGTAGACTTTATGTCCAAAAGAGCAACAATCAATTCAGATGTTTATATCGATACATTAAAAAGTTGAAAGCAACAATACGAAGAGTTCGACCTGCTTTGGAAATGTCTTAGATTTTATTGCAACATAGGCCTCGCACCAATTTTAAAACCCGTGAGATCATCAGCTTCTTTGGCTGGACAACAATTTTACATTCCCTATATTCGCCAGACCTGACACCGCCTGACTTCTCTTTGTTTGGGCCCCTCAAAGAAAGTTTGTCTGTCAGATTTTCTAGCACGAAGCAAATTAAAGTTAGTACAGCATATGTGCGCTTTATTAATTAACTAAAAGAAATAACTGAAACTGCGGCAAATATCGATTTTCTGCGCTGCGTTCTTTTTTAAGAAATTCTTCCATGTAGCAGATGATAAAGTTTTTGTTTTCAACCAGTCAAATCACTGCAAACAGAAGAAACTATATTTGGTACAAAACGCCGCAAAGAGAACTTTCTGAATAGATAATATAAAACTATTGACAAAGATCGTGATTGACATAGCTCGGCTCAACTTTTACCCTTTTCATTTAGCTGTGTCCTAAAGAAAGACATTTGATTAATTTTTCTCATTTTGTTGATCTCAAACTGTTAGCTTAAATTAGAGATAGGTCATTTCGAAAAAGCAAAACTGATGTAAGCATTTTAACCAAAATAAATATTTTTGTTATCTGCTAAAGAAGCGCCTGACATCTTAAGCCTCGAGTTGCTTTCCTGTAAATCACAAAAAAGTTTGAGATAATGATCACGCTGGATAAAAATAAAACAATTGATTAACAACATTATCTACAAACTTTTAAACAATAACATCTAAGCAGCATCGTAAATTTTACGCGTACTTACCTCAAGTCCCAGTCCGGATTCTCACAGTTGCAATTAAACTCACCCGAGCAAGTCGAATAGTGACATTGAACTGGAAAAACATTTCTAAGTAAACACACATGTGAAGTAGAAACAAACGATTATGTCTAGAATGGAAACAAGATCCGTTAATTTTGATGACAAATGGATGCTTTTGTATACCAGTTCTGATTTTTGTATATCTTTTTAAACGGGTTGGAAGCAATTCACAGGCGCAAGCTCTAGGTGGCTAGGCTGTGTGTTAGACTGAAGTACTCGGATATTACGGGTCTACAGTACATGTTGATTTTAAAAGTAAAAGAAGGTTAAAATGCGATAAGATTGCTCATTAGGCTTTAATCTTGTTAATAATTTTGAATGCTCAACCAATAATAATGACGAAACAAAAATCAGAAATGTATTTTTATTTCAAATAAACATTTTGTTGGTCAGCATTCAACCAAGCTCTTCGAAAATACTGTATTAGACTCTTCCAACAACAACTGAAAAGCTCTTTATTTCTACCGTGGAAATACATCCAACGTCGGAAAGTACATAAGTTATCTTACCGATCGTTACCGCGACAAAGCTTTGTAAACGAAGAACAATGACATAGCAATCAATGGAGAAGGTAAATAACTTTAAAACAATCTAATTGTAAAACACAGCAAGAAATTGCACAATAGAAATATTAAATAACTAAACCAAACTAATTAATTTTTATCAGCTCAGTTGAACAAACATAGCACACTGCGAATAGTCTAATTAAAATGTTTTTAACTTGCAGCACAAAAAATCTAAAAAACTTAGTATTTCTGTAGGATATCAATTGTTTCAGTCTTCTCTTCTTCAAACATTTTTGTAAAAAGAGTATAAATAAAAAGAACTGTAAAATGTTTTTCGTGGCAAAATGGCTTCTTCAAAAAAAATACGTTTTTGTTTTAGGATTATAAAGGTAGCTTTTAAATAATTTTCAAAAATTTTATATTTGATTATTGTAAAAAATTAATGTTTAATTCTATTACGACTGAGGGGGGAAGGAAAAAGTGCCCGCGCTGTTAAAATGCTATATTTTGCTCCAAAAATACTCGTATGAATGCCTTCAAATTTTATGACTATTCCTGATTTCTATTCATCTAAAAGTTGGTGTAATTTTTGAAAACATCGCTCCAGTAATTTTATATTATTAATAGCTTTTTAATACCTAGTCACTAGTTTTTTTGTCTATTTCATAAAACTCCAGAAAAAAGCAGCCAAAAAGGAAAAGAAGACAAAGTGTAAACTGTTTATCAAAGCAATTGTCACTTATCGGTTCATTAACTATGTTTTCTCGAAAAGGTTTGCGAGGCAATAAAACGCTTTCAATCTCATTTTCTAAAGAAAATAGTTGATGTTGAAAAAGTCGTAACTATAGATTTAGATTTCTTTTTGTGTAAAATTTTCTAACAAATTCGGAAAAACCTCGAGCCCTTGATTTGGCTTTATTATAAAAGTTTATTTCACAATCGATTAACCACTTTAATACCTTTTGTAAAATGGCGGCTAAAACGTAAGCTAATTGCAAAGAAATACCAACGAAAATAAAGCAAGTGTGTAATAAGAGATATTGGTTCTTATAAATTTTTTTTAGAGCAAACCTGAAAACACTATCAACCTAATTATTTTATTGTAAACACTAAAACCACAAGAAAGCAAAATGTTATAATGTTATCAACAATGCACTTAATTTTTGAAATTTTATAAGATCAAAAAAGGAACCGGCTTTATACAAGTTATATGATTATACAAAAGGAGGTACAGACATTGTAGACTAAAAAATTACTTTCTATTCGTGTAGAACTTACTCCCAAAAATGGACCACAATTCATTTTTATATTTACTTGACACTTGTCGCATAAATGCAGCATGTGAATTATAAACACATGGAGCCGTGCAAACAGAATTCGTTTAAAGTAAGCTTTGATGTTTTTTGTAATTACCAAAATCTTTCATCCCAGGCAAGTTCTTACTAGTAAAATTCTCCAAAAAAATAAAGTTGGTATTTATCAAAAACGCTGTGAAATCAAGCATTGACACCGCTTTGCTATCCATTTTTCCTCCTCAATCAGAAAAAAATATTGGTTTGAATTATGTATATCAGAAATATAAGGTCAAGTATAAAACAAAATCAATTGCTTAAACTTATAGGTCAATGCCAAAACTATGGAAAAGTAGTGTGCCAACGACATTACTTTCAATTTTGTAATAATTGCAATTAATCTCAAATTTTTAAGCCGAACAACGTAAAGACTGCTTTTATCCAATAAACGTAAAAATAAACTTTTTTGATAATGTATTTTTATAAGCAATGTTATGCATTTGTTTTTCATTATACGTTTTTATGCTTTTTAATTTGCTAAATGTTGTCCAAAAAATAAATATAAAAGGGAAATTTAATTTATTAATACAACACACAAACTTTGTTAATTTAAAAATGCTTAGTGTATAATTTTAATATTGATAAATATAAAAAGCTTGTAATCAATTAGAAATCATTAGTCTTTCGTTCTGAAACTTATTTTTTTAATAATAAAGTTTAAGAATTAATTATAATCGTCTAAAAAAATTTATAAAATAATTTGAATAAGATACCCCTGATGATCCCTTTTATGGGTGAAACAGTCTGTTGGGTTTTAGCTTTGTTTTTATTTCCCTGATTTCGCTATTGTTAATCTTAAAATAATTTGTATAGTTTTCATGACATGTTAATTTTAGCAGGGCTCTGCGGCAAATAGATAACATTAACATTCAAAAAAAAAACCGCATAAATGTATTCACAATAAATACTCTTCGGAATTTGTGTAAACGCTACTTAGTGTAAATATGAATGTAAAAAAATATAGTTCAATCTAGAATTGAACTTTTATTAAATACAAAACTTTAACAGTTAGGTACATCAGTGGAAAGATGCAAACAAATAAACCGAAATTATTTTTCAAGAAATTTTTATCAATTGTACCACTTTATGACGCAATCTGCGTTGCTTTTTTGTGATGCTGATAGTATTTGAGCAGAGTCAACATCGCGTAACCTAATCCAAAGATCAAGGAGCAAAGTCCCTTGATCTCTCAATATTCGATAACCAAAACCTATTAAAATCTATTCAAATAAAACATTCTTAGACCTTTCATGTAACTTTAAATCAGGATGACAAACCTATTGGTTGTCGCAGACTCTTTGTCAGTTCCAGCTGAGGAAGCGGGTCGCATAGGTTTTAGTCATAGCCTACTGTAAAACATTTTTATCTATAATTTATAACGTAAAAATAGCCCTTATAGGTTACGTCAAATGCAGGGACGCAAACTCGAACTCGTCTTTTTTGTCGAACTTCATCTTGAACTTGAAAAATAAAATTGCTGAACTTGAACTTGAGCTCGAACTCAATAAATATATGATCGAATTTGAGTTCATCAATTAAAGAATTTTGAAACGAGAATAAATAATACTCGTATTTGGTTTTACTTCTGATATTAAGTTGTTAAAATTCTAACACAACTGATTTGTACATTTATTTTCGATTGGACAATTGAGTTCTTAATAAATATTTGTTTTCTTTTTAACTTAAACCCATTAAATGGAATTGTATTTTTTTATTAACGACAGCTAATTTCATTATTTTTTTTATTTCATTTATATTTTTCTGGTGGCCTTTCAATTTTTTGAAAAGTTTTAAGTTAATGTGTAAATAAGTATAATTGGCCCAGATGGTAGGTGCTTTCTCGCAGCCTGGGCCATGAGTAAGTCTGTTCATTGATATTGAAAATGACAGACCGAAACCGAACCTACCAAAACCGAAGGGTATTCACCCATTCCGATGTTCAGTGTGGGTCTGCTAATCGGCAAACACTTTTTTAAGGACGGGGCAATGACAGGGTAAAACTGCCCTTTTCAGGCACATTGCCAACAAGTTCCGAAGACCCACTATACTTCAGCTGAACATCGAAGGCCTCACTGCAAGCAAGATGAACGTTCTTCATAATCTCGCTATGCAGTTTGAGGCACTCGTCATCCTACTGCAGGAGACCCACTGCACTGATGCAGAGAAGTTGGTACTTCCAAACTACTAACTAGCTGGGTCTTCTTTAAGCAGGAAGTATGGCCTTGCCACGTTTGTCCACGAGCGACTGAGATACACGCTTTTGGACCAATCTCCACCGACATCGGAGATCGAGTGGTTGTGTGTGGACGTTGATGGCTATAAAATAGTCAACGTCTACAAACTACCGCCAACGCGATTGCGAACTCTCGATCTCCCAGTGTTTCCTCACCCCTGTCTGTACGCTGGCGATTTTAACTGCCGCCATGCTGACTGGGGCTACGATGACAACAGTCCGGATGGTGAGTGCTTGCCTAGTTGGGCAAGTATTAATTGTCTTGCCCTGCTATATAATGCCAAGGACGCTGCCAGTTTTTATTCCGGCCGCTGGAACACCCATACCAATCCAGATCTAGCTTTCGCTAGCGTAGGTGCAAACAGTCGCTTACCGGATAGACGAGTCCTTGAAAAGTTTTCCAGGTCACAACATCGACCTTCGCTTATTACACCACCAAGATTTGCTCTGGCAGTGCCAAGCATGCCTGTTAACCCGTTAAGTGCGGAATTAAATTTTCGCTATCTGAGTTACAGTGCGTATTTAATTTCGTGTCTCGCTTTTTTTCTCGTCTCGATCGATTATAATTGCTGCTTCGAGCTTCGCGGGAAGTCCCGGACGCAATTTTCAATTTTGTACCCATATAATCGTAATCTACATATTTTCAACCGATCAAAAATCCAAAATTTTTTTCTCTGCTCCTAAAAATTCTATTTTATTTATTTTTTTTATTTTAATCTCTATATTTATCCTCCTGACTCGCAGGAAAGCGACGAAGGCGCTATACATAGGGTAGGCAATTACCCCGACCTGCTTCCGGAGATGCCAAGATATTGCTGTCCGCTTGTAATTTAGTAGAGATATTACTGTAATTTAGAACTGCTTGTCAAGACCACCAAGCAGGGGAAAGTGCCGTAAAGTGTTTTTCCCAAGAACACAACAGAATGGCGCAAGTGGGTTTTGAACCGAGACCATGTTGATCATCAGTCCGGTGCGTTAACCACTCAGCTCTTGGAGCGATCAAGGAGCACTCTATGTTAAAGTCATAATAAAGCTTTTTTTTTAGCGACTTTTTAAGATGATAAACAAACCAGTATGTTTTTTATATTGCGTTTGCAAATGTACCGAAAAATAAATATAATTAATTTGCAAATTTACCAAAAAATAAATATGATTAAACTGTAAAGAGTTGAATGAGAATTTTTTGAGCAGAGAAAAAAATTTGGATTTTTGATAGATTGAAAATATGTAGATTACAATTTTTTGTTTACAAAATTGAAAATAGCGTCTCAGATGTCGAATCAACTTGCTGCGTTTTTTTTTATTACAGCGCTTGGAAAAAATTACTTATACTGAAATATATGAATCGCAAAATAAAAATGCGACGAAGTGATTTTAATTTGAAGCGAAATACAAATCTAAACTAAAAAAAAAAAAAAAGGAAGCGCAAAAATAAACAAATTTGAACAATCAATATATCAAAACAGTGTGATAAATTCTTCATCATTGTGTTAACCCTATTCTCCTCAACGGCCGGGTTTTTGAAGCCCAACCTTTGCAAAAACGTTTGTAATTCATTTTTTAGATAATATTCTGGGATTTCTTAACTTTCCCTAATTTGAATTGCTGAAAAAGCGGTACCATTTTTAATTAGGTTCGAGCAGGAATTAACGGGTAAAATAGACGTTTTTAAGCAAATGTTTATATTTTTTGCTTCCTAGCGCAACAAAGCGTAAAATTAATTTCAATTTCACGCTTTTATTAACGTCGACATTCCTGAGGTGATGAAGAACTTATTTCATGTAAAATCAAATTTTCTTTGGCGATTGCTTGGAAACAGCTTACACATTTAATTTCTGTTAGACAAAACAATTGTTGTTGGACTACAACAAAGGTAGCTTAAATATCAATCGAACGGGCAAAATTCAATTCTTATAATGAGCATCTTTTATTGAACATTTTTGTAACTATTCATTTATGTGCGAAAATTTTAAACAAACTACTGCACATGTTAGGCCTGATGTTTACGCCTTCAGACAATTAAACAGCACCTGACTTTTTATAATTGCTTTTCACTTTGCATTTAAAATAATAGACCGTTTTTATGTTAAAATTTTCCTCACTCCAAAAAATTCGGTGTATTCTTTATGTATAAGTTTACTTTTTTGGAAATATTGTGTCAAAAGTTTATAGTTTTCAAATGTCAGCTATGGAAACAGAAGACATGGAATGAAAACAATATGTTTTATACGATTGAATTACAATAAAGCAGGGGTTCCAACTTTATAGATTTATAACGTACTAAAGCAGTATTTTTCAACCTGTGTGCCGTATAGATTTCCAAGTGTGCAGCGAAAGTTTTTAAAAAACATTAGTCCATTGCTCTGCGACCTTTTTTCGAGAACAATACTTTTGAGGACGAAATACAAGAAATTCAAGACAGATTCAAAGTAAAGACTTTTTTTAGAGTACACTAGTTTTAGGAACGAAAATCAAGAACTTTGGTCCAAGTGTGCCGCGAATTTTGAAAAAGTCCCAAAATGTGCTGCAGGTGGAAAAACGTTTAGAAACACCCTACTAATGTCTTATGTTTAATCAAGTGATTTCTTTCCTCTGAAAAATTTTCTTACTTATTGCACACTGTTTTATAAATCTATTTCAAAAACAAATGGAGACGAAAAAAAGGTCTACTCTTGAAGTTCGAAAAGAACTTTTTATTTCCTACCAACCAAACTGACAAAATGAGAATAACATTATTTTGTGCCATACAAAGATAACAGGTAATTTTCCGAATTTTAGTAATAACACAGTTTTCTTGATTTTTAAAAACAACAATTATTTTTGCAACAAAGAAATTTTGCATTCTCACGTACTCAGCAACAGCAAAATCCAGAGTTCTGTTTAACAACACGTTTTTTTGTTAATTTTAAATTGTTTTTACAACATCGAAATTCTGAATGCTTAGGTAAAGGTGAGTTTCCAGAGTTTTAGTAATAACACGGTTTTTTTTTTTTTTTTAAAACAACAATTATTTTTGCAACAAAAAAATCTCGCATTCTCACGTACTCAGCAACAGAAAAATCCAGAGTTCTATTTAATAACACGATTTTTTGTTAATTTTAAATTGTTTTTACAACATCGAAATTCTGAATGCTTAGGTAAGGGTGAGTTTCCAGAGTTTTAGTAATAACAAGGTTTTTTTTAATTTTAAAAACAGCAATTATTTTTGCAACAAAGAAATCTCGCATTCTCACGTACTCAGCAACAGTAAAATCCAGAGTTCTACATGTATTTAATAACACGTTTTTTTGTTAATTTTAAATTGTTTTTACAGCATCGAAATTCTGAATGCTTAGGTAGGGGTGAGTTTCCAGAGTTTTAGTAATAACAAGGTTTTTTTTTATTTTAAAAAACAACAATTATGGTTTTTAATTGTTGTTTAAAAACAATAATTAAAAACAATAATTGTTGTTTTTAAACAACTACGAAATCCAGAGTTTTATGCAATAAAATGGTTTTTTGTTACTTTTACAAGCAACAATTGTTTTTAGAGCATCAAATTTCTGCGCAATTATTCAAGGAGTGTTTCCAGAGTAAAAATAATAAACCCGTTTTTTTTAAATTACAAACGACATTTATTTTAATTCCAACAAATAATTTTGGATCTTTTGTAGAAAGCCCCCACCATCTATAGCAAATAATTTTTTTTTGGTGAAAATAACCCGGAATCCCCCTACAACACAAGGATGAAATAAAAAAGAAACTTTTAGGGAGGATTCCGGGTTAGTTTCACCAAAAAAAAATTACTCGCAATAGATGGTGGGGGCTTTCTACAAAAGATCCATAATTTTTAGTGCATCAAAATTTTGTATTTTGAACTGAAGTAACTTTTTGGAAAAGATTTAATAGGATTTGTTAAATTTTATGATATTTTAATCTGATTGTTTTACATAAAAACAATAAATTTCACGCAAAACCCGGTAAAACTCTGGATCCCTTATTTTCTGCTCATAGCTTATAATCCATGCAAGAGTTGTTTTGAAGTCTTGATTACAATAACTTTCTTTCTTCATGCTTGCGTCAACTACAAATTTCCAAAATCTACGGAAAATCGCTTGTGCTCGCGATCCAAGAGACGAAGAAAGAGTTATTGACAAATATATTTGCTTTGTGTTCCCTGCAAGAAATTCGAGACACTTACTGTACCTATGTCTGCATCGAACCAATTGAACTATTGCTTTCTGGAGAACAGACTGGGTTTGACGCAGAAAAGTCAACTGTGAATTAAGTCGTTCTGTTGATACAAAACATCGAAGATTTTCTTGAAGCTAAGAAGAAGGGTGGTGCCATATTTGCCGCTCTGCTATTCCAAAATTAACTTTAATTGCAAGCTGCTGAGCTTTCTGCAGGAAAGTACATGGTTTTAATGATTTGGAACTTGTTCGGAAATTGTTCCCAAACAAAGACGTTTTACCCTTACTGATAGCGACAGCATGCAAAACAGACTCGGGTGTCAGATAAACAGTGTTTCTCCGAAATCAATCAAGACTTTTTTTTTAACCTCTATAGGTATAATCTACTTTCCACCATAACCAGATTATGAAAAAAATGTGAGCTAAAAATTTACAACAACCAACTTTTACCATTCTGTCCAGTTCAGATTTATCCTGAAGTAAAACCAGACAGATCACTCACGTTCCATTATCACCATTTCTCACTGCGCAAAAAGTTTCTTCGCGTATCCCGCTGCTGAGGCGATTTGCGGGCTCAAGGCGGGTGCTGGTGTAAAACACCACATACAATTGTCTATTTGTGGTCTATTCGACTGCTGTCTTGAGTACTGGGATCCGGTTTGTTGTTGCAGGGTTCTTACTTGCTTTATAAATAGTGTTTTGAATGACCTTTCACGTGTAGTCACTGGATGCCTTCGTCTTTCTTCAACGGATCACTTATCAGTTCCTTTAAACGTTTTTTTAAACCATCTGAGATCCTTTTTAAACAACCAACCTTGCTAAAGTCCAATTTTACATACCTTTTTAGATAAAGTTTCAAAAACTTTTAGCCCTAACAAAAAAGTAAATAAATGGCTTTTACTCTGTTTAAATTTCGAAACAACACCTTAAACAGTTTTCAAGCTATGAATCATTAAACTTTGGTGGGCTTCTGAAGTCCACATTGAGGAGTCATTTGCTCGAAAAAGCTTGAGAAGAATAGGTTAAATAGCCTTCGTCGGCGCTTTTATTTTCCGAGCTTTCGAGTAAGGACGAATCATTATCGACATCAAGAATTAGAGCTCGTTTCCACTACAAGCCTTGGCTGGAGTATTTTTTATTTTCTTGATTTTTTTAGTTGGCTTAGCGCTTAAGCGTGAAAAGAAGTAAAAAAGTCAATAAAATAAAGAATACTCCTGTCAACGCTCGTCATGGAAACAAGCCCCAAGCGATAAAAATTTGTCCGCTGAGACTTGAAGAAATTCGTTTGGTCGTTCCACTTATATACAGGCTAAATACTTTTACAAATATGTAAGGAAAACTGAAAGTAAAGGCAGGATAAGTTGACTTTGGAATTATACAACCGATAAATAACTGACTTTTATTTTAGAAGTGGTCTAAATACTTTTATTGTTGAGTATACGAAAAAACACATCTGACTTGAATGAAGGTATTACTGCAAACGCAAAAAAATAAACTTCAAATTTAGTCATAATAACTAAAATTTTGAGAGCGCTTTCCACAATCGAACATTTTAGCTAAAGTTTCTCAGATCGCACGCTAAGGCTAGGCTATAAGCACAACCACGAGACACAAAGTATTTAATTCAAACTTTAAAAAAAAGCTTTTTTGATTTAGATAAAAACAGAAAATAAAACAGTGACATTTGTGGCAGGAGTTCGGTTTTTATTGCAAACAATGTTTTTCTGTTTTTTACCAAAACAATAGCTAATGCGAGAAGCGAAATAATCCGCGCTGTGAAAAGCTGCGACAATCAAGACGTAGATATCCGTCATACGCACTGAGAGAGCGTCTGTCTGTGACGAATATATACGTCATGCGCACTTAACGGGTTAAGCGATGGAACTTCCGCAAGGCCAAATGGAGTCAATACATTGTTTTGACGAATAAATTCGCAAAGACTTTGTTGCCGCCTGATTCATTTGATGTGGATGCGGCTTACCAGGACTTCTGTAGCACCATTAAGAAAGCAGCCAAAAATACTATTCTTTGCGGGTATCAAAATAACTATATTTCATGTTGGGATGCAGAGTGTGAGTTCCTCTACAAAATCTTTCTGCAGTCTCCTTAGGGAGACGACACAAGTTTGGCTGCTACAGCTCTGCTTGCCAAGCTTGACAGAAAGCGGAGGGATCGATGGTCCGAGGCAGTTCGGAGCATTGACTTCTCACACTCTAGTCGAAAAGCGTGGAGTATTTTGAACAACCTTACTGGTAGGTCACGACACTCTCTTCGTCACTGTCCCGTTTCAGCCGATGCTATTGAATCTCAGCTGGTTAGAAATGGGAAATACGAGGCTGTTGATCGCAAGTCATCTCGACTGGTTTTTCAAGAAGTGTCTGACCTTTGGAGGGCCACAACACCAGACACAGTAAATATCTCTGACAATTTTTCACAGAGAGAATTTATCGCTGCCTCCCAACATTTAAAACCAGGTAAAGCTCCGGGTCCTGATTCCATCTGCCCCGAGCTTATACTCCATGCCGGAGCTGCTTTGAAGTACTGGTTACGTGACCTCCTTTCTTCCTGTTTGCGCCGACTCAAAATTCCCAAGATCTGGAGAAGAGCGCTTGTCGTCGCGTCCCAAAACCAGCAAAGCCTGTGGGGGACCCAAAAATTTATCAACCAATATCTCTGCTCTGTGTCCCCTACAAGATCCTCGAGAGGTTTATCTACGCCCGCGTTGAACCATTAATCAATCCGCTGCTCCCTAAAGACAGGCTGGGTTTCGACGCGGAAAATAAACCATAAACCATAGATCAAGTTGTTTTGCTAACCCAGGACATCGAAGATTCTTTTGAGGCTAAAAAGAAGGCCGGTGCCGTATTTGTCGATCTGAAAGCTGCTTATGACACTGTCTGGCACCGTGGTCTTACCTGCAAGCTGCTGAGACTACTTCCGGATGAGCACATGGTCAAAATGATTATGGAACTTGTCCGAAATCGAAGTTTCACCCTTACCACCGGTGACAGCAAGCAAAGCAGGCTACGTCGTCTTAAAAACGTCGTTCCTCAGGGATCGGTCCTGGCTCCCCTCCTATTTAACATCTATATGTACGATCTTCCTTCCATGATTTCCAGAAAGTTTGCTTATGCTGATGATTTAGCATTGTTGCACTCTTCTAGAAACTGGAAGGACTTGGAGGGAACTTTAAGCCAAGACATGTCTACACTCTCAGCGTATCTCCAGATTTGGAGGTTGAAGCTCAGTCACACAAAGACGGTGACGGCAGCCTTTCACTTAAATAAACGAGAGGCCAAACGTGAGCTAAAGGTCTACAACAACGATAGACTTTTACCATTCTGTCCAACCCTACTTATCTTGGGGTAAAACTGGACAGATCGCTCACCTTTTGTCACCATCTTCGCGCGTCACACTGCTGAGGCGACTTGTGGGCTCGGGATGGATGCTGGTGCTAAAACACTACGCATAGCCACCTTATCTCTAGTCTACTCAACATCTGAGTACTGTGCGCCAGTCTGGTGCCGCAGTGCTCGTACTCGCCTCATCGACAGTGTCTTGAACGACGCCTTGCGCATAGTTACTGGATGCCTGCGTCCCACTCCAACGGACCATCTACCTGTACTCTCAGGCATTCAGCCAGCTGAGCTTCGCCGACTGGGAGCGACACTCTCCTTGGCTTACCGTGGATCTCTGGACCCTGATCATATCTTGTATGGTCTTTTAAGTGGGTCCTCAGATACTCACCAAGTGAGACTAAGATCCAGACGCCCGTTTGTGCCAGGTGCGCGGAATCTCTTGGACAACCTTGCCAGACTTGGCATCCGCGCCTCTAAATGGACAAATCACAAATGGAAAACGGAGTACTGTAAAGGTGCTTCCAGGCTCCGTGTTTTTGTGCCAGAGACCGGTGCCAGGCCTGTAGGGATGGGCTTACCCCGAGCAGCTTGGGTTAAGCTCAACCGCCTACGGACTGGTGTTGGGCGATTCCATTCGTCCATGCACAAATGGGGTCTCGCTCCTTCACCGAATTGCGAGTGTGGCGCCTCTGAACAAACCGCAGACCATGTACTAACAGCGTGCCCTATACATCGGGCACCATATGGAGCACGAGGTCTGACGGTTTTGGATGACGAAACTCGATGCTGGCTTAATGACATCACTGCCAGCATCTGATTCAGGCAGTGCAGCAGTCTGGGGTAGTAAAAGGATAAAACCTTGGCCCCAGTACTGCTTGTGTCTAACCCGGAGTAGATACCCTTCAAACGACGACGACGACGAGCATAATCGAGTTTTTGATTTTTACAGCATAGATAGAACTCGTATTCAAATTTGCATTCGAATAAAAACCTATTAAATTTTGCAGCACTGGTTAAAATTAATAAGGTATGAAATAAAATAAAACAATCTTAATAAAAACTATAGCATAGTGATTCTCAACATTTCATGGTCCATAGATTTCAGGATATCAAAAGCAAGCAGCTGGAGCTTGATGTCTTTTTTATCCCCTTCAATGTTACACCCATTTCTAAACACCCTTAGCTCCAACTTAAATTCATAAAATTACAGAGTGATGACACGCTGACAGTGATGAATCTGTACAAGCCGTTGCTTGAATTCTATTCTGTTTATGTATCAAAGAACATTTTTTAAACTTGAGAGCTTACGTCCTCAAATAGTTATCAGTTTTTGGATACACGTACCTATGCAAACAATTTTTTTATAAATTTAAAATCACAAAAAGTCATTACAGATTAACCCCTTCAGACCTGAATTTTTATTAGACTGTATAAAATAGTAAATTTGTTATTTCTTTGAAGAATGTGTTGCCAAAATGTAATTGCACAAAAAAAAATTTGTCGGGGCGCATCCATAAATTAGTATAGGGGCTTTAAATATTTGGGACTAATTAGTCCCAATCGGTTCAAAGCGTACTTTTTTTCAAAATATCAGCTTTAATTTTTCTTGTCATATTCAATGAATTTGAATAACTTTAAGGAATCTGAAGTTTTAGAAAAATAGATATATTTATTACATCATGAAAACTTTCTGTTTTTTTTTAACATTTGAATTTAAGCAATGATTATTCAAAGAGCATTTACGTTTATTGACGATTTTCTGCCATAGTGGTCTTTCATGGTTTCAAAAATCAGCATGATAATTACTTTTTACCCTGCTTTACTAAACAGCATAACAATTGAAGCAATGCACACACATATTTTACACCAAAATATTCCTCTCAAAACCGAAATGCCATTTCCTGAAACAATTTTTTTACTTGTTTGACAAAGAAATAAATTACAACAATTACAGAATGTGCAAGTACGAGAGTCTATTTTTTGCTTGGTACACAATTTGCATTTAGCATGGTCTTGATAAGAAACTCGTGTAACTTGATGAATATCGGAACCGTCTGAGGGAAATCTTGAAACCACAGTTGAAGAACTTCTTGCTCGTTTTCTGCTTGAAAATTTCCCGATCAAATTCATAACAACGTCATGCTTAAAGTTATTTAATGTTTTCATGCGCGCACTGTGAGGAAATTTATCTTGCATATATTTCAAGGTATTACATCTGACACAACTTTTACACCAAAATCCGGATCTTTATTCCAATAATCGCGAATACTAGGAAGGGTATGATATCCTATAAACAAAGTTGTCGGCAGTGTGGGCGAGTGGTTAAAGCGCCGGGCTCGTGATCAACACGGTCTCGGTTCAAAACCCACTCGCGCCATTCTGTTGTGTCCAAGGGAAAGACACTTTACGGCACTTTCCCCTACTTGGCCATTCTGGCAAGCAGTTCTAAATTACAGTCATATCTTTATTAAATTACAGCGGACAGCAATATCTTGGTATCTCCGGAAGCAGGTCGGGGTAATTGCCTACCCTATGTATTAGCGCTTCAGTCGCTTTCCTGTGAGTCAGGAGGATAAATGTAGAGATAAAATAAATAAAATAAAATAAATGCTTTTAGCTCATTAATTTCTATTTTAGAAACTATTCCTTTCTGCTGCATATGCAACTCACTCCGTGCACTGACCAAATTCATTAGCGTTTCCAGCTTTATGATGTCTGAAAAGATTTATTGGTTTTGGCTCATGGCCATCTTCATAATTTAAATTGACTGTACCAGATAAAGAGCAATTCGGAATATCAAAAGAAGTACAAATCTTTTTCCAATAAAATAGATGAGATAAAGACTCCACAAATTTGGTTCAATATTTTGTGCATGGGCATCATCGATTGTTACTGTTATAGTATCATTAGATTCTGACATTGCTTCCTCCAAAAATATTACATCTTTTTCATCTATAAGGTTATTATTGGATGAATCTAACTCATCAGCAGTAATTAATTCCACTACTTCATTTACACCAATTATAAATTTTCTTGATCTAGTCTGTTTCTGGGCCATCTAAATTCGACAAAAAAAACTAGTAAAAAGTACACATAAAGCCGGTTGGGACTAAATAGTCCCAAGTTTGAAAAGCAAATAAATTAATCATAAACACTGGCAAAAAAGTCAAACTTGCTTTATATCATTCCACTAGACTTTTTTCTCGTAAATTTTATTCAGCTTTTCTTAAATTAAACATTATTGTATTTTTGAATTTAATTTTAAAACTATATATAGTTGAACTAAACTTTATGTATTTAGTTGGTTTGATAATCACAAAGAAAAGAATTTGCACGTGTTACAATTGACTAGCATGGTTGCCAAAATATTGCTAAAGAATAATAAAAAAGTTTTTCATAAAATTTTATAGTACGTATTATAGAAGAAATTTCAAAAATAGTGGTGTGGGACTAAATAGTCCTTTCGGTCCGAAAGGGTTAAGACTGACAGACGAAAATCTTAGTATGTTGTTGAGAGTTTCCACATCGTCAGTTCAACTTAATTATCCGCCTAGTAAAGCAAAACCTTCCAAAATCTTATTTCAGGGTAAAGACTTGTTTCTACTACGAGCAAGGAATGGAGCAATTGTTCCTTTATTAATCTTTCCGCACTTAAAATAAGCGAGCGTCAACCGAAGCAAAAAATTAATAAAATAAACAAAGAATGATCCATTTCACGCTCGTAGTGGAAACGAACCCTTATATTGGTAATGCTAGTTGAATTTTTTATGAAATGTTTTTTTGCTGTTTTATATTATTTCATACTTCATTACCGCCTTAAATAACTTTACCTGTATGGCTTGCATTGATTTTTCGATTATTTTGTATGTATTTTTGTAATTTTAATTTTTTGCATTTATTTAAAGAAATTTTTAACATAGCACGCCGGAATGTTTGTAGAGTGGCAGTTTGAAGACCCCTTTCCACTAGGAGCGCTGGCAGGATTATTTTTTGTTTTTTTTTATTGAATTTTTTTACTTGTTTCCACGCTTAAACGCCAAGAGAAGCAACAAAACAAAAAAAAATACTCTCGCCAACGCTGGTAGTGTAGACGGGCCTTTAGATTACAAACTGGGATACTTATTATCATATATTTTTATTTGCTATTTATTATTGTTGTTAAACAATTTGGTTCGATTCTTTGATACTTAAACAAGATAGAATTCAAGCAACGGCTTGTTCAGATTCATCACTGTTAGCGTGTCATCACTCTGTAGTTTTATGAATTTGAGTTGAAGCTCAGGGGATGCAAAAGTTGGTGTAACGTTGAAGGGAATAAAACAGACATCAAGCTCCAGCTATTTGCTTTTAATATCCTAAAATTTAGTGGTTGATTTTGTCAAACCGATTTGCGGGCCGCATCTTTGTCACTTCTGCTTTAAATCAATAATGTACATCACAGTAACGAGATATCTCTAAAGACCAAAGCATTTAGTGTTTTTATAATATTTACTGATTAAGACCATTTAAGCTTATTTATTTTCATTAAATTTAACAGTTTTGAAAAATTTCTTTTTTAACTGCAACTGAAATTTTTAACGTACTGATGCAATTTAGAATTATATGCTACATGATTAGTAATATTTCTAAGTATATACTTACACAAACCCTGAAATCCAAGTCTTCGATTCCAGGCAGGGCTTGCAAACAATAACACAATTACATGTATGTATAATAACTTCATTATGTCCAAAGAATGGCTAGCACAACGAGTAGTTTTTACTGCAAAAAATGCATTACAATAAAAAAATTGTTCAATTGAAAGCAAATTCAGCAATCATAACCGTACGAGGCGAAGGGGCAGGGAGGGCAGTAGCCCGTTTAAGAAAACAAAATTAGACAGAATCAATATTTCTTCGGACACTAAGCACGCATTACCGGAAAGAAGGAAGTAATTTTATGCTTGCTTATTCTGCAAAATTATTTGGTAATAATTTTTTAAATTTGAAATGTTATCTCATATATTTGCATTGGAAAGTATTAAAAGAGTTTTTTTCGCAAAACTGGCAGCTGCATTTTAGCGATGAAGACATTTGTGGAAGTCTTTAACAATAAGTACATTTTGGGATAAATATCCAAGATTTGTATCAACGACAGTAGATCGTTAAAACATACTTATTGTTAAAACATGCACTGGCATCAATGTGGGAGTAATAAATCGAGTCAAAGATACAGCAGCAAACCTAAAATGGACGCTTTGTTTTTTCTTTAAACAAGTTTTGTTGCCAAAAGCAAAAACATTTATCTGAGGAACTGATTGAAGCAATAACTCATACTGTAAAATTGTGTCAACTATATAAAAGCAGGAGTGTTTGACTCGCCTTTATTTTCACGTTTGTGCAATGAGACGACTGCTGATCACGTGAGATTGTCGTTGCAAACAGAAGGGGTTGTTTGCACCGGAAAGGTTTTTAAACAAGTTTATTAACTGCGTGAAAACATAATTACTTTCTTAAAAACAAAAACAAAATTATGTGTCTTCGTTAAAACATTTAGCATTTTTTGGATACCTGGCGGACACATTAACCTCACTAAATTGTCTGAATTGATCCATGCAGGGTTTCTACATTTACACTGATTGATTACGTCGCCAAAATAGCAATAAATTTGACAAAAATTGGTTTTTTTTTTAAACAAACAGAAAATAAATACAGTAAATAAAAAGCAGCAAAAGCACGTCTTACAAAAATTTTATTTCAACTAGCTAGAAGGGTAAAGACGCACCAAGCTCCCTACACTAACACTGACATTTTGAAAAAAACAATAAATTTCAAGCAATTTAGGAAATCTAACTACACTTAAACAAATAATTACAGCTTTTTTTTGCAAAGGGCCCAAATGGCTCTTTGAGTGGCAAAGGTTGCCAATCCTGAGTTAGGTCTAAAATTAGTATTTAGTAAATACAGGAAACAGATGAATTTAAAAATGTTTCTTGGCTTTAAACAGATAATTGCATTGCAATAAATTGCTGGGTTAAAATTTTACTGTTATTGATGGACGTTCTGCTACTGAGATTATCAGAATCAATTTGGGTTAAAAAATAAGAGTCCACAAAATTAACTTCTTCCAAATAATCAACGAAGGTATGACAATGACAATAGAGAATCATTGGGTTATAATGAAATTTATACATTTCGCTAAATCCGGCAAATAATTAATATTGTGACAATCAGCATTCGAATAAAAATATTGGTATCTTATTGAACACTGTATTTTCCTCTTTTGAATATTACCACATTTTAACTGTTTGCTTCGATAAAACAATTTTAGCGTGATCGTGTGGTTAAAAGCTTTGTAATTGTGATTGACGTGGGTTCGATTCAAAACCTACTCGCGCCATTCTGTTATGTCCTTGGTAAAGTCACTTTATAGCTTTTTATCCCGCTTGGGGTTCTTAAAAAGCAGTTTTAAATTTTAGTCATAGTTCTATAGAAGTAAAAAAATAAAATAGCAAAATTTCAACCAGCAGCAATATCCTGGCATTTCCGGAAACACGTCACGATAATTGCTTGCACTATGTATAGCAATCCATTGCTTTCCTGCGAGTCTCAAGTCAAAATATAAAGAGGAAATGAAATAAATTTACTAAAGAAAGATTTTGTTGTAGGGCAGAGAAATTTGTGCTTTTAAGCTAAGAACTCATTATTTCTAATTACTTTAAGTGTGTTGTTTTAGAAATTTTGGCTATTTTTCTTGATTTAGATATCAAAAGTCTAATATTATTTCAACAAAAAGAATTTGTCGAACTTTTTTTAATTTTATTAGTTTATATGGTAAATAAAATTGAACTGTTTCAAAAATGCAGTTGATTAGCTTTGATAAAGTAAGAGTTTATAGGATATAATAGGAACTATATTTTAGAACATTGCAAACTTTGCTTTAAAAAATAAATCAACTTAAAAAATTGATTAACATAAACGTATAAACTGAAAAAACAAACAGAAAACTTTTTCAATCATTAAATGTTTTCAAAGGCAATGCACGAATGATTTATTGTAGATATGATACAAACAATGAAAAATTTACTCAAAACCTTTATTTTATCAATATAATTAGGACCCTCCAATATTTTAGAGCTTTTTTACACTATCAAATTTGCACTAATGTTGATTGCTGAGTTGTTTTTTGATGAGATTGATGAGGTTTTTAATACAATTGAGGAAAATAATTGACTAATGTCCAAACTTATTTTTATCTAATTTTTTTAAAATAATATTAATTTTTAGCCTATTTTGTTTTTTTTTAATGAGCGACCATAAAGAATTTAAAAGATTTGCTTCTACATTCAATACCTGTTTTTTTAACATTTTGGGATTTCCCCCAGCGGATCGTCATTCGCAGAAATTCCCGCATCTCTTTTTTTGCACCCGGTCAAAATCGTTCAAATAAGACCAGGACAAAATTTAATAAAATTAAAAATAAATAAGATTCTAAATAATTTTTATTCAAAATAAATGGCCTTACTAATCTTAATTTTTTTCAACATCTACTGTGTAACTTAGAAATAAACTTGCATAACCCAATTGTAAAATTTCTTCAAAAACATTTCGTCTAAAATGGTAGAAGAATGCTCAATATGTTTGAGCTTTTATTTCAAACTGAATCTGGAACTGCTTTAACAGAAGAAGCAATAGCTTTGTGCTCACGTTTTGT
Source organism: Diplosoma virens (assembly GCA_963680785.1). Classification (NCBI taxonomy): domain Eukaryota; kingdom Metazoa; phylum Chordata; class Ascidiacea; order Aplousobranchia; family Didemnidae; genus Diplosoma; species Diplosoma virens. The sequence goes on along the minus strand of OY796892.1, from coordinate 40,333,539 downwards.
GATATAAAATTTTTCAGCAAAAATTTTAAAATGCGAAACGCGAGCTTGTTTTTTACAAATTGAAAATGGGGGCACAACGAAAAAACAAAAAAATTGCAACAGTTCAAATCATTCAAAATATGTTTTATATTTCTAAATTTTTTCTACATTACCCTTTATAATTTTTTTTCTATGTAATAATTTTGCTCACCAAGCATTAATATTGCTAAAAACTTTGAATGCACTGCCGGTGGCAATACGAAACCAAAAATCAGCAACCTATTTTTATTGAAACTGACGTTTTTGATCAGAAACAACCGACATCTTCAGAAAGACATTAAAATGTTCACAGTAAGAACTGCTAGAAGCTCATCATTAATAATCATGGAGATGCACCCAATGTCGAACAGTGCGTGGGTACTTCATTGATCACTACTGTGACAAAATTGAGTAACAAATTATGTCCTTTTTAAACAAATAATTCTTAGTTACAGTTTTATTAATTAGTTATTTTGGTTTGACTATTTAACATTGCATTTATACACCTGGTTGCTGTGACTTTTAAATTAGATTGTTCTCGAGTTTGTTTTTCGCTATTCGGGATTGCGGCATGCGTTGGAAGTTGTTCGGTTTCTTGAATGATCGCAATGCTTGTTCTTTATTACTTTATTTGATCTTTATTACTCAATTTTGTCACGGTAGCGATCAATGAAGTAACCCCCGCTGTTCGACGTTGGGTGCATTTTTTGATTGGTGATGACGAGCTTTTAGCAGTTATTACTGTGAACAATTTATTGTCTATAATGTTGGTTGATTTCTGACCGACGAAAGGTCAGTCTAAAAAACTACCTTATTGATGTTTGACTTGATGTTGTCACTGGTAAAGCATTCGCATATTTTAGTAAATTTTTTTTTATATTGATTCCACATAACATGCTATTCGCATCGAATCTGTTTCTTGATAATATAAACTAGTTTCAATAAATCAAAAATATTCATATTTTTTTGTTACTTTTTAGCCTCGTGCTGTGTTCCGCGAAACACTTGTGCACCTTAAACTGAAAAAAGAACATGACGGTTTGCAAATATCTTATAAAGAGCTTGAATAACCTTTACATATATTTAAAAAATTTTAAATTCACATTTCATTTGTTACGTTTTGTTTTGACAGTTACTTAAGTAACTTAAATTTTTAGACGAGCAAAATTCAAGTTTATTTACACTTTGGACAAATTAATGATTAAATTTTTTCTTGTTTGAAGAGCTTAGTAAGCTAAAATGATAAGACTAGGAGTCCCGTGAAAAAAATTTTTGAGAAACCCTTATCTAAGAAATTGTCTAAAGTTTTTCATTTTGCACAATCATTTCTTTCTCGTGTCTTTTTACAAGTATCCCTCATTTTTGGTTTCTATCATGTTTAGCTGTTTTAACGATTTGTCATTACAGCAGCAATCAGGACTTGACACGGTATTAAAAAGAGAACGACATCACATTTTTACGGATTTCTTATGACGTCACTAGCAAATTTCCGATTGGAAAGTTAATTAATTTGGCTTCAAATCACACGATCTGGAATTTACCTACAACTATCTTTCGATCAAGAAACTTTGCGTTTATTAATTCAAATTACTTTAACCTCGTTTTTCAGTTTCTGCAATTCTTCGTCGTGTTTTCAACTTTTTGTAATTCAATCGTTTGTTACTCGTTAACTAGAATTACTAAGCTGACTGACATAATCAAAAAATAAATTCTTTAATAAAAAATTTCAGAAATTCCAAATATTTTTTTATGTTTTTATTGGCAATTAATAGTCCATTGCATCCGCTGCAATTCCTGGTGTATGGATTGTTGTCTTGAAATTTAAAATGTAATTAATTACTGTGTAAGTTTTAGGCTGGCTTTACACGATCAAGTTTCTTGCGCAAGTTTCTTTTGGCAAGTATTGCGCGAACTTTTACACGACGAGCTTTTTTTCTGTCCGAACTTCTTGCAGAAAGAATTTCTACGGTTTTTGCGCAAGAAACTTGCTGATGTATTTACACGATGTTCATCCAGCAATATTTCAGCAACATTACGCACGTATATCATTGATTTCATTACGATAAGTTTAGATCAGGGGTGGTGAACCTGCGGCTCGCGTGTGGTTGGGAAGAGTTTTTTTGCTTTATTGACAACTAGGGTAATAAGCCCTTCAGAAAAAAATTATAATGTCGAGTGAAAACCAAACAAGCTAGTGATTCGACAGAACAACTCTTCTCTATCTTGTTTGTCATGCAAATACAGTTTTTTGGTCTACTATCGAATTCGAAAAAGTCATACTTGTATAATGCAATTGAAGATAAAAAAAACTCTTGACATGACAAATCAGATGAAGAAGCGTGGTCTGTTATTGAAAAAAAATTAAGCATGTTTATTTCCACCCTCAAGGATGTTTGCTTGTTCGTGCCAACACGAGTTATGGAAACAAGCATCTTAAGTATAGAATCACATCTGGATGAAATGCTGCATGGAAATTACCACCTTTTTCTAAAAAATAACAGGCAAAAAGTAGTAAAACCATGCTTTATAGATTTCCATCCATAAGGTTGTTAATTTCCACCCCTAAAAATACCATAAACTTACAGTGCACACCTAATTTTTGAATTTGGGGAAGCGACCCACGATAGCAATCAGGTTCCCACCACTGGTTTAAATAAACCCACACTTTGTTTTCATTTTAATTACAAGCATCAAGTGGTAAAGCACACGTAAGGCTTGCTTGCTTATCAGTATTCAATGTTAAAATATTCAAAATGCTTCGAGCAAGAAAACGACAGGCAGCAGCATTAAAGGTGGTGGCAGCTTTAAATAAGTAACGTATAAAGCGGAAATACTGGATACGACCTTGGCTTGGCCGCAGGAATGCATTGGGTGCCTATAACAACCTGTTACAGGAGCTGCATATACGTCTGTTATTGACCACGATGGCATTTTCAACCATAAACTTGCTGAAATCTAGTTGGAAAATAGAATCTCGCTCTATTTCTAGCAATATTGCAACAAGACACGTTTTTTTCTTGAAAAGCGCTTTTACACGTGGCAAGATTTTTATTGCGCGATATTGCCAGCAATCTTGCTCAATGATCTTGCGCGGTACTTTACACACAGATAGAATATTGAGGCAAGGATCTTTCTGCAAGAAACTTGATCGTGTAAAGCCAGCCTTAGTGATAATTTTTGCCCATCTTTTCAGTTCCTTTTCATGTTTTTTGTCAATCTTTAAAACTTTCCTGAATATTGGCACGCAGTAATTACTTAAACAATTCGTTATCGTTGAAATATGATCAATACAAAGAAAAAATATTGACTCAGGAAATGACATTGTGTTTTGAGGAAACGACCGTGTTTTGTCAAATACTTGCAACGCAGTACATCACCTTGTAAACACATCTGTTGACTTAGAACATCAATATGAAGCAAGAAAACTTCCAAATTGACGTGATGCTTTAATGCCATCGTCATAATGGTTGCATAAATCTTTTGGCATCCGATTCAAAACCCTTATTTTAACTTTATTTTTCTAAACTAGAATCAGAAAAAAATTAGTAAGAACAAAAAAAACGCGGAAACAATCTACAGAAGTGATTTTGTCAGATTTTACTGCGCTTCCATGTTTGTCACTTTACAGTTTACAACACATATTTCCCTCTAACATTGTTTTTCAAACAAATTTTTGTGATGGCATACCAATGCATTCTTGATTTGCCCGCGGCACACCTAGTTGATACATTTTGCAAGTCAACACATTAAAATAGCATTTAATGCCTAGGTTTCTAAATTGGAAGGGTGAGAAAGGTATTTTAAAGGGGGTGCGAGCAACTGACTACAAGCTAAATAGATAACTTCATTGATATAAAATAAATGGAAAAAAGAAAAAATATGACAGTATGGTTTATAACTTTCACGATGAATAGTCAAGTGGTGCCACAATGCGTGATAGAAATGATTTTCCAATTCTGTAAGATCGGCTTCGGCTACTCATGATTTGAATTGTAATATGACAACCCGGGCGACGTGAACACTTTCAGGCCCGCCCGGTTTCACGCTTAACACTGCTAGGACGACTTGTGGTTCAGGATGTGGGACTAGTGCTAAAACACTGCGTATAGCCGCCTTATCTTTTGTCTACTCCAAAGCGGAGTACTGTGCACCAGTTTGTTGTCCAATTGTGCAGTCTCGTCCTATGGACAGTGATCTCAATGACGCTTTGCATCTTGTTACCAGATGCCTGCGTCCCACTTCAACGGACAACTTGCCCATTGTTTCCGATATTCAAGCAGCCAAACTGCATCGTCTGGGAGCCACTCATTGCTTGGCCAACCGCAGCATTTTAGACCCCAAGCACCTCTTGCATGATCATTTCGTCAGGCCATTGAATATGCGGCAAGAAAGATTAAAATCCAGACAAGTATTATAATTAGACGTTGTATTTGTAAATACATTTAAAAATCTACTTGGATTTTTACCAATATTTTGTTTAAACATCAACATATTTATTACTTTAAATACGATTTGATTTATGCTTGATATTTCAAATTTTGATATGATGTCATTGACGTTGTAATTTCTTTTTAAACCAAAGGTCATTATAGTAAACTTGTTACATAACTGTTGTAATTTGTTGACTAAAGTTTTATTGCTGTGGCACCAATTTATTATACAATATTGAAGATGACTGTTAAAAAAAGAGTGATATAAAGTAAGAGGAGATTTTTGGTTTACAAAAGACCTGATCCTTCTTGTTACTCGAAGACAACAGCGAAGTTTAGACAATAAATATTTCATGAGTGGACACCAAGAAAAATATACATCTACGTAAATACTAAGAAATTTTAAAGAGCTGACGTGTTCAATTTTATCATTTCTTAAAACTAACTTTAGGTTTGTATGTTGTGTGTTTGAATGTTTGAACGAAACGATATGCATTTTGTTTTTAATGTATTTACTGACAATTTGTTGGCAATTAATCATTGATCAATGCAACTAAGCTCGTTATTTCCTTTGTTAAAGAGTTTGTGAATGTTTTTATTGTTAATAAATATACTTGTGTCATCAGCAAACATAATTTGTTCACTAGTTTTGAGGCAAAGCCTAAAATCACATTGGTCTGCATCAATTTTGCTGAATTCCAAACAAAAGTTGATTTTAGATAATTTGATAATGCTGATTCCAAAAATGCAATCAGTTTTTGCCTATCACGTCACGTTTTGTCGCAAAATAAAAAATAAAATATTGGAAATAATGCTTTTTAAAGGCATTTTAAAGATTGTGGTCACAAACAACTATATTGCTTGTTGCATTTAAGAATCAAACTTTTTTATCTTATACATTTATCTTATATCTTATACATTTATAACTTTCAGCTTATAATTAAAAATAAACTACACTGCTATGATCTTCAAGATTGTTAATTGTTTCGTGCTTTTTACCTTATTCACCAATCACCATATTCACCACTTGGGTACTGAATGCCGGGCATACATAGTTATTGTAATTGTAGCCTACAATTTTTAAGCTAAACAGTTCTAAACCTCCAAGCTGCAATTAGTCTACTATAAAATGACAGGTAGGCAGTGCAGGCAGATAGGCAGTTTTACATTTAGAGTTAGAGTTAGAGTTAGAGTTAGTCAGTCTAAAACGGCTGGGTAGGCAGGGTGACAGTGCAGGAAGTGTTACACTACTACCCTACGGTTTTTGAGGAATATTTTGCATAGCCTACATTGCCTACTCTGCCATTTTATATTTTTTTAAAACGGCAGGCCAGGAAGTGTTACGGTCAAGGTTAGGGTTGGTCACTCTAAAACGGCGGGGCAGTCTGTGTATGCAAAGTGTTCTTTAAAAAGAGCAGGGTAGGCAGTGTAACCCTGCCCTGGTTATACTGCCTACCCTTCCGTTTTAGAAGAACCCCCAAGTTTTTATATTAGGTCTACATTGGTTCATAACTTGTACAGCATGAAATCTTTAGTCACAGATAACTTGAATATTATACGTATGAAGCTTATTTTTAGAAGTATTTTGAAGAAATTTTGTTGTAATAGTTTTAAATTTTTATAAAAGTATTTTTGTGTTGCTTAAATTGCGAACTGCTTTTCTGATATCAATGGCTACAACTACGAAGAAAGTGCAAGCTTGATCCAAATGTTTTTTGTTGTATCTGCGGTTCTTTCAGTGTTTCTAAACAAAGGCAAGAAATTAAAGACTTTGTGAAATAACCGTATTCGGCATATTTCGGAGTTAAAGTACAGCTGGCGCAAAATGACTTAGGACATAACCGTTTTTCAAGTTAAAACACAATTTTTATTATATTTATCAATTTTTATTAAACAAAAACACGGTGTTTAATATTTTTTCATATTTCCTTTTTTTTTGATGACCATCTGCAAGCGTTTGGGCATGGAATTGCTCAAATTTTGAAAATAATCCAGTGACATCTTCTGGCACCAGACTCTCATGAGCTCAAGTTTTAGGGTCTCCAAGTTTGGTGTTTTTTTTTGTTTCATGATGTTCTTCATTTTTTGCCAGCAATTATCTATTGGATTTAAGTCCGGGCTATTACCAGGCCAATCAAGCACTCTTATTTTTTGCTGTTGGAGAAAATTCGTAACTATTTTGGAATTATGGCATGGATCATTGTCTTGCATGAAGACTTCACAGCTGTGAATGTGAAACATGCTGAGCATGTGCTCCTCCAGCACTTTTACATACTGATCGCTATTCATTTTTTTGTTTTTAGGCAAGAAATACAGGCCAGCCCTGCCCATTTCCCCACAAAAAGCTCCCCATACCATGATTGAATCCGGGTGCTTTACAAAGGGACTGTGAACCTAGGGTCAAATCTATTAGAGTCATGAGGGCGTCAAACCATAGGGGATCCCACTCGGAACACTTGAAAATTACTCTCATCCGAAAACATAACTCTTTTCCACTGCGCAGGCGTCCAGTGAATGTATTTTTTTGCAAATGCAATGTGCTGCTATTTCATTCGTTCTGTTAAGAGAGGCTTCTTAGCAGCTTTGCGACTAGGCAAGCCCAAGCCTTTTTGCAGGCGATGCTGTATGGTGCGCACGGCAACATTTTCCAGCAGTTCTGGATGCAAATTTTTTAGCTCCAGGGCTGTCAGTCGTGGATTTTTTTGCACCTCCCTTTTTATTAAAGTGTCCGTCGCGTTTGATGTCTTCTTTTTTCGTCCACCTCCAAATCTGTGCTTGGCGAGTTTATTGGGAGGAAGCCCTTTGGCTGAGGCTAGAAGCTTCATTACTGTTGACTTGGCTCTTCTACTACGAGCACATATTTTTTTAATGGAAACTTTCTCTTGTCTCCAGGCAAGAATTCTAGCCTTTTCCTCACTGCTAGTATACTTTCCAGGCATTCTAAAGACTTTAATATCTAATATTTTCTAAATAAATCAACCTCCTAATATTATTGTGAAGCAAAAATAATATTATTGTGTTATTCTATTTCCACACTTACCCTTTGTTAATTTCCACACTGACCCTTTGTTAATGTATTAATGAATCACAATCATAAAAGCAGAGTTGTGAGATTAATGTGATGTAAGGTTTTATAGCATATAATAAAATGGAAATTTTTTTAAAGGTCCTAAGTCATTTTGCGCCAGCTGTAGGAGATCAAGACAAGAATTGGGCTCCTCATCAAATTTGCAGGACATGTGTTGAAAATTTAAGGCAGTGGACAAAACGAAAAAAACTATTGGGCTTGCAGTTCCTATAGTTTGAAGAGAACAAGCCAATCATGTTGACGATTGTTATTTCTGTATGACTGATGTTGCTGGTTTCTGCTCCAAAATCAAAAGCAACATCAAGTACCCAAACCTTCCGTCAGCAATCCGACCTATAACCTCACTCTGCTGAGCTTCCTCCACCTTTGTTTATTTCCTTGCCTGAATTAGTCGATGAACCAGTAAATAGTACATCAGAGGAAAGTTCTTTAGAAGAATATTGTTATGAACCGTTGGCTGACAACAAATCTCCAATATTGATTACTCAAGCCTTTTTAAACAACTTGGGTTCGTGACCTGAACCTGCCAAAAGAATATACAGAACTTCTTGGGTCCAGGTTACAACGCAACAACCTTCTTGCTAACAACACAACATATTCCTGGTACAGGCAAAGAGAAAAAGATTTGGTACAATATTTTTTCATGGAGGAAACATTTGTGTATTGTCACAATGTTGCCGGTCTTCTTCAAGCTATGGCCTGTATATATGACCCAACAGAATGGCGACTTTTTATTGACAGTTCAAAAGCCAGCTTAAAGTGTGTATTGTTACACAATGGCAAAAGATATGCTTCAATACCAATTGGCCACTCTGTTCATCTCAAGGAAGCTTACAAAAATATGAAAATGTTAATAACGAAAATAAAATATGATAAACAAAATGTGTAGATTTGAGAGTTTTAAGCTTGCTGTTGGTTCAACAAGGTAGTATACCAAATACCCATGCTTTTTGTGTTTATGGAACAGCAGGGCTAAAAATGAACACTGGATTCGTAAGCAATGGCCAAAACGAAATGAATTTTACAGTTGGCGAAAAAACATTCGTAATGAAAGTTTAGTACCTCCTGGAAAAGTAATATTACCGCCGCTTCACATTAGGCTAGGCTTAATGAAACAATATGTAAAAAGCGTAGACAAAGGTGGGGAATGCTTCAAGTATATTTTCCAGAAGTTTTCGTTTTTAAGCTATGAAAAAATAAAAGCCGGTGTGTTTGATGGACCAAAGATGCGACAGTTCCTGAAAGACAAAGAGTTCATTGTAGCAATAAGCCCAGAGGAGAAAAATGGTTAGATCGCTTTTAGTCAGGTTGTAAATAACTTTCTGGGCAATACCAAATCTCCAAAATACAAAGAAATTGTTAAAACTTTGCTTGATAACTTTCATAAACTTGGTTGTAACATGAGTGTCAAAGTACATTTTCTACACAGTCATTTAAAATATTTTCCCAAAAATTTGGGAGCTTTGAGTGAATAGCAAGATGAGAGGTTTCACCAAAACATTAAAATCATGGAGAAGAGATACCAAGGTCGATGGAACATCAATATGATAGCAGATTACTGTTGGTGTCTCATGAAGGTTGGGGAAAATTTTGAACCCTTTCGAAAATCTAAAAAGCGAAAGCTTGTCCCTGAAAAGTGATACAAACTTTGCATGCTGTATTAAAAGTTTGATACATTAATAATGTATTGCTGACAATATATACAGTATATACTGTGTATAATGAGTTGTCAACTTAAAACAAATTGTAAGTACTTTTAAGTGTACATCTTACACTAACAAAATAGACTTTGCCGCATTGTGTAATTTAACTTTCTTTCAAGATTTTACTTTAACTTCTTTTAGGCAAATTGACTGTAAAAACATGATTTTACTCTAGATTTAAAAAATATTGAAATGCATTTTGCAAAAAAATTGACGTGATGGGCAAAAACAAATGTGCTTTTGATCTCAGCGCCCGAAAATTAGGCAGAATATGTTTTAATTGTTCAGTGAGCAAAAAATTTTTTTTAAATGCAGACCAGTGAAATGAAGAGTAAAAAAAGTAAAGTATCTAGAATAGAACCTTGAGGTATTCCACGAGTTATTTGGTTAATGTTTGAAGAAAGAACACCATTGTATACAACTTGTTGAGTTCTTCCGGTAGTAAACCATTTTAGGGCGATTCCTCCGACACAAAAATGTTAAAGCTTAGACAATAAAATGTCATAGTCTAAAGTGTCAATAACTTTTGACAAGTCGGCAGCGTGTTTGAGTGGTTAAAACGCCGAGCTCGTGACCAACACGGTCTCGGTTCAAAACCCACTCACGCCATTCTGTTGTGTCCTTGGGAAAGCACTTCACAGCAAATTCCCCTGTTCGGTGCTCCTGGCAAGCAGTTCTAAATTACAGTCATATCTTTATTAAACTACAAGCGGACAGCAATATTTGAATAAACATTTGGTGGTACAGAATTTGAAGATTGCTTGAAGTAAAAGATTTTTCTTCCCAAAGCTTTTCATCTGACACTCTTCAGGGGAAATCGTCAGAATGAAGCAGAATTGAAACCGAACTAATTTATAAAGGAAGAAAGTAGAGTTCTCATTGGTTGACTCGGACAGCAATATCTTGGTATCTCCGGAAGCTGGTCGGGGTGATTGCCTACCCTATGTATTAGCGCCACCGTCGCTTTCCTGCGAGTCAGGAGGATAAATATAGAGATAAATAAAAAAAAAAGTCAAAAAATATACAAAGTGTTGACGCCGCCGATTCCGAGAGTAGGGAAAACCTAGTTCGTCAACTGGACCAACTCACTCCCTAGATCACACTCTTCTTCAATAACGACTGTAATTCCTTTGAATTATTGAGTTTATTAATTGAACAGTGATTTCAGGCGAGAGATTTGCTATACAGTTACTTCAATAAGATTTCGCTCATAAAAACAACAAATAAAACTTACCAATTATTGCTTACTCCCAAATTTACACTTCTGTTTATAAAGGTGTTTATCAAACAACAAAAACTCTTAAAAAGTATTTATCTGAGCCCCACGTTAGTAACTTTTTTTTCTTTCCACGCTTTTTTATAATTGATTAGTAAGTCAAATGTCTGCCTGGCAACACCAAGCGGCCAAACTTAATTTAAAATAAAAAAGGTGGTGTCTGAAGTTGCACTAAGAATAGATTGTTTAAATGCAGGTGATCGAGTAACTATATTCATCAGCACTGAAACTGTATATGAAGTAGAGTGATTTTTTCTAAAACTAAACTGTATATGAAATAGAGTGATTTTTCCTAAAACTAAAACTAAATTGTGATTTTTCCTAAAACTATCTTAAGTTTTTTTGGTCCAAAAAAGTAATTAGTCCCTTATACATAATTTTTTCCAAGATTTTTGAAAAGTTGGATAATAAGCTGATGGGTCTATAGTTGTTAGTTTCACAAAGATCATCTTTTTTTTAAAACAGGACAGATTTTAGCAACTTTCAAACAGTCAATAAATTCTCCTTTGGTGATAAAAATATTGAAAATATGACTACCGTAAAACCTCTATTTTACCGCCATGGCGCTCTATTTTTCAACCCTTCCCTTATAGTGGTGTTCTATTAGAGGTGACGTTCAATTAGAGGGTGGCGCTCTATTTTTCGACTCGTTGATCAGAATTACGAAAAGATAAATTTCATGAATGAAAAGAAAAAACATCTAACACATTTATACAATTGCATTCATTCATTCGTTTGTAATCGTGCTGTATAGTGTCAAATCGTTCGTACGAGCGTGCGTGTGCTTCAAGAAGGTCAGGCGCAGTCTGTGTTGATTTTACCGCTTATTAGAATCAACAGCGATAGTGCAGTTGGCGTCTAGGCCACCGCCATTAGTCCATTTAAAAAAACTACAGGGACTTCCCAGCATCTAAAAATAAGCGTGCAATTCGACAATCCATTTTTCCCTTCTTACACCTGGAAAGGCGATTTCAGCCGTAACTATTGCCAAAATAGAAGAATTTATCAAAGTGGCGTTCATTTAGAGGTGGCGTTCAATTAGAGGGTGGTGCTCTATTTTTCAACCCTTCCCCTATAGTGGCGTTCTATTAGAGGTGGTGTTCAAATAGAGGTTTTACGGTAAGTGTTAATAATATATTATCTGAAAAAAATTTTAAGATTTTTGACGGAACTTGATCAAATGCGGCATTAAATTACATTTTATTACTTTTAAAATATTAGGTATTTTTAAAGGACATGTGGGCAAGATAAATATAGAGTTTGGGGTTGCAGAAGGAAGATAATCATTATAATGAGCATTGCATGAAAGAAAACAGTTAACTAACGTTTTTGATATATTAAAAAAATGATCATTGAAGTGGTTTACATTTAGAAGTGGGTCAGATATATTACTGCTATCTATTGTGAGGCACTTGGAGTTAAATTTTTTTCTGTTCATTTAACAATGTGTTTATCAATTGCCAGCTGCGCTTAATATTTTATCTACAACTATTACATCTACTTAAGTAAAACGAATTTTTTTAACTTCTACTGTGCGAAAATAAAATTTTCTTGTTTTTACAAAAACCACTTTGGTTTTAGGGTTTTTTGTTTTAAAATACTCTGAAGAATTTTTCTTTTTTTAACAATAAATTCTTCAATTCTTTATCAAACCATTTTTTGTTCTGCTTTATTTTTTGTGACTTTTGCAAAGAAAAAGATTTATCAAAAATTTAAAGTAATATCAAAAGATATTTGATAACATGCAATAGCATTAGATTCATTAAGAATAGATAATATATCAAGTAATTTCAGAGATTCTAATAAACAGGCAATGCTATTTTTATTGTAAAAACGTTAGTATTGGCTGTTTGTAACGGTAAGTTTTTTCATAGATGTAGACAAAATTACTGGATAATAATCTGAAACACAGTAGGTAATAATACTAAAATTTAATTTCAATGTTGTTTTACTGTTGGTCCAAATGCAGTCTAATAAAGAAGCATTATTTGAATTTCAGAAATTCTCGTTGGTTTATTTATCAGAGGTATAAACCCATTTCCAAACATTTCATGAACAAAATTAGAAATACGAGGCTTTTCGCAATCTAAAATGTTATAATTATAAGCACCAAAAAAACAATATCTTTTATTTACATTTTTCATTGTTAAGTCTAAATAATTCAAAAAATTACAATGTGAGTTATTATCATTAAATGGGTCTCTGTAAATTGTTTCACAAATAATAACTTTATTTTTAAATTTAGTATCAACAAAAATAGTTTCAAAACTTTTTTCTTCCGTGATATTAAGATCTAATCAAAGTGAATAAGTTATAGTGTCTTTAAGATAAAAAGCTGCGCCACCTCCTTTTTATTTAGTTTTAGAATTGGAAATAAAAGTGTAACTTGGCAAGTTAACAGAAAATCCAAGTTGATTTGATCTGAGCCATGTTTCAGTTAATGCAATTAAACTTGGTTGTATGGAAGGGATGACAAAAAAGATTCAAATTTTGTTAAATTGTTTGAATTGATTAAGGAACAAATATTTAAGCGAAAAACAGTAAAGTAGCATCTGGGCCAATCTGATTAGGAAGTAAGTCAGCAACACCATTGCAAGAAATATAATGATTATTAAAGTTGCAAATGTTATTCTCACAAGTTTAAAGGGCATTATTTAAATTAGAATTTTCTTTTTCATCATTGTTCATGATTGCAAATAAGTTTTTTAATGTTGTGAAAGCAAGAATATTTACATGAATTGGGAAATTACAAAATAAATCTAAAAATTCAGAATCGGAACAGGTAGCCTACTAAATGGAAAACTATAAAAATAGCAAAAAATGCATTTGAAATTTAATCTATCAAAATCCACTGAAAAACAACTTTTTTTGGACAAGTACGGTACATAAACTTTTCACATAAAAAGCAATTAACAAACTTTTTGTTTTTACGTATTGTGGTAAAGCAATGGCAGCAGGTTTTTTTGTTTTGGTCATTTATAATTTAACAGCAAAAGAAATAAAATAAAGTAAAATAAATAAAAAAAAACTAAAAAAATCAATTTAAAGAAAAGTTGGATAAGATAACTTTTAAGCAGATGGCTTTATAGGCTAATGAAAATTCAATATTTATAAGTGCCATTTTTTCTTGTTGGTCCAAAAAGAAATCAAAAATAAACAGAGAAATAAGGTGTTATAAAAAGCATTACCTGTACAAAACAAATAATAAAAATTACAATTTAAGAATATCATTAATGCAAGTAACAACATTACTAACTTGCCTTTTTCCATTGAACTAACAAAAGATATTACCATTATGAGACCAAACATTTGAATATCCAAAAGCTTTTTTGGCTTCAATCAATAGATTTAATCTCTTTTCTTTGAGAACTTCTCGGAGTTGTCATCAGCTGTTAATCTTTTTATATTAATGAACAAGAGCTCTCTCACTGATCGTCTGACAAATTTTATAATACCGGAACTGGTTTGGATCTCTTTGATGGCAAAACATGGCAAGTATCTATATTACTGGAGCTGATTTTATAATCTAAATTTAATCTGGATTAAGTTTATTTAATACATATAATTTGAAATTTAACTTTTGTAATAAGTTTTTTTGATTTTCTTTTAAATTTTGATGATAAAATATTTTAAAAGGGAAATTATATTTGAGTATTTTAAAGAAAAAAATTGTTTTAAATCTAGTTTAGAAAACTAAAATCGAGAAAAAATTGGGTCTGATTTAGATTAACAAATAATGTATTAACATAAACATTTGCGTGGAATGACCTAATGGTAATCAGATGCACATAATATTTTGTCCCAATATTTTTTTCTTTTGGTTAAGCAAAAATGATTATATAATTTGAAGCAATAAAAATAAAAACTAGAAAAAAAAAGCAAAATTCTCTTTAATTTAAAAGCAAAGCTGTTTTATAGCAGTATAATTAATTGAAGTTGGCTACTCTTGTAGTCAAGTGAGTGGAGCAGCAACTACAAATGAAGCATCTGCTACTTTTTATACTTTACGTGCACTACTCTGTAACTAGGGACTGCACACTTTCCACAAGATAGTTTCTTGCAAATAATACTGAGCAAAACTGTATCATTCGCACAACCATCAAATCCTATGCATTTTTTACAATTTCTAGTTGATAGCTGATTGCAAGCAGCGGTAGGTATTTCTGGACTACTCTATATTTGTTGGTATCTGAGTGCATTAATCAGTTTTATTAAAAATTTTCTTCTTGTTATGCCTTTATTAATGGAATTTTTGTTGAGTATCGAAGTACTAATTGAAGTATTGTTAAGCATATTTCTGTGTGGACCGCCTAAAACCTGGCTGTGGTCCATGGTCTGATTTAGATAGTTTGTGTCTCGTGTAGTACTTAAAGCTTAGCTTTAACATCCGTTTCCACTACGAGCGTGGAAAGAAGCATTCTTTGTTTGTTTTATTAATTTTTCTAATTTTTTCCGCGCTTAAGCACTAAGCAAACAAAAAAAATAAATAATAAAAAAAAAAAACACTCCATTTCATCCTTCTTGTGGAAATGAGCCCTTAGCGTGCAAACTGTTAGAAGCGCAGAAAAAATATTTGATTGAATCGGTCTCACAATTTTAGACATTACAACTATCAATAGATTTAAAATAGAGATTATTCAAATTTGTTTTATTTTCGCGTTTTCTTTTTTGTCTACTTGATAGGATTTGTATTTCGGTTGTATCCAGTGTTCCTTCTAAGGTGTGCAATGTGCACAACGCGCAGTACCACGATCGATTTGCGCAACAAAACTTTGGTTTTGCGTACCAAAAAACGTTTACCACTTATACATAAATCAATACTTTTAGAGATGAAAATCAAGAAATTCAAATCAAATTCCAAGTAAAGACTTTTTTTTAACGCATTGTTCTAATTATTTATGCTCTCTAAAAAAAAGTATTTGTGCAGTATTAAATTTTTTTAGAATGAACACTACTTGCATCTCTTCTTTCTAGACTCCTATTTTTTCGAATTATTGTTACTTTGCAGTACTTTTTTGGGATTTGTAAATTAGTTTTGAGTGATTTTTGTTCCAAAGCGCTGTTATGAAAAGATATACGCAGCGAACTGATTCGACGTCGAAAACTTTCCCGCGAAGCTTATAACAGCAATTTTAATCTATTGAGACGAGAAAGCGAGACGCGAAATTACATACGTATTGTAACTCAGATAGCAAAAATTTAATTTAGCACTTAACGGGTTAAACACTTCCCGTATGGAACCAAAATTGTTGGCGTTAGGCCCCGATCTTAATCTTCTGGGTTTGTCATCAAATTTTAAATATTTCAATATCTCGATAAAACCATGTCATGGCATTGTTGTGAAAAAAGTAGAGATGCCATATATTTTATTTCACAAAATATGCACCGGATCTTTTTTCCATAAACACCACGTGCGTATTGGGGTGCAATAAAAACTGTGAGTTCTTAAAGATTCAAACCAAAATTCTCTTTTCTGCGTTTTACAGCTTCCTTATTTAAATATTTCGTAATGGTTTTTAAAATGTTTTGTGAATCAGTTGTTTCCACGCATGATAAGGAGTTATAATTCCTTTAGCTACCAATAGTGGAACTCCTGGAGAACCATTAAAAACTTTTCGTTCTTCAACTCTTCTAGCAATTTAAAATAACAATTCTTTCCACTTTGTACGGTTTTTTCTATTACAGAATACGCAGATGCAGTTCTGGATTGATTTGTAGTCGTCAAAGTGCATTGAATATTGTCTGAGTCTCCACCATTGCTGTTGCTGTTGTTACTCAATAATGCTGCTTCGTCAACAATCTCGACTATTTCTTCGGCTGCTATTGTTTGCTCTTCTTCGTCCTGACATTCATCGTCAGTATCCCAAGTCAAAATTGCATCAGTCGCTGACTTAGTTGTTTTTAGCGTTTCAGTCATAATTAATTCAAATGCAATTGAAGCTTATACATACTCGTAAGTATCCAATTTTTCTCACAAAGCAATTTTCAAATTTTGGCCTTACTTCACGCTGCTGCTTTTTCAGCTCTTAAGCAGCGATCTAGTAATTTTCAATAAACCTGCAGTATTATAGCTCATAACCACCAATTATTGTTGCCTACATATTTTAATCACTTCGATTGTAATATTATAACTTTCATTACTGCTTCGCGATTTGTGATAGAATTGCCTACTTCTCTTTTTATGTCTAACTTGATAGGACAATAGATGGTATGATTTACCAATTGATATTTTCTTAACTTTACCGTGGCCAAATAACTACTGCTCTTTCCCAACCTAGTAATTCTATTGTAAGTAGAAAGAGATTATCATATTGAAATACGAGGAAATATTTCTCGTTTGTTCATTTGTTTTTGTATTAGATAACAATAGACATAAACTTTAGTTAATTTATAATTCTTCCGGCACAACTCCAACCAAACACCTGTTTGCCTTGAATGATTTTAATAAAATTGTTCAAAAATCACTAAAATTAATGTTGATGTCGAAATCGAAACTTTGGTAAAAATCCGAGTTGTGTTTTCATCATGACCGCAACTCCTCTTCGAAAATGTTTTAATATGCAAAAACTTGTAATATAAAAACAACTAGATTTTGCAAAAAATCACGAGTATGAGTGCGGAATAACTAAAACTGATGATAATATGCGACATTTTTGAAAGTTTGGTGTTGATTTCGACACCTTGGTAAATCTAGTGTTAATTGAGCAAAGCAATTATCTAATGCATCAAAAATGCGACTTGGTTATTCTATTTAGTTGGAAATCTTTAATGTTAAAGAATTTATTTAAATTTGTTTTTTCATTTGCTTGTTAATAAAATTTAGATTGTCTTCTTCTTCTTCTTTCGGCTTCTCCCTACTCGGGGTCGCCACAGCGCGATAGTAATCTCCATTTCACTCGGTCTACTTCATCTCCTTCCCTAGCTCCAACCCTTTCCATGTCTTCTCTCACCAAATCCATCCACCTTCTCCTTGGCCTTCCTCTTTTCCTTCTGCCTGGCACCGCCATCTCCATCATCCTTTTCCCCACGTAGTCTTCTTCTCTCCTTTTTACATGTCCATACCAAAATAAAATTTAGATTGTAATTTTGTTTAATTTTACATCAAATGATTTTGTCTGTTAAGAATAAGAAAAGCAAAAACCTTACTATAATCGTTGTAGCAAACTCTATCTTCTCCCTCACACGTCATATTTTCTAATTTGTTACAATTGCAATGATTGAATAAGTACGTCGGACATTGTTGTTCACAGTTTGCTTCATCATGAGCACTAAGCCAGGGACAGTTTATATTTCCATTGCACCTCCAAGTATCATCATACCTGAAGCAATAACTCATGTCACAACATTATAGAATTATTGCAAAATCAATAATAAATTTCATAATTCGCAAAAAATTTTAAATTCTTGGTTTTTAAACTCGGAGGCGTGAAAAGCTTTTTAGGGAGGCGCGAGTAAATTGATGTGAATAAAGTTGATTGCTGAAAAAACAAATCTTTTAGTGTACACTATTAATTTAAGATTGATTACATGGTGACGAGAAGTGAAGACCTTTTTTAGTATTCACCTTAAGTTTTGGCCAAAAATAAAGGTTTTGGACGCTAATGGAACGTAAAACCTTTTTTTAATCTTTACTTTGAATTTCGGTCGAAATCGGAGAATCTGATAAAATCGCTTGAGCTTCGCTTTTGATTTGTGTTGTCAAGGTGGGCAAGTGTGAGTTCTGCTTGCTTACATAAAAAAGAGGGAGAACTTTGTTTTCATAAGGAAATGGGGGCATGGAGTTTTGTTTGCGTGAAAAAAGGGGATGCGTCTCGATAAGTTTCAAAAACCACTGGTTTAAATCAATCAATCAAGACTGGTAAATTGATCCAAAAAAAATTTTCGGTTTTAATTGGATTTTTTTTATCCACTTTTGCCCTAATTATTTCATTTCAAATTTCATTTTTTTATTTTGTTGAAACATAGCGAAAGAATGCAAACAATCTTAAAGCGATATAAAATCTAAAATAAATTATAAAATCTATAAAGCGATTGCATAATCGCGTAGCCATAGCTTGTCCTTTTGAATTTTGAAGACTTTTAACGGTGATTCAATATTCATAATTCACATTAATCACAAAGTGTGTCGTCCTGAACAGGATTACGTGGATTGGCATCTCTGACCAAAAACAACTTTCAAAAAAGTAGCTCAACTTGCTTTCCCAGTTGCAATACTAACATATTTTTTTAATTTACAGTTGTACATACTTTTTAGGGATGATTTTTATTTAAAACTGCTCTTTAAGAATATAGACTGAAAAAGAATAATAAAAAATCAATAAAAAGGAGAATGCTAACATTACTAACAACTTGTTGAAACTTCAATCCAAGCAACTTGAATTCAAATGAATAAATTATTCGTAGTTTGCTGACCAGTGATACAATTGTTAAAGGGAAAGATAAAAAAAATTAATTATAAGAACACCGGAAACGGCTAAGAAAGCTGCAGTGAAATGCAACAATGTAAAAGTGGCGATGTAAAACCTCTAGTATTTTACAGAACAATTACTATAAATTTTGATTTAACCAAAGCAATTAGAAAATAAAAGAGCTGTAAACCTCTTAGAAACGCCAACAATACTATGCAGGGCCTGCAACGCTCTGTGAAGGCAATCTGTATAGAATGGGAAACCGGAACGGTTTGTTCAAACTTTTAAGCGCTTTCGTAAAAAATATTATAGTGGAGAAATCTTTTTGTTAGAGCTTGCACCGCGTAACGACGTATGCAAATCCGATAATATAATTGATAAACAAACATCTTCAATGAAGTCTATATAAACGGTTTTCTGGTATGGTAACTAAAAATAATGGTAGTCTTTTGTATATTTTCCGTACTAAGCATGGTTGGTGCAAACGTTGTCAAAATCAATTAGATTCTAGATTTTTATAAAGATTATTTTTTTACAGAATGAACAAAACAATTTTGTAGTTCGAACTTAGTTGGATTACCTCTTGTGGTTGATGTTAAAGTCTTTTACCAGAAATCTATTACCCTTCTTCCAGTAAAGTTACATTGACAATTTTATTTTACTGATCAAATTGCGATGCATGAATTTATTAATAAAATCCGTCAATTTTCAATTTATTGAATAAGAAACTGATGATGATCTTTATAGGTCGAAATCGATTTTTCATAATGATACAGTTGGTTTTAAATTTTTAACTTTTATTTGCTATAATAAATTGAGAGTTGACCGATTTTATTAATAAATTCATGCATCTCTTGTGGTTGATGTATAAGAATTGTACTTTGGTAAATACAAGATTTTAAGTTGAAAAATTTTTTGTTGCGAAGCTGCAAGGTCAGAAAACGTGGTTTCAGAAGAAATAAAACAATTCATTTGATTATTCTTGGTGTAGCAAATAACTTTTGCGTGAATTTTTTTATAGAATATTTTTTGGAAAATTAAATTGGCAAATTGCATCTTAAAGTGCTTTATGCATCAATTAACGCATTTGGTCCTTCTAGGTCAGTAGTTATTAAAACTTTTTTGATACGCTCAATTTTTTTTCACGCAAATAAAACTCCGCGCTTGCTCTTCTCATAAAAACAAAACTGCTCCTCTTTTTCATGCAAGCAAAAGTTGCGCCTCACTTCCTCATGCCAGAACAACTCGCTCCACCTTGACAAAACAAATCAAAAGCAAAACCCAAACAATTTTATCAGATTCTGTAATTTCGGCCAAAATTCAATGTGAAGAATAAACAAAAAGAGCTTCACTTTTCATCAGCCTTCAAAACCTTTATTTTAGGCCAAAATTTAACCCTTTGAGGACCGTCGGTACAAATGTGTACCACAAGTTTAAGTTATTTTTTTATATAACTTATGGTGACATTTATGTACTTTTATTAATAATATAATATTGTTCCAGGTTTATATTAACTATAAAAAAATATAAATAATAGAAATTGTATTTGTACCTGTATTGGGATTATAAGAACACCGGAAGAACACCGGAACACCGGAACACCGAACACCGGAAGAACACCGGAAAAGATCAGTGTAGATCAAACAATTTATTGTTTCAGCTATCCACTTAGTTCCCACTCAGTTACTCGCGCCTCCTAAAAAGCTTTCCACGCCTCCAAGTTGAGAACCTAGGTTCTAGGTAGTTTTAAAAGCGGTTGTTTTTGTGTTAAAACCTAATGCTTGCGTACATAATCACAAAATAAAAATTTCTTATCCTATAGATTGCCACCTCAGCGTGGTGGGGGGGTTTGCGTTTTCTAAGATTATAAGAGCAATGGTGTCTGGAGTTTTCAACTCCTCTCAGGGCTACCCATGGCGGTAAGATCGAAGGTGAGAAACAGACCAAAAGCAATCTAACAAATGTAGCAAACTGAATAGTCTGAATAACAATATTCATACTGCATTGGGCGTCGCGCAGAATAAAAAGGTCCGCGTTTGGCTTTTAGGTAGAGGGGCCCGCCCGAAAAGTGAGCTACATTTACTCCGACAAGCTGACCGTAACTGGAAACCCATCAATGCATTTGCTACTTGTTTGGGAGGGAAAATGGAGACAGCGCACAGTATTTGTTCTCAAGTTGGTCCCAAACATTAAGATCCTTGCATGGGCAACTGGAACGTCATTTCATTCAATGGAAAAGAACAGGAATTGGTTTGGGATCTTGATATTGTTGGAGTTTCCTCTACGAGTTGAATGAAGGCTGAAAGATTTTCTACTCATTTGTACAATGTAACTATGTCTTCTCAGGCAGGAGTAGGTATTTTTATAATCCCCAGCCTGGCCTACTGTGTCATTGATTGGATCCTACTTGGAGGAAGGGTTTGTTTCCTTAAGCTTAGGCTAAACGAGCGGTCACTGTGCATTTTGCAGGTGTACGCACCAAACGCCGGAGCACAGTGCCAGTCTTTCTTAGATCAAATAGGTGCTGCTTTACAGAAAGTAACATATGCAGAATCAATTGTCCTACTAGGTGATTTCAATGCACATGTGGGTACTGACAACAAGACATGGAAGGTTGTTATCGGAAGACAAGGAGACTCTGACATTAACAAAGAACTCTGACATTAATTAAGGTATTTGCTTCAGTTCTGTGCCACTAACGGACTATGCGTAATGAATACCTTTTTTCGGCACAAGGAGATTCACAAGTACACCTGGTACAGATATTTCGTGAGACAGCGTTGTACAATTGATTTCTATATTGTCTCAGCGGACTTGTTTTCTTCTGTGGTCAATGTTCGTGTTGAAAGAGGAGCTGAACAGTCTACCGACTACCACCTAGTTGTCTGTATTCTAAAAAGCCTGAATCATCTAAGAAAAAGCAAACAATTCAGAGCACGAAGAGCTTACAAAATGAAGTGGAAGCTACTGGTCACGTCTTGGAGTTCCACCAAAAAAATTGCCGCTGATTGCTGAAGATCGGAATGCTTGGGGATCGCAACTCGAGCTGCTGCCCCCGCAACACCAAAAGAACAAGCGGGCAAAGGAAAGTACACTGAACTGATTCAATGTTTTCCCTGAAAATGATGATGACAATGATAACAAAATTTCAATTCGGAAAATAATTTAATTGAATACGAGTTAAATCCTTGAGAGAAACGTTGTTCATAGTTGTGTTCATTCTGGCAAAGCAAAAAATAAAGTATTTACCAATTTTTTTAACCTTTCTGCCGAGGCAGTCATGCTTTTCCTCAGCAGTTGAATTTTTTGAAATACATTGATATAGATTCTCATTTATATTTCCACCTTCAATGCGACGACTGCATTGAAATTCATACTTTGAACATTCTATTTCATCGAAACCGTCTACAAATCTTTAACTCCATCGCACATGTATTTTGCTAAAATGCAACGCGGAAATCCAAATAATTATTAATTTCATAAAAATAATTGTAATTATAAGTCATAGTATTACTAAATCAAACTAATAAAAGTTTTTAGTAGAAATCTATTTGCAAAAACTTCAAGTAATCAAGCAATTATATTTGAAATAGTTGAAAATGATTTCGGAAAGTCATTCGAGTTTCTGCAATTAAATGCTTGACTATTTCAAAGATTTACATTAATAAAACTTAATATGATCACAAGATTGGTTTTGATGCTTTTTCACAAAACGCGTCCAAAGTGCAATTCTAAAAAGTTTAAATATTGTTAAGCAAATTGATGCAACAGCTTTCTATCAGTTTATGGGTTCATTTAAATCCTTTTAGAGCTAACACTTGTATACAATTTTATCTTAAGTTTTCTCAAGAAACAGCTATGGAGTTGAAAAACTTTAAAGAAAAGGTTACAGAATTTTGAAACAGTGGAACCCTTTATGGAGTCATCTTATTTCATGACGGACAAAAGCGATACTAAGATACATGCAATAGAACGTTCCTTTTTGGGTAAGTACTTAGGTCTACTATAATTTGGTCTGCAGCGTGGTCTAGTGGTCTTCAGAGTTGTGATTGTGATAAACATGCTCTCGGCTCAAAACCTACTTGAACTATTCTGTTGTTTTCTTGGAAAAACACTTAACGACACTTTCCCCTGCTTTGGTGGTCTTTGCAAGCAATACAAAATTTTAGTCAAATCTCTATAAAACTAAAAAACTAAAATAAAAAATTTTAAATGGACAGCAATATCTTGGTACCTCAGAAACCAGGTCTGGGTAGACTAATAGTTTTCCCTGTACAGTATATAGTGCCTCCGTCGCTGCCAGTAAGGAAAATAAATATAGGCTAGAGATAAATTGAATAAATAAGTGAATGAATGAATTTTTACAGATACATTGAAACTATGTGTTGTTCACCAATTTTTTTGAAGATGTATCATCCCATCATCATAATAATATTTATTTCGCTAGAGCACAGCGGAAATCATTTAGGTAAACTAAGCATAAAGTTTGCGTCTTTTTGCATACAAGTGACGCACTGAGCTATTCCCCTTATATTACAGGGTGCGGACAAAATCCTTGGACAAATTTTAAAATTCAATTTAATGGATGTTTAAATACGTATATGCGGTAAGTTTTCAGTGTTATAAATTATAGCAAGCCTCATATTTCAGATTTCATCATTTATTTTTTAAAAATTTTGCTTTATTACCAAATATGAGTGCTAAACGTGCAGCCATTATTGAGCTCCATTGCGCGGGCAAGACAAACTTTGAAATAGTGAAGCTTCTTAAATCTGCAAGATCGACTGTTTACTACACTGTTACGAAGTTTCGAGAACTCAAAAGTACTGAAGATCGTCTTCAATGTGGAAAACCGCGATCTTCTGGAAGACGCCAAAGGTTGTTGATGCTGTCAGAGCCCGAGTCTGGCGCAATCCAAAGAGATTCATGATGGGAATGGCCTGTGATATGAATGTGAGTGACAAGATGATGAAAAACACCGTCAATCTCTTTCCGCGTTCCTGGAGCA
Source organism: Diplosoma virens (assembly GCA_963680785.1). Classification (NCBI taxonomy): domain Eukaryota; kingdom Metazoa; phylum Chordata; class Ascidiacea; order Aplousobranchia; family Didemnidae; genus Diplosoma; species Diplosoma virens. Next base: position 40,309,608 of record OY796892.1, on the reverse strand, counting down.
AGGAGGTTTGGCCGCCCTCATCACCAGACCTGAAGGCGATGTACTGTTTTGTTCAGTCCCTTTTAGAGGCAGATGCTTGTGCTTCTCTTCATAGGTTAGTTGAAGCTCTGAAGCGATCTCTCGTGACAGTATGAGCCAAAATGCTTCAAGAAACTCTGCGTAAAGCGGCAGAGGGTTTCCGTAGCAGACTTAAACGTGTAATGCAGGCCAGAGAGGGACATATTGATTAAAATTTTGTACGAATGTTTAAAAATGTCTTGTTAAATATAATCTTCAATATTTTGTAGTTTTATTTACTATTTACGGAAATATCGCATTTTAATGTTGTCCAAGGACTTTGTCCGGACCAGATTTACATTGAATTAGGCTAATAGTGTTTTTTGGTTGCTCATCATTAAGTTGTATATTAGCCTATAATGTATTGTACCAAAGCAACCAAAAAGTTTAATATTTTGTAGGCTGTCGTGTTTTAATAGGCGATTTTTACCGAGACCAAACTTGGGAGAGGTGGACCGAAAAAGCGGAAAATGATAATGGAAACGATCGAAAAAGTTTCTAGCCCTTATGCAAGCTGTCGCAAAAGCTGATAGTTCTCAAAATTATAGAAACGCTCTAAATAATTTAACCAGTTCTTGCATCTGGAAAAACAACCACAAATTTCAAAAATATTTTACAAACTTTTGGCTCAGCGAAAAAGAGGTAAAAAGATCTTTTAATAAAACAATTCAATGTTTACGATACCAAGGTCCATTGTTTGTTAAACTTTATGGTTTTGCAATCAATGATCAAATAATTTTTAACCTTTTAGCGATGGCTGTAGCTGTACCGAGTCGACAAGCTGCGCGTACTTATACGAACAAATAATGGTGTTGAACGTCAAAACCTTATTTAAAGCAGTACCATCGACTTCGCTTTCGAATTGACAAATCGTTGTCAGGTTTGCTAACGGTTCTCCATAAAAAATTTTTTCCAGAGTCTTGGCGCAGGTGTGCATTGTTGCTTATAAGCGTATAATCATGACTTTTATGAAACTTTTTTTATTTAGCTACAAGCAACACAACACCATGGCTTCAAGCGGCTTCAAACAATACAACATAGACGTTTCAAAATATCTTTGAAATTGACCAAAAAAGTTAGTGAAATATTGCATGAAAATAGGTTACGCTCTGCATCTGAAATTGACAAAGCTGCAATCTGTAGAAAAGAAGATTTTTTTACAGAAAAAAATTTGTTAATCAATGAAGCATATGAAGTTTCATTTTCTAACTCTCAAGGTTTTCCCAAATGTTTTTGTCCAGATTTTGCGATTAATTTCCTGCCATGCAAACACATGTTTGCTATCTTTGAAAAGTATGCTGATATCTTATGGGAGCATTTGCCATTGTGGTATCGTGATTCAGTGTTTTTGACCTTAGATGAAGACACGATTGGCAGAGATAATTCGGCAAATTTTCTAAAATATGTAGAAGAAAGTTTTGTGATCAGTAATTCAGAATCTTTTTTATTAAAGGAGAAATCTTGACACATAGAATTTGGGGAACAAAGCAGCACTAATTTTAAAAAAGTTATAGATCGAATTGCACTTTACCGAATGAGATTCGTAATGTTTGTTTTGACGTTACCTCAATAAATCTATTAAATACCGCCGAGTTAACCCTGAGACATGCTTACAAGTTTACTAAAGTCGTGTGAACATGCATGATGCTGGGCTAAGACTATCCGGGAATAATATAAAAAGGTCGCTAACCATTAAACGCAAGCCATCTTACTTATGTGATGAATTGCCTCGTAAATATTGTAAGCCCAACCCTTTTGGTTTGCAAGTTGGAGAAGCAGCTAACAAGATGAAGCCGTTGTACAGAGTAAAACGTTTGCTGCCATTAATTCCCGAAATCAATAGACGCGCAGCTGATAAAAATTACGAGAATGAAAAAAGCGAGATAATCGTTATGGCAGACTTCTTAAAAAACTTTGGGGTTAATAAGAAGAAAAGCGATTTCCAATTTACGCCTTCCATACATTTTGTAAAGTTATCCCATCTTGACAAGCATTTATTAAAAAATGGACCGGACGCCGTGTCTCTATTGGTGTTAAAGTCTTTGGAAACTGTACTGCCTGAGACCAACTTGATGTTGTTGAAAGCTTGTGACAAACAATTTAACATTGATTGGCTTTACGGCGAAATTATAAATGGAGAATTTGTAAAGAAAATACCAAATGTTTATGTATATCACCAATGAATGTTTTGGTTCTGGAACATGATTCTGAATTTATGAACAATTTATAAACATTCTTATGACTTTTATGTTATTTGTTGTCAAACTTACTAAAACGTATGTGTGTTACTGGGAAGATAAAATTCCATTTTTACGTAATATTTATGCAACTAGGAAGATAAAAGTGCATTTTCGCATAATTTATTTTTCTTGGCATAAAATATTGTCTTTAGCTGAAGATAAAAACGAAGCACCGGCACTGGCACCGCACCAGCCAAAGCTGTGTATTAGTTGAGCGACAAATAACCATTGACCATAATAGTTACATCACATTTATTTTTGTTTACATACATAGACCAGTCAAACATACATAGGACAAAAATAAAAAAATTTCAACTGGACACAATATCTTGGCATCTGCGGAAACACGTCTTGATAATTGCTTGCCCTATGTATAGTGTTACGTCGGTTTCTTGCAAGTCAGGAAGATAAACATAAAGATGAAATGAAATAAAAAAATTAAAAGAAGTTTTTGTTTTAAGGCAAAAAGATTTACGTTTTTAAGCTAAAAGCTCATTATTTCCAATTACTGAAAGTGCGGCACAATCAGCGAGATATCAGAACACTTGAATAAGCTAAAAGAAAGTTTTGAATTTTATTTCCATAAAGAGATAAATGCTATGCAACAGAAAAGATGGATTATAAAACCTTTTAGCCTGTCATAACGACTTGGATATCAATAAAAGCTGATAAAGAACTTATCGATTTATCCAAAGACTCTTTCTTAGAAATGAATTGCAGCACAAGAAAATTGGTACAGTTTTGAATGTCTCTTCAAACCACGTACCCACTCATTTCCACCGAGGCATTAAAAGTACTTATGCCATTCTCATCATCTTAATTTGGATTTTCAGCAATGGTTGGGATTAAAAGCAAATTTCTAAATAAACTACAACTCTTAAATTCTTCACACCTGAAACTATCGCACATTGAAATTAATGTCAAGTCCATTATGGAAAGTAGCAAGAAACAAGCTGACTGAAAATGTAATTTGAAATAATAAATTTGTTTCCTTCATCAATATTTCATTAACGTTAGTTTATTTCATTTGTGTTTTATGTTTTTTAATTAATAGGCTCATCCTTCTCAAAGACCACACTGAATATGTAATTTGAAAAAAATTGTTTTTTTATTAATGCTTTTACACAATAAAGTTAAGTGGGGCGTCATAAACTGTGCTCATAAATAGTGAGTCGCAACTCTTAAAAGTTTGGAAACCACTGCCCTTGACTAGAACATCTCATGGTGCTGCACACTTCACAGCATTTTTAACCACTGTACACAACATTACCAAACAACATTCTCAAAATACTAAAACTTTAATACAAATGCGATCTGCAACAAAACAGATAAAATACAACTTCTCATAAAAATGAACGAGCAGATGTCATAAGAATGCAAGAGACAAAATTCAATCAGTCTCACAAAACACTAAATATTCCTTACTTGAAACCTATTACAACAGATCGCACTCACTAACAAGGAAGAGGCCTCCTAACTTACATTAAAATATATAAAACACCTTTCCTATTCAATTACAAATTATCAAAATTCATCTTTTAACATCATAGCAATTACATATTGCAAACATGTACACTACCCAAACATTCATCCAGCTATCACAAACAGAAGAAAACTCAATTACATCCAGCACATTTACAACCATAACAAATCGTCTAAAGACCATCATCACAGATTTCAATGCTCACTCACCGTAATGGTATTTGCCAATCAAAGACCATAGAGGAGAAGTAATTGAAAACAACAGTTCAATTCAGTACAGTTTTCTTTTATTTTTGCTCCGCCACATAATAAAAATGCAACTACAATTATTTAATAATAAACATCATTAAGACTGCGGATTAGAAAAAGGAAGAAGCAACAAAACGAATGTACGTTGTAGCTTGCTAAGATAGCAATAAATTATTTTTATTTCGTTGTATTACAAGAAGCAAGGTTGCTTCACCTCAATATAAAATTATTAAGAGAAAAAAAAGGAAAGAAAGAAACAAAGATAAAAATTTTTTATTATTTTTATTTTATCTCTATATTTATCGGTGGAGATTGGTTCAAAAGCGTGTACCTCAGTCGCTCGTGGACAAACGTGGCAAGGCCATGCTTTTAGCTTAAAAAAGACCCAGCTAGTTGTTAGCTTAAAAGTACCAGCTTCTTTGCATCCTTGGAGTGGACTCCTGCAGTAGGATGACGAGTGTCTCAGACTGCAAAGCAAGGTAATAAAGAACGTTTACCTTTCTTGCAGTGATTCCTTCAATGTTCAGCTAAGGAATGGTTGGTCTTCAATACTTTTTCGCAATGTTCTTTTTTTTCAGAAAACTTTAAATAATTTGATGAAGAAACTAAGTACGAGCTTAAAACAATTCACAAGAATATCAAGTTAATAAATCAATGACAGAATTTGCCGAATGCAATGAAAATTAAATTATTTTTTCATGAGCTGCACACAATTCTTCTATTGTTTTTGTAGTTTAATTTTGGTTGTTGTTTTTTTGCCGGTCATATAGATTTGAATTTGTCTTTTTGTCCAACGGCAAGGTTTCTTTTGGTGAGTTTTTTTGCCTGCCTGACTCCTTTTTGGTCTCAACCCTTTTGGTCACAGAGTTTGTTGTTTCTCCCACCCATGATTATGCAACATTCTGCTTATATGGCTCGGATGTGTGTATTTTATTGTGATACAGTATTGTTACTACCTTTTTTGCTTATATATATACTTTCATTTTTAAAAAATCTGTCTTAATTGTTTCTTTCCTTTTCTCTTTCTCTTTTTAAAAATTAATGTAATTAATTTATTTTAAAGCTACGGCGACCACGCACAATTGACTTTGCGTGTGTAATAACGTATATCGTATAGCCGCTGTTTTTTATGTCGCAATCACTTTGTCAATAAGAACTTCGAAACGTAATACTTTAATTGCAAATAAAATTAAATTGAATTGAAAAAATTAAAATCTGCCTTGAAAAGGGCAGTTTTTTCCAGGCATTGCCCCGTCTTGGAAAGGAGGTTTGCCGATTAGCAATTCCTCGCTGAACATCGGAATGGGTGAATACCCTTCCGTTTCGGAAAGTTTGGTTTGGTCTGTCATGTTTGACATCAATAACAGACGTACTTACGTCCCAGGCGGCGAGAAAGCACCTGCCATCCCGGAAAAGTGTTTAAAGAAAAATATAAGTGAAGTGAAAAATTTAAAAGTGATTTATTTTGATAAACGAACACTCGTGAATGCTATGATAAAATAAAAACAAACAGTAAAACAGATATTAATTTTCAGGTAAGTAAAAATGTTACAAATACCATTACCTAATATGACGCCATCGCCACAATATAACAAGCAATCAATCACACTTTTTTAACTAATCGCCAGTTAAAAAGAAAAAAAACTTTTTTTTAACTAATCCCCGGCCCAGATGGTAGGTGCTTTCTCGCTACCTGGGCCGTGAGTAAGCCTGTTCATTGCTGTTTAAATGACAGACCGAAACCAAACCTACCAAAACGAAAGGGTATCCACCCATTCCGATGTTCAGTGTGGGTGTGCTAATTGGAAAACGTCCTTTTAAGGACGGGGCAATGTATGGATAAAACTGCCCTTTTCAAGGCACATTGCCAACAAGTTCCGATGACCCACTATTCTTCAGCTGAACATCGAAGGCCTCACTGCAAGCTTAATGAACGTTCTTCATCACCTCGCTATGCAGTCTGAGCCACTCGTCATCCTACTGCAGGAGACCCACTGCACTGATGTAGAGAAGTTGTTATTTCCAAACTACCAACTACCTGGGTCTTCTTTAAGCAGGAAGCATGGCCTTGCCACGTTTGTCCATGAGCGACTGAGATACACGCTTTTGGACCAATCTCCACCGACATCGGAGATCGAGTGGCTGTGTGTGGACGTTGATGGTTATAAAATAGTCAACGTCTACAAACCACCGCCAACGCGATTGCGAACCCTAGATCTCCCAGTGTATCCTCACCCCTGTCTTTACGCTGGCGATTTTAACTGTCGTCATGCAGACTGGGGCTACGACAACAACAGTCCGGACGGTGAGTGCTTGGCTGACTGGGCAAGTATTAATTGTCTTGCCTTCCTATATAATGCCAAGAACGTTGCCAGTTCTTATTCCTGTCACTGGAACACTGGTACCAATCCAGATTAGCTTTCGCCAGCGTAGGTGCAAACAGTCGCTTACCGGATAGACGTGTCCTTGAAAAGCTCACTAGGTCACAACATCGACCCTCGCTTATTACACCACCAAGGTTTGCTATGGCAGTGTCAAGCATGCCTGTTAAGCGATGGAACTTCCGCAAGGCCAAATGAGTCAATACATTGCTTTGACGAATAAATTCGCAAAGACTTTGTTGCCGCCTGACTCACTTGATGTGGATGCGGCTTACCAGGACTTCTGTAACACCATTAAGAAATCAGCCAAAAAGACTATTCCACGCGGGTATCAAAATAACTATAGTCCGTGTTGGGATGCAGAGTGTGAATCCCTCTATAAAACCTTTCTGCAGTCTCCTTAAAGAGACGACTCAAGTTTGGCTGCTACAGCTCTGCTTGGCAAGCTTGACAAAAAGCGGAGGGATCGATGGTCCGAAGCAGTTTGAAGCATTGACTTCTCACACTCTAGTCGAAAAGCGTGGAGTATTTTGAACAACCTTACTGGTAGGTCACGACACTCTCCTCGTCACTGTCCCGTTTCAGCCGATGCTATTGAATCTCAGCTGGTTAGAAATGGGAAATACGAGGCTGTTGATCGCAAGTCATCTCGACTTGTCTTTCAAGAAGTGTCTGACCTTTGGAGGGCCACAACACCAGACGCAGTAAATATCTCTGAAAATTTTTCACAGAGAGAATTTACTGCTGCCCTCCAACATTTAAAACCAGGTAAAGCTCCGGGTCCTGATTCCATTTGCTTCAAGCTTATACTCCATGCCGGAGCTGCTTTAAAGTCCTGGTTACGTGAGTTCTTTTCTTCCTGTTTGCGCCGACTCAAAATTCCCAAGATCTGGAGAAGGGCGCTTGTGGTCGCAATACCCAAACCAGCAAAGCTCGTGGGGGACCCAAAGAGTTATGCTCTGTCCCCTACAAGATCCTCGAGAGGCTTATCTACGCCAGCGTTGAGCCATTAATTGATCCACTGCTCCCTAAAGAGCAGGATGGTTTCCGACGCGGAAAGTCAACCGTAGATCAAGTTGTTCTGCTAACCCAGAACTTTTGAGGCTAAAAGAAGGCCGGTGCCGTATTTGTCGATCTGAAAGCTTTTTATGACATTGTCTAGCACCGTGATCTACCTGCAAGCTGCTGAGACTACTTCCGGATTAGCACATGATCAAAATGATTATGGAGCTTGTCCGAAATCGAAGTTTCACCCTTACCACCGGTGACAGCAAGCAAAGCAGGCTACGCCGTCTTAAAAACGGCGTTCCTCAGGGATCGGTCTTGGTTCCCCTCCTATTTAACATCTTTACATACGATCTTCCTTCCATGATTTCCAAAACATTTGCTTATGCTGATGATTTAGCATTGTTGCACTCTTCTAGAAACTAGGACTTGGAGGGGACATTAAGCCAAGACATGTCTACGCTTTCAGCGTATCTCCAGACTTGGAAGTTGAAGCTCAGTCACACAAAGACGGTGACGGCAGCCTTTCACTTAAATAAACGAGAGGCCAAACGTGAGCTAAAAGTCTACAACACGGTAGACTTTTACCGTTCTGTCTAACCCCTAGTTACCTTGGAATAAAACTGGACAGATCGCTCACGTTTCGTCGCCATTTAGTGGCATTGCGCAAAACACTATCCTCGCACGTCATATTGTTGAGGCGACTCGTGGGCTTGGGATGGTGTGCTGGTGCTAAAGCACTACGCATAGCTAGCTTGTCTCTAGTCTACTTAACATCTGAGTACTGTGCGCCAGTCTGGTGTCGCAGTGCTTACACCCGCATTATTGACAGTATTTTCAACGACGCCTTGCACATAGTTACTGGATGCCTGCGTCCCACTCCAACGGACCTCCTACTTGTACTCTCAGGCATCCAGCCAGCTGAGCTTCGCCGAATGGGAGCGACACTCTCCTTGGCTTATCGTGGATCTCTGGACCCCGATCATATCTTGTATGATCTTTTAAGTGGGTCCTCAGATACTCGCCAATTAAGACTAAGATCCAGACGCCCGTTTGTGTCAGGTGCGCGGAATCTTTTGAACAACCTTGCCAGACTTGGCATCTGCACTTCTGAATGGACAAATTACAAATGGAAAACGGAGTACTGTGAAAATGCTTCCAGGCTCCGTGCTTTTGTGCCCGGGACCGGTGCCAGGCCTGTTGGGATGGGCTTACCTAGAGCAGTTTGGGTTAAGTTCAACCGCCTGCGGACAGGTATTAGCCGATTCCATTTGTCCATGCACAAATGGGGTCTCGCTCCTTCACCGAATTGCGAGTGAGGCGTCTCTGAGCAAACCGCAGACCATATACTAACAGCGTGCCCTATACATCGGGCACCACATGGAGCACGAGGTCTGACGGTTTTGGATGAAGAAACTCGATGCTGGCTTAATAACACCACTGCCAGCATCTGATTCAGGCAGTGCAGCAGTCTGGGGTAGTAAAAGGAGTAACCCTCGGCCCCAGTCCTGTTTGTGTCTGACCTGGAGTGGATGCCCTTCAAACGATGACGACGACGAACTAATCGCCAGTTATTGAATTAGAATTTGTGCTAAAACTACTTGTAAAATATAAAACATTGTGATAAATTTAAACCAAAATTAAATAAATAACTTATTTTTTTACAATCTTGTACCAAAATTAAGTTATTTTTTGGTTTTTGTTTGGATTTACCACGATATTATACTTTTTAGTTTAAAAGCAGACCTTAGAAAAAACTCATTGTCCTCCACAGGTTGTTGTTTTTGTACATCAATTTAACAAAGCCATATTTATCTTCAGGACTGTGGATTGCCAACACAAACCTGTCTACTCCGGTTCTCAATATTTTAGGTTTCCTACAATTAAACGGCAAGACTTCGACTCCGACTCCAGCGCTTAAATCTTTTAGTGTGGAAAAAAACAGAACTATAGTACTAACTATGTTAAAAGTCTCACATTGTATCAATTAATATTATAACTAGTAAATTTTGCTGTTTAAAGTGTTATGATACTGAGCTCGTAAAAACGCACAAAGTTATAGCACTTTCTGTCTCACTCTTTGTGTGTGTGTTTGTGTGTGTATGTGTCTGTTTACTTGGGTTAATTTTTTTTTCTTTTTCTCTAAAATATTATCTTGCATTTTTCAAACAGATTCCGACTTTATAGACCTGTTTCTGTTGCCGTAAAAAACACTAAACAGAAGTCAATTTCAGTTTTCTAACATATGCAGTGTAATAAAATTGTCAGCAAAAACAATAAGATTTTTAATCTGCATAAAGTAGTATGCACACTCTCTTTAACTTTCTAATCTATCACAGTACTGTGTTGAGACCTAAAACAGTTTAAACTTCCAAGCTTGCTTTATTGTTATTGAAAATCATGAGGCCGATACATTACAGAGGCACATTGAAAGTGCAAAGTGTAGTTGATATTTCTGAGTAAATTTTTTTTAAAACTACCAATGTGTTCTCTAAAATAGCAGTTGCCGTTTTGACGAGTGATGTGTTTGAATACAAAGCACATTAAACTTATTTACTAAACTGTCCGGAAACATGCAGATAAATAAGTTTTGCTGATTAAAATGTTATTATTGTGAGGTCATAAATAAAAAAACGAAGAAATAGCACTACCTCTCTCCCTCTCTTGCCTTTTTATGTGTGTATATGTGTGAGTGTGTGTGTTTACTTGGCTTAGCTATTTTCTTTCTTGTTTTCTATGATATTATCTTGCATCTTTGATCAGACTCCGACTTCATGAAACTGTTTTTGTTGTCATAAAATACATTAGTCAATTTTACTTTTTCTTAATTTTGCAGTGTAATAAAAATGTGTGCAAAACAATAATATTTTTATTCTGCTTATAATAGTATACACACTCTATTTAACTTCCTATTCTAATACAATATTGTGTTCAATTCTGTTGAGACCTAACATATTTTAAGCTTTCAATATTTTAAAATTAATCGCAACAGCTAATAAAAAAAATATCTTTAGGTTGTGAGCTTGAACAACTTTTATTAATACAATAAAATATAAAAAAGACTATAAATTGCGTTATTTTGTTTCAAAATTGTAATTTTGTTACAAGTTTAACATAAAAATGAATCGGTTCAATGACATACAACGAAAAAGTTTTACGAGCTTAATCTTAGAATAAATTAGTTTAGTAACATATAACGTCTTGCCTTGTTATAGAAGGTTGCCGCTGGTTATGATCGACAAGACTACAATTGTGCAAAATTGTTCCGCGGGCCGCACAAATTCTAGCCGCGGGCTGCATGCGGCCCGAGGTCCTGTAGTTGGACCACGCTGTCTCAGATCATAAGCTGTTTTATTTTTGCCTTACGTAATTGTTTTCGACAATGATATCATCGGAAGTTAGTTTTTCCCGCCAATACTTCGTAGGCCAAAAGTACCTTACTTTGTTGCACTACGTAATTCTTACCGATAATAACATTATTTAAGTTGTTTTCTCGCCTCGCTCTCTATACGTGATATCTTGTTATAAATAGTCGGACCCTCGTGGGCTATTTTCTAATCAAACACAATCGTCATTCTTGTTTGGAGATTGTAAAACGCATTTTAGTTAGTAAGTGTTCGTGCGTTGTGTTAATTTTTGACTTTGTGCTTATTTCTGTTTTTTAATATTTAGTATAGAAAACCGTAACCATCCCAGACAAATAAAAAAAATGCAACTTAATGAAGAGAAACTTTATCAAAGTCGAAAAAAAATTAAACGATTTGAATTACTCAAAGATTTTTGTTATAAGAAAACCTAGTTTAATTTAAGAAAACCGGCAAAACTGGAGGCAATCGACAGTTAGTTTCTTTCACAATTTGACAGTTTCATTAGTAAGTCTAACATCGAAATTTTATTCCAAAATTGAAAAAACAAGAATGATTTAAAAAGCACAAAAAGAAGAACTAGTGAAAGTAAAATATAAATGCTCAATCATGCAACTTTCTGATATAAAACCACATGGATAAATTTACTTAACCAGTTAGATCAAAAACTTGCCCATATTTAATCAATCAAACTACGCAAAAAATAGAATATTTCATTGCTTATTACTTAGTGACCTTACTTCACAGATTTATTTTCACTGTAGTACAAATTTATCAAATCTACGCATACTAAAAATTAAATTTTGTACAATAACAGCACTTAAATTTTCAAATTTTTTTTTTATGAACTTTAACTTTGAAATTTCTAAAATTCAATTTTCTGAAAATCCAACTACATTAAATTGAAAGAAATATTTTTAGTAATTTAAGTTTATCTTGTTTTTGGTAAAATGAGATACCCCGAAGTTATTTGCTTTATTGAATTGATTTATTGAAGTTATTTAGATTAAGCAAACTGAACCGAATATATAGTGGTGCATGCAGGAGGATAAAGACAAAACTTATTTATCTAAATCAAATCGAAAAAATTTACCCGTAAAAAAGATTAACGAAAAAGTTCTATACTCAAAGTAAACAGCTTCTATTTACATCTATTTAATTTGAGAATTTTTAAGACAACCTGTTTTACAACGAAAGCCTCACCATACTCATCAAGTAGCGCAATACGTTATTCTTACATGTTCTGAAAATAAACTCTCATGCCTTCACGTTTGGCCAAAAATTTCTAAAAAATACAAAATGTAGCCTATACTACACCAAGATAAAAATACTTAATTCTTTTGGAAAAATGTTTTTTCTCAATAAGAAAACGTTCTTTTTGTCATATGTTTTCCATTACTTTATAGTTGAAACTTTTGAATTATGCAAACAAAATTTAATAATTTACAAAATATAAATGTATTTGTACATTTTCTGCCAATCAGTCCAATTTTTCAACCTATTTTCGACCAATAAAGTTTTTTAGTTTTTATTCAAAAAAGAAAAAAACTTGATTAATTGGTAAATTCTGTTAAAGTTTTTAAATCAACCACTTCTTGTTGGTTTTCTCTGCTGCTTTTGTGTTTTTTAAATATTCCTATCAACTTATCAGGAAGTGACGAGTACAAAAATGGATTGAAAGCGCTGTTGATTGGAAGCAACAAACCAGCAGTGACAATGTAAGCAACATCATCCACATATATTCCGCTCAGTTTCACAAATGCTATGATGCATATGGGAATCCAACACAAAAAGTCAGTGACGATGATTCTCAAAATACGTCTTTGTAATCTTGAATCAGTTTTTTCTGTTTGGTTTTTCACTGTTTTCAGTTTGTTTCTTGATTTTATGAAAATGCAAACATAACCTATTGCAATAAAAATGAAAGACAAGAAATTGATGGTTATAATGGCAAGACTATATTCCCAAGCATTTTCGCCTCGATAAACATAGAATCGTGGCATGCATACACTGGTTTGTCCATAATAACCAAACTCTACTCCAGGAGAATATTCTGGATAGTTGGACGTGAGAAATGATTTTGTAAATTCCCAATTTTCGCTGTTGTTTTTAATTGATTGATTGTTCATTTCTGCCAGGCGACAAGCAAATGTTGTAATGTTTTCTTTACTCCAAACTTTTGAACTAGTGAATTGGTTTGAAAACTCAACACTATGCACAAAGTATTCAGAAGTTAGATATGAAATCGGCAAAACAGCTATAACGAAAGATGTTAACCAACCTAATATGATAACCAACGCATACTTGCCAGTAGACCTTGACAGAATGGAGAGCGGCTTGTAAATTCTATACAATAAGAAACTTGTTAATAAAACCATAAAAAAACATGAAGCTTCACTGGATAACACAGCAAGACTCCCAATTATTGAACAACGTAAACTGGATCGCCATTTCAAGTCGAACTGACCGTAATAACCTGAATAGTAAATGCTGTAAACAGCAATTACCAGCAAATAGATTCCCATTATCATGTCAGCAATCGAAATGTTCAGAACAATCAAGTGCTGATATTTGGAAGATCGGTTTAATTTTGTGCTTGCAAGAAGTTTTGTTGTTGATACAATTACATAGACGTTACCACAAATGACTACAATACTCATAATCCAAAAAACACTTTTTAATACAGGATTAGCTATCATTTCCAAATCCGATGAAAATACAGTGTTTTTGTTTTTTCCGCAATCTTGCTCATCTCTATTATCATCACAATCTTGCTTCCCATCACATATCTGATCGACATCAACACTGATTTTGTTTCCTGCTTTGCAAAAAAATCGCTTTGGACAGTTCAACTCTTCGAATCCTTTAAAACAGCTTGATTCATTGGAAATGATGTAAAACTCATCTTCTATCCCGTCACAGTAACGATCACCAATGTTATGATCAATGTGACAAGGGTCATTACAAAACTCAGGTGGGTTTTCACAATTACATTCATCACTGAGATCACTACATTCTGGTCGACCATCACATAATGTTGCTAAACGACGGTCTTCCATTCTTGTTTGACATGTTTTTGTTGATTTTGTGATATCAGCATTTACGTTAATAATGCTTTTGTAGTCCAAAACAGAACTTGAGTTGAAATTATGTTTGCTTTCGTAATCAGTATAAAACAAGCCACAGGAAGGAAATCTTTGTTTACATAAATCACTGTTAAAATTATCTTCACACAAACACTCGTCAGACCAATCATAACAATCAAATATACCATCACACACTTGTTTGGATGAAATCAACAAACGTCGATCAAAACATTGAAAACAAGAGTTGTTTTTGCAAAGATCAGATTCGTCACTGCACTGTGCAACATTATCATGCAAATTCCGTTGAGGCAAAACACATTTTCGAGATGAACCAACACTGACACATTTAAAGCCATGTTGGTGCTGAATTTCATCACTTTTGTCAAGACAGTCGAATATGCCATCACACAATTGAAATGTTAGTCCTAAACGACCATCATCACATTGAAATGCACGATCACATTGTTTAGTAGAATTATTCATGCAGTTTGAGACGCAGATAAGATCAATTGCATTGCAATCGGAAGTAGAACAGTGAAGAGATGAAGCATTATAACAAGTTGAGTTATCACAAGAAATAAGAGAATTAAGATTACATTGCGATACGTTATTTAATCTGTTTATTTTGACATCACATTGACCACAAATTACGGTTTTTTGAACTTGATAATTTTCATCACTTCCGTCAGGACATTGTTCTATTCCATCATTTTGTTGGTCGATTGGAATACATCCAGTAAATCTTGTCCCGAATGATGCTGGGTAACTTTTGCAATCCACGGGATTGTTTTTGTAGCACTGACATTGAAATTGATTTTCATTGCAAGAACAGTTCAATTCATCTGATTTGTCAGTGCAACCATACCGTTGATCGCATTTATCTGCAAAATAAAAATGGGTGAAAAACATGTGTAAATGTGAGCTATTCATTTGCTTAATTTTAGATTTTAATTTAATTCTAACTATATTTTAAGACATAAATAGACTCCTAAACCCTAACAAAGCTTCGGATCTTGACTCCATCTGGCCAAAGATTATGGCGGGAGCTGCTTTGAAGTCCTGGTTATGTGACTTCCCCTCTTCTGCTTGCGCCGAAGTAAAATTTCCAAAATTGGGAGAAGAGCACATGCAATCGTAATCCAAAAGCCGATAAAATTAGCAGAATAACCAAAAAGTTATCGACTAGTATCTCTGCTCTATGCTTCCTGAAAAACCTCGAAAACCTTATTTATGCCTGCGTCTAACCAATTACCGATTTATTTCTCCTAAAGAGCAGACTGGGTATTGACACAGAAAGTCAACTGTATATCAAATCGTTCGGTTCACACAAAAAACCACAGACTTTTTTGACGCTAAATAAAATGCTGATGCCATATTTTTTGATATGACCGCAAATTTCCAAGATATCTTCCGGATTAGCACATGGCTTCGTATGGTCATGGAAATTTTCAAAAACTAAAGCTTTACTCTTACGACCGGGAACAGCAAACAAAGCAGACTCCGCCTTTAGAAAAACGGCGTTTGTCAAAGATTAATATTAGCTTTCCTTTTTTTTTATACATCTATCCCTACAATCTATCTACGTACCTGACATTTTGGTCAATTTTCCAAATGCTTCTGTATCCACCCACTTAAAACCCTTCTTTTTTAAAAAAGTAACGGGGTAATTTTTCCCTTATCCTCCGCGTTTGGGGCCCCTACTTTTAGTGTATATCCACACTTGGAGGTTGAAACTCGTTCACTCAAAACGGTGTAGCAGCCTTTCAACCTGAGCTAAACATTTATACGAACATTATCATTCTGTCTAATGCCTACTTATCTTAAAACAAGACAATTGTTTACGTTCCTTACCATCTTGTGGCGTAGCTTGACAGCTGAATACTCCGCGCCAATTTTGTGTCGCAGCACCTACTCTCGTTTCAAAAACAGTGTCTTGAATGACTTCTTGCCCGTTGCATTGAATGAACGCCTCCCACTCCAATGGAACATCTAGTCATACTTTCAGGCATTCAGCCATTTGTATTTCGCCGAGTGGCCATCTGAGCTTATCTTTGGCTAACAATTGTACTCTGAATTTTGACCATATAATTCATGGTCCATTAAGTGAGTCCTTACATGTCCGCCACAAGAGAATAAGATCCAAAGTCTGTTTAGGCCAGTTACGCGAAAACTGTTCAAAAACGTTTCCGAACAAGTAATTCGCGCTGACAATTGGACAAATAACAGATGGATCACCGATTAAATTACTGTGACTAGTACTAGGCTTGTTGGAAGGGGTTTATCCCGAACAAATAAATATTCGTCAATTCGCAACTGGGGTCTTGCATTTTTGCCGGATTGCGACTGCGGTGCTATTAAAAACCGTTGATCACGTCTTAACAGGTGCCACATACATCAGAGACCAAATGAGCAGGAGGCCTGACAGTTCTTGATTACGAAATTTGATTATCGCTTAGCATTATTGTTGTTATCATCTGTTCCGGGCAGCACAGTAGCCAAAAGTAGTAAAAATATAAACTTTCCTTTGAGACCTGGTCTGTGTCTGACCTGGAATGAATGTCCTCCCAAATGACAACAAAGAATTCAATGTATTCTGAAGAAGTAGGTTTTTCTCAGTGGGTTTTGTTTTGTTCTTATAATTCCAGTAATTCTTCAAAATATAAAGATTTGAAATTTTTTATTTTTGGATGTTTCAAATATTTTGAAACTTAGAGCAACCATCGCTCATTGAAAGTCTTTCTTTAACAAAAAGTAAATTAACAAAAAAAAAAGATTACAAATTTTTTCTTGGTAGCTACACAAACAGAATGTATTTATGAGATTAGCAGAGCATTTTAAACATATCGAATTATCGATACAAATAAGTGAGTTAATATATTTGCAAAAAGCCATTAAAGCACTTTTTGCTATTTGCCAAGATCATCCTCAATTTTTTATTAAAATAGATACTCTAAGTTAATAGCAAACGTCTCAATGGCTTTTTTGCAAATTTTATAATTCTTTGTTTGTGTTAAATTATTTAAAAAATTATTATTGTTCATTTCAAATCGTTACTATTTTGACAGAAAGTAGGTCAACAGCTGATTTTGCATACCTTCTCTTGCACAGTTGCATGCTTATTTTTTTCAATTTTATTTACTTGATGCTAAGTTAATATTGCAAGCCTATTTAATTAGTTTTTTGGGGCTAAAACTTTTTGGGGCTAAGTTTTGAGTAACGCTAAGTTTTATTACTTGTTTGCTTCAGATTTGACGCTATATATTTCGTAAAATGAACCAAAAATTCATATAAAAAAACAACTTAAACACGAAACACTAGCTGTATATCAACATAAATTATAAAAAGTTCAATGTAGTTCTATATTTTTTTGTTTTGAACAATTTACTGGAGTACTTATGCGTTATTGTTAATATACTGTAAATTCTTCTAGGACAAGTCTACAATTTTGACTTATATTTGAACCTGAAGCATGGTCATGCGCTTAAAGGTTTTCACTGATTAAGTATTGGAGAAAAGATTTTAAGCGACCAGCAAAAAAAGTTGCCTCATCTTTGCTTGTTATTATTGGTAGTGTGACCACTAAATTTTAAGCAAAAAGATGTTTAAAAAGACATTTTTGATCACACTCATTTAAGTCTTAAAGAACTTTTTCAGGCAGATTTTCTGGTCGCAGTTGCTAAATTGTTTTCATCTTATACTTATCTACAAAGGTTCTGACTGATAGAGACATGGGCAGTTCGTTTTCGAACAGATCAACAAGTTATTAACTCGATCAAAAGTTTTTCAGTTGATTTATGAAAGAAGTCATATATCAATCCATAGTGGCTTTTTTGACGTGTTGGTTATATTTGTGTCAGTTGCAGCAGTGCTGTCATTTTTTCTTTGTTGCTCGTATTTCACTCAAATCTTGAATAGTCGGTTCCAATTGTTTATGCAATATTCCGAATTCTTTACTCATCTTCCGTTAACTCTTCCCAACCATTAATATTAGAATTTTGTTTCTGTTGATTGCATTGGTTAGATGATGTACTGAGCTTTATTGCAAGAAAATTGTTAATGTTTTAACATAGCTTATAATATTGCAAACAATAATCAAGGTTTTGAAAAAAACTGACTGAAATCAATAAGAACAGCGGTTCCCAAACTGGGCGCCGCGGCGCCCTGTTTGGGAAACCGCTGTTAATGTTGTTTTGCAGTTTGCACAATCTATACTTCTAAACATGACTACCAAGCTGTTTTGTGAAAGCTAGCTTATGTCCATGCAAATACTTAATTATTTGGCCTGCTAAGGTATTTCATAGTATAGGTCTGAGCAGGCATGTAGACTATCTTTTCAAAAATTTAAGTCTGACTCTGAATTTTATTACAAAAAGTGTAAAGGCTAAAGATATTTTGAAAGCAAGTACAGATTTGCACTACAGTAGCAGCTATAAATTGCCGGGATACTAGGTCTAGTAGTTGTGGTCAACATTTGTTGTTCAGCTTCCTGAAAGTGTTTGTAATTAGTGTGACAAGCAAAACAGAATTGATTAAGTTCCAAACCAGAATATTGTGGCTGTTCATAACAAATACATGTATTTAGTAAATCTGTTTGTTTGGTAAATAAATGATTTGTAATAAAATGACTGGGCATAACGGCAAAATATTTTTTGTACTGCACGAGTTCAAACGTGTATTTGGGTTGTTCTAGAAATAAAAGCTTGCTTTTTAATTCATAGAATGATTCAAAAAAGATTTTTAAAATCACATTCAATTACAATTTTTACTTTTTAATCTTTAAAAATTAAGATTACCTTAGTTATGGTTTGTTTTGTAAATCTCTAAAAAAGTACTCAAAAAGCCATTAAGTATATATATGGCGCCTTAGTATAATACAATTAATACATACAATACCTTAGTACATACAATTAGTACATATACGCGCCACCTTGGTATATATACGGCGAGAAAAAAGAAAAGTTGCTTTAAAGACCTATTAGGACATATATGTCCTCTTAGAATATTTTTTAAAGAAAAAAATATGATTTTAATTTTACATATCATTGTTATATAACAACAACATAGACAGAAAAATCAAAAAAAAATTTTTTTTCGCTGAAAAATAATTCAGGACATAAAGGGTTAAGCTTGCCCAAACAGCTTGGATTAAACTTAATTGCCAGCGAATTGGGCGATTCCATTCGTCCATGCTTAAATGAGATCTCGCTCTTCACCGAATTGCGAGTGCAGCACCACTGAACAAACCGCATACCATGTCCTAATAACATGCCCCATGCATCGGGCACCACATGGAGCACGAGGTCTGACGGTGTTTAACAACAAAATGCAATGCTGGTTCGATACCATCACTGCCAACATCTGATCTGGGCATTAAACAGCGTAGGGAGTAAAAAGATAAATTTTTGGCCCCATTCTTGTTTTTGTCTAAACTGAAGTGGATGCCCTTCTAAACAACAATGACGAGCCATTCATTGTACATTTCACTTTTCCCAAAACATTCTGATCGGGTAAGTTTTTTTTTCAACGTTGAGTAAAAATACTTTTTTTAGTTTTATCTTTATCTTCACTAAACTTTTATTAAAAAAATTAGACTTGGTGACCATGAAAGTGGTATATTTTTAAGGTTTCATTTTACGTTCAATAGAAAAACTTAGGCCTATTGTAACTTCAAGTAATAACATTTTTTGCCTTCACTATACATTGTAAATTATTTAGACTTGGTGTGCATAAAGTTTGCAAAATTAATTTAGCTGCGCTACGTTTTCTTAAAAGTTTAGAAATTTTGCTGTAAAAAAACCAATTGGTTTTTCTGACGCTTTTCAATTTTTACAACTGGCGTTTATGCAAAGTTTAAGTTTTTGACTTAAATTTTCAGACAACTATTTTTTCGAAAAGACAACATTAAATAATAATTTTTTGTTTGTGTTTGAGAATAAATAAAAAAATTTATATGTGAAACTATCTATAAGAGGGATATCCAGTCTGCGGCCCAATCGATGTTTTTATGCGTTCCACTGCTTACTCAAATTGTTAGTTATATTTTTACAACTTCATAGAATTTGATGTAACTATTGTCATAGTAACTTATAAGGAAACAAAGTGAATCTGTCAGTTGATTGCTGAGTGCCGTGTTTGTGTTATGTCTAAGCATTTTTTGCAATGTCAAGTAATAGTTGATTAATAACTTTAGTGGTAATAAAAATAGTATCTTAACAACAATGCGGAGTAATTTTCAATGAAATTAAAGTAGTAGCACCAACACTGCTAGCAATAAAAAGGGGCAACTTGTTGATTTGTTAAGCGGTTAAAAAGAAGATCAGACATTTTTAGAAATTCTTGGTCCAATCGAGGAATTTAACTTCCGATCAGGGTCCAGGGTTTCACCGGTAGCCAAGAAAAGTGTCGCTCTTAATCGGAGAAGTTCAACTGGCTGGATGCCTGAAAGTATAGGTGAGTGGTCCGTTGGAATGGGACACAGGCATCCAGTGACTATGTACAAGACGTCATTCAGGACATTGTTTGTGAGGCCAGTATGAGCGCTGCGACACCAGACTGGTACGCAGTACTTAGCTGTTGAGTAGTTCAGAACTAGGGCAGTTGTAGGCGGTGTTTTGGCATTAGCACCCCATCTTGAGCCTGAAAGTTTTTTACAGTGTGACACGCAAAGATGGTTTTTTGTGCTATGCCACTTATCACAGACTTTTTTCGGGAATCCTAAAGGATCAGTTGAGCTAGGTAACCCAAATACCTGCGCGGAAATAAAGCTGTGTCTAAATTTTATTTATTCCGGCTCAAGAAGTAGTCTGCTATAAGCCTGACGGTTTTATACAGTTGGTTTGAAGGAAAGGTTGGATTGATCCGTTGAAGACTCTTCTTCACAAACAAACAGTGACCAATGTCTCTAATAAGAACGAATGTATTACAAAAGTCACGACCGACGAAATTTCTATTTCACGCTTTGCCACACTGCAAAGCGAAATCAACGCTACAACTTGATTCAATCAACACAAATAATTCTACTTCTGTAGAACACAACTCCAAAACACCGGCGCAAAATAAATTCAACACTCGCCCCCAAATTCTACTTTCTCTCAAAGCGACTTCGTCGTCGTTGTCCGCCTTCTCTTTTTCGTCTGTGTTGTCTCTCGCTTCGTATTCATTTATATAGACAAAAGATCACGTGACGCAAATTTACTCGTATTTTCGAGACTTAACTCGAATTCCCTAGAGAGTGCGCTACGCTTGAATGCGCCAGAACATTCCACTACCTTCGAGATAGCAAAGCTTGGACAAAAACCTATTACGTCATTACTGTCGGGCGAAAAGAGAAAAAAGATACATGCAACACGCAATATAAAGCAAATCGGACGTTATATCACATAATATGAGAGCAGCGCTCCAAGGCGACGCAATTACTATCTTATAATAAAACTGCAAATTACTTTTAACGGGAATAAACTACATCGTTATGATTAAAATTAAAATTAGTAAAGTGTGACACCACTAGATTGTGACGGAACGTAAGCAATTTTTTCAATTTTATTATAAAATAAGAAGTGGCTGAAAAACATGGAAAAGAATTATATTGCTGTTCTAAAAATTAAGTTCAGGTTGGACCTCTCGGCTAATTAAATGAAAGACTACCGTCAACGTCTTAGTGTGACTGAGCTTCAGCTTTCGAGTCTGGAGATATGCTAGAAGTGTAGTCATGTCTCGAACTAGAGTCCCTCAAAAACATTCCAATTTTTAGAGAAGTACAATTAATGCTAGATCTTTGCAGGTAAACTTTCTAGAAATTGTGAAGGTCAGGTCGTACATATAGGTTAAAACGAAGAGGAGTCAAGACCGATCCCTAAAAAATGCTGTTTTTTAGACGGTTTTAGCCTGATTTGTTTGTGGGTAGTAAGGGTAAAAAGTTGGTTTCGACCAGCTCCACGATCATTCTGACCATGCGCTTATCCAGCAAAAGCCTCAGCAGCTTGCAAATAAGGCCACGGTGCCAGAAAATCTTACATGCTGTTGTCCAATTGACAAATCGACACAAATCCGGTCTAGATTTCTCATTAGAAAATCAATTTTAAATTTATATTTGAATACTCATTATTTGGTTATGGCATCTAACACTAAAAACAGAAAATTTTATACACTGAACAAGTACTTTGTGGCCCGCCAAATATACATATATTTATAATTTGGCTCATTATGAAAAAAGGTTGGACATCTCTAATCTAGAACACACAAGTGACGTTATAAAAGCATTGCTTTTTTATAGCTCATTAAAGCATGACCTTCCAATGATTCAGCATGTTATTTATTGACCTATCAAAAAAAAAAAAAAAAAAAAGATCACGGATTAAACAAGCATTATTATCATTGAGTGGCAGTTTTATTTATAGCAATAGGTTTCGGCAAAGACAATCACTTGCTCAGAAAATGTTTAATGTCTTTACAAAGACATATAATTTTGTGTATAATATCAAACAATTGTTTGCTGAATTTTTTTGTTATGCTGTCTATTGCGCTGCTTTTAAGCTTTGTTATCTTAATTGAGCAAAGCCATTGTCCAATGCATTAAAAACTCGACCTGGTTGTTTTTCTTACTTGGCAATCTCTAATGTTAAAGAATCGATTCAGATTTCTTTTTCTTAATAAAACTCTTTGTTGATAAAATCAAGATTTTAATTTTGTTTAATTTTAAATCAAATGATTTTGGTTCTTATTGGAGTAAGTATGAAAAACAAAACCTTACCAATATATTTTGAAACATTGTTTTATTCAGGACATTTCGGAATAATAACTCATTCAATTATCAACTGCGTTAAACTCATTAAACTCAAAATATATTGGCTTTACTTTTTATTTTAAAACCTTACCAGATTCACGGTAGCAAACTCTACTTTCTCCCTCACACGTCATATTTCCTGGTTTGTTACAGTCACAAGGAATGGGTAACCATGACGACGAACATTGCAGTGAACAGTTTGCTTCATCATGAGGACTGAGCCAGGGGCAGTTTATATATCCATTGCATCTCAGATAATCAAAACATCTGAAGCAATAACCATGTCACAGCATTATACTTAGTCGTGAATCAAATAAAATAGAAATAATGCAAAATCAAGATTAATTTTACAGCCAGCAGAAAGGTTTAAATCATTGAATGGTGACTGGTCAGTTGATCGAAAAAAAAAAAAGATTCAGTTTTTATTGTTTTTTACTCTACTATCACAATATCGTTAAATTCCAACTTTCATTTTTTATTTATTCAATCATAGCAAAAAAATCAAAAATTTAAAGCTCTAAGTAAATTGCAAAATTTGTACGAAAGTTACAAAGCGATTGCATAGTCTTGGAGTCATAACTTGTTAACAATTTGGAAAATTCTTAACGATAAGATTTGAACAATTTGATTCAATATTTCACATTGATTACTAAGTGAGTGGCCCTGAACAGCATTACGTGGATTGACTTCTCTGATCAAAAACAACCTTCAAAAAAATACCTCGAATTGTTTTCACAGTTGGCATAGTAACTTGTTTTTTTGAGTTTGCAGTTGTACCTTTTAGGAATAATTTTCATTTAAAACTGCTGTTTAAATCTTTTGGCAGAGAAAAGAAAATTAACTATTGGTAGAAAGGAAGCTGATAAGCCACACAATGAAGATATGGGAAGGAATAATTGAAGCCAGGCTAAGAGATAGAGTAGAGATCAATGAACAGCAATATGGATTTATGCCAGGAAAGGGAACCACCGATGCCATGTTGTTTTAACACTTTGAGCGCTAAGGACGAGTTATCTCGTCCATCATTTTACACTTCACTGTTCACTAAAGTAATTTTTAACATGATATGTGCTATAAATTGTTTTGACTACGTTTACTTTTGCCGCATAATAAATTAATCGCATTTCTGATACTATCTCGGTCTAGTAGAGCGAGACAAAAACAAGCGCTTTAGCGCACAGCGAGAAAAAACGGCCGCAATCAATGTGTTAAGAATGTAAATGGAAAAGTACAGGGAAGGTCAAAGAGAGCTTCATCGTGCATTTGTGGACCTAGAGAAAGTGTATGACAGGGATTCAAGAGAATAGTTGTGGTACTGTATGAAAAAATCAGGAATGGAGGAAAAGTATGTGCAACTTGTACAGGATATATATGAGGGAAGCGGAACAGTGGTGAGGTGTGCCGTAGGAACTGTAGAAAGTTTCAAGGTCAAGGTCAGACTACACCAGAAATCAGCGTTAAGTCCATTCCTGTTTGCAGTGATTATGGGTGGGATAACGGACGAAGTAAGGAGAGAACCACCATGGACGATGCTGTTTGTTGATGATATTGTGATTTGCGAAGAGACCAGGGAAGAAGTGGAGCGGAGACTGAATGCTGGAGGTACGCGTTAGAAAGAAGAGGGATGAAGGTAAGTAGATCAAAGATCAAATATCTGTGCGTAAATGGAGGAAATGACAACGAAACAGTGAAAATGGAGGATACAAAAGTACCAAGAGTAAAGTGTTTAAGTATTTGGAATCAACGGTGCAAGAATTTGGTAGTTGTGAGAGAAAGGTAAAGAGGAGAGTACAGACAAGATGAAACGGATGGAAAAAAGTATCGGGAGTAATCTGTGACAGGAGTTTACCAGCTAGAGTAAAAGGGAAAGTGTACAGTGCAGTAGTGAGACCAACGATGGTGTATGGACTTGAGACGGCGGCGATTACAAAGAAACAAGCAGAAGAGATGGAAGTTGAGGAGAGATGAAAAGGTTGAGGTTTGCTGTGGGAGTGACGAGAAAAAATAACATTTAAACAAAGTAAATTCAAATAAATAAATTACGCTTAGTTTTTTGAGTAACATAGTGACACAACTGTTAAAAGGAAAGCTAAGAGAACAATTAATAATTAGAACACCGAAAACGGCAAAACAAATAACTCTGCTAAAGAAGCTACAGTGAAATGCAACATGTTTTGCTTAAAAATGGCAATTTAAAACTACATTATTGTCCTACTGACCAATTTCTATAAATTTTGGTTTAAGCAAAGCAATTGGGAAATAACAAAGATGTAAACCTTTTAAAAACACCAACAATCTTATGCAGGGCCTCTAAAGGGCCTTGTAAAAGCACCTTCGGAGAATGGGAAACCGGAGCGGTTTGTTCAAACTTTTAAGAGTTTTTTTAAAAAAATGTTAAAGTGAGGAAATTCTTTTGTAAAGCTGTACGCTTTGTCGTACCATCGTATTAAAATTTGCTTCATCAAAACTTGGACTAGCACACACCTGCTGAAATTCTTCATGGTCGCCACCAAAAAATTTATTGTAGTTGTTTTCGCTTGTACCGTGTAATGACGTATGTAAATCTGATGATAGAATTGATAAACAAGCATTCCCAAAGAAACCTAAATATCCTGTTGGTGATTGTGTTTTTTCTTGTAATTGCGCATCAGGCGCTAAATAGTTTCTTGGTATTGTAACAAACATTATTAGTGTTGTGTATATTGTACGTACTGAGCGTGGTTTGTGGAAACGTCATCAAAATCCGTTATATTCTAAATTTTTATGAAGATTTTCTTTCATAGAATGAATCTAGAAATACTAATGAAATTGAACAAGTTGTTTCACCACCTCGTAACGATTGTGATACTTTGCCCGACTGTGAGCTTAATAGATCGGCTGATAAACGTTATCTTACACATATCAGGTAACGCACTGATTTTTACCAAGCCAGATTTTTACAATTTTGGGATGTCTTATTTTGTTAGGAAGGAATGTTATAGATTTCGGTTAGATTCGAACTTTTATATTGTAATTGATTGTTACTGTAATTATTGGTGTTTTGCTTATTTACTTCGTACAACAAAACTGTTTCGATTTTGTGGTTTGAAGTTTGTTGGATTAACTCTTGTTGATTAATGTATAAGAATTGTACTTCGGTAAATACAAGATTTTAAGCTGAAAAGTTTTTGTGTTACAAAGTTACAAGATTAGAAAAATTATTATCAGAAAAAAAAATTATTTGGTTATTTTTGATGCAGCAAATAACTTTTGTGCCGATTTTCTTTTATGCTATTTTTTTGACAATTAATTTTCCCAATTGCATCTTAAAAAGTTTTATGCGTCCGTCCTTGGTTGTTCTAGGATATTGGTTTTTAAATTCTTTGGGGAGCATTCATTTTTTTTACGCAAACAAAACTTTCCGCCCCCTCTTCCTCATAAAAACAAAACTCCTTTTCTTTTTATACAAGTAAAAGTTGCACCCCCTCTTCCTCATGCAAGCAAAACTCGCGCCGCCGCTTTACAACACTAATCAAAAGCGAAACTCAATCGATTTCACCAAATTCTCCAATTTCGGCCCAAATTCAAGATGAAGACTAAACATAAAAGTCTTCACTTTTTATCAGCGTTCAATCCAATCTAAATTAATGGCTTAGTTTGAAAAATTTGTTGTTTCTGCTATCAACTCACTCACCAGCTCGTTACTCGCTTCCCCCTAAAAAGCCTTTTACGCCTCCCAGTTTAAACACCTCGGTTCCTGGTAGTTTTAAGAGCGGTTGTAATGTTTGCGTAAATAATCACAAAATTTTAATTAGGAAAGCAGTTTAATTGAATGCGATGTAAATTCTTGAGAGAAACGTTGTTCATAGTTTTGTTCATTTTTGCAAAGCAGAAATAAAGTATTTACCTATGATTTATATCGTTTCCGCTGAGGCAGTCATACTTTACATCCTTAGTTGAATTTTTCGAAATACATTGATACAGATTGTCGTTTATATTTCCACCTTCAATGCGACGACTGCATTGAAATTCATCCTTTGAACAAGAACATTCTATTTCATCGGAACCATCTTCGCAATCTTTAACACCATCGCACATGAATTTCGTTGGAATGCATCGAGAAAATCGAAAGAACCTTTAAATTCATAAAAATAATTGTAATCATAAGTCATGGTATTAACTCAATCAAACTAATTAAAAATATTTTTTCACAAAACTTTATTATCAAACAATTCAATTAATTATCCAAATGTAATTGAAATAGTTAAATATAGTTTTGAGCAACTAGTTGTTACTCGAGCTTCTGTAAATGTTTAGATGTGTATTTCAATATTGATTTACATTGATAAAGCTTAATGTG
The DNA here is from genome assembly GCA_963680785.1 of Diplosoma virens. NCBI lineage: Eukaryota > Metazoa > Chordata > Ascidiacea > Aplousobranchia > Didemnidae > Diplosoma > Diplosoma virens. Next base: position 40,282,622 of record OY796892.1, on the reverse strand, counting down.
ATCACAAGATTGGTTTTGATGTTTTTTCTGCAAACGCATCCAAAGTGCAATTTTCGAATGTTTGAATATTGTAAAGCAAATTGATGAAAAAGCTTTCCATCAGTTTGATGAACTTTTTACGTGTTTATTTAAATTGAAACTTTAATTTGATTGTCGTCGTTATTATCAAAAGCATCCACTTCAGGTCAGGCACAAATAGGACTAGGGTCGAGGGTTGATCGTTTTCCGAACCTAGGTTGCTGTACATTCCGGATTAAATGGTGGCAGAGATAATGTTAAGCCAGTATCGGGTTTCGCCATCCAGAACCATGAGATCTGTTGCTCCATGTAATATTGCGATTTTATATAAACATTCAATTTACAATTAATAAAAGTGGCTCTAAATATTAATTATAAAATCTTCTACTTTGAATGCCTTGTTTTCTAATTTTTTTTATTAAATTTACTTATATTTATCAAACGAATATTTTGAAGACGAACATCAGAACACAATGTAGGTTATTTAGATATAAAAGAATTTATTCTCGAAACCATTTAAACATGTTTTTTTTCAGCAAGTAGCATTACGTTGAAAAGAAAAAGAAAATAATCTGGACATTAGTAACTTATTAGACAGCGTTAGCCTGTTTTAGATTGTTTATGGCATCGTCATAAAACTATTGCCTGTACTATGTTGTTTGCTATACCATAAACAACTTTATTGTCTTGATTTAACTGTATTTTATTTTTATTGTTCGCTATTGCTTTTTGATCAATTTTGAATCTAGAAATCGCCTCGAGTTAGAGATGTGTCCTGGCAGAATGCCTTAATCTAATTTTTTAAAACTTTTAGTGACAAAAGCAATTTTATTATAAAGAATGCAGTAACTTCACTGTCGTTAAAACGGTGCAAACTAATTGCTCTAATGATCAATTTTGCAATTGTCATACCCTTTTTGCTTTACTTTCATTGTTTTTCTAGAGTTGTGCCATTAGAGAAAAATGTAGAATTTGGCATGCTTCAAGTCAGGGGTGGGCAAATTTTTAGCTCGAGGGCTGTATTTAAAAGTTGATTTTATTTGAGGGCCGCATAATAGTGGTCTCAAAAAAAAGTCTTTCTTTTGAATCTGTTTAAATTATATGAAGTGATTTTTAAAAAAATAATAAAAAACCATCGCTTTCGGTCATCAGTCCAAATTTTGAATATTGATTGAAAGGGGTTCCTTTAAAATGTACAGGTCGGCGTGGTCGGCGTGGTCGACGTGGTCAGCGTGGTTGGGATGTTCGGCGTGGGGAGGTTAGGTTGCCGAGATTGACTTAGTTATTATTGTTGAAATTTGTAATTATTATATTTGTAATGTTATATTTGCAATGTAAATAAGTGAAACAATCATTCAGTTTTGAGAAGTTGGCTGGTTTTGCTATATAAGATATTTAAACTTTGTTAAAACTGACTGTATATTTGAATGTAAATAAATATAAAAATCATAATTATTTGGCAAGATTTGCGTAAACGAGGTTGATGAAATTGACTTGCTTTGGTATGTGGGGACTGGGCTAAGGTTGGTTAGATTAACTAGTTCGGGAAAGCTTACTTATAAGTTGATAAGTTTTTTTCAAAACTGAAAAATTTGTTATTTCTACTTTGTACATTAATTTGGATTAGGCCTGCAAATACAATTCGCTCATCCAAATTTAAACATTCCAAATCAACCTTCCCAACCTAGTCAACCACGTCGACCACGTCAACCACGCCGACCTGTACATTTTAAAGATACCGATTGAAAGTAATAGTTTTTTTTTAAAGATCATCACGATTGAAAGTGAAGAGAGACTGAAGTTATTTGCTTGAGGTTTTCGCGGCCCGCACAGAAGTTTGAAACAACTTAAACTGAGGCAAAAAGCGGTTCTTTGAGCTGCTTCTTTTTTTAGGAGGATAGAATTCTACCATGTAGCAGATGATAAAGTTTTATTTTTTAATAAGTCAAATCACTGCAAACAGAAGAAGCTATTTAATACAAGATGCCGCAGTAAGCACTTTCTGGATAGATGATAGAAAACGTTTGAGAAAGACCGTGAATGATCTAGTCCTGGTTTAACTCTTAGCCTTTTCATGTGGTCGTGTCTTACAGAAAGTCGCTTGGTTTACTTTTATCTTTTCTTTGATGCCAAAAAGTTGGCTTAAATTAGAGATATGCAATTTTGTAAAAGGAAAATTGATGGAAACATTTTAACCGAAATAAAACTTTTTGTTATCTGCTAATGTAGCGCCTAAAATCTTAAGCATCGAGTTGCTTTTTTGCAGGTTATAAAATAGTCCAGTAATGTTGAGGTGATAATGAAGCTGCTGTATAAAACTAAAACAATTGATTAATAACTCTATCAACAAAAATTTAAACGATAATATATGAGCGGAATTATAAATTTTACTTACCAGTTCCAGTCCGGATCTTCACAGTTGCAATTAAACTCGCCCGAGCAAGTCAAATAGTGACAATGATCTGGAAAAACATTTTTAAGTAAACGCACATGTGAAGTAGAAACAAAATATTATGCCTAAATATTATGCCTTGTATATCTTAATAAACGAATTAGGAGCAATTCACAAGCACAAGCTCTAGGTGGCAAGGCTGTGTGTTAGACTGAATTACTTGGATATTAGGGATTTACATGTTGGGTTTTAAGGTAAAGGAAGGTTAAAAATGTAATGACATTGTTCATTAGGCATTAATCTTGTCAATAATTTTAAATACTTAACCGATAATGATAATAAAAACCAAAAATTAGCAATGTATTTATTTTTTAAACAAACACTTTGTTGGTCAGCACTAAACCGACCTTTTCAGAAACGTTAAACTGTTCCCAATAACAACTTCTTAAAAGCTTTTCATTTGTACCGGTGGTGATACACTCAACGTGGAAAAGTACATGAGTTACTTGGTTGATTGCCACCGCCACCAAATTACGTAAAGAAACAACAATGACAGAGCAATCAATGACTAAACCAAACAACTTTAAAGCTATTTACATGTAATTGTAAAACAAAGAAAGAAGTCGCACAATTGAAATATCAAATAACCAAACTAAACCAATTAATTCTTATCAGCTCAGTGGAACAAATATGGCGCACTTTGAGTGCCTGAATAAAAGATCTTTTGCTTGCAGTAAAAAAATCTGAAAAGCCTAATTCTTTTGTGGGATATCAGTTGTTTCAGTCTTCTTTTTAAACATTTTCGGAAAAAAGTAAAAATAAAAAGAACTGTGGAATTTTTGCCCAGGCCAAATGGCTGCTTTGAAAATATACATTATTTTATTAGGCTTACAAGGGTATCTTTTAAAACATTTAAAAAATTTTATATTTGATTATTGTAAAAAATTAATGTTTAATTCAAGCTGCTATAGCCAATTTTTGAACATTCCTATGACTTTTATGCTATTTGTTGTCTTCTTCTTCTTCTTCTCCTTTCGGCCTTTCCCTTTAGTCAGGGTTGGCCACAGCGTATCATCATTCTCCACATCTTTCTGTCTTCAACATCCGTCTCCTTCACACCAACTTTTAAAAATTTTTCGTCAATTTGTTGTCAAACTTACTAAAACGTATGTGTGTTATTGGGAATATAAAAGTCCATTTTTGCGTAATATTTGTGCAACTGGGAAGATAAAAGTGCATCTTCGCATAAGTTTTTTTCTTGGCATAAAATATTGTCTTTGGTTGAAGATGATACGAAGCACCGGCTGCACCAACCAAAGCTGTGTATTAGTTGAGCGACAAATAACCACTGACCATAATAGTTACGTCACATTTTATTTTTGTTTACATACATAGGACCAGTCCAGGCCTGTTGGAATGAGCTTGCTCCGAACACCTGGGGTCAAGCTCAATTGTCTGCAAACTGGTGTTCAGCGATTTCATTTGTCTATGTACAAATGAAGTCTCACTCTTTGACCGAGTGACGCCATAGACTGCTTTTGTTCCATTGCTACACGTTTTAATAATTAATTCAAGAAGTCTGGCCCAACCTAGTGATTTCGATTGTTGCTTCTTATGGTTGGCTGATTTATATAAACAGCGTCACATTTTTTATTCATTCATTTGATTGCTATAAGGTTTAGAAATGGTTTTGCGTGTGGCTATGTTTAAGCTGTTTAAGGGTCAGTGTTGACGCTTTAGAAATTAATTGTGCAGGAAGATAGAATTGCTTTAGTCTGTATGGTGGACGTACAATTAAGTTTAACAACAGCCATTGGGATGCTAATTTATTCTTGTAATTAGTCAGTATAAAGTCGTTTAGTGGTTATTTGCAATTATGGGCGTTGTAAATTGCTTTAAAGTTTGATAAATTTGAGAGTCAAGATTTTACGAGAATTGATCAAATTCGTTTGATTTTGTTAAGATATTTTATTATAGTCAGAAACCATGGTTTCTTTCTATCTGTAAAGATAAGTTTTCTAGCGAATCCATTCGTACTTAGCCAGAACTAACTGTTTTAAGAACTTTAGATTTGCGGCAAGCTATTTATAGAGCCTACAAAAATAAAAAATACCGACAATTTTTCTTCAGCGTAAGTGTTTGGGTTACCTAATTCAACGAATCCTTTCGGATTCCCGAGTAAGTTATATCATTTGGGAAATCTTCCGGCAATGAATTACAGTAGATTTTTGAAAATGTTGAAGTAGAACTTACCGTTTGGAAATGGCAACTATTTTGATTGATGGAGAGTTTAAAAAAAACTAAAGGCTGGTGTAGAAAGTTTAAAGATGTCGAAAGAGGAGAAAAGGGATTTTTTTCAAAGTGAGTGGAATTGCATTTGTGAGAACCAGGATCAATAAAAAAAATTGGCAAGCAATTCTTCGAGCTAAGCGGGAGAAATCGGAGCGAGAGGCAAAAATCGAGCTTAAAAAATTGGAATTAAAACAAAAAAGATGAACTTTAAGAAACAAAATTGCAGCTTTAACAGGAGAGGTTGAGACTTGAACCGGAAAATAAAGGCAGGCAAATCAGGCAGGGGTGCATTTGCTGTTTTGAGAGGAACAAGGTCCCCTGACATCTCCCATTTTATTGAACATAAAGATAACTTAGATAGTTATCTGCTACAATTTAAAGATATGCTACTGTTGCAAACTGGCCCCAAGCTAATTTGGCAATCCTTTTTGTGTGTGCTATTTGGTGGGAAATCTTTAAAAGTATATTCCAGGTTCCCGCAAGTAGATGCTTTACACTACCGACGTCTGAGGGCGACGCTGTTCCAACAGTAAATTATACGGAACAGGGGTACCGCCAACGATAGAGAGGTACGTCAGAGGGTTTTGAAAACGCTTATCAGTTTATTGTGCGCTTCAGGAATTATTTTACCCAGTGAGTGAAGTTGTCTGAGTGGAAAGCAGTTTCGAAGGCGTGGTTGACTTGATGGTGAAAGATTAATTTATCTACTCTTGCCCTAATAGTTGCTAGAGGAAGCTGTCTGTTTTTCTGACTAAGTTATAGAAAATTTTTTTGAAAGTAATTGCTGCAATAAAAAAAAAGCCGTGAATAAGAATGAAATTTGTAACTGCCGTGAAAAAAACTTTGGTTTGTCTTTGGTAATTGTATATTTGCCTTTTAAGTAAAGTGGTGCGTTTTCGCATTTTGGTAGCGTGGTCAAGTGATTAAAGCGCCGGGCTCGTGACCAACACGGTCTCTGTTCAAAACCCATTCCAGCCATTCTGTTGTGTCTTTGGGAAAGAAACTTTATGGTACATTCCCCTGCTTGGTGGTCCTAACTAGCAGTTTTAAATTACAGTCATATCTTTTATTGAATTACAAGCAAACAACAATATCTTGGTATCTCCGGAAGTGGGTCTTGGTAATTGTCTACCCTATGTATTAGCGCCTCCGTCGCTTTCCTACGAGTCAGGAGGATAAATATAGAGATAAAATAAAATAAATAAAATAAATTTACCTGGTCTAGTTAATTTAAGGCTGTTATCGAATGCATATTTTTTTCAACTTTATTTGAGATAATGCTATTAAAATAAAATTGTTCGCTATGCCAGATTTTAAAAAATGTTAGCACATGAAAAGAATTTACATCAACTGCTTTTATTTTGCGCTTGCTCAAAATTAGCTTATTCTTTTATCTTATTGCAATTTGATTTTAATGTTTTTTTTTACTTTAGCATTTTTTAATCTTGTAAGCATAATGAATTGTAAACAAACTAAATAACCAAAAGTCACAGGCTTTCTTTACTTTAACGTTTTCACCTAAGACCACTTTATGTGAAATTCCAACATTAATGCATCACCTCAAAAATCATGTTCGTTGCGGAGAAAAATGAAAATCTTTTTGAAAATGTCCTAATAGAATGCCAACAACTACAATAACAATAAAATAAAGTCAAAAACTTAATAAGATCTAATACTTGACTTGAAAGGGTTAAAGAGAGTAGGGAATTTCTCTGCTTCCTCATAATAAAAAAGTTTCAAGAATTGTACACGTTTCTGCCTAGCGATGTAAATATGGCACAAGTCATATCTGGCAACTTCAACAGAGAGAAACTTTTTTCTTTTATATTATAAATCAGTGCTTAATATTAATCACAAACAAATAAAAAAATATGGAAATTGAAACTTTTTTTTGGTACAGATAATGGTTAATTAAATAAAAATGGTAACTGTTGAAACTGTAATCTTGACAAAGACACAAACTGAAATATTCAATTAGTTTGTGTCTTGGTGTTAAATTTCAATGTATTGGGAAAATTATATATCAAGCAATGTTTTTGCAGCTATGTAGTTTTCTGAAACAGATCTAATAACGATATGGTATACTTGCAACTAATCGTCCAAAAAAAAAGACTTGAAGTTGTAATTGCATAATCCAAACATTTTTTGGCTTTGCAAAAACAAAGCACACAACCCAATATTAAATGAAAAATGATCGGAATTGTTTCTTTATACAAAACAATTCAAAGTTTGCCAATTGCATCTGCTACAACAGACAATTCCAAAACAATATTGGATAAACATTTTAAATCGGTATCAAAATGCAGGTAAAAAATTAATTTTAATCAAAAAAATCTAAAAATTGAATTAAATACACATACATTGATTTAAGTTGCTGTTTGCAAAGTTTTGTATAAAATTATAAAAACAAGTTTTTTAAACTAGTTTTTTTTTATTCTTTGAAAATTTTTGCTAAGATTATTCCATACTATCTTCTTTCTTTTATCTTTTTATCCTTAGATCCTTTTAATAACTGTCAAAGAGGGAAGTAGACAGATAAAGAGCTTTTAATTTTTTTCTGTTTTATCTGAAACGTGACATTATCTAAAAAAGTTTGGTTAATAAAATTGTTCTGTAACTTTAATCTTTACACTTTAGCTCTGTTCAAATTGAGCAACTTTAGCTAAAGCCAATCATATTAAAGTAAATTCCATAAACAAAACCTGATAAAGGCTATTCAAATAAAAGGGTATTAGACCTTTAATGTAACTTTAAATCAATAATGTACATAACAGTATCGAAAAAGCTCTAAAGATTGAGCCGTCACCTTTTCTAATAATATTCACAAATTAAAATCTTTTAAGCTTATTGATTTGCACGCAATTTAACTATTTTGAACAATTTTTTTTAACTGCAACTGAAATTTTCAACGTACTGTTGCAATTTAGAATTACATTCGACATGATTAATAATATTTTCAAAGATACTTACGCAATTTCCAAAATCCAAGTCTTCGGTTCCAAGCAGGGTTTGCAAACAATAACACAATTACATGTATGTATAATAACTTCATTATGTATAAAGAATGGCTAGTACAGCAAATATTTTTTACTGCAAAAAATGCATTACAGAAAAAAGTGTTTAAGTAAAAGCAAACACAGCAATTATCATAGCCGTAAGAGAAAGGGGACAGGGAGGGCAATATCCAGTCTAAGACAAAAAACATTTGACAGAATCAACTTTTTTTGGACACTGAGTATGCATTTAGGGTAAGAAAGAAACAGTTTTATGCCTAATTTTTCTGCACAATAATTTAATAATAATTTCTTAAACTAGAAACATTGGCCTATTGCAGCCTTCTTTATTCATTTGATATATTTTCAATAGAAAGTATTACAAAAGGTTTTGTTTTGCAAAACCTTGCAGTTACCTTTTGCAGGTAAGGAAAACTGTGAATTTTTTAATAATAAGTTCAAATCTTGGGATAAATTTTCAGAATTTGTACCGACTGCAGTGGCATCAATGTGGGAGTAATAAAACGATTTAAAGATGCAACAGCAAACGTAAAATGGACCCATTGTTTTTTCTTTAAACAAGTTCTTGTTGCGAAAAGCAAAAAAATTTATTTGAGAAACTGATTGAAACACTAACTTATATTGTAAAAAATGTGTCAATTGTATCAAAGCAAGGCTGTTTGACCAGCGTTTATTTTCATGTTTATGCGATGATATGGATGCTGATTATACGGAATTATTTTTATACACAGAAGTAGGGACCTATTTTTAGGGAGAACGTGTCCCCCCAATATTTAGACAAAGGGGGAGGAAAAACCTTTTGTTTCTCCCAAATTATATGCTAAAATAGTCACTGTCTTTGAGTTCATCTATGACAGGGTTGCCATACGTCAGGATTTTCACAGATATGTATGAAGAATTTTTTTTTTAAAGAACACCATGGTTTTGGGACAAAAATTGTAATATTTAGTTATTTGGTTTATTTCAATATGAAGATTTGAAAAGTGTAGTTTTAATTATTAAATTAGTATTCAGATAACACAGCAAACAGATAAGTTCAAGAATTTTCTTGGGCTTTAAACAGATGATTGCATTGCAATAATTCGTTATGTTGAAGTTTTACTGTTATTGATGAAAGTTCTGCTACTGAGGTCATCAGATTTAATTTGGGTTAAAAATAAAAATACCAAGACCAACATATTCCGCATAATCAACGACGATTCTAGCTAAAGATATTACAACGACAACTGGGCAAATGTTTAAAACCTTTGTAACTTTGATTGACGTGGTCTCGGTTCAAAAACTACTTGCGCCATTTTGTTGTGTCCTTGGTAAAGTGGCTTTACAGCAGCTTCCCCTACTTGGCGGTCTTAAAAAGCAGTTTTCAATTTCAGTGATAGCTGTATAAAACTAGAAAAAAATAGAAAAATTTCAACCAGACAGCAATGTCTTGGCATCACCGGAAATACGTTTTGATAATTGCTTGCCCTGTGTATAGTGTTACGTCGCTTTCTTGGCAGTCAGGAAGATAAATAAAAAGATAAAATGAAAAAAATAAATTAAAAAAAATTTTTGTTTAGGGCAAAGAGATTTACTTTTTTAAGCTAAAAGCTTATTATTTCCTATTACTGTAAGTATGTTTTTTTGGAAATTTAGTCTATTTTTATTTGATTTGGATATCAAAAGTCTAATATCATTTTTAAAAAAAGCATTTGTCAAAATTTCTTTATTTTTATTAATCAATATGTAAATAAAAGTAAAATGCTTCAAAAATGCAGTTGATTAGCTTTGATAGAATAAAAATTTATAGAATTTGATGAGTATTATAATTTAGAACATTGCAAATTTTACATTTAAAAATAAATCAACTTAAAAGAATAGGGTTAGAGTTAAAATAGATTAACCAAAACACATCAACTGAAAAACATAGCGAACAACTTTGTCAAATATCAGATGCTTTTAAAGCCAAAGCATAAATGATTTAATGTAGATACAAACAACAAGAATTTGACTAAAAACATTTATTTTATCAGTATAATTAGGAACCAGCTTATTCGCACCTTCAGATTTGCTCTAATGTTGGTTGCTGAGATATTTTTTGATGTTTTTTGATGAGATTGATGAGATTTGTAATCAAAACGAAGAAAGATAATTGACTAAAATACAAACTTATTTTTATTTTATTAAAATAAAACTAATTTTTAGCCTATTTTGTGGTTTTTTTGAGCGATTATAGAATAATTAAAAGTTTTTTTTTACAATCAACGCCTGTTTTTTAACATTTTAGAATTTTCTTCAGCGGAATGTCACTGGGAGAATTTTTCGCACCCTTTTTTTGCACACGGTCAGAATTATTCAAATAAGATCAGGTCAAAATTTAATGAAAATATAACCAAAAAAGATTCTAAATAATTTTTATTCAAAATAAATAGCCTTACTAATTTTAATTTCTTTCAACATCTACTGTGTAACTTAAAAATAAGCTTACATAATCCAATTGTAAAATATTCTTCATAAACATTTCGTCTAGAAAGTTAGAAGAATGCTCAATATGTTTGAGATTTCATTTCCGTCTGAACCTGGAACTGCTTTGAGAGAAGAAACAATAGTTTTGTGCTCACGTTTTGTGATACAAGATTTTTTGGCGGAAACTTTAAAACGCAAAACGCGGGATTGTCTTTCATAGATGGAAAATGGACGCACAATGAGTAAACAAAAAAATTTGCAACAATTCAGAATATGAATCTTTCAAAATATGTTTTATATTTCTAACTTTTTTCTACATCAACTTGTAAACATTTTTCTCTATGGAATGATTTTGCTCACTTGGCATTAATTTTGCCAAAAACTTTGAATGTACTACCGATGACAATACCAAACCAAAAATCGACAAGCTATTTTTATTTAAACTGACGGTTTGTCGATCAGAAATCAACCGACATCTTCAGAGACACTAAAATGTTCACAGGAACAACTGCTAAAGCTCGTCATCACTAACCGCAGAGATGCACCCAACCTAGAACAGTGCTTAGGTACTTCAATAATCATTACCGCGACAAAATTAAATAATAAATTGTGTCTTTCTCAAATAAATGAGTTGAGCAGTTACAATCTTCTTACTTAGTTATTTTGTTTTGATTCTTTAATATTGCATTTATCCATTTGATTGCTGTGTCTTTAAATTAGATTGTTGTCTGATTTGCTTTTCGTTATTTGAAAGTGTGGCATGCGTTGGAAATTGTTCGGTTTCTTGAATGATCACTATGCTTTTGTTCTTTATACTTAATTTTGTCGCGGTAGCGATCAATGAAGTAACCTATTTGCTGTTCGACGTTTGGTGCATCTCTGTGATTCGTGATGACAAGTTTTTAGCAATTATAATTGTGAACAATTTAATGTTCTTAAAGATGTCGGTTGATTTCTGACAGATGAAACATCAGTTTAAATAAATACCTTGTTGATGTTTGACTTGATATTGCACTATTAAAATATTCGCAAAATTTAATAATTTTTTCTCTATATTGCATTAACACATAAGATGCTATTCGCATTAAATCTGTTTCTTGATAATATAAACGGTTTTTATTCAATCCAAAATATTCATGTTTCTAGGTTACTTTTCAGCTTACTTGTCCTTAAGTAAACGATTGCCCATGCTTAATCTAAGACAGCGTTTCTCAAACTGTGTTCCGCGGAACCCTTGTGCGCCTAAAGCTGAAAAAAGAACATTATGGTTTGCAAATATCTCATAATGATCTTTACATATATTTAAAGAAATTTACATTCAAATTTCATTTGTTACGTTCCGTTTCGACAGTTACTTAAGCAACTTTAGTTTTTACACGAGCAAAATTCAAGTTTATTTATATTCTGGATAAATTAGTAATTAATATTTTCTTTGGTTAAAGAGCTCGGTGAGGTAAAATAATAAGACTAGGAGTTCCGTGAAAAAAGTTTAAGAAACCTTGATCTAAGAAATTGTCTAAAATTTTTCTTTTTTGAACAATCATTTTTTTCGCTTTCTTCTTACAAGTATCCCTCAATTTTGGTTTTTATCATGTTCAGCTGTACTAACGATTTGTGATTTAGAGCAGCAAACAAGACATTTATAAGAGAACTGACTTCACGTTTTTACAGAATTCTTATGATCTCTTAAGCAGATTTCCGATTAGAAAGTTAATCAATTTTGCTTAAAATTACACGATCTGGAATCTACCCACTACTAACTTTCGGTCACGAAACTTAATTGTTTGTTACTCAAAACCTAGAATTACAAAACCGACTGACATAATCAAAAAATCAATTTTTTAATCAAAAATTTCAAAATTTTCGAACGTTTTTGTATGTTTTTATTGACAATTAATTGTTCATTTCATCCGGCAATTCCTGGTGTATTGATCGTTTTCGTGAAACTGAACAGGTAATTAATTACTGTGTAATTTTTAGTAAAAATTTTTGCAAATCTTTTTAGTTCCTTTTCTTGTTTTTTGTCAATCTTTAAAACTTTGCTGAATGTTAGCACGCAGTATTTACTTAAACAATTCGTCATCGTTGAAATGTGACTAACACAACGAAAAAGTATTGACTCAGGAAATGACGTTGGGTATTGAGGAAACGACTGTGTTTTGTCAAATACTTGCAATGCAATTCGTCACCGTGCAAACGCATCTGTTTGCTTGGAAAATTAGAAATAAAGTAAGAAAACTTCCAAATTGACGTAATGTTTTGATACCATCGTCATAAATGGTTGTATAAATCTTTTGGCATCCGATTGTAAACCCATATTTGTAGATTTATTTTATTGGACTAGAATCATAAAAAAGTGCAGTGTGAAACACAAAAAAAATGAGCAATAATCTACCAATCGATTTTATCAGATTTTACTGCGCTTCCATGTTTATCACTTTACACTTTACAACACATATTTTCCTAAAACATTGTTTTTCAAACAAATTTTTGTTACGACATATCTATGCATTCTGGATTTGGCAGCGGTAATTTTACTTGATACATTTTACAAGACTATACACTGAAATAACCTCTAATGAGAAGGGTGCACGTGTATGCATGCACAAATTGTTTCGATACAGAATGAGTGTCTGACAAGCACATTCTCAGTTTCTGGCCCACAACTTTTCAGTCCCTTTCTTTCTTTTTTGTCAAAGTCAATTATCAAAGAAAAAAAGCCGATTTAAATTAGTAGAATCCACTGCCAGCGTGAATTACAGATACATACAATTACATTTACTAACAAAATTTTTACATTAACAATTAAATTTTATTGTATGTCATGAGGAGAGACCAAGACTATGTAGGAAGAAAGGTGATGGAAATGGAGTTACCGGGAAAGATAAAAAGAGGGAGACCAAAGGGAAGATTTTTAGATGTACTGAAAGAAGTTATGGGGAAAGTTGGTGCGAAGGAGATGGACGTTGAAGACAGGACAGTTTGGAGAAAGATGGTACGCTTTGGTTAGCCCTGATTCAAAGGAAAGGACAAAAGAAGAAAAAGAAGTGAACGACAATACAATAGCCCTTAAATTTTATTAATGCAGGTGCTCAAACTATTTTCAATAAACCTATTACGCACACCGTCCACCTATTTTTAGACTAACCTGTATTTTAAAGCTAATGTTATTTATAAAATTAGTATTGCAATAATACCAGAGCATATAACATTTTAAATATAATTAAATTAAATTTTGAATCGTTTTCAGCAGCCCATTACGTCATCATATAAATTCTACGGAAAAGCAATGAAAATTATTACGTATTAATATACATGTAGAAAAATACTATCGAAAGCCTAGACAAAAAATATAGAATGAAAAGATTACAAGTTAACCTAGATGTTATTTACATCAGCATTTAGTTTTGTTGCTATAAACTTGAAAATAAATAAAAATATTATAATAAAACAACATAATATCACCATCAATTAACAATTAAAACGATAAGGCTATTTCGGGATAAATAAATTAGTAAAGAGACATCATTTTATTAAAGTGCATGTTTATGTCCTGCAAACAAACAACTTTATGCAAGGGCTTTCGTCTTCTTCTTGTTGCATTTTTATTGAATCATCCTCTTTCCTATAATAGTTTAAAGATTTTTAGCTGTACGGTACTATAAAACTCAGAAAAAATTTTTGGACTAAAACTTTAATTTGTTTTTAATCAAAGTATGAAAATTTTGTGTCACTCTCGTGTTTTTCTCCCGTGTGTCATTTCCTTGTTTCATTGTCGAGGGTCACTTCTGTGTGTCATTCCCATGTTGTAAATCATACACGCCGCGGTTTATTCATCCTGACTCATGCAACGAGTATCTCTTCAAGAGGTGACTCTACATCAAGGAATATCCTGTTTTATGTCGAATATAATATTGCGAGAAAAACGAAAACTTTCAAAGCGATTCTTTAATCAGTGAATACATCTGTCAGTTCAGTTTATTTAAACCATATACGGTAATGGCGGCAAATGGGCTCAGATAAATTTTATCATTTTACCATAGAGTTTAGGTTGAGTTGTTTTTCTTATCATTAAAAGTTTTTGCAAATAATTTTACTTAAATTTATTAGAATTAAAAGCTTAAATTTTAACAGGGTATTCTTAAGAAGTTACTTAACATGTCTTGGTAAAATTCTTTTACTGAAAGGTTTTGCGGTAAAAAGCAATATCAAATTAAAGTATAGCTTAATAATTTTAGCAGTTGTATTCTGATTTTAACTAATCAAATTTAAAGAAAAATAATTTACCGAAGTCATCAGATTTTACTGCACTACAATGTTTGCAACATCGCAACTCAACTTTCTTTAAATTACAATTATCTTCAATTCAAAAAAATTAATTTCTGGTTGATCAAGAGCAACTCAAAGAATTACCAAAAAGCATTATATATTGCAAACTCGGTGTGCTTTTTTATTGAATAATTGTATTTGCATCTTATTAATATGATTAAAAACCACAAGTAAAATTTATGAAACCACATCTAATTTTCTTCAAATCATATTTTAATATTCCCATCTTTAGTACCTTATATTCAAAGCACTTTATCATGATTTTGCTTTTGCTTTATTACTGCTTGATAATTATCTTGACTTCATCAAATTCTTAAAAAGACTTATCTATGCTCACTTTGAATAAATTGAAGAGACAAACACAAGCATTCTGGTGCTTCACTCTAAATTCATGCAACGTTTTTTAAAAACTATTTTAAAAAGTAAACATTTCTGAACAAAAATACACAATTTAGCTACTATGTTTACACAGCATCCGTTTTGCACTATATAGACGGAAGAAAGTTTCCAAAAAAGAGAAGTTAACTGTGAAAAAAAATTTTTTTTTATTTCAATGTTTTACCTTCTGACTTACAGAAAAGCGTCGGAGGCTCTTCACTTAAGATAACCTTAAAGCGATTATCCCGACCTGCTTTCGAAGATGTCAAGATAATGCTGTCCTGTTGAAATACTTGATTTGGTTTAAGTTTTAAGTACGGTAAAGTTTTAAAATGTCTTTTCCAAGAACACGCACGTATAGATTTTGCATTGTGACCTTGTCGATTTTAACCTTTTTTAGCGCTTTTAAACCCTTGAACACGCTGCTGAAAAACAAGCCTGTAACGCAAATCACGCGGTCAGTGATAAGTATAATACTTTGCAAAAATCTCGCTTCCTATTAATATAACACAGCGCAATAATAAAGAACTTTAAATGATCGTTATAAGAATTGGGGTTTAAAAGCGTTTTTACGATAATTTTGGGACGCTGATTTTAAAATGTTCTCAGATATTTCTTTTGTTGTTTAGTTCTTTTTTGAGCTATGTGACAAAATTTTAATAATTGAAAGACCTGTCTGGCAGAGGATTTTGCACTCCTGAGTAGATTTTTGTCTACACACTTTTATTTTCATAATTTTTAACCAAATTCTTTATTTTCCATGCTTAAGTTTTTTTCATTTTCTACATTTGTCTTGCTTGGTCCAAAATTCACTCTTCTCTAATTGGTTCTTTCTCGATAATGGTTCAAGATGTTTTCAATGTAAATTACCATCTCTTTGATAAATTCCAAAATTTTAATTTTATAAATCTTTTCGATGTTGCTTCAAAGTACTTTTTGATAAAATTCATTCCATTTGTTTTCACAAAATCCGAAATTATTACTTTTTTAACTCCTTTCTGATTGGTTCTTTTTCAATTTCAGTGCTCTTATTTAAGCTTGGACTAGTTGTTTTTTGAATAGAATTCCGAATTTCGAAATGAGTTTCTTCATGGAGTTCTTTTCTCTCTTTGCTTGACCTTTCCCGATGACTGTCTTTTATGCATTCGAGGGATAGTCTGGCGCCGTTCCTTTCAATAGTAAGGGCTGATTTCTGAATGTATGTTCATACTTTTCCTTTATCAAAGCTATACCAGAACGTATTTATCAAGTTATAGAGCCTTTCAAGTAATTTACTACAAAAAAAAGACAGCTATTATATTTTCAAAAGCGCCATTAAAACGATTCGCTATTAACTTAGAACATCTTCAATTTTTTACTGAAATAAAATTTTATTTTAATTGCTTTATTTTAACCCTATTCAGACTGGGCTTTTTGGAAACTTTGTACGACTGGGGGGGCTGAAAATGCCCGCTCTCTTTGCTTGCCTATATCTCAACAATTACTAGCGCTAGAATTGTCATTCAAGTTTGTATAGAAAAGAAATTTTATACTCTTTTAACATAGATACTTAAATGTTGCATTTAAACATCATTTTGGAGTAAAAAATTAAGTTTTCAAAGGGTAGTTAATTTTCGTAAATTGGTTGAAAACAAAAGAGCGATTTGAGAGAGTTAACGACTTCGGCTGTTTGTCGAACGTCATCAATCCGAAAAATTAGAAGTAAGAATGCTGACAGCTGAAATCCACTAGGCAAGATTATTACTGTTTACAGAGAAAGAAATTCTACACAAGCAAATCTGCTAAAAGCTGGTTTTATCAGTGCTTGCAACGCTCGATCTTTGCTAGCGATCAAATAATTTTTTGAATTCACTCCCTTTTGTGAACATTCAGGCAAGAAATTTTATAACATAAAAAGAAAATTATTACACAAAAAATTGTGTTTGTAGTTCCACATCGCAGGAACTCACATTAATTTTTCTTCATTATAAAAGAATATTTCGACTTGACTAATTTATTTAGAGGTGATTGCTTTTTGATCACATCGATTTTTTTAATTTTACAGAAATCCTTTTTTGTTTCGAATGTTTTTTCTTTTGGTTAAGTACGCTAATTCATTAATAAAATATTTCCTCTGTATACTTATCACCTATCTGTAACCATGTCACTATTTACAGCAAACATGAGCGAATGTACACGTAGCTCTGAATTACAGACCGTTGGACTTAGAAACGCCGTCGCAGAAAATCCGGAAGTCAAAATGCAATTATACAAAATTTTACACAATAAATGTTATAGAAAATAAAGTGCGATTGATAAAACAATAAGCTGACGGCAAGCATGTTAAAATTACGTATTTGGCATACATATATTACGACATATTCTCCCCCTGGTTGCAAAAAAAAAATTGAGAACATAAATTTGAAAATAAGATTACAGAAATTAATTAACTTTAAATTTATACACACACCAAGAACTTCTAAATCAAGGACATGCATTGTCTATGTCCAGACTTTGCTAGCAAAGGCGATCATCTTTACTGTATAAGTGCTAATGTATTACTGAAATCAATTAATGACTGGTCCGTAATTGCTTCAGACAAAAGCATTAAAACGTTTAAACGCATATTGAGGGATAAATACCCAAATATGTGATACCATGCCCACAGAACTACCCTTGAGTGAAATACCTGAAACCTGCCATATACAGCGCTAAATAGACATAAATATTTAATATGACATAAAAACTTTCACACATAAAAATTACAGTTATAAGAAATAAAAAAAACTTTTCAATTGCTAATAAACTTAATCGGACAAGCGCGCTTTCTTGATTGATGTCTGGAGGAGGACGGCGTTCTTTTGCTGATCCTTTTCCAAGTTATGCAGACCTTTCAAAAGTACATTTGCCACGTGTCGTCTGAGCTTGTCACTAGTGTTCAGGTTATTGTAGTCCTCCATCACTTGCAGAATCATCATGAGTCTCCTGCAGCAGCAGGCCCTGTGTCTGGCTTTGGTGATAAAGGCAAGTCCACATCGCACAAGGTCAAAAGTGGTTTGGTGGGGGATTTTCAGGGAGCCTCGTGAAACTTCGGAGATAAAGGCACTGACTTCTGTTGAGACTAGTTCATCCTCCTCATTGAAGATCAGGTGTTCCTCACACTTTTTCTCCAGCCACCCTGCCACATAGGCTGCACTGCTTTCCTCATGGATAGAGAGTGAAGGCTCAGTGCAGTCCTCAATGAAAGTGGCGTCCTCAGCATCGATGGCACTAGTAACACACGTGTGAGCCATGGTTTCCCCATTTACGTCCAAGGTCTCCAGATAAGAAGCGGCATGTCTAGCCAGGCGTTTTTTGCAGGCAGTCAAGACATCCCCAGAAGTCATAAAAGCATTTGCACCAGTCGATTGCCTGTACACAGAAAATTCACCCTCTATCCTGTCACTCTGCAGCTCACGAAGAAGTACATACTGGAAGCCAGCATGGGTCAGGAGGTGTGTACAAATGGAAGTCAGGCCTTGCATGGTCTGCACAAGTGCTTTCTTAGTGTCATGGGTTACACACTGCTTTCTGCCTTTTCCGTGCCCAGAAGGGGCTTTCTGGAAAATCTGTAGATAATCGGACAAGTTGGTAGTGGTGTGGTCCTGAACATGCCGGTGGGGATCATTTAGCCTCACTTCTTGATGTTTTGATGACACATTCACAACATTCCACCAATTAAGCACAAATTGAATAAAGTCGGCTGTGTCGCCACACTTCTGGAGCCTGAGGGCAGCTTCAGCTCAGCATCGTATAGCTTTCTGACGTCGTTGAAGGAACCAGTGACTTGGTTGTCGAAAGTCATCTTTTGGCAAGCCTCTGAAACAAAAGGAACAAACAGTAAAATCATCTCATGCTGGCATTTTTTGTTGTGGTGCTGCAGTATTCATTTCATTTTTTTTTCTGTCACTGATTAAACAAAACTTTTTCACGTAAGAACTACATGAAGATATAATTATTTTGTAAGTGCTTTTTCTTAGGCTATTTTAAGTAAAATCACGAGTAATAATTGTTCGCTGTTGGTACTTAAATTTTTTTGCAAATCATATTTTTATAATAGATACGAAATCTTTGCATAGAAATTAATATTTAAATTTCTTATTAAAAGCAATCAAAATTGACAAATCTACTTATTGCGCAAAAAAACTCTCACAAACAGAAATGTCGAAATACAGCAAAACGCAGTCCAATGCATGAATACCAACACAATTAAAAATTAAATAAAAAAATCACGGAATTGTTATTCTTTTTATTTGTCAATTAAGTTCTGGTTATAATCAAAGATTTTCATTTAAAATAAAATAATTTTCTTTCAAGCTTTTTTTCAAAATTTGTATTAAAATGTTACATACAGCAAATCAAAAATAGTGTAGACTCACCTGATATCCAGTTGTTTCTTATGCACTTCAATAGATGCACTGTGTCAAACAGTAGGTACCAACTCCGTGTGTTATCTAAAGGATGAGTAGCAGTGGCAGGGTAATCCGACTCTGATGGACGATCGAACATCTTGCAGTAAAGCTGGTTGATCTTGTGGTTGTCTGTGATGGACCCAAGAACAGTGTTTCCAGCCTGTTCTACAACCATGGCAGCCTGCTTCACTACCTCAAATTGAAAAGAAGCTGTTAATTTATGGACAGGTGTAACAGATACCATGATGCTGGGGCCTCGATGAAGACACTTGGACATGACGCAAAGCATTGAAGTGGCTTTTGCGTTGTGGTCATTCTTGGCCATGCCACTGAGGACTCCTCCGGAGAAGGCTACTGTTGGCCGAATCTTCATCTCGTCAACTAAGAGAACTACATTTTTCTGTTGAGGCTTTTGAAGTTTGGCAAACGTCTTTGATAAAATGTCCTTCACATTCACTGAAGAGACGACAGCTTGCAATTTTCTTCTACTTGGCAAAACTAGATACTCACGGAGTACTTCATAATTGCAGTGTGGAAAAGATCCCACAGCAAAGCAGTAGTCTTTTACAGTAAAATTTTTGCTGACTAGAAGCTTCAAATTATTGATAATAAAATCGATTTTTTTGCCTTTTTTTTTGTCTTCAGTTTCTTGAGCCTGAAGCACAGTAACTGCTTTCTTCAACACTTTATCCAGAGGAATTTTATAGTTAAAGCAAGTATGCACAACAGCATAAAACTGTGAATAGGAAATGAGGCCATTATTGGGGTTCAATATAGTTCCTAGGGGTACGCGAATTCCACTCTTGTATGCAAAACACGTAAGAGGAGAACATAGCGTTGACTTGTTTTCAACCAGAACAGTCATTTCGCATTCACGAAAGTCAGACGACATAAAAAGGAAAGCACACCTGTCAGATCTTCGGGTAATCACAACATTGTTATATTCCTTGTGAAGTTTCTTGTCAGGTAGAAATTCACTGAACGACTTGATCCTGTCTCTGGCCATAAAAACGTCAAGTTGTTTGTCTACTTGCTTTGCAGGGCGAGGAGGGATTTGGGGGGTCGGCAGACATGAAGCAGGTACATCAAAAATGCTAGGTGCAACAGCTGGTCTTGTTGTTCCACCTGGCAGTTTCTTCATTGGAGGATTTTGTGGCCAATGCTTCTCACAAATAAAAAAAGATTTAGCATTTGCAACATTAAAGTCTTTGCGAGGAGGAATCACAGCCAGCCACCTCTGCCTCTCAGGATCAAGCCTGGGCAGTTTGAATATTCTACGTTTTGATAAAAGGTCGTAGTTTCCTCTACAATTCACAATTCCACATTTATTCGGCATAATTACGTAAATTAATGCTCTTCGAAAAAAGAGAAAAATAATTATCAATATTACTCACAAACCTTGACCGGTCTGACCGGCCGGTAAAAAACCGGTCGAAACCTTTTGTTTTTTGACATTACAAAGTATATCATTTAAAACAATTTTATGGATTGTTTTGTTTCTAAAGTTATTTAACAACGCGATTTCTGAAATGGAGAGTCGTCCGTGATGAAAATTTACCATGTCGGCCATAATGAAAATTTAGTACCGCAGCGTAGTTAAATCTAACCTATTCTTTGACCTCCTAACCCTCACCCCTATAAGGGTGAGGGTTAGGAGGTAAAGGTATAGTGGGTGTAAAGGTATACAGTAAGTTAGGGTGAGGGTTAGGAAGTCAGGAGATAGCTTTAACTACAAAAAAATTTTCATCACGGCCGACTCTCCATTTGAACCCGATTTCTTAGTGTGAGTAAGTTTGAAAAAATTGTAAAAAGTGGTCAATATGCATGGAAAATTCACTTGTCATTTATTCAGAATGATGGGAAAAAGTTGAGCCCTCGATAGTTGAATATCTTTTTCTAGTAGTAGTAGGCCCTAGAGCCCTAGGCCTACGACTCAACTTTATCTTCTTTATGTAAGCTCGTATTTACTGTGCGTTCTACACTTAAAATAAAACAATGATTGATTGAGGAGGTCACCTAAATTTTCTGAAATTTTGATAGCTTTGAAGTAACACTACCTGACTACATTTTACGACCACTTGCAGCGACGCCGTTGATTTGACAAGTAACAACCCTTAAAAAACAGTCAATTACCAATCAGAACAATGCGTTTATCTGCCGGCCAACCGGAGAATGGTGTCGCCGGGTCACTAAAATAGCCTATTATCTTAAACAGGACTAAATAGGCCTACCTATTACCTAACACTCGCCTATCCCTATGTCAACCAGTTTTGACACTCCACCTAACTTTCCTCAATTTGCTATAAATTTTAATGCTGTTCTTATTTAATTTTAAAAATCATTAAACGGTATTTCTTATTATTCTTTTTAATTATAATGAAACTTGAGTACACCTTATTAGGATTAAACTGCCTCGGTAACATACATTTAAATTTTCGTAAATGAACCTACCATAGTTAGCATTGTAGATCACAAAGTCTACCCTATGATGTAACAATAAGCTTTTATCGGCTGTGCAAATTAATAGAAAAAACAGTCGCCTTCGCTAGGATTATCTGAAACTAGCGCCTGCATGTCCTTGATTTAGAAGTTCTTGACACACACATAAAAAACAATAACAGCAAAAAACAAAGTATGTTTTTAAAAAATAGGCTTTACTTTTGACTACAGGCTAAATTTTAAATCAAAACTAGTTAGAGACTAAATTGATATAAATTAAATTCCAAATTATGATGTATTACATGTATTTATTAATTTTAAAGTCGAAAACGAAATTAAATCCAATA
The DNA here is from genome assembly GCA_963680785.1 of Diplosoma virens. Classification (NCBI taxonomy): domain Eukaryota; kingdom Metazoa; phylum Chordata; class Ascidiacea; order Aplousobranchia; family Didemnidae; genus Diplosoma; species Diplosoma virens. The sequence goes on along the minus strand of OY796892.1, from coordinate 40,260,538 downwards.
GAATTTGTGGATTTGATTGCTTCTATTGGATTTAATTTCGTTTTCGACTTTAAAATTAATGAATATCAAGCAAATACGAAAATCCAATTGTGGTCCATATTCGAGACTTGATTTTACTCGAATAGAAAGTAATTTTTGGTCTAAAATGTCTGTTCCTCCTTTCGTATTATCACATAACTTGTATAAAGCTGATTTCTCCTTTTAATTTTTTGAAATTTAAAAAATTGGGTGCATTGTTGATAAGATTGCAATATTTCGCTTTCCTTTGGTTTTAGAGTTTACAATAAAAGAATTGAAGTTGATATTTTTTCAGGTTCGTTCCGAAAAACTTTTTAGAACCCAATATCTCTATTACACACTTGCTTTATTTCGTTTGATATTTCTTTGCGCTTAGCTTGAATAGTTCCGATTGTAGTAGTAATAAGCCATTATACCAAAGGTATTGAAGTGTATGATCGATTGTAAGATCAACTTTTATAATAAAGCCAAATCAAGAGCTCGGGATTTATTCCAAATTTGTTAGAAAATTTCATACGAAAAGAAATCTGAATCTACAGTTATTTCTTTTTCTACATAAACAACTTCCCTTGGAAATTGAGATTGAAAGCGTTTTATTGCCTCATAAAGTGCTTTAGTAAACATGGTTAATGAACGGTCAGTCTCAATTGTTTTGATAAAGAGATTACAATTTGCCTTTTTCTCGCTTTTGGCTGCTTTTTTCTCACGTTTTATGAAATAGTTAAAAAACTAGTGACTAGGTGTCAACAAACTATTAATAACTCCAAAATTACTTGAGCGATTTTTTCAAAAATTTCACCAACTTTTAGATGAATAAAATTAGGAAAAGTCATAAAATTTGAAAAAATACGTGCAAGTAGTTTTTGAGCAGCATACAGCATTTTAATACCGCGGGCAGTTTCAGCGCCCCCCCCAGTCTTAATAGGGTTAATAAGAAACTAAAGATGCTCCAAGACAGATTTTATGTTATTTCAATAATGTAACAAGAAATTTAATGTTGTAAATATACATTGAGAAATCAAATACAGATTTTAAGTCTTACTATCTATCTTTGATTCCTCAATATAAATTTTACAATAATATTCTTTTTAGAAGTCTTTTTTGGTACTCCGACGGTTGATCGAACCACGGTTGATCGAACGACACTTAATTGAAATAGCACTTGATCAAAATGACGCTTGATCGAAATGACACTTGATAAAAAAAAAAAAAAAGATTTACTCGTGTATATTTCTGCGATTAAACAATCTCTTTGTTATTTCATAAAAAGCAAAGGCTATAACTAAGATGACAGTTTGTTTTGAACTTTTATAATTTTTGCCAATGTCAAGGTCAGGGTTTCTTAACAAGGTCCTTGGACAAATCATTTTTAGGCGGCAACAAGTGGATCTTTTGTCATGATTATGTTTCGTTAGATGCCTATTGCTGCCATTATTTTGTATTCTTTTTAGATTGTAGTCAGTAGCGTATTTAGAGGGGGCATTGTGCCATGCCCCCCTTTGGATACCCCTAGAAAAGATCAGAGACAGATTCAAAGAAAAGACTTTTTCTAAAGATTATTATGATCTTGGTACAAAACATTGAGGGACAGATTTAAAGTGAAGACCTTTTTTTAAAGATTATTGTCTTTTTGGGACAAAAAATTGAAAAAATCAGGACAGATTCAAGTTTTAAATTTTCTTTTTCATAATTCAATCAAGTGTCGTTTTGATTAAATGTTGTTTTGATCAACTGTCGTTTTGATCAAATGTCGTTTTGATCAAGTGTCGTTCGATCAAGTGTCGTTTTGATGGAGTGTCGCTCAATCGAGTATCGTTCGATTTGATGGAGTGTCGCTCAATCGAGTATCGTTCGATTACGTGTCGTTTAATCTAGTGTCGTTCACTCAGCCGTTGGGTCACGCCTTTTTTCCCTGTTGAGTCATTGTATGCATAAACATTCGGAGGTAAATTTTACTTTTGAAATTTTCCAAAAATAATCAGAATAAAGGTTGAGAAACCCCAGTCAAGGCTCGCCCATTGGAGCTGCAGAGCTGCAGTACCTAAAAACATTCTAGCAGGAGTTTTAAATATTATCAGCAACGCTTTAAAAATTGATTATTTCTAATGTTTTAAAATTTTTTTTCATTAAAATTAACTTTTGCTGGGTTTTTTAAAAAAATTCTTTTAAATTTAGAATTAGCAAATTTTTGAGCTGCCTTTAATTCAGCTCAAAAATCTTCATGCAAAATGACGCTTTATATGGAAAGTTGATTGTATGTTTGAGCTACAATAAACGCAGCTCAGTCGATCTAATTGTAGGGGTAACAAGTAAAACGCCTCGCTTTCTTTGGCATAAACCTTTTTGATTAAAATGCTTAGTTAGTAATAAACTTTAATATTATTCAAATTTACATAATTTTTGTTTTATAGATGGCAGATTTAGGGGCGGAAAATGTGGGGAACAGAAGAAAATTGCTTTTGAAATTCGCCAGATAAAAGCATTGTGTTTGGTTTGTCTCTACTATTTTATAACCCCGACCGAAATCTAACCTAACAAAGTTTGAAAATTTATAATTAAGCAAAGAGACACTTAGCTTTTTTTGAATAGACCCAACTGATATAACAGTAATTTAGCGAGAGAGAGAAAATTTAGAAAAAAGGGATATTTCTGTATAAAGGCACTCTCAACAAAAGTTACTTAGCGAATGAAAGAAAAATTTTCGGAGCTGGTTAAGTTAAGCAACCCTAAGAAAGCCATGTAAAAATAAACAACCCAAAGTTTTTCAGGTAAAGATAAGCATTCTCAATCTATTTCAGGTAAAGATGAGCAACCCTGTTGTTAAGTAAAGTTAAATGACTTGAAAAGTTGCACTATGGTCTTTATATTAATCAAAATACAATAAAATTAATTTTATTTAATGTTCAAATTAAAAGTACATACAGAAGGACTACAGTGCAAAATCTCTATTTAAATTCAAAACTAGGTGTTGGAAACAAATATAAAATGTTAAATAATATTGATTTATTCGATTTGAGAAAAAAGAATAACATTTTATATAAAAAATAACAAGAAATTGACAAAAAGACACATATTTTTGTAGCAAAGTCATTTTGAAGTCCAATATCATTCTATCATCTAATGGGTTGACTAACTCGTACTTTTTCTCTGGCATTGATCAATAATTTATATTTCTCATCCAAAGATTCTTTTTTAACACCACTTTGTTTACCTAACAGTTACCTACCTGATCTTGGCTAATTTACACACGTGCCTTTTTTGTTATCTTTTATTTTACTGAGAATCAAGAAACGCTCATATAACTAAATCAACACAATTAATGTAAAAAACATTTAAAAGGAATCCAGGACGAAGCGGATGCAACATATGAAAAATCAATTCTCAATAAGTGCAATGTATTCTCTAAAGATTTCACGATGTAACCGATCAAATATAATTTCAACGAGTTGAATAAGAACAGTAGAAAAGCGACTAAAACAAATTAGCAAATAGAACAATTATTACGCGACGGGCCTATTTCGGTCTCATGGACCTCATCAGGCATAACTTATCGTAGCTTTTAAGGCAAAATGGTAGCTCGAAACGTTAAGGTGAGAATTTCATAAAGTGACTCTTTTGAGAATAGGAATTCTAATTAATAATATGCAATTACGAGCTTAAATATTAACAGTCAACGTCGAAAAAACAACTATCGGAAAAAGAGTTGAAACATTAAATTTCGGATTGCATCGAAGCATTGGGAATAGATTTCATCAAAAAGAACTTTGAAGCAACATCGAAAAGGTTTAATAAAATTTGAATTTCGGACTTCGTCGAATTAAATCAAATAAGTTACATCAGAAAAATTTACAGTAGGTAACATCGAAAAGCACATCAAAAAAGAAATACAATCGGAGAATAGCTGATGGAAAACAAATTTCAGACTAGAAAAGACAAATTTGAAAAACTTTAAAATTCATAGATCTCATCACTTCAAAATTTGTATACCATGAATTTTCTATTTCTTTTTCTGGATTACTCTCTAAACTCAATATTTGTTGTAAAATAGAGAGACCGAAAAAGTAATTATTAAAATGCAAAATTACGTAACTAAAGAACTCAAAACATTAAGGGTGATGATAAAAGATTCAAACGAACCGAATGCAATAGAACGTAAAACAATTTCCAAATTACTAAGAATCAAAAATGCTGCCATAATTAAATCAAGACAATTAATTGGAGAAACATACAAAAGTAAATCTTTTTTTTTTTATCAAATGTCATTTTGATCAAGTGTCGTTTGATCAAATATCGTTTCGTTCAAGTGTCGTTCCGATCAAATGTCGTTTTGGTCAACTGTCATTCGATCAACTGTCGTTCGATCAGCTGTCGTTGAATCAAGTTTCGTTTGCTCTACTGTTGTAGTACCAAATTGTAGATAATCTAAAAAATTGAGAATCGGAGTACAGAGATTTGTGTTGACAATACACAGCCTTGAAGATAAATGCGGCTCTATTAATCGATGTGTATAAACAACAACCAGTGGAGGACAATGATCTTTCATTAAGGTCTGCTTTTAAACTCTCTTTAGTAGGTTTCTCTCTTTAGCGATTTCACTCCTTAGTAAGTTTTCAATGGGTTTTTGAATGAAAGCTCGATTGCACTTGTTAAAGTGACGCGACTTTATTGCAATGGGTTTTACTCCGGGCAATAAATTGGCAAATAGCGAAGCTTTTTTGCATAAATTACAGTTAAGCACAATTCATGGTGACCCGAAAGTTGATCAAAACAACACTTGATCGAACGACACTTGATCGAAACAACATTTGATCGAAACGACACTTGACCGAAACGACATTTTATATATATTTGCGTGACGCGAACTTAATATACATTGATACGTATGTCAACCCGACATTTAAGCATTAGAGTTAGGAAGGATTTGAACTTTAACTTTTAGTACCAAGTGCAATAAAAGATTGTGTAAGGTGTTTTAATGTTTGTTCTTTGGTCAAATAAAATACAAACTCCCTTAAAATAATGAAAAAGTGTAAGTTCGAATTTCATACAAAAATATATGAAACATTGTTTATGAAATATTAAATAAAATATTTATTAAAAAGTTTGATTTTAGCTTAAATAAATTAACAAAAATAAACCAACGTGTAAGCCGAAAACGTTTATGCTTATGGTTTCTTTGTTTTATTTTAGTATGAATATGTGTGTTGCTCTATACAATTGTGGTATGGTTGGAAAAATATACTTTTTGCCTAACTTGTAAAGCAACAATTCTAGATTTTAATTTAAGCAGGCGTTTCTTTCTTTCTGTTGTAGGACGATATAATTAGCAAATTTAACAAAGTTTTAAATTTATCTTATTCAAACTATATTAACAACTGCTCACAATTGTGAAAAGTAATATACTTAATGTAAACTTGCAATTTTCAAATTAAAAACAAAGTAACAAAGGTCACTTCAAAAAGAAATCTATAGTCCAAAATAAACAAATAAATTTATATTAAGTCATTCAAATAAAAAAAATTATAATCTAAAACCTATTTTCTATAAATACACAACTAAATTATTATTTTTTTATGAACTGTCATTTCAATCAAGTGCCGTTTCAATCATGTGTCATTCAATCAAATGCCGTTTCGATCAAATGTCGTTTTGATCAAGTGTCGTTTCAGTCAAGTGTCGTTTCGATTAAATGTCGTTTTGATTAAGTGTCTTTTCGGTCATGCGTCGTTTCCATCAAGTTTCGTTTCGACCAAGTATCATTCGATCAAATGACGTTTCGATTAAGTGTCGTTTCGATCAAGTGTCGTTTCGGTCAAGTGTCATTTTGGTCAAATGTCGTTTCGATTAAATGTCGTTTCGATCAAGTATTGTTTTGGTCAAATGTCATTTCGATCGTGTGTCGTTTCGATCAAGTGTCTTTTCAGTCAAATGTTGTTTCGATTAAGTGTCATTTTGATCAAGTGTCGTTTCAGCCCAGTGTCATTTCGATCAAGTGTCGTTTCAATCAAGTGTCGTTCGATCAAATACCGTTTCGATCAAGTGTTGTTTCGATTAAGTGTTGTTTCGATTAAATGTCGTTTTGATCAAGCGTCGTTTCGATCAAGTGTCGTTTCGATTAAAGTGTTGTTTCGATCAAGTGTCGTTTCAATCAAGTGTCATTTTGATCAAGTGTTGTTTCGATTAAGTGTTGTTCCGATCATGTGTCATTTTAATCAAATGCCGTTTGGATCAAGTGTCGTTTCAATTAAGTTTCGTTTTGGTCAAGTGTCGTTTCGATCAAGTGTCGTTTTGGTCAAGTGTCGTTTCGATCGTGTGCTGTTTCGGCCAAATGCCGTTTCGATCAAATGTCGTTTCGGCCAAGTGTCGTTTCAATCAAGTGTCGTTTCGATCAAGTGGTGTTTCGGTCAAGTGTCGTTTCGATCAAATGTCGTTTCAGTCAAGTGTCGTTTCGATCAAATGTCGTTTCGATCAAGTGTCATTCGATCAAATGTTGTTGGATCAAGTGTCGTTTTGATCAAATGTTGTTTCAGTCAAGTGTCGTTTCGATTAAATGTCGTTTCGATCAAGTGTCATTCGATCAAATGTTGTTGGATCAAGTGTCGTTCGATCAACTGTCGTAGTACCACAATTCATGTCATTACCTACGACTACAACTAGTTCAGGCAAATTACCACTAAATTTAAGGATGAGCCACTCGTGTTGGTCTGAAAATTTAAACCAAGAATTATATCGCCACACAGATTGTCCAAAACATTAAGTCTGGTTGCTTCGTACTTTATATCATTTAGTTTTATGTCTACAACGCAAAAACCAAAAGATTTCACCTTTATTGCTGCGGACACCATCTGCACGCTGTGATTGGATGGAATAATCTTCAAGAGCAATTTTTTACTTGTTTTAAAGTTGCATAGTTTTCCGAGCTTCCAGAATTAATTGCAACTGTAAGCTTTGTTCTGTTTACAGACACTCCCAAAGAAGAACGAATTAAACTGCCCGGAATGCAATTGTATGAATTAAAAATAAAGAGCGTGGAGACATGAAAGCATTCATTATTTTATATGAGTTCTTCTTGTTGAATCCCGTGTCTTTGTTTTGCATACGCGAGAAAACTACCCCGTTTTCTCAAAGAATAAGCAACTACTGTAACTTCTTTTGCCAAACTAACAACACGTCGATGATAGGAACGTCCACAAAAATAAACCTATTTACCGCTAATGGATGCTGCCGTCCGTAGATCATTAAATGGCATAAGATTCTGACCATCATTTTTGTCTTGAGCGACAGAAGCCGTTATTAAGCCACTTCTTGACGTATACGCAGCGGAATAATTTTCAGCCTGATGTAACAACCTGGCCTTGTTAAATGCTTTACTTACTGTTAATTTATTGCTTTCTAACAGCCTTTGACGTATTTAAGAAGATACTAAGCCATTAATTAAAACATTTTGCACAAGATCCAACTGATATTCTTCTGCGGACATGTTTTTAAAATTCCAATCTTTGCTCAAAATATGCAATACTTGCAGAAACTTTTTTAATGATTCCCCTGATTTTTGTTTTTTCGTTCCGAGTAGGTGGCGAGAAAACACAACGTTGTGGATTTTAACAAAGAATTCCTTAAGTTTTGCTATCGCAATATCGTAAGAGTCGCATCCTTCAATAGCTCGTATACTTCACAGCTAACGTAGGCACAGAAAACCTCCAGCTTGTTGGGTGCTGCAAATCCTTAATAGCGTGCTGCGGCCAATAAGAAATCGGTAAGTCTTTAACCAATACTTGAAGTACTTCGATGCGTTTTGAAAGTTCGGGTCATGTCAAGTCTCGCTGGCTTCAGTCACTCGTTTAGAAACGTGGCCATTATTAAAAAATTAATCAGTTTAATTAAAGTAACAAACACACAACTTTGTTGCTTTCACATTAACTTATATTTAAGCTTAAATCAACCAAATAAATCGACATATCCAAAAAAGAAAACACACACAAGTTAGTTAGCGATGCAGTTATTGTTCTGTAAAGCACAAACTCAAATAAAAGAATAGCAAAAGTGAGTTGTGCAGAGACGTAGCGCGAGTAACACGATGGGCAAGATAATCAATGCAAATTACATCAAAAATATCCTATTTTTTTACTCACATCTGCCCAAATATCTTTTAAAAGATCGCCTATCTTTTTATCATATTTTTTTTCTTTTTTTACTTAAAATTTTTTTTGGAAAATATATAGTAATATCTAACCAACTATCTTAAAAAAAGTTTAAAAACACTCCGGGGTTAATAGTCAAAAAAAAAACATGAAACTTACTCTTATACAGTCTGCCGACTTTATTTAGTTTTTTTATGTCAAAATACCAATTAACCCATTAATGGCCGTCGGCAACTTTAGTTGCCAGTAAGGTGTCTTTAGGAAATGTTTCCTTACTTAGCTTATACACGCAATTTTTTTTATATAATGGTATCAACCGAAAGTTCATTCCCTGTTGTAAACTCTAAAAAAATTAAATGTATAAAAAATTTATTCGGAAGCACTGAATGGTTTGACTGAAAAGTGATTACAGTAAAAAATGGCAAAAACTGTCTTTTTGTCTTAAGTAGGTTATAAAAAAGCTGTGAAAAATAGGAAAAGCTTTGTATAATGTTAAAAAACTAAATGTGTAGTAAATCATAAATACCTTCTTGTCTAGTTTAACTTATTTGTTGATGCTAGTTAAGACTTTACTTAGAATAATGAAGGGAAATAAAGTGATGGCAACTTAAGTTACCAGTGGCCAAATATGGAGTCAAAAATCAAACGTTTTTTATTATGTTTTCAAAAGTTAGGCTACATATATTGCCTTGATTCATTTAATTAAAATTCTCTATTTAGATTTGTAGAACTAAAGGTTATACGTTTGGTTGCAGCCATCAGCTTATTGCATTTCTATTCTAATCTGCAGACTTAGGTTAATAAAATGACTAAAAAACCTTGTTGTTCGAAAAGTGTCCCTGCATCTGCTGAAAATTCCAATGAAAGGTGAGTGCTAATACAATAGTTAACGTCGTATAAAATAATAGTTTTTAACTAATTAGCTTACTAGCACCAGAACCTAACAATTGTAGGCTTCCTTGTAATTTATAGACTATCAAGTATATTCTGTCAGGGGCTCATAAAATAAAAGCCGGGTGCTGACCTATTATTCGCTGACAACAAATTCAAACGTTAATTAGTAAACTTTATAATTTTGTTGAAGTAAAGGTAAGGGCAGACATTACAAAATTAGAGTTAGGGTAAGGGTTAGGGGCCGGGGAATAATAAAAAAACACTAATATGATCTTCTTGCGGCTTTCTCTTTACAAACCCCAACATTGTTTGCTGGAACAAAACGGCTCTTTTTATTTAACTTTTTAAATGGTAGGTAGTCTTACTTTAGATCATTCTATTGTTTAGATACCCATTGAATGATGTTCTGGACATATTGATGGATCCTGATTGTGACCTATGGTCAAAGACAGACTCAGATGATGACGAAATGACTCTTGCCATAATCCCCCCTCTCGAAAAAGCATGCGTCTACTCTGACCGAGACAGTGATGCGTCAGATGATTTGAATGAGGGTCTTACTCATCATTTGCCAAGGAGGTTGTTGAACTCAATTTGCTCTACAAACATTTTAAGTTACAATTCAAAGTTATCACATCAAAGTGAGCAAGAAAGCCAGCACGAAGCTCCCCCAACAAAAAAATTTAAAAAAAAAGAAAAAAATAATTAGAAGATGGAAGAAAAATTTTCCTTTAAATAATCCTAATGTTGTACTTTCTAATTCTGTTCCTGCTATATCGGAGCAAACTAAAGAGAATTTGAAAAACCCGCTAGACACTTTCAATGCAATGATTTCTTGTGATATAATAACTCACATTACTCATCAAACTAACTTCTATGCTTTCCAGAAAGGAAAAAATTTAAATTGCGATGAGAGTGAAGTTATCACTGTCATAGCAATCATTTTACCCTCTGGGTATTGCAAAGTGCCTTGTCGCGACCTATATTGGTCTGGTCCCCCTGACACCCACAATGAAGCAGTTTCCAATGCAATGAGCCGAAATCGCTTTAGAGAAATATTTTCGTGTTTGCATTTGGCGAACAATGCTGAAATAAACGAGGATAGATATTACAAGGTGCGTCCTATATTTGACATGCTAAATAATAATTAAAAAAAATATCTTTCAGCAAATGACCACAGTGTGGACGAAAGCATGATTCCTTACTATGGGAAGCATGGAACCAAACAATTCATCCGAGGCAAACCAATTCGATTTGGTTTCAAGTTATGGTGCCTTACCTCGACTGAGGGTTACTTGTTTCATGCAGAACCCTATTGTGGATCTGACACTAAGCTGAAAGACACTGATCTTGGTCAGGGTGCTGATGTAGTGCTAGGTCTAATTGAAAAATGTAATTTATCAAGTGGTTGCACCCTAACTTTCGACAATCTTTTCACTTCCCTTCCCCTACTTGATGAGCTGTCGAAACGTGGCATAGGTGGCCTCGGAACTTTACGACAAAACCGTTTGGAAAATACACCAGTTCCAACAAAGCAGTTAATGAAAAAAACAATACGAGGCTCATACCAGGGTGCTACAGACAACCACGGAAACACAGTGGTTGTTTGGCATGATACAGCTGTTGTACCTTGTGCTTCCAACTATGCTGAAGCTCTACCAGAGAGCTTCGTCAAACGATGGTCGAAGACAAAAAAAAAGAAAGCTGATATTGCAATTCCAAACACTCATTTGTTGTACAATCAACAAATGGGAGGAGCAGATTTATTCGATCAATTTGTTGCAACATACAGAGCTCGAATCCGCTCAAAAAGGTGGTGGTGGCCTTTTTTTGCATGGAGTTTGAATGCAGCCGCAGTCAATGCATGGCTACTGCATAAAAAGATTGAAGGCAAAAATGTTCCTATGCTGGCTTTTATGAAAAAAATTGTTCTCACAATGCTTTCTTCATCTGGACGAAAGAAAATTTCCAGGTTGCAATACCCCCGAAACGTTTTGGAAAATATACGTGTCGACAGCATTAACCACGTTATCATCAAAGGAAAATCAAAATATTGCAAAGTCTGCAAGCGTCGATCAGTATTTAAATGCCATAAGTGCCATGTCACACTCCACCCTGCTTCTTGCTTTAAACGCTACCACGAAAGTAGTTTTTCTACTAAATGATTTAGTCAATCAGCCAAGATAGTTCTAGTTCAACAAACTTCTTTTGTTTTTGAATGGACGTCTGTTTTATAAGTTTATGCGTTATTTAAATTTGATTGAGTTTTTTCGCTTTTTTTCAATGTTTATAAAACTAAAAAATTGACTAAATTGTTGTCATTCGGTGTACACCTTTTTTTTGGGGGATGTTGAACCCCTAAATTACAACTAAAGCAAAGCCTTACATAGGTAATTAAACAGATTTGTATTAAGAAATTAAAATCTTAATATTTCTTGAGTTAAACGTCGAAACAAATTGCTACAATTTAAAAAATCAATAAAATTCATAAATTTTGACTCTGTTAACAGCCACTGGCAACTTAAGTTGCCATTAAATAACTAAAAAACTACAAGAGAAAAAAAATTTTTTTTTCTTTTTATGTCTTACATAACATATTTTAGCAACATATTAAAAGGATTCAGAAAAAAAAAATTTTTTGGCCTCGGCGTTTAATGGGTTAATTACTATAGCTTAGATACGTAAGTATACATAGAGAACACAAAGCGACAAGGTCAGCAGCGTGAAGTTAGCTGTAGATAGAGTTAGAATGCCGTGCCAGCAGTTAGCTGGAGATATATACATATATATATATATATACATAATTAACTTACAGACCACAAAATTTTTTAATTTAACATTGATTTTATTTGTCCCAACAGATTGTTTCGCCTGCCTGGGCTACGGTACAGAGGTTACGCTCGGGTCGAGCTAAGTCTATTTCGGCTGCTGATGAGCGTATGCGAAACAGCTTAGTGCCAGGGTGCGATACATGCTCTGTTAAAATATTGTTGATCATACTTTTAACTCGTGCTCGCCTTAACTGTAATTTTTTTCATTTGCAGTGTTTTGCCCTAAGGCGATTAAATTTATGTAATTTTGCTGTATATAAACCGTGCTGATTCTCACTCCGGCAGTAGTCTTGCGATCGGCCACTATAGTAACAAGATACTGCGAATGTGAAGTTCACCTTCGCGGAGTGAGATGAGTACATCAGAACGATTTATTTTACTGTATATATTGCTTTATATTTGTAATAATGCATGTTTTATAAGCGTCATACCGTGCCAAGTGCTATATCTTGGGTCCGTATGTTTCAATCGTGACCAGTTCTTTATCTGGTGCCAATTGTTTTGTCAGGCAATATTTCAACTGAATCTGTTTGTCCTTTGTAGCGTTGTAACTGCAATTCGCTTTTTCTATTCATGTACCTGATGAGTCCCTTAAGGACGAAACAGGGCCTTGTCGTACATTTGAAATGCGAATACAACCAAGACACGATTAACTTTCAAACTTATTGTATGGTCGGACATGTAGTAGCTTCCCTGGCATTGTCCAGTCATTTGCTTAATATATATATATATATATTCGACCCTTTCGACAGTGCTCAATGATTTAAAGATCAGAGCAAAATTATCAAATTAAGTACAAACAATGCAGATAAAATTTATTTATTTAAAATCCGCAACAGTCTGTTTCATCGCAAAAACGGCTCAACAGGCGATTATCTGAAATTAAAAGCAAAAAAAGTAAATACAATAATCAAAATAAATACAAATAGAATAAAACCTGGAATAAATACTAATAGAATAAAAACAAAATTTCTTACAACTTGAAAAACTATAAAAACATCTATATTGTATAAAAGTAAAAATAGGTGCAAGTGTACAAACGTAAGAGGATTTTTAGTCATCCATAAGTGACACGGTATAAATTTATAGAAATCGTGACTAATGAAAAAAAGTTATAATGATCGAACAACGGGTTCGGTGCCAGGAGAAAATTACGAAAAGTTTTTTAGTTTAAATTTGTTTTTATGGTGACATTTGCCGGTGAGTTCCGTTTTTGTTAAGTGTGCTAGGTGGGTCTGCAAGAAGAATGGCTAAATTTTCATCGAGGCAGAGGTTGCGCCTGGCGGCACCGGGTTGGTAGGTGCTAGATCTGGCCGAAATGCTCCATTCAACAGAAGATCTCTCCCATTATTTATGGCTTCCCAAAAGGCTTTCGATAGCTCGGTGGTTTATCTTTTTCGCTTGCTTTTGAAAGTCTGGCGATGGTTGTAAAAACGGGATTTAAATTCCGTTTCGCAGCATCCATAGTACGATTTGGGAGGATCGTTGCTATCTGTTGATATGCTAGCTTAAAAACAAAAGCTTTTTTGCCACAATCCCCATTTACAGGACATTCCACCCTGCGCCGACAGTTGCAAGGAGGATGCACATTGGGGTTTTTTATTGCTAAGATGGTCTTGTTGTGCCTTGATAGAATCGCTGCCATGTTCGGCATACAACCGTAGCTGATCTTCACAGTGTTTTTGTTGCAGATTTTGCGGAGACGATGGCGGGAGGGAAGGTGCTTTTTGAGTAAATTAAGGAAATTCCTTTTAATATTAGTTTTAACATGTTCACTGATAGGGGGCTTGAACCATAAAATTTTTTTTTTTTTTTTGTTTTGGCCGGTAAGACCCATCCCTGAGGAACGCCGTTTTTAAGACGGCGTAGCCTGCTTTGCTTGCTGTCACCGGTGGTAAGGGTGAAACTTCGATTTCGGACAAGCTCCATGATCATTTTGACCATGTTGTCACACTTCATTCATAATTTTAATCATAACGATGTAGTGTATCCCCGTTAAAAGCAGTTCGTAGTTTTATTATAAGAGAATAAATGCGGCTCTTTGAGCGCTGTCTGCGATATACGTCCAATTTGTTATATGGCTCGATACATGTATCTTTTTCTCTTTTTTTCTCTTTGTATTGACGTAATATGTTTTTGACTAACGTCATTGTACTGGAAAATTCGCGTATATGCCACTTGATTTGCGTAACGATCTCTCCAGGGGTTTCTGGCTGAATCTTGAATTTACGAGAAAGTTTACGTCACGTGACGTCACGTGATTTTGTTTTCTATATAAAGCCGATGCGTAGCGAGAAATTAGTATGATAATTAAGAGGATTATTATCGTTGTGAGGTAATTTGAAGCGACTCGAGTGGCGGCTCGAGCGAAGGTGATTTTGTTTGGCCACAGGAGGTGGACCGTTAGATTTTGTGTCGGTGGACAATTGTTGAATTTATTTTGTGCCAGTGGTTGGCAGTTTTGTTCTACAGAGGTAGAATTATTTGTGTTGATTGAGTCGAGTTATAGTGTTAATTTCGCTTTGCAGTTTGGCAAAGCGTGGAATAGAAGTTTCGTCGGATGTGATATTTTTGTAATACATCTGTTTTTATTAGAGACAAGGGTCTCTGTTTGTTGTGAAAAAGAATCTTCAACAAAATCGATCCGAGCTTTCGTTAACCAACTGTATAAACCGTCAGGCTCATAACAAAACTACTTCTTGAGCCGGAATAAAATAAAATTTAGACACAGCTTTGTTTCAGCGCAGGTATTCGGGTTACCTAGCTCAACTGGTCCTTTGGGATTCCCGAACAAAGTTTGTGACACATGTGCTTATCCGGAAGTAGTCTCAGCAGCTTGCAGGTGAGGCCACGGTGCCAGACAGTGTCATAAGCAGCTTTCAGATCGATAAACACGGCACCAGCCCTCTTTTTAGCCTTGAAAGAATCCTCGATGTTTTGGGTTAGCAGAACAACTTGATCTACGGTTGACTTCCCGCTTCGGAACCCAGCCTGCTCTTTAGGGAGCAGTAAATAGATTAATGGCTCAACGCGGGCGTAGATAAGCCTCTCGAGGATCTTGTATGCGAAACAGAGCAGAGATATCGGTTGATAACTCTTTGGGTTCCCCACGGGCTTTGCTGGTTTGGGATCGCGACCACAAGCGCTCTTCTTCAGATCTTGGGAATTTTGAGTCGGCGCAAACAGGAAGAAATGAAGTCACGTAATCAGGACTTCAAAGCAGCTCCAGCATGGAGTATAAGCTCGGGGTAGATGGAATCTGGTCCCGGAGCTTTACCTGGTTATAAATGTTGTAGGGCAGCAGTAAATTCTCTCTGTGAAAAATTGTCAGAGATATTTACTGCGTCTGGTGTTGTGGCCCTCCAAAGGCCAGACACTTCTTGAGTGACAAGTCAAGATGACTTGCGGTCAATAGCCTTGTATTTCCCATTTCTAACCAGCTGAGATGCAATAGCATAGGCTGAAACGGGACAGTGACGAGGAGAGTGTCGTGACCTACCAGTAAGGTTGTTCAAAATACTCCACGCTTTTCGACTAGAGTGTGAGAAGTTAATGCTCCGAACTGCTTCGGACCATCGATCCCTCGTTTTCTGTCAAGCTTGGAAAGCAGAGCTGTAGCAGCCAAGCTTGAGTCGTCTCCCTGAGGAGACTGCAGAAAGGTTTTATAGAGGGATTCACACTTTGCATCCCAACATGGAATGTAGGTATTTCGATACCCGCGTGGAATAGTCTTTTTGGCTGCTTTCTTAATGGTGTTACAGAAGTCCTGGTAAGCCGCATCCACATTAAGTGAATCAGGTGGCAACAAAGTCTTTGCGAATTTATTCGTCAAAGCAATGTAGTGACTCCATTTGGCCTTGCGGAAGTACCATCGCTTAACAGGCATGCTTGGCACTGTTATGGCAAACCTTGGTGGTGTAATAAGCGAAGGTCGATGTTGTGACCTGGGGAACTTGTCAAGGACTCGTCTATCCGGTAAGCGACTGTTTGGACCTACGCTAGCGAAAGCTAGATCTGGGTTGGTGCCAGTGTTTCAGCGGCCGGAATAAAAATTGGCAGCGTCCTTGGCATTATATAGGAGGGCAAGACAATTAATACTTGCCCAGCCAGGCAAGCACTCACCGTCCGGACTGTTGTCGTCGTAGCCCCAGTCAGCATGACCACAGTTA
The DNA here is from genome assembly GCA_963680785.1 of Diplosoma virens. Lineage (NCBI taxonomy): Eukaryota > Metazoa > Chordata > Ascidiacea > Aplousobranchia > Didemnidae > Diplosoma > Diplosoma virens. The sequence goes on along the minus strand of OY796892.1, from coordinate 40,244,485 downwards.
GAATTGCCAGCTTACAGACAGGGCTGAGAAAGCACTGGGAGATCCAGGGTTCGCAATCGCGTTGGCGGTGGTTTGTAGACGTTGACTATTTTATAGCCATCAACGTCCACACACAACCACTCTATTCCGATGTCGGTGGAGATTGGTCCAAAAGCGTGTATCTCAGTCGCTCGTGGACAAACGTGGCAAGGCCATGCTTCCTGCTTAAAGAAGACCCAGCTAGTTGGTAGTTTGGTAGTACCAACTTCTCTGCATCAGTGGAGTGGGTCTCCTGCAGTAGGATGACGAGTGCCTCAGACTGCATAGCGAGATGATGAAGAACGTTCATCTTGCTTGCAGTGAGGCTTTTGATGTTCAGCTGAAGAATAGTGGGTCTTCGGAACTTGTTGGCAATGTTCCCTGAGAAGGGCAGTTTTATCCTGACATTGCCCCGTCCTAAAAAGGACGTTTGCCGACTAGCAGAACCACACTGAACATCGGAATGGGTGGATACCTTTCCGTTTTGTAAGGTTCGGTTTCGGTCTGTCATTTTTAAAATCAATAAACGGACTTACTCACGGCCCAGGCTGCGTGAAAGCACCTACCATCTGGGCCAAACAGTCTGTGAAAGCACCTTTGAAGAATAAACAAGCGGAACAGTTTCTTTAAACTTTTAAGCGCTTTTTTGAAAAAATATTAAAGTGAGGAAATTTCTTTGTGAAGCTGTATGCTTCTTTTCAGCATTGTAGCGAAGTTGTCTCATCAAAACTTGACTGACACACATCAGCTGATATTCTTCATGGTCGCCACCAAAAATTTTATTGTATTTGTTAGCGCTTGCACCGTATTATGACGTATGCAAATCTGATAATATAATTGATAAACAAACATCTTCAATGAAGTCTAAATATGCTGTTGGTGATTGTGTTTCTGCTTGCATTTACGCATCTCGCGCTAAACAGTTTCTTGGTATTGTAACAAAAATTAATATTATTTTGTATATATTGTACGTATGTACTAAGCGTGGTTGGTGGAAACGTTATCAAAATCCGTTTCATTCTAGATTTTTATGCAGATCCTCTTTCACAGAATGAATCTACAAAGCTACTGAAGCTGAACAAGTTGCTTCACGATCTCGTAACAATTGTGATACTTTGCCCGACTGTGAACTCAGCACATCGGCTGGTGAACGTTATTCTACTCATATTAGGTAACGCACCTTAGGTAACACAAATTACCAAGCTGGATTTTTACAATTTTGTGATGTCTTATTTTTTGGAGAGAAATGCTATAGATTTTGATTAAGTTTAAGCTTTAATATTGTAATTGGTTCTTTACTGTAATAATTGATGTTTCGCTTATTTACTTTGTAAAAAAAAACTTGTTTTGATTTTGTGGTTTAAACTTGGTTAGATTAACTTTTGTCAGTTGATGTGTAAGAACTGAACTTTTATAAATACAAGATTTTATGCTGAAAAGTTTTTGTGTAACAAAGTTATAAGATCAGAAAACTTTGTGTCAGAAAAAAAATAAAACATTTTATTTGGTTATTTTTGGTGCAGCAAATAAATTTTGTGCCGATTTTCTTTTAGAATATTCTTTTGACAATTAAATAGGTCAATTGCAGCTTAAAGTGCTTTGTGCGTCAATTGACGCATTTGGTTGTTGTCAAACATTGGTTCTTCAAATTCTTTGAGACGCGCACCCTTTTTTTTACTCAAACAAAACTTTTCGCGCCCTCTTCCTGATGAAAACAAAACTTCTCTTTTTTATGCTCGTAAAAGTTGCGTTACCACTTCCTCATCCAAGCAGAACTTGTGCCCCCCATGACGACGCAAATCAAAAGTAAAACCCAAGCAATTTTATCAAAGTCTCCAAGTTCGGCCAAAATTTAAAGTAAAGACTAAAAAAAAGGTCTTCACTTTCCATCAGAATGCAATTCCTTCTAAATTAATGGTGTGGCTGAAAAATATGTTCTTTCAGCTGCCAACTCATTTACCAGCCAGTTACTTGTGCCTCCCTAAAAAGCCTTTTACGCTCCCTAATTTAAACATTTAGGTTTTAGGTAGTTTTAAAGAGCGGTCGTTCTAAATAGCAGTTACTCTTGAGTTAAAATCTATTGTTTTCGTAACTAATCACAAAGTTTTAATTAGGAAAGCAATTTAATTGAATACGACGTAAATCCTTGAGAGAAACGTTGTTCATAGTTTTTTCATTTTCGCAAAGCAAAAATAAAGTACTTACGGAAGATTTTCATCGTTTCGGCTGAGGCAGTCATACTTTCCATCATTAGTTGAATTTTTCGAAATACATTGATACAGATTGTCGTTTATATTTCCATCTTCAATGCGACGACTGCATTGAAATTGATTCTTTAAACAAGAACATTCTATTTCATCTGAAACATTTTCGCAATCTTTAACACCGTCGCACATGTATTTTGTTGGAATGCAATTTCTCCAAGACAATCCAAATAATCTTCAAATTAATAAAAATAATTGTAATCATAAGTCATGGTATTAACTCAATCAAACTAATTAAAAATATGTATTTTTTCACAAAACTTTATTATCAAACAATTCAAGTAATTATCCAAATGTAATTGAAATAGTTGAATATAATTTTGAGCCACTAGTTGTCACTTGAGCTTCTGTAAATGTTTAGATGTGTATTTCCATAATCATTTACATTGATAAAGCTTAATGTGATCACAAAATTGGTTTTGATGTTTTTTCTGCAAACGCATGCAAAGCCCAATTTTTGAAAGTTTGGATATTGTTAAGCAAATTGATAAAATAGCTTTCTATCAGCTTAGTGAACTTTTTACGTTTTTACTTAAATTGAAACTTAATTTGATTGTCGTTGTCTTTTGGAAAAGCATCCACTACAGGTCAGGCACAAACAGAACTAGGGTCGAGGGTTGATCGTTTTCCGAACCTAGTTTGGTGTACTTTCCGGATCAAATGGTGGCAGAGATTATGTTAAACCAGTATCGGGTTTCGCCATCCAGAACCATCAGATCTCTTGCTCCATGTAGTATTGCGATTTTATATGAACATTCAATTTACAATTAATAAAAGTGGCTCTGAATATTGATTATAAAATTTTTTACTTTGAATGCTTTGTTTTCTAATTTTTTTATTAAATTTACTTATTTTTATCAAACGAAAATTTTGAAGACGGACATCAGAACACGACGAAGGTTATTTGGATACAAGAGGATTTATTCTGGAAACAAGGTTTTTTTAGGAAGTAGCATTATGTTGATAAGGAAAAGAAAATAATCTGGACATAGCAACTTATTAAACAGTGTTAACCTGTTTTAGATTGTTTAAGATATCGTCATAAAACTATTGCTTGTACTATGTTGTTTGCTATACCATAAACGACTTTATTGTCTTGCTTTAACTGCATCTTACTTTTGTTGTTCGCTACTGCTTTTTGATCAATTTTCAATCTAGAAATTGTCTCGAGTTAGAGATGTGTTCTGGAAAAATGCCTTAATCTAATTTTTTTTAAGTTTCAGTGACAAAACAATTTTATTATAAAGAATGCAGTAACATCGCTGTCGTTAAAACGGTGCAAACTAATTGCTGCAATGATCAATTTTGCAATTACCATACCCTTCTTGCTTTACTTTTATTGTTTTTCCAGAGTTGTGTCATTACAGAAAAACGTAGAATTTGGTATACTTTAAGTCAGGGGTGGGCAAATTTTTAGCTCGAAGTCTGTATTTAAAAGTTGAATTTATTTAAGGGCCGCATTATAGTGGTCTCTAAAAAAAAGTCTTTCTTTTGAATCCGTTTAAATTATATAAAGTGATTTTTAAAAAAATAATAAAAAAGCCATTGCTTTCGGACATCAGTCTAAATTTTGAACATTGATTGAAAGGAGTTCCTTTAAAATGTACAGGTTGGCATGGTCGGCGTGGTCAGCGTGGTTAGGATGGTCGGCGTGCGGGAGTTAGGTTGTCGAGGTTGACTGGGTTATTATTGTTGAAATTTGTAATTATTATATTTGTAATGTTATATTTGTAATGTAAATAAGTAAAGCAATCATTCAGTTTTGAGAAGTTAGCTGGTTTGGCTATGTTAGATATTTAAATTTTTTTAAAACTGACTGTATTTGTAATGTAAATAAATATAAAAAGCATCATTATTCGGCAAGATTTGCGTGGACGAGGTTGGTGAAGTTGACTTGCTTTGATATGTGGGGATCGGGATAAAGTTGGTTAGATTAACTATTCCGGGAAAGCTTACTTATAAGTTGATAAGCTCTTTCCAAAACTGAAAAATTTATTATTTCAACTTATTACATTAATTTAGATTAGGCCTACAAATACAATCGGCTCAACCAAATTTAAACATTCCAAATCAACCTTGCCAACCTAGCCAACCACGTCGATCACGCCAACAAGTCGATGATATAAAACGTTTGATAAAGACCGTGAATGACCTAGTCCTGTTTTAACTCTTAGCCTTTTCATGTGGTTGCGTCTTACAGAAATATGCTTGGTTTACTTTTATCTTTTCTTTGATGCCAAAAAGTTGGCTTGATTTAGAGACATGCAATTTTGTAAAAGCAAAATTGGTGTAAACCTTTTAACCGAAATAAAACTTTTTGTTATCTGCTAATGCAGCGCCTAAAATCTTAAGCCTCAAGTTGCTTTTTTGCAGGTTATAAAATAGTTTAGTAATGTTGAGGTGATAATGAAGCTGATGGATAAAACTAAAACAATTGATTAACAACTCTATCAAAAAAATTTAAACGATAATATCTAAGCTACATTATAAATTTTACTTACCGGTTCCGGTTCGAATTCTCGCAGTTGCAATTAAACTCGCCCGAGCAAGTCCAATAGTGACATTGAACTGGAAAAACAATTTTAAGTAAACACACATGTGAAGTAGAAACAAACGATTATGTCTAGAATGAAAACAAGATTCGTAAAGTTTAATGACAAATGGATGCTTTTGTATACCAGTTCTGATTTTTGTGATCTTAATAAACAAATTAGGAGCAATTTACAAGCACAAGCTCTAGGTGACTAGGCTGTGTGTTAGACTGATTTACTTGGATATTAGAGATCTACATGTTGGTATTTAAAGTAAAGAAAGGATAAAAATGTTATGACATTGCTCATTAGGCATTAATCTTGTTAATAGTTTAAAACTTAATCGATATTAGTAATAAAAACCAAAAATTAACAATGAATTTTTATTTCAAACAAACACTTTGTTGGTCAGCACTAAACCGATCTTTTCAGAGACGTTAAACTGTTCCTAATAACAACTTCTTAAAAGCTTTTCATTTCTACTGGTGGTGATACACTCAACGTGGAAAAGTACATGAGTTACTTGATTGATTGCCCTCGCCACCAAATTACGTAAAGAAACAACAATGACAGAGCAATCAATGACAAAACCAAACAACTTTAAAACTATCTATATATAATTGTAAAACACAGAAAGAAGTCGCACAATTGAAATATCAAAAACCAATCTAAACCAATTAATTCTTATCAGCTCAATGGAACAAATATGGCACACTTTGAGTTCCTAAATAAAAGGTCTTTTACTTGCAGTAAAAAAATCTAAAAGCCTTAATCCTTTTGTGGGATATCAGTTGTTTCAGTCTTCTCTTTAAACATTTTCGGAAAAAAAAGTAAAAATAAAAAGAACTGTGAAAGTTTTGTCCTGGCCAAATGGTGCTTTGAAAATGTACAATTTTGTTTTAGGCTTATAAAGGTAGCTTTTAAAACATTTAAAAATTTATGAACATTCTTATGACTTTTATGTTATTTGTTGTCAAACTTACTAAAACGTATGTGTGTTACTGGGAAGATAAAAGTCCATTTTTACGTAATATTTGTGCAACTGGGAAGATAAAAGTGCATTTTTGCATAATTTCTTTTTCTTGGCACAAAATATTGTATTTGGTTGAAGATGAAAACGAAGCACCGGCACTGGCACCGCACCAGCCAAAGCTGTGTATTAGTTGAGCGACAAATAACCACTGACCATAATAGTTATGTCACATTTTATTTTTGTTTACATACATAGGACCAGTCCAGGCCTGTAGGAATGAGCTTGCTCCGAACAGCTTGGGTCAAGCTCAATTGCCTGCAAACTGGTGTTGAGCGATTTCATTTGTCTATGCACAAATAAAGTCTCACTCTTTGACCGAGTGACGCCATAGACTGCTTTTGTTCCATCGCTAAAAGTTTTAATAATAATTAATTCAAGAAGACTGGCCCAATCTAGTGTTTCAGTTGTTGCCTCTTATGGTTGGCTGATTTATATAAACAGAGTCGCTTTTTTTATTCATTTATTTGATTGCTAAAAGGTTTAAAAATCGTTTTGCGTGTGGCTATGTTTGAGCTGTTTAAGGATCAGTGTTGAAGCTTTGGAAATTAATTGTGCAGGAAGATAGAATTGCTTTGGTCTGTATGGTTGACGTTCAATTAAGTTTAACTACAGCCATTGGGATGCTAATTTATTCGTGCAGTTAGTCAATATGAAGTTGTTTAGTGATTATTTTCAATTATGGGCGTTGTAAATTGCTTTAAAATTTGTTTAAGCTTGGGAGTCAAAATTTTACGAGAATTGATCGTTTGATTTTGCTGAGAGATATTTTTTATAGTCAGAAACCATGGTTTCTTTCTATCTGTAGACAGATAGACAGACAGACAGACAGACAGAAGTTTATTTTGTCAGAGATTATTACGCACTATGAAGATAATACATAAAAATGAACGAGAAAGAAAATACGTACATATCAAAAGAGTAATACACAGGTATATGTACAACTACAGTGAATAAAAAATAATAAATAAAATAATAACAATCTCGACAGGAGACTGCGAAGTAACCGATTAAGGTCTTCTAGTCAAGCAGTCACCCAGAAATTGTAGCGGAATTATTCAATTTCAAAGATTAATGCGTTAGGGCACGATGAATTATATCGCTTTGATTCATATATACAAATTTAAGAGCTAAATTTTAATATTACGTAGAGAAAAGTTTTCTGGCGAATCCATTCGTACTTAGCCAGAACTAACTGTTTTTAGAACTTTACATTTGCGGCAAGCTATTTCTAGAGCCTACAAAAATAAAAATACCGACAATTTTTCTTCAACGCAGATATTTGGGTTACCTAATTCAACTGATCCTTTCGGATATCCGAGTAAAGTTGTATCATTTGAGATTCTTCCGGCAATGAATTAGATTTGTTTGAAAATGTTGAAGTAGAATTTACAGTTTGGAAATGGCAACTTGTTTAATTTATGGAGAGTTTAGAAAAAACTAAAGGCTGGTGTAGAAAGTTTAAAGATGTCGAAAGAGGAGAAAAGTGATTTCTTTCGGAGTGAATGGAATTGCATTTTTGAGAACCAGGACCAATAAAAAAATTGGCAAGCAATTCTTTGAGCTAAGCAGGAGGAATCGGAGCGAGAGGCAAAAATTGAGCTTAAAAAATTAGAATTAAAACAAAAAAATGAACTTTAAGAAAAAAGATTGTGGCTTTAACTGGAGAGGTTGAGACTTGAACCGGAGAATAAAGGGAGGCAAATCAGGCAGCAGGGGTGCACTTGCTGTTTTGAGAGGAACAAGGTCCCCTGACATCTCCCATTTTATTGAAGATAAAGATAATTTAGATAGTTATCTGCTACAATTTGAAAGATATGCTACTGTTGCAAACTGGCCCTAAGCTAATTTGGCAATCCTTTTTGTGTGTGCTATTTGTTGGGAAAGCTTTGAACGTATATTCCAGGCTCTCACAAGAAGACGCTTTACACTACCTACGTCTGAAGACGGCGCTTTCCAATAGTAAATTACACGGAACAGGGGTACCGCCAACAATTAGAGAGGTACGTTAGAGAGTTTTGAAAACGCTTATCAGTTTATTGTGCGCTTCAGGAATTATTTTACCCAGTGAGTAAAGTTGTCTGAGTGGAAAGCAGTTTCGAAGATGTGGTTGACTTGATGGTAAAAGATTAATTTATCTACTCTTGCTCTGATAGTTGCTCCAGGAAGCTCTCTATGTTTCTGATTAAGTAATAGGAAATTTTTTTGAAAGCAATTGCTGCAATAAAAAAAAAGTCGAGATGAAAAATGAAACTTGTTACTGCCGTAGAAAAACTGTGGTTTGGTCTTTGATAAAAGTATATTTGCCTTTTTAAGTAAATTTGTGCGTTTTCGCATCACCTATAAATTTACCTGGTCTACCTAAGTCAAGGCTGTTATATTTTTTTCAACTTTATTTGAGATAATGCCATTTAAATAAAATTGGTTGCTATGCCAGATTTCAAAAAATATTGGCACATGAAAAGAATTTACATCAACTGCTTTTATTTTGCGCTTGCTCAAAATTAGCTTATTTTTTTTATGTTATCGCAGCTTAATTTTAATGTTTTTTTACTTTAGCATTTTTAATCTTGTAAACATAATGAATTGTAAACAAACTAAACAACCAAAAGTCATAGGTTTTTTTATCTTAACTTTTTTTTCACTCTGAGACCACTTTATGTGAAATTCCAACATTAATGCATCACTTCAAAAACCATGCTTGTTGTGGAGAAAAATGAAAATTTTTTTGAAAATGTCCTAATAGAATGCCAACAACTACAATATAAATAAAATAAATTCAAGAATTTAATAAAATCTAATACTTAACTTGAAAGGGTTAAAGAGAGTAGGCAATTTCTCTGCTTCCTCATAATAAAAAAAGTTTCAAGAATTGTACACGTTTCTGCCTAGTGGAGTAGATATGGCACAGGTCATATCTTGCAAGTTCAACAGAGAGAAACTTTTTTCTTTTAGATTATAAATTTGTGCTTAATACTAATCACAAACAAATAAAAAATTATAGAAATTGAAACTTTTTTTGATACAGATAATAGTTATTTAAATAAAAATGGTAACTGATCAAACTGTAACCTTGACAAAGACACAAACTGGAATATTCAATTAGTTTGTGTCTTGGTATTAAATTTCAATGAATTGGAAAAATTATATATTAAGCAATGACTGAAATATTCTGACACAAAGTGAAATATTCTGACACAAAGTGAAATATTCTGACAAAAACTAAAATATTCAATTAGTTTGTGTCTTGGTGTTAAATTTCAATGTATTGGGAAAATTGCATTTCAAGCAATGTTTTTGCAGCTATGTAGATTTTTTCAGACAGATCTAATAACGATACGGTATACTTGCAACTAATCGTCCAAAAAAAAAAGAATTGAAGTTGTAATTGAACAATCCAAACATTTTTTGGCTTTGCAAAAACAAAGCACACAACCAGATATTAATTGAAAAATGATCGGAATTGCTTCTTTATACAAAAACAATTTAAAATTTGCCAATTGCATGTGCTGCGACAGACAATTTCAAAACAATATTAAATAAACATTTTAAATCGGTATCAAAAGGCAGAATAAAAAAATCAAATTTTACCTAAAAAAATCTAAAAATTGAATCAAATTCACATAAATGTACATTGAATTAAGTTGCTGTTTGCAAAATAAAAAAAGAAAGTTTTGCAAAATTTTGCATAAAATTATAAAAACAAGTTTTTTTAAACTAGTTCTTTTTTATTCATTGAAAATTTTGCTAAGATTATTCCATACTATCTTCCTTCTTTTATCTTTTTATCCTTAGATCCTTTTTGATAAACTGTCAAAGAGGGAAGTAGACAGCTAAAGAGCTTTCAATTTTTTTGTTTTATCTGAAACCTGACATTATCTAAAAAAGTACGGTTGATAAAAATGCTCTGTAACTTTAGTCTTTACACTTTAGCTCTGTTCAAATTGAGCAACTTCAGCTAAAGCCAATCATATTAAACTAAAATCGATAAAAAAACCTGATAAAGGCTATTCAAATAAAAGGGTATTAGACCTTTAATGTAACTTTAAATCAATAATGTACATAACAGTATCGAAAAAGCTCTAAAGATTGAGCCGTCACCTTTTCTAATAATATTCACAAATTAAAATCTTTTAAGCTTATTGATTTGCACGCAATTTAACTATTTTGAACAATTTTTTTTAACTGCAACTGAAATTTTCAACGTACTGTTGCAATTTAGAATTACATTCGACATGATTAATAATATTTTCAAAGATACTTACGCAATTTCCAAAATCCAAGTCTTCGGTTCCAAGCAGGGTTTGCAAACAATAACACAATTACATGTATGTATAATAACTTCATTATGTATAAAGAATGGCTAGTACAGCAAATATTTTTTACTGCAAAAAATGCATTACAGAAAAAAGTGTTTAAGTAAAAGCAAACACAGCAATTATCATAGCCGTAAGAGAGAGGGCGCAGGAGGGCAATATCCCGTCTAAGACGAAAAACATATGACAGAATCAAATTTTCTTTGGACACTGAGTATGCATTTAGGGTAAGAAGGAAGCAATTTTATCATAATTTTTCTGCACAATAATTTAGTAATAATTTTTAAACTAGAAATATTGGCCTATTGCAGCCTTCTTTATTCATTTGATATATTTACAATAGAAAGTATTACAAAAGGTTTTGTTTTCCAAAACTTTGCAGTTACGTGTTGCAGGCAAGGACAATTGTTAATTTTTTAATAATAAGTCCAAATCTTGGAATAAATATTCAGAGTTTGCACCAACTGTAGTGGCATCAATGTGGGAGTAATAAAACAAATCAAAGATGGAACAGCAAATGTAAAATGGAACCATTGTTTTTTCTTTAAAGAAGTTCTTGTGGCAAAAAGCAAAAAATTTATTTTAAAACTGATTGAAACACTAACTTATATTGTAAAAAATGTGTCAATTGGGTAAAAGCAAGGCTGTTTGACAAGCGTTTATTTTTATGTTTATGCGATGACATGGATGCTGATCATACGGAATTGTTTTTACACACAAAAGTAGGGACTTATTTTAAGGGAGGACGTGTCCTCCCCTTATTTAGACAAAGGAGGACAAAAAACCTTTTATTTCCCCTAAATTATAGTCATAAATAGTCACTGTCTTTGAGTTTATCTTTGACAGGGTTGCCATACGTCAGGATTTTCACGGACATGTATGAATAATTTTTTTTTAAAGAACACTATGGTTTTGGGACAAAAATTGGAATATCTAGTTATTTGGTTTATTTTAATATGAAGATTTAAAAGGTGTAGATTTAAAGGTGCTTAAGTCACATTTTATCACCTCCGAAAATTTTAAACAAACCAGGTCCTTGCACAGAAAGGTGTTGTTTGCACCGGGCTAGGTTTTTAAACAAGTTTATCAACTGTATGAAGACATACCTACTTTCGTAAAAAAAACAGAATTTTGTGCTTCAATTGAAACATTCAGCAATTTTTGCGAACCTGGGTGATATATTTAACTCACTAAATTGTATAAATTACCCTTGCAGGGTTTTACATTTACACTAATTAATTAAGTCGCCAAAAACGGCGTTAAATTTGACAAAGTTTGCTCTTTTCAACCAAAAAAATCAATATAGTAATTTATAAGCAGCAAAAACACATTCCACACAAACTTATTTTAACCAGGACTGGGGACCCCGAGCCGGATCCGGAGCCGGAGCGCAGACCCATGGAGCCAGCCAATTTTGGAGCAGCCGGATCTGGAGCCGGAGCCGGAGCCGGAGCGCAGACCCATGGAGCCAGCCAATTTTGGAGCAGCCGGATCTGGAGCCGGAGCCGGAGCCGGAGCCGGAGCCACAAAAATTTTATTAGCTCCGGCTCCAGTAATGGTTCATAGGATCAACTTATAGAATGAAATTAACCCGAATCTACCCAGCGTGACATATATATCACGCAGTTGTTGTTCTCACTAAAACGGTCGCAGTGATTTTAATTAAAAAGATAATCGGACTAAATTTGATACAAAAGTCATCAAATGCATTTGCAGGGCAGTAGTAAAATTGCTTTTGTAGATAAGTTTTTAGTTTGCAAGTGACCAGAAGTGGAAAACGCACGTTGATTTTTCAAAAAGCAAAATGGCGTTTTGAAAAGGTAGGTATTTATAAAGCTATGATATTTGCAATATAGTAAAAATATTTTGGTTTCATTGTATGGAAAAGTTTACAGTAATAAAATTAAGATTGTTTACATTTATTTTTGACGAATTATCATTTGTCGCTTTTCTTTAATTGTTTATTGTATTTTGCGTTACATTTATGCTACGCTGGGCAGAAGCAAGTACAATTTTCAGTGTTAAACGTCTGCTGCAGGTATCTGGTTTGCACGATGTTGTATCAGCCTTTGAAGAAAAAACAAGTGCAATTCCAATGGTATAGACAGAACCTAAAAACGGTGGAATTACCGATGAGGATTCTGCTGATGAAGACGATGCAAGGTTAGTAGATAACTTAGCAGGAAACCAACTGAACGCAGTGGCGGAAGTGAATACTGTTAGCAACGAAGGACTGCAGACACCTCGTTGGGTTTATGATGGATTGTTACCATCTACGAATGAATTTTTTCCAGAATCTAACTATTTGTCATACAGAAACATAGCAGTAGAGTTGTTCGAAAAGTTCTTTCATAAAGAGGTTTTGGAGCTCACAGTGAGTCAAACAATTTTATACGCCACGTCCAAAAATGATATTGGTTTTACTGTAACAGCTAAAGAAATTCGCGTATTTCTTGGAATCGTGGATTCTACACACAAGGGTAGGAGGAAAATTACGTCAAGTTGAAATCAAGAAAGAAATTGCTGAAGTTTATTTGAAGATGTACAGCGTTTTACCTAAGCGTGCTCGGCCATCAAGTTCATAATCCGCCCAATTTGGAAAAGTACATGTTTTGGACGATGTACGCTATTATAGAAAGGAGCATTATTTGGTCAAAACTAAAGATTATAAACGCATCTTATGCGTTTACGCATAAGATGCGCTGGTGAAGATTGCCAGAAGACGCCTTTCAGCCAATGCAGCAAGTGCAATGTTGGTCTTTGCCTAAATTGCAACCTTTGCTTTCACAAAAAATAAAATTGATATTTTTGCAAATACAAGCAATTGGTGTTTTTTTCTTTCAATGAAATAAAATAAAAATGTATTCTGGCAGAAAATTATGTAACTAATTTTTGTAATGTGTTTTAAATGAACATCTAATTTTTATTTGATCAGAAATAAAACAATACGGCAGACGCCGGGGCGGGCAAAAAATGTACACGCTTCTGCCCAGCGTGACATATATGTCACGGGCTTTTATTCATCAGGTAAGCATTGCACAAACAAACAAACCATAAATAATGTATGCCTAGGGTCTACGTACACGGAATATATAAAAAAATTCAAAATATTAAAAAAATTTTTCTTTGGGTAGAGAAGGGTTAACTGTTATGGATTTTTAAACATTAATATAAAAATAAATTTTGTGTTATATAGATATCTTTCTTTTCGTTTATTAAGGAAAAACATCTCTACAGCCTATTTTATCTGATTAAGAAATTAAGAAATAGATGAAACAGGCTGTCGGGTTGTTTTTTAATAAATGAAAAATCATTGTATTTGTTCCGACTTTCATTAAGCGCTCTACAAAAACACGTCGATTGATTTTTTCCTAATTTATATATATTACTTAAGTTTCATATAATATTATAATATATATATATATATCAAATAACAAATAAGTTTAAGCACTACGGATAAAATTATTTATTAAAATATCTTATTCAAATAGAATTTTCTTATTTTATTTGAATAAGATAATCGCCTGATGAGCCGTTTTTACAGCGAAACAGACTGTTGTGTATTTTAAAAAATAATTTTATCCGTAGTGCTTAAACTTATTTGTTATTTGATAATTTTGCTCTGATCTTCAAATCATTGAGCACTGTCAAAAGTGAATTGTCAGCACTGTACCTTGTATAAATATATATATATATATATATACAGTATGTAGAGAGAGAGAGAGAGAGAGAGAGAGAGAAAGAGAGAGCAAGAGTGAATCGATCTTTATTGCAAAGTTCTGAAAGAAAAGATCAGAGCAATTTCGTACAAAATTTATTTAAACTCTATTTTAAAAAATCTCAACAGTCTATTTCATCCAATAAAGTCAGTTTTTTTTATTCATATTAAGGTAAGAGAAGGGGAGTCAGATCATCTTAATATGAATGCATAACCTGATTCATTTTTTCCTTTTATGACATAATAGGAATTGCATTATTTGCTTTGTCGTCGTCGTTTGAAGGGTATCCACTCCAGGTCAGACACAAACAGAACTGGGGCCGAGGGTTTATCCTTTTACTACCCTAGACTGCTGCACTGCCTGAATCAGATGATGGTAGTGATGTCATTAAGCCAGCATCGAGTTTCGTCATCCAAAACCGTCAGACCTCGTGCTCCATGTGGTGCCCGATGTATAGGGCACGCTGTTCGCACATTGTCTGCGGTTTGCTCAGAGGCGCCACACTCGCAATTCGATGAAGGAGCGAGACCCCATTTGTGCATGGACGAATGGAAATTGTTAGCCTCATATAAAAAACAAGGTGAGTTCTGATTAAAAAGAATCGGAATCGAAAAATGTTGTTGAAATTGGCATCAGAACCAAAAAAAAATTGGCATCATCCCATCACTAATTTAAACACTCAATGATTAAAAGTAAATAAATACCAAAATTTAATATGACTAAAACATAATGTAGCCGTGAGAATTGGATAACTTAAATTTTTTATTTGGTTCAATTTTCGTATGATTGTTACGTCGTAAATTTATCTCTTAGAATTGTAGAGTGAAGATTTGGCTGACTCAATCTTTTTGATTGCCTTAATGTTTCGTCACAAATGTTCTCGCTTATTTCCTCGTGCGTTAAATCTCTTGGGAGTTTTTTGTTTCGCGCACATGTGCTTCTAAAGCAGTGCTCTTCAACCTTTTTGTTCTCGCGGAACCCCTGAAGCACTTTCACGTTTGTCACGGAACCCCCATTAACAAAAAGTTAAAAGAACACGAGCTACATGTAAAAAAAGAAAATATTTTATTATTAGAGACTTCAACAAACAAGCAGTTATTACAGAAGTTGAAAAGCAAGAAATTTAATGACTCAGTTGTTATTGAATTTCTTTTACAATCTTCGTAAATCGTGGCTGCTCGTTGCTCAGTGCATTCCTCATACACATATCTACACTCTTCAAACAACATCTGTTTTTGTTCTTAATAGTGGTTAAAATTTTTCAATAAGGGAGACAAGAATCAGTCCAAATTTATTAAAAACTTATTTATTTTAAATTTAAAATCGATTTCGATCAAAAGATCATCATCAGTTAACGATTCTATTAAGTCTTATTCAAATAGAATCTAAGTTCTCAAATGTCAGATTCTATTTGAATAAGACTATTTGAATAAGACTTAATAGAATCGTTAACTGATGATGATCTTTTGATCGAAATCGATTTTAAATTTAAAATAAATAAGTTTTTAATAAATTTGGACTGATTCTTGTCTCCCTTATTGAAAAATTTTAATTGAGATGCGTTTCACGAGAATCGTCCTAAAATCTTCATCCAATAGGGTTGAACAGATCCACTGGGTTTTTTAACAAATTAAGCTTAATAGTGGTTAAAACAGAAAATGCCGTTTTACACAAATAAGTATTGGGAAATTGACACAGAAGTTTCAATGCTTCCTTTGCAATTGCTGTTCCTTCTTCGCACAGAAAAATCCAAAAATATTCCTTCCGTTTTTTTCAAAGATTTCCTCCAAATTCCTATCATTACAGATGTCCAGAAGTTCTTCTTGTTCTGACAAAGTAAAAATAAAAGGATTAACTACCCACTTCAGCAAACGGAAAGCATCAGATTTTTCTTCAGGAAAATACCGATTAAAATTTTTCTTCAATAGCTTCAAATATTCCAACAGCAATTCTTTTATTTCAGCTGTATCCTCAACTTCGGAGTCCTCGCTCAGAAATTTATTCAAAAACTGAAAAGGAAAAAAATCATTTTTTGACACTTTATTGGCCCAGCAGTAAATTTGTCTTTTAAAGGCATCAATTTTTCCAACTTGGGAAAATATATCTGAACTTTTTTCTTGAAGACTGGTGTTGAGTATGGACAACACATAGAATACTAAAGCCAGATATGCCAATTTGGAGACCCATTCATGGTCAAGAATATTCGTTGCATATTCATGATTTTTCTCTGCAAGAAAAACTGATACTTCCCGTCTTAATTTGCACACACGAGTCAATACTTTGCCACGAGAGAGCCAGCGCACCTCTGTATGTAGCAGAACAGTGACATTCTCAGAATCCATTTCTTCACACAGTTTTTGAAAAACTCTAGATTTGCCTTTACCACCACATTTCATGTAATTCACAGTTTTCACAACAATATCCAAAACACTTTCTAGTTCCGTTTTTCACTGCTTATCAGAACTAAGCGGTTTTACAGCCAGAGCTTCATGATGAATAATGCAATGTTTTAATATACTGTTTGTAGCAACTGCCTTGACACGAGCACCAACTCCCGAAAAGTGTCCAGTTATCACAGCTGCTCCATCTGTAGTTAGAGAACAGCATTTTTCCCACAGTATTTGCTTTTCAGTCATAAATTCGTTAAGTTTACTTGTTCAGCACTTGTGTTCACTTCCAAGTCTAGGCAGCACAAATATTTCTCAATATAGATAAAATAATTGAGAAAAACTTATGTAAAATTTGCTATTACTGCGGCTATCGCAGTGAGTGGTCATGGCAGAGTCAACTTGAAGGATTTTGCAAGATGCAGCACACCTTAAAATTAAGATTTTAAACTCTAGGTTTATTAAAAAGAGTTGACATTGGCCAAAAAATTGATCGAACCAAAATAACAGATTAGCAAAATAAAATCTTTCCAAGATATCGGTCTGTCCGGTGCAAACTGAAATTCTATCATGTCAACCAAAATTTCAAATTGCAGCATGACTACCAAAATTTGCTTTTGTTGGCAGTGCCCTTTTTTTAAATTTTGTCCCCCTGGCAAAAAAAGATCCGGCGTCCCTGGCTGCAGCTCTACTGTAGTCTGTTATTCTATCTCTATTCATTGTCTACTTAACTACTGTAAACGGCAGCATCATGCATAGCCGTGATGCAACAATAACATTTATTCGTTTTGAATAACGTTCTTGTTAACCTCATAACAATGAACATCAAGTTGCGCCGTTACGCAACAACTATCAATATTTTCGGCTATAAACTGCACTCAACCTCTTATTTAACTAACTGGCCTACTTGGAGTTTGAATGCGGCATGGTGATGGTGATCTAAAGAAACAATTTAATAATGACGCATGAATGGACTGAAGCAAGAAATCATTTTCCTTACAAAACAAGGAACCCTAGCAGAACCCTTAAAACTCACAGAACCCCTTTAAATGCTTTGCGGAACCCCTGTTGAAGAGCACTGTTCTAAAGTTTTCCACTAAAAAGATAAAGTTTAGCTATTTGTCAGTGCGGAGTTTGCAATTCATAATAGTTACGATTTAACCTTTTCAATGTTTAGATAACGCCACAATTGATTTTCATTTAGTTATATTTCTTGGTACTCACTTTCAGATTTGATTAATATAATTGTAAAGATCAGAAGTCGTGATTCTTGTTCAAATAGAATAGTTTATCGCAAAAAAGATTTAAACACTAAATGATAAACTACTTGTTTATTAAAGAGCTGGAGAGCCGGAGCCGGAGCTAGTGAATGAGTACTTGATAGCTCCGGAGCTGAAGCCGTAGCTAGTGCTGTTCTACAGTGGCTCCCCAGCCCTGATTTTAACTAGCTGAAAGACTAAAGATGCATCAAACTCCCTACACTAACATTTCAAAAAAAGCAATGAATTCCAAGCTATTCAGAAAATCTCACTACACTTGAAGAAATAATTACAGCTTTTCTTCATGCAACGGGCTCGAATAGTCTTTGGCTTTAAACAGATGATTGCATTGCAGTAATCCGCTATGTTGAAGTTTTACTGTTATTGATGA
Organism: Diplosoma virens; assembly: GCA_963680785.1. Classification (NCBI taxonomy): domain Eukaryota; kingdom Metazoa; phylum Chordata; class Ascidiacea; order Aplousobranchia; family Didemnidae; genus Diplosoma; species Diplosoma virens. The sequence goes on along the minus strand of OY796892.1, from coordinate 40,226,570 downwards.
AAGTTCTGCTACTGAGGTCATCAGATTCAGTTTGAGTTAAAAAATAAGAATACCAAGACCAACATATTTTGCATAATCAACAACAATTCTAGCTAAAGGTATTACAACGACAACTGGGAGGTCACAAAGATGACTGTTGAGTAATAATAAAACATATAAACTTGACTTAATTTGGAAATTAAATAATATTGTGAGAGTCAGCATTCCAATAAAAGTATTTGTATCATACTGAACTCTGTGTTTTCCTAATTTTGAATATTATCACTTTTCAGCTGTTTGCTTCGATGAGCAATTTTAGCTCGGGCGAATGGTTAAAACCTTCGTGACTTTGATTGACGTGGTCTCGGTTTAAAACCTACTCGCGCCATTTTGTTGCGTCCTTGATAAAGTCACTTTACAGCATCTTCCCCTCCTTGGCGGTCTTAGAAAGCAGTTTTAAATTTCAATCACAGCTCTATAAAACTAAAAAAAATTTCAACCGAACAGCAATATCTTGGCATCTCCCGAAACACGTCTTGATCATTGCTTGCCCTAAGTATAACGTACGTCGTTTTCTTGCAAGTCAGGAAGATAAATATAAAGGTGAAATGAAATAAATAAATTAAAAGAAGTTTTTGTTTTAAAGCAAAAAGATTTATATTTTTCAGCTAAAAGCTCATAATTTCCAATTACTGTAAGTGTGTTTTTTTGGAAATTTAGTCTATTTTTTTTTTATTTGAATATGAAAAGTCTAATATCATTTCTAAACAAAGCATTTGTCAAAATGTCTTTATTTTTATTAATTATTATGTTAAATAAAAGGGAAATGCTTCAAAAATGCAATTGATTAGCTTTGACGGAATAAGAATTTATACGATTTAATGGGTATTATAATTTAGAACAATGCAAATTTTGCATTTAAAAATAAATCAACTCAAAAAAATAGAGTTAGAGTTAAAATAGATTAATCAAAACACATCAATTAAAAAACATAGCAAACAACTTTGTCAATTATCAGATGCTTTGAAAGCCAAAGCATAAATGATTTAGTGTAGATACAAACAATGAAGAATTTTACTAAAAACATTAGTGTAGATATAAACAATAAAGAATTTTACTAAAAACATTTATTTTAACAATATAATTAGAAACCAGCTTATTCACACCATCAGATTTGCTCTAATGTTGGTTGCTGAGATATTTTTTGATGTTTTTTGATGAGATTGATGAGATTTGTAATCAAAATGAAGCAAAATAATTGACTAAAATACAAACTTATTTTTATCTTATTTTATTAAAATAAAACTAATTTTTAGCCTATTTTGTGGTTTTTTTGAGCGATTATAGAATAATTAAAAGTTTTTTTTTACAATCAACACCTGTTTTTTAACATTTTAGAATTTTCTTCAGCGGAATGTCACTGGGAGAATTTTTCGCACCCTTTTTTTGCACACGGTCAGAATTATTCAAATAAGATCAGGTCAAAATTTAATGAAAATATAACCAAAAAAGATTCTAAATAATTTTTATTCAAAATAAATAGCCTTACTAATTTTAATTTCTTTCAACATTTGCTGTGTAACTTAAAAATAAACTTGCATAATCCAATAATAAAATATTCTTCACAAACATTTCGTCTGGAAATTTAGAAGAATGCTCAATATGTTTGAGCTTTCATTTCCGTCTGAATCTGGAACTGCTTTGAGAGAAGAAACAATAGCTTTGTGTTCACGCTTTGTGATATAAGATTTTTTGGCTGAAACTTTAAAACGCAAAACGCGGGATTGTCTTTCATAGATGGAAAATGGACGCACAATGAGTAAACAAAAAAATTTGCAACAGTTCAAATCATTCAAAATATGTTTTATATTTCTAACTTTTTTCTACATCAACTTGTAAACATTTTTCTCTATGTCATGATTTTGCTCACATGGCATTAATTTTACTGAAAACTTCGAATGTATTACCGATGACAATACCAAAGCAAAAATTCACAAGCTATTTTTATTTAAACTGACGGTTTGTCGATCAGAAATCAACCGACATCTTCAGAAACATTAAAATGTTCACAGTAAGCACTGCTAAAAGCTCGTCATTATTAATCGTAGAAATGCGCCCAACGTAAAACAGTGCGTGGGCACTTCATTGATCACTATTGCGACAAAATTAAATAATAAAGTGTGTCTTTCTCAAATAAATGAGTTGATCAGTTTCAATCATCTTAATTAGTTATTTTGTTTTGATTTTTTAATATTGCATTTATACACTTGATTGTTGTGTCTTTAAATGAGATTGTTGTCTGGTTTGCTTTTTGTTATTTGAAAGTGCCACAAGCGTTGGAAGCTGTTGGGTTTCTTAAATGATCGCTTTGCTTTTGTTTTTTATGCTTAATTTTGTCGCGGTAGCGATCAACGATCAATCAAGTAACCCACTCACTGTTCGACGTTTGGTGCATCTCTGTAATTCGTGATGACGAGCTTTCAGCAATTATGATTGTGAACAATTTAATGTTCCTAAAGATGTCGGTTGATTTCTGATCAACGAAACGTCAGTTTAAAAACATATCTTGTTGATGTTTGACTTGGTATTGTCACTATTAAAGTCTTTGCAAAATTTAGTATTTTTTTTTCTATATTGCATTACATATAACATACTATTCGCATCAAATCTGTTTCTTGATAATATAAACTACTTTTATTCAATCCAAAATATTCATAGTTTTAGGTTACTTTGTAGCTTACTTGTCCTTCAGTAAACGATCGCCCATGCATAATCTAAGACAGCGTTTCTCAAATTGTGTTCCGCGGAACACTTGTGCACCTGATGCTAAAAAAAGAACACGACGGTTCGCAAATTTCTCAAAATAAGCCTTAATAACTTTTACATATATTTAAAAAATTTTAGATTCAAATTTCATTTGTTACGTTCCATTTTGTTAGTTACTTAAGCAACTTTGCTTGGCTCTATGCTGTGATAATGAAATCGGAGCAGGCTAGAAAAAGGGAGAAAAAAATCAACAACTCAGGAAATCAGTGATAAACATGTGGTTCTTCCACGTATCTTGAACAACCTTACTGGTAGGTCACGACACTCTCCTCATCACTGACCCGTTTCAGCTGATGCTATTGCATCTCAGCTGGTTAGAAATGGGAAATACGAGGCTGTTGACCGCAAGTCATCTCGACTTGTCTCTCAAGAAGTGTCTGACCTTTGGAGGCCCATAACACCAGGTCCAGTAAATATCTCTGACAATTTTTCACAGAGAGAATTTACTGCTGCCCTCCCACATTTATAACCAGGTAAAGCTCTGGGAGCTGATTCCATCTGCTCCGAGTTTATACTCCATGCTGGAGCTGCTTTGAAGTCCTGGTTACGTGACTTTCTTTCTTCCTGTTTGCGCCTACTCAAAATTGCCAAGACCTGGAGAAGAGCGCTTGTGGTCGCAAGCCCAAAACCAACAAGGCCCGTGGGAGATTCAAAGAGCTATCGACTAATATCTCTGCTTTGTGTCCCCTACTAGATTCTCGAGAGGCTTATCTAAGCCCTCGTTGAGCCATTAATTGATCCACTGCTCCCTAAAGAGCAGGCTGGGTTCCGACGCGGGAAATTAACCATGGATCAAGTTGTTCTGCTAACCCAGAACATCGAGGATTCTTTCGAGGCTAAAAGGAAGGCCGGTGCCGTATTTATCGATCTGACAGTTGCTTATGACACTGTCTGGCACCGTGGCCTTACCTGCAAGCTGCTGAGACTACTTCCGGATAAGCACATGGTCAGAATAATTATGGAGCTTGTCCGAAATCGACGTTTCACCCTTACCACCGGTGACAGCAAGCAAAGCAGGCTACGCCGTCTTAAAAACGGCGTTCCTCAGGGATCGGTCTTGTCTCCCCTTCTATTTAACATCTATACGTACGATCTTCCTTCCATGATTTCCAGAAAGTTTGCATATGCTGATGATTTAGCATTGCTGCACTCTTCTGAAAACTGAAAGAACTTGGAGGGGACCTTAAGCCAAGGCATGTCTACACTCTCATTGTATTTCCAGACTTGGAGGTTGAAGCTCAGTCACAATAAGATGGTGACGGCAGCCTTTCACTGAAATAACCGAGAGGCCAAACGTGAGCTAAAAGTCTACAACACGGTAGACTTTTACCGTTCTGTCCGACTCCTACTTATCTTGGTGTAAAACTGGACAGATCGCTCACGTTTCGTCACCATCTAGTGGCATTGCGCAAAAAAACTATCGTCGCGCATCACACTGCTGAGGCGACTCATGGGCTCGGGATGGGATGCTGGTGCTAAAACACTTCGCATAGCCACCTTATCTCTAGTCTACTCAGCAGCTGAGTACTGTGCGCCAGTCTAGTGTCGCAGTGCTCACACTTTCCTCATCGAAAGTGTCCTGAACGACGCCTTGGGCGTTGTCATTGGATGCCTGCGTCCCACTCCAATGGACCATCTACTTATACTCTCAGGTATCCAGCCAGCTGAGCTTCGCCGAATGGGAGCGACATTCTCCTTGGCTTACCGTGGATCTCTGGACCCCGGTCATATCTTGTATAGTCTCTTAAGTGGGTCCTCAGATACTCGCCAAGCGAGACTAAGATCCAGACGCCCGTTGGTGCCAGCTGCGCGGAATCTTTTGGACAACCTAGCCAGACTTTGCATCCGCGCTTCTGAATGGACAAATCACAAATGGAAAACGGAGTACTGTAAAGGTGCTTCCAGGCTCCGTGCTTTTCTGCCCGGGCCGGTTCCAGGCCTGTTGGGATGGGCTTACCCCGAGCAGCTTGGTAACCGCCTGCGGACTGGTGTTAGGGGATTGCATTCGTCCATGCACAAATGGGATCTCGCTTCCTCACCAAATTGCGAGTGTGGCGCCTCTGAGCAAACCGCAGACCATGTACTAACAGCGTGCCCTATACATCGGGCTCCACATGGAGCACGAGGTCTGACGGTTTTGGATGACGAAACTCGATGTTGGCTTAATAACACCGTTGCCAGCATCTGATTTAGGCAGTGCAGCAATCTGGGGTAGTAAAAGGATAAACCCTCGGCCCCAGTTCTGTTTGTGTCTGACCTGGAGTGGATACCCTTCAAACGACGACGACGAGCTTGTAAAAGATTGAGAAGAATAGGGTTAATATTACTAAAAACTTCGAATGCTCTACCGGTGACAATACCAAACCAAAAAACTGCAAAGTATTTTTATTTCAACTGACGGTTTGTCGATCAGAGATCAGCCGACATCTTCAGAGGCATTAAAGTTGTCACAGTAACAACTGTTAAGAGCTTGTCATCACAAATCGCAGAGATGCACTTAACGTCGAACAGTGCGTTGTTACATAGTTGATCACTACCGCGAAAAAATTGAGTAATAACTTTTGTCCCTCTTAAATAAATAATTAGAACAGTAACAATCTTCTAAATTAGTTATTTTTGTTTGATTACTTAATATTGCATTTATACCCTTGATTGCTGTGTCTTTTAAATTAGATTGTTCTCTGGTTTGTTTTTCGCTATTCGGGAGTGCGGCATGCGTTGGAAGTTGTTCGATTTCTTGAACAATCGTTATACTTTTGCTCTTTAGTACTTAATTTTGTTGCGCTAGCGACCATGAAGTAACCCTCTAGTCTAGCTGTTCGATGTCGGGTACATCTCTGTAATTAGTGATGACGAGCTTTTAGCAGCTATTTCTGTAAACATTTTAATGTCTCTAAAGATGTCAGTTGATTTCCGACTTACGACACGTCAGTTTAAAAAAAATATCTTGTTGAAGTTTGGTTTGGTATTGTCACTGGTAAAAAGCATTCGCAATTTTTAGTAATTTTTTTTTGATAGCATAAGTTTCTTGATAACAAAAACAACTTTCAATAAATCAAAAATATATGACATTTCAAATGTTTTTAGGTTACGTTTTAACCTCCTTGTCCGTCAGCAATCGCTCATGCTTAAACTAAGACGACGTTTCTCAAACTGTATTCCGCGGAGCACTTTTACGTTTGAAGCTTACTTAATGTGTTCCACTGAAAAAGGAACATGACGGTTTGCAAGTACCTCATAATAAGCTTGAATAACCTTTACGAGTTACATACATTTAAAAATTTTTATTTTCAAATTTCAAATATTACGTTCTGTTTAGACAGTTACTTAAGCAACTTTAGTTTTTAAACGAGCTAAATTAAAGTTTATTTACAGTATATTCTGGATAAATTGGTGATTAGAATTTTTTTTGCTTGAAGAGCTCGATGAGCTAAAATGATAATACTAGGACTTTTATGAAAAAAAGGTTTGAGAAATCCTGATCCAAGAAATTGTCTAAAATTTTTTTCTTTTGCACAATCACTTCTTTCTTGTTTCTTTTTACAAGCATCTCTTATCTTTTGTTTTTATCATGTTCAGCTGTTCTTATGATTTGTCGTTACAGCAGCCAACAGAAAATTATATTTATAAAAGAACTGACGTCACATTCTTACAGAATTCTTAAAGCCTCGTTAGCAGATTTCTGATTGGAAAGTTAATTAATTTAGTTTCAAATCACGCAATCTAAAATCTACCTACTTTGCGTTTATTAATTCAAATTACTTTAACCTCGTTTTTTTTAGTTTTTACAATTCTTTGTTGTGTTTTCAACATTTTTTAACTTGATTGTTTGTTACTTGGAAACTAGAATTACTGAACTGACTGACATAATCGAAAAAATAGATTCTTTGATTGAAAATTTCAAAAACTCTAAACATTTTTTTTATGTTTTTATTGACATTTAATTGTCCATTTTATCCGCGACAACTTCTGGTGCATTGAAACTTAACAGGTGATTCACTAGTGTGCAATTTTTAGTGGAAATTTTTGCCAATCTTTTCAGTTCCTTTTCTTATTCTTTTGTCCATTTTTAAAACTTTGCTGAATGTTGGCACGCAGTATATTTACTTAAACAATTCGTCATTGTTAAAATGTGACCAATACAACAAAAAAATATCTGCTCAGGAAATGACATTGTGTATTGAAAAAACGACCGTGTTTTGTCAAATACGTGCAACGCAGTGTGTCACTTTGTAAACACTTCTGTGAAACAATCTTACTTCCTGCAATACAACTTCAATATATATATATTTTTATATTATTATTTTTGCATGCTTTGCTGTTTCTTCCTTTTTCTAACCCGCAACCTTATGTTTATTATTAAATAATTATAATTGCAATGATTGCAACTCTTGATCAGCAGGAAACCTTTAAGACATTTTGTATGCAAAGAAAACGTTAGATCAGTAATTTACTTGGCTTCTGACTTGTGAAAACAGAACCCATCGTTAGACACTATGCAAAATGCTCGTTGCACAAATTATTTCAAACTTCCTGCTCCTATGGTGCTAAGAATAAACATATTATTGTCTGGAGCAGAGCTTTCCAAACTGTGTGTCGCGACACACTAGTGTGTCGCTTATGGTCTTATGGTGTGTCGCAAGATTTGAAATAATATTTGACACCAGCTATTTTCAGTTCCCTAATTAGTATTATTTTTGACTGCCATCGCCTTAAAAACTGTAATCTCACAATTATTAAATTTTAATGCGTTGTAGCCTTACAGTGGTGGCCAAAAGTTTAGCAACACTTGAAAATTTATTAGAAAAAAGCAAGAAACTAATTAAATTTGGCCTAATGGAATACAATTGACTGTTTAAAATAATCAAATATGCATTATTTTATTTGTTTGAAATGATAAAATTATTTACTTGATTAAATTATTTATAATTATTAATTTTTTAATTATCTTGAGCAAAATGACACCTGCACAAAAGTATAGCAACATGTTAATTTTTTTATATTTTTCAAATTTTCATCAACATTATTAATATTTTGTGCTATAACCGAAATTGTCTATCACAACCCAACATCTCTTTGGCATAGAATCAATGAGTTTTTGACAAAAACTGAGATCAATGGAACTGTGGCACTCAATCAAATTTTTTTGAGATCATTCTTGTTTTTCGAATTTTTTGAGCTCAGCTCGAATTTAATTCTGCGCCAGATGTTCTCGATCGGGTTTAGATCTGGGCTTTGGGCCGGCCAATCCAGAACTTTCATTTTGAGATTCTTGAAAATCTTTAAAATCGATTTGGCAGTGTGGATGGGGGCATTATCCTGTTGAAAAATGCTCTTTCTGCCCATGGTCTTTTTCATGAATGGACTGAAAGTATTTTTGACGAGCTGTCCATATCTGGAAGCATTCATCCTGCCCTCCAATTTGACCATGGGCCCCATCCCGTGCCAAGAGAAACAACCCCAAATCATGACAGAGTGTCTTCCCATTTGCACCGTGGGCCTGGTGCACTTGATGACCAGAGAATGTGCCAGACCAACCACATGGCCAGATAACATGCACATTTTTCTTTTGAGAATTGGAAAAATGTGTTGTTTTCCGATGAGAGCAAGTTTGTCAGAGTCCACAGCAGCGGCAGAGTCTGTGTGCGGTGCATGGTAAGGGAGACACACTCCATCAAGTGCACCAGGCCCACGATGCAAACGGGAAGCAACTCTGTCATGATTTGGGGTTGTTTCTCTTGGCACGGGATGGGGCCCATGGTCAAATTGGAGGGCAGGATGAATGCTTCCAGATATGGACAGCTCGTCAAAAATACTGTCAGTCCATTCATGAAAAAGACCATGGGCAGAAAGAGCATTTTTCAACAGGATAATGCCCCCATCCACACTGCCAAATCGATTTTAAAGATTTTCAAGAATCTCAAAATGAAAGTTCTGGATTGGCCGGCCCAAAGCCCAGATCTAAACCCGATCGAGAACATCTGGCGCAGAATTAAATTCGAGCTGAGCTCAAAAAATTCGAAAAACAAGAATGATCTCAAAAAAATTTTGATTGAGTGCCACAATTCCATTGATCTCAGTTTTTGTCAAAAATTCATTGATTCTATGCCAAAGAGATGTTGGGTTGTGATAGACAATTTCGGTTATAGCACAAAATATTAATAATGTTGATGAAAATTTGAAAAATATAAAAAAATTAACATGTTGCTATACTTTTGTGCAGGTGTCATTTTGCTCAAGATAATTAAAAAATTAATAATTATAAATAATTTAATCAAGTAAATAATTTTATCATTTCAAACAAATAAAATAATGCATATTTGATTATTTTAAACAGTCAATTGTATTCCATTGGGCCAAATTTAATTAGTTTTTTGCTTTTTTCTAATAAATTTTCAAGTGTTGCTAAACTTTTGGCCACCACTGTACATACGCATGGAAACAATTCCCTTGCTAGTCCGATTAAACTCAGTTAAAGTTTGTCATTCTTACTTGTTTGTGACGTAATATTCGTTTGCTATCCAATAATGCTTTTCTTTTTTCTACTAATAATAATGACCACCTTTTTGAACTTTTTAGCCTGAACATCGTATCAGTTTTTTAGCTATCTGTTGTTATTTAAGAATGAGTTTGGTAAAATATTTACTTGCTTATCAAAACGCCGAAGAATTTGATTAAACTTTAATAGGCTAAACAACTCTTGGTATTTACTCATTATAATAACTTATTTTAATAACTTATTTTTAATAATTAATTTTTAATAATTTTAACATTTTAATAACTTAACTGCAGCTCTTAGAATGGATAAATTTCTAATTAATAAAAAAAAAAGCCGTTGAAAGTGACGTTAACAAAATACAAAATGAAGTGCATAAGACATGCAAAAGAAAAGTTTGCAAGCCTCGCTTGTATAGTGAAGATTATATGAAACTACAGTAGGTTTTACATTTTCTGGTAATGAAAACAATCCTTGTCCTCTGTGTTTAGTTTGTGGAGATAAACTTTCGAATGAAAGTATGGTACCAAATAAACTTAAACGTTATTTTACCTCAAAACACGGTCATTTGTCAGAAAAACCAGTGCGATACTTTATTCAGCTTTCAAAATCTCTAAAAAAGCAGTCTACAACATTCACGAAGAGAATGAAGACATCAGAAAAAGCTCAAGAAGCCAGTTACTTGGTTGCGCAAATAATTGCCAAAAATAAGGAGCCACATACTACTGCCGAAACAACAGTACTGCAGTCTTGCTGTGCTATTGTTCGAACAATGTTTGGTCCTGAATTGAAAAAAGAAGTCGAAAAATTCCCTTGGCGGATAATAAGATTGGAAGGCGTATTCAACACATGTCTGAAGATATCAAGCAACAAATGAAGATTATTTTTAAAGATAAAAATGTGATGTTTGCACTGTAGTTAGACGAATCAACGGACATAAGCAGATTATCGCAATTATTGATTTTTATACGTTTCATTCAGAACGAGAAAATTATTGAACAATTTTTGTGTTGTCAAGAAATGTTAATGAAAACAACTGGTGAAGACATATTTAAAATTGTAGATGGGTTTATGAAAGAAAATAATCCGCTATGGACCACTTGTGTAGGAATATGTACAGACGGCGCACCCTCAATGGTTGGTTCAAAAAAAGGTTTACCGCTCTGGCAAAGAAAGAAAATGAAAAAATTATATTCACACATTGCTTTTTACATCGCAAAAATCTAGTTGCTAAAACCATCAGAAATGAACTGAAAGAAGTTATGGATCAAATGGTTCAAATGGTCAATCACAAACCCATTATTGTCGAAAGTTTAAAAAAAATGCTAACATTATTTATGCAATTCACTCTATAGTTTAAACAAATATGATTGAACACGTTTCAAACTTTTTCTGAACAAGAACTAGACTCCATTAAACATCTAAACATAATTGTTACGTAACAATTAATGATTTTAAAAAAATTAGAAAGGTTTTTGTGGAATGTAGAAATATCTACACACCGGCACTATAATGGGTTAAACGTAGGCCTCGTTCAATCACGTTTACTTGCAAAAATTTGTGAAGAAATGGGAGAAAAATTAAAAAATGTTTTACTACACACAGAGGTTCGTTGGCTCTCAAGAGGAAGAGTACTTTGTCGCGTATACGAATTGAGAGAAATGATGCTTCAACTTTTTAGGAAAAATATGCACAATGAATTCTGTGATCTAATTCGAAACAAAATTTGGTGCACAAAATTGGCATATCTTGCAGATTTTTTTTAGAGCATTTAAATAAACTAAATACCAGTATGCAAGGAAAAAGAGAAAATGTTCTTACGTCAGTAGATAAAATTTGTGCTTTAAGAGACAAGATAACAATTTGGATAAGAAAAGTGAAGGAAAGTAATTTTGAAAGTTTTCCCAAAACTGCAGAATGCGAATTAAAAAATGATATCAACTTGCTAATTATTGACCATTTGATATTGCTTCAGAATAAAATTAATAATTACTTTCCTAATCTCGAAATTCAGACTATGAATGGATCAAAAAGCCATTTATATCAACCGCACAAGAAACCTTTCTCTTGTTGAAGAAGAAGAATTAGCTGAAATTAAAAATGATCGAAGCTTGTTCATAATGTATAAAGAGAGTGACTTGAATAGATTTTGGGTATGTGTTTTAAGAATTCATTTGAACATAAGCAATAAAGCCTTAAAAAATCCTTTACAAATTTCGACAACATACAGTTTTGAAGAGTCCTTTTCAACAATGACTAATATAAAGTCAATGAAACGTGGAAGCTTAAAAATGCTTGATGACGAAATGCGATTGTCTTTATCTTACATTCAACCAAATATTAAAACACTTTGTTCATCCCATCAAGCTCATGTATCTCATTAAAGTTTTAAGTTGAGATTTTTCTGCAAAATGATTTTACTTGTATCGGACGTAAAATGTTATTTGTGTTTACTAAAATGTGTTTAAATTGTGTTTAAAATGTGTCGCGACTATATTTGAGTTTAAAAAGTGTGTCACCAACACAAAAAGTTTGGAAAGGCCTGGTCTGGAGCAATCTATTTAAAGTTTCCATGACTGAGATATAGCTTGGTCAAGGTAATAACCATGCCCCTCAAATACAGCTTATCCTCTTTTGCATCTTATTGCTAACAATAATAACTTCTATGGCAGTAATATTCACAACACTAGGCTAAGCTATACCTGATTTTCTTATAGTTAACGCAAAACAGAAAACTACTACGTATTGTCCGCCAGGCCCTCACCCAGCCATGCCCCGTAAATTTCTCATAGCACAAAATAGCTTAGCTGGTGACGCCGAGAATCACCAGAAAAAGAGTGACAATGAATTGAAAATATTTCTCCATAGATCAGGACAGTAGCAGCACAACGAGCAATTGATAAAACTAACTTGATAGGGAATAAATAAACTTAAAACACAATTTTTACGTCATAAGCAAGGTACGCCGTCTACGTTCTTTGATGTCATAAAAAACTGCTTTAGAAAAAGACAATATAATGATATCTACCACGAAACTGTTGGTAAACAGGTTGGTATGGTTTATTTCGACGTGTTAACGGGTCTTGCGTCAATTGACGCGCTTGGTCCTTCTAGGTAAAATTGTAACTTTTTCGCTAATTTTTGCCCCACAGGTCACAAAATTTGGTCTGAGAGTTTCTACCAATAAAAAATTTAAAAATCATAAGTGCGAAGTGATAATACTACTGTAGAAAGCGCGATTTATTGGAATGTAAAAATTTAGATGCGTCAATTGATGCGCTTGGTCCTTCTAGTGTTAAATAACTGCTGAAAATGTCCACCAACTTCACCAATGCAAAGGTCGATTCGACGCTTCAAATTCTCAAAGACTCGATAAATTTCATTTTGTTTATTGGCTGCAATTTGGTGTCGGATATTGTGAGTCATTGTGAGTCGCGAATAAATTCTTTATTAATTACCAACTGATCGTTGTTTTATACAATAAACTGACTATTTTAAACTTGAAGTTATCGATTTCTAAAGGACAGAATGTTGTTTATGCATGGGGATTAAAGGTGTACAGTGACTTTCTGATCACACTGTATATATATACAGTATACAGGTAACACAAAATCTATTCAATTGCTGTTTATAAACCACGACATTTTTTAAACAGTGATTGAATAAATTTTGAATCAAATTGCTCTGATCTTTTCATTAAACACTCCGCCAGGGCGATCAATTTACTCTTGCTATATAAATAATTTAATATTTAGTGAAGAACAATCAAAATAGAAATCACGAAAATGCAAAAATCATATGGTTTAACCTGCCTTTTAATCACTACGACTCGTATGTTGTCAACAACATCGGAAAAGAGTTTCTAAAATTGATAGACAAATGCTTCCCACCACAACACAAGCTTTATAAAATTCTTAATAAAAATAAAATAAAGCCTAACATGAAAGCAATAATAACCGGCCATAACAAGAAGCTATTAAAAAAGGAAAGTTCCCAACAATTAAAGCCATGCAACTGCAAAAATAAAGACATCTTTCCACTAAGACAATCTTGCCGAAAGCAATCTATCATTTATCAAGCGGATATATCTCATGAAAATACGTACAACAGAAAGCTATACAGGTTACAGGGAAACGGAATTTAAATCCCGACGTTACAACCACATGCAATCATTTAACATATAAAAAAAGAAACGCCATAGAACTTTTTAAAAAATTTTAAAATGTCAAAGGATCAAATCTCAATCTCACAATTCACTGGATAATAATCAAACAAGTTACTCCCTACAAACTAGGACAAAAATGCTGCAACCTACGCTTAACCAAAAAGTTAGAAATACTACTAGCAAACCAACCAAAACACCCAACAAATGATCGGAACTTTCCGGAAAATGTTGCCTCGAAAACAAATTTAACTTAAATAAATTAACTACTTAATTTTGTATGCTTAAATTGCCCTCTTTTTTTGTGTGAGTGTAATTTCTTGTCCGTCACTTAATCCGCTTATATCACTCACTATCGTTGGCACTGTTTTTCACTCACTTTACTTTTTCATCTTATACAATTTTTCTCGCTGTCTTTTTACTGTTTTGTAGATTTTTTTTCTTTTTATACCTTTTATAACACACCTAATTCGCCTTCCCTCGCCTTCAAATGAATGCAAATTTTTATACTTGCATTTACAATATTTCGAGTTAATTTTTTTTGTATGACGTCACAGAAATTTTATCATTTGCCTGATCAATTTAACGACGTATTATTTATTCCACAGGTATTATTTTTTACCACAAATAACTATATTTTAAATTTTCTAGTAACCACCTGACAATTTTATAAGATGAAACTGACTGTTGCGTTTTAACTACTAAAGTGGAGTGTTTTAATAATAATTATATATATACTTAGAATTTTTGGTCGGTGTTCATCAGAAAAGTGTTCAAGGACCTCAAGTCAGAGCGGTTAAAAAAATTAAATTTCAGAACACAAAATTTCACTTAATATTAATTTCATTTGCCTCAATAAACTATTTCGCCTGCCTGTGCTCGTCAGGGGGCGTTTAGAAATCTGAAAAAAAGCAACAAATGAATTAAAATACAATTTAAACAAAGTGCTTGAATGCCGACGAAAAAATGTAAAACAACAACAAGAGAAAATACAGCTTCGATCGAGAGGTTGCTTTTTTTATACATTAAAATTGCTATGGAAAGCAGCCATATTGGATTAAACATTTTTTTCATTGATTTATTCAAATTATTTAAGTACGACAGAAACAAAAAATCAGGAACAGTCAGGAAAGACTATTCATTACGTTTTTTGTTTCATGTACGTTTTTCGACGACATTTAAGCGCTTTGTTTAAACCGTATTTTTATTCGTTGGTTTTGTTTTTTTCAGATTTCTAAACGCACCCTGACAAGCCCAGGCAGGCGAAACATTCTGTTCGGCCAAATAAAATTCTTGTTAAATGAAATTCTGTGGTCTGAAATTAATTATACCGGTATATATATAGTAATCAACCAATTAATTTTTCTTTTTCGTATGTGTTCTTATGCTCTTATCTAACGTTGTTTCTTAGTGTGACTACCAGTTGTACGGCCGGCTACAACGCGCAAGCGAATTACCTAAGTAAAAAAGTTAAGAAAATGATTTAAAAAGCTATTCTCTCAGTTTTAAGCATTGAAAATCTTTAGTTTGCTTTGCATAAAGAGCATCGTAAGAAGCCTTCCTTACGATGCTCTTTATACAATCTTGTCACTGTTTTGCACAACTATAACTTCAGTCCTCATAAAAGCATAGGTGAAAATATACTCCTTAAAGGTGTCCATCTATAAAATATACCCCTCATGTGTGCACATAAACTAGCTTCCTTATTAGGGCTAATCTATAAATTACATAAGTGCAAATTATGAATTGCACTCCTCATCGATGCAGCTATAACCTGTATTCCTTATAAGTAAAGCTAGAAACTGTACACCTCATTTGTGCAGCTAAAAACTGTACACCTCATTTCTGCAGCTAAAAACTGTACACCTTATTTCTGCAGCTAAAAATTGTACTTCTCCTAAAAAAATGTTCAATCGAGCTGGTCAATTATTAAATGGCAAGCTCATCTTGGTTCAGGCTTGGTCTCAAACGCTTAAGTTTTTAGAGTTTAACACCCTATTGCGATATTTTTTATCTTCACTTTTAAAGATCTATTTGTTATGTGTAATCCTGGAATTTATTTTCTCAAGCTTACAAAAAATCAACTCAACCACTTTGAAATTGTGATGCTAGTTTTTAGTTGAGCATTTTTTCAACAAAGCTTTCTGTGTTAAAATAGTAACTGACGTAAATCGTAGAAGTCAATTTTATTGGCTGATGTCTTTGACACTCCGACGTTTTAGCGTAAGAGTAAGTAAAAAAAAATCATGCAAGCTCTGAAATCCAGTTGGAATGGCACACTACACACACACTCTAAACAACTCCACGCACCGTGCGCAAATGGCCCAGTATAGTCAACTCGTCAACCACGCAGCAAGTTAAACACTCAAAAAGACTTTTTTTTTAGATTAAATATTGCCAGTGCCAATTGGCAGCGCACTCATCAAATTACATGCTACAGATAATTATTTTGAATAAAAACACGACTTGAAAAACTTTTTATTAATCAGCAATCTCATTTTCTCTGTCCATTTTGTAGAGACAACAAAAAAGGTGGTCCTAACAAGACCACAGTGTATAATCATCCATACAACCACATAATTAGTTATTGCTACTACCTAGCATTTGAGTTTCATAACCACTTTGGTTCACTGGGACTAGGGACTTATTTTTTATAGTGCCTACCAAATCCTTCAAGCATATATTGTTTTTTACTGCTCCAGCACTTGAGATAGTGATGAGAGAACAAGAAAATGGACATGACGTGGCAAACCCTAGTCCCCGAGTATCCTTTTTTTTTAAAAAAAACACAATTGAATTTGTTAATGTAATCTCAATGAAAAACAATTTGGAGAATCCTTTGCCAAATTTACAAGTGAAGAGTTTTTCATTTACTCTGCACTTGTCACTGAGGGTAAAAATTACTTGCTCGATGCAAATGAAGACAAAGCAGAGATTTCCACTTGTAAAACTTGGAACATGATTCTTGACTTGTTTTTGTTGTAGAGGTTCTTTTCTTATGGCGTCATTTAGGAAAATATTTTGCTTGCCACTTAAAAATTATATGCATATATGGCCATGGCACAGTCTAATTCGCTTATTTCACTTTAATTTAGGGCTGTGAAATTTAAAGATTAATTAATCGATTAAGCAACAAAAGAAATGGACCTTCTCTGTTGCATTGCAGAATGCGTTTGAACAAAAATAGACCTTTAGCTATTCTCCGTTATTTTTTCTAATCCTAGTGTTTTTATTTTTAATTTTCATATGTGTCGAGTAGTTGTAAAGTGGAGTTTGTAACTCCTTTATTGCTGAGTTTATTAGTGCCCAGGTTACTCAGCAACTTTTCATCGCTCAGAGTGAAATTCCGTGATTTAAGTTAAAAAAAATAATAATACCCACGAAATAAAAATTTAATAAAATTCCTGTTTAAATTTTGCAATTACGTATAAGCAGCCGGTCGGACTTTCAGACCAGAGAAAAATTCACAAGAAGAGACGCAAATTAGAGAAGTAGAACAAGCATGGATTGCTCATCGTTGACTATTCTTGTTAGTTTGTGTGCTTTCAATTAACCTGAGTCTCATTTTTTTCTATACACAGATTGTTTTTGCGACAAACTCAATAGAAGATTAACAACATCAATCACTAAATTATTTAACGAATACATCGGCAACACTACAATTTTTACTTACTCCCAGTCCGTATTTTGTATTTGAATTAAACCCGCCGAATCAATTAAAGAATGGCAACGAGCTTCAAAAACATTCTAAATTAAAACTTAACATATGCTTACAATTGTTAAGATTGGAAAAGGAATATTTAACCCGTTAAGTGCGCATGAGGTATATATCCATCACAGCCTGACGCTCTCTCAGTGCGCATGAGGGATATATACGTCTTGATCGTCGCAGCTATTTACAGCGCAGATTATTTTGCTTTTCGCACTCGCTATTGTCTCGATGCTGAACAATGAAAACAATTATCTAGTGTCTCGATGTGAGAAAACCGAAAAACAAATTTTTACAATAACAATAAATAAAGATATTTTTACAATGAAATCAGTCTCTTGCCAGACAAATGTTATTGTTTTATCTTTAGTTTCTCATCTAAATCTTTTAAAGTTTTTTAGGAGTTTGATTGAAATACATTTTGTTTCGTGTGGTGATTATAGCTTAAATTTAGCAAGTAGTCTTACAGAAGTGTAGCAAAATTGTTTGATTAAGGACAGCACTTTCAGAATTTTAGATGTTATGACTAGATTCGACGTATGCTATAGAAATTATTTTTGATATTTTCTTGCGTTTGCAGCAATTCCTTCTTTTTAATCAGATATATTTTTTGTATACTCAACAGTAAAAGCATTTCAATCATTTCTAAAGTAAATTTCTGAAGTAAAGTAAACATTTCTAAAGTAAAGTCAGAGCAAGAGCGCTAACCGAAAAGGAGTTCCGAAAGAAATTGCATCTAAGAAATTAAAAAAAGTTGAAATCGCAGATATGTACACTCGACGTTTGATGGTACTGAAGTGGAAGGACAAAAAAGATGCGCTTATGCTCAGTACATTTCACGATAATAATCCGAAAAAAATTGAATATCAAAATACCAGAAAAATAAAATCCATTGTTTGCTGTGATTACAATAACACAATGGCGGTCTTGACCTCAGTGCCTATTTTTTATCTTCGTATCCCAACGCCCGAAAACGACTAAAAAAGTATTGTCAAAAACAATTTCGGCCCATTTCAGACATGGCAGTACTAAATACCCACACTTTGTACAAAAAAAGTGGCGAAATTCTACCATGGTGAAATTTTATTCCAAAGCTAGTTGATTGCGTCGTTGAAACTTACAGCCAAGAAAAGATTCAAATTTGAAAGAGGCGACGGTCTTTTTCAGATACATCGTTGCGTCTTATTGGCCGACATTTTCCAGAAAATATGCGGTCGACACCAAGCCCCGCGAGACGATGCCACGTTTGTGCGGCTAAAGAAATTAGAAAAGAAATTAGAGAAGAAATGCTGCAAATGCGATACATCACTTTGTATAGAACTTTTTTTTTAAATTTATCACACAGTTTTAAAATATTGATAATTTAAATTTATTTTATTTTTTGCTTTTGCTTTTTTTGTCTGTTTATTAGAATTTGTATATCGCTTGCATCTTTTCTTTTCAGACTTTGTCTTTCTTTAAATTAAAATTACTTTGTCGAATTTTTATTTTGCGATTTGTGAGCTTCAACATAAGTGATTTTCTCAAAAGCGCTGTTCTAAAAAATACGCAGAAAGTTTATTCGACGTCGGCGACTTCCGAAGCTCTAAGCAGCGGTTATAATCAATCGAGACAAGAAAAAAAGCGACACGAGAAATTAATTACGCACTGTAACTCGGATAGCACTGTAACGCGAAATTATACTCTGTAAATTTAATTCCGCTCTTAACCGGTTAAATCTAAATACAAAATGAAAGCTTCTCATTTCTGCTTCTGATTATGTCTTAACAAGGGGGTGTGAGTACACAAAGTTAAAATCTTTTGGTGCTTCGGTCTTGTATGAAATTGAACTTGCTTAAAATTACGATTCTACATACGGAATGTCCGCTCCTAAAGCTACAAGTGATTATCATCCAGTCAACCAACAGTCTTTACTGTAAATTTCATTACTGATGTCAAAAAACAGAAGGAAATTTGAATGAGAGTGACGACACGAAGTCACTGAATGTAACAAAAGCATTTGCTATTTATTTCAGCTTTTATCCGAGACGTCTCATCATTATAACTATGATCTTCAATTATTTTTAATCAAATCACTTCTACATGCTAAAACAGATCAAAAATTTACTAATATTATAAAATAAAAAAGACAACACAAGAATACTTTTCGATTGATAAGTTTTAGAAAAAAATGTAAAACCGTTCGAAGTTCCTTTTGTCTGTTTTCATATTTAATTTTCTACAAAGAAAAAGACCAAAAACATTAATAATAAGATTAAAACCGAAGAAAATATTTAAACATTTTTTTAATAAATTGAAAAAGTTATAGAAAAATTATTGAAAAAGTAAAACTAGAGCTTGGTTCTTTTAAACTTTCCACTATTTGTTTTGAGTTCCGTTTGAAAAACCCTTATGTAAGCTTTGCAAATGCAACTTATGTAAAAGAAAAAATATCGCGTCATAATTTACCAATCCAAAAGCGATAAGGTATTAGCGTACGAGTCCAGAAAAGTTCAAGAACAACTACGTCAATTCAGTTTTTAATTTTTTTTAGTTAAAATTTGGTTTAATGTCTTCACTTGATGCGAGTGCAAACTATTTGGCAATAGTGTTCCTGTCTTTGCATAAAATTGGCAAATTTTCTGTTATGTAATTTGTGAACTGTCATTGAAAACTGTGATTTGTAACAAAAAAGAGCCGTTTATCAAAAACAAATTGATCAAAAAGTTTACATATTCAGCATTCGAGTTCTATCTAAAAGTCCACTCAAACTTCATTTATATCATACATTGTTAAAATAAATTAAGTGAGCAAACCCTGTTTAAGGCTATTCAAGTATTTCATTTTTTTGGACCATTTAAGTGATTTTAAACCAATAATAAACATTACAATATGCTGTCTTTAACTTTTCAATTTAAAGACCGGCGACCAATACATTGGCGCGTCCATGGCATAAAGCAAAGACCGGTAAACCAAAATATTGGAACATCATTACATTTTTTTTGTCTAAGTGCCGCAAATCATAAAATTTGCTCGTGTAATTTCCATTTCTGACTAGATGAGATGCAATAGCATCAGCTGAAACAGAGCAGACGAGAAAATGTTGTGAACGAGTATTAATATTATTTAATATGCCCTATGCTTTTCAAATAGAGTGTGAAAAATCAATGCTTTGATCCATCAATCACTCAGCTTCCAGAAAAGATTGGCAAGTAAAGCTGCAGAAGCCAGATTTAAGTTGTGTACTTTATGAATAAGCAAAAAAATTATTGCAAGGTTTGATTTTTGGACACTTTTATTTCTTTTGTATGTGTATAATCTTGCTAATGCTTCTTTTTTTACTACGTACATTATTTGCTGATGATACCAGTCTGTTTTTATTTTAGATCACGTTTTGGTTTATTTACGAATTACAAAAAATTTATTCTTAGATGCAATCAAGTTTGATAAAACTTTTTATACTCTTTCTTTTTTTTTTTCTTCTGGCTTTTTCTGGATTAATATGTCCCCACAGCAGATCGATTTATTTTTCGATCGTTAGACTGATTGGGCATAAAGACTTTATGTTACGAATGCTCTTCCTGACATATGCAAGAAGTGTTTACTGGTTGAGTTTTAAATCCGAGGCTTTTTGTTTAAGTCTAATACGCTGAACACTGCACCATGGCGACTAATTAAACTTCTTATATGCTAATTAATAATTGTAAAAAAAAAAGATAATGATTTTAATCTGAGCTTGAATCCGCAAATGATTTTTAAAATAATGAGATAAGGATTTGTTAATTAGATTAAAATTGGTTTAAAAGTGTCATATCTCCTATCTGAGAAAGTTATAAGGAAGTTAGTGAAATAATATACAATCTGAGACAAACCACTCCCGTGAATACTCAAAATTAATTTATTATAGGTATCTTATTTCAAGCTATAACATATATTATCTTAAATTGGTTAAAATAAACTGGACCACATTAAAACAAATAAAAATATTTTAGATTACTTTTTTTGGGGCTTGCTTACTTTTACTTAAAATATCTAGTAATAAAAAGCTTTACTTAAAATTTTATGTCCTAAAAAATTAATAAGTCGTTCTATTTGAAATTTAATGACTTTATGTATAAATATCTGAACAATGTGATTCCGCATGCATTAAACAATCGTTTTAAAGTCTACAACAATTTATGAGTATATCGTTTGCAATCTTAAGAACAATCTATCCTTACCTTGTACCAGAACAAATGATGGAAACAAGTTGCATATTTAAGAGAATAAAAATATCGAATAATATTCCATCAAAATAAAGGAAGTTAGTTATAAAATTTTTTAAATTGAAATACAAAAAATTTCTCCAAAACAAATTTTAAAACTATGGTTATTGCAGCAAATTAAATTCCCTTTAATTTAATTAAAAATTAAATTACTATTACTATTACATATTACTATTACTATTGCAAATTAAATTACTATTACATTCCCTTTTAACATAAAATTAGACATCATAGATAAAATTTAAAGGTACTTTTGCAATATTCTAATTTTCAGCAGCGTGTTCAGGTACGTAAGAGCGCTTTATTTGGGGTGAATACGACTGATGTGGTTACAGTTCAAAATCTAGGATAGTCGCTTTGTGATGTTGTTGAGGTAAACTTTCACATTACTTTCCTCTGAATCGCAAGTCATGGCAAGCAGCTCTAACTTTTAATCAGAACAGTTTTGCTTCGTTAAGGCGCGTTTACAGCTGTTTACTTTTTTTTCAGCTTGATCTTCGTTTTATTGACGCTCAAATCCATTCATTTTTTTTAAAGTGCTGTAAACGAGTGTAAACGCGCCTTTAATGGTTCTTCTTTTTGGGCAAAGAAGCGTTTTCAATGGTTTACCTTTAATACGTCATACTATTCATTTTTTAATTTAACTTGAACTGTATTTCTTATTTTTTTGAAGCTATGGCGATTTTCTTGATTTTGCTGTTCGCAAGCCTATATATACTTTTATAGAAAACAAAATAGTCAAAATTGAGTTAGTCATAAAATTTAGCGAGATAAGTAAAAGTGAACTATTTAAAAAATGGTTCTGCATAGCTTTGTAATGAATTGACAGGCCTAAATAATGCAAGAGGGTTAAATTTGGCGCTTTTCACTTATTAAACTGGCCCGCCACAGAGTTTATCTTAACCATAACGACACTACGTTTTATTTCTAGCAATTTTATTTTAAGACAATTTTTATGCCAGATTTATTTTTATTAACAATAACATTATTCTTAGAAACAATGCAGATCTGCTGTAGTTAATTCAACTTGATTGTTTTGGTAAAAAAAAGTATGAACATACATCTAAAAATCAGCCGCTAATTGTTGAAAGGAGTGATGCCAGAACATCCTTCGACTGTATCAAGACAGTCATTGGGAAAGGCCAAGCAGGGACAGACAAGAATTTCATGATGCAACTCTTTTGGAAATTCGGAAAATATAACCAAGAATCTACAATTTCAAGGTTAATTACAGCATTAAGCATTGAAAAAGAATCAATCAGAAAAGAGTTGAAAACGTTGTAATTTCGAACTACGTCGAACCAAATGCGATAAAAGAACTTTGAAACAACATGGAAAAGAGTTAATAAAATTTGAATTTCGGACTTCATTGAATAATCGTGAAAAAAAAACAATTAGAGGATAGTTTTGAGCCAAGCAAGACAAATGTAGAAATTAAAAAAATTGAAAAAAATTTAAGCATAGAAAATAGAAAAGCAGCGATAATTAGATCCATATCATGTTTTTTATTACGAAATCATGATGCGGATCAAGTTATTGCTGCTTTTGGCTATTTGTTCTTGGGTATTAATTTGACTACCAATTTGTTTTTCATTCTTTCTTGAGCTTGTTTGTTTAATATAAGTTACCGAACCATTCATTTTTTGCTTTATCAGAAGATCACAAACCAAATTTCTTGACATTAATTTAAAAAAATCTTTTCAATCTCGTCCACAAAAAAATTATTTCGGATAAAAACTAATAGTTTTTTAAACTACAGTATCGTCGAACTTTTTTTCGGTTGCATGAGGAAATGTTCAGAATTTATTTTTCCGCTAAAATATTTTTGGCTACAGTTTTCTTTCGACTCTAGTTAAGTAATTGATGTGATGTAAGAAAACTTTTCAAATTTCAAAATTTCGCTGTTTAGTTTTGAATCTAATTGCTAAGGTTAGTTCTAATCTTTGAAATTTTTACCTTTTTTTTTATATTTTTCAAAACTACTTTAGTTTTAAATATCCTAAACTTTTATCGCGAGATAGACTTACAAAAACAGTATTATAATAACAAAAATATTAATGTATGCCAAGTTTAAATAGTTTATAATCTTTTCAAAGTTTATAGAACTTGCATCAAATTATTTCAAAGATATCTTGGAAAAGCATTTTGTCTCCAAACTTAGTAGTTGTGGTTAATTTTTTGTCTTCAAGGTATATTTTTCATTTTCGATTGAGATGTTGAATTGAACTAAAAGAAGAGAGCGTTGCCTTTTAATAAACTTGAAATAGCTGAGCAAATTCTTTAAAATGGTTTTTCTTAAAGCGGTATGAAACTTTTTACAAAGTTTCTAATTTTGTGTTCACGTTTTGTGAAGTAAAGTTTTTTTTAATGATTTAATGATGTAAACTTATCAACAATTTTATTTATTGTGTGCATCAGATCTGCTTGTTGACGGCATAAATTATTTTTAATAAACATCATTGAACAACCAATTCATTAATATTTCTACGTCACTTCGTCCAACATTAAAACAATTGTGCATGGATATTATAGAAATTTAAAAAAATTTTTTTTTACATGTATTTTTCACTTGATTTTTTTCTCAAGCATCACTTACCTTTGATTCTCGACACATTCGGCTGTCCTAAAGATTTCTTTTTCAGCTGGAAGCAAACAACAGACTTACACAATTCTCATGATCCCACAAATAATTTCCGATTGAAAAGTTAATTACAATTTCTTTAAATTAAATAATTTGGAATCTACCTCCAGCTTGCTCCTGGCACGGAAATTTGTGTTTATAAAGCAGAGAATCAAATTAATATTTTTTTAATTCGACAACTCTGTGGTGCTTTCAGCTTAAGTCACAAATGTAGAAAGAAACAAAAATTTATAAAAGTTCAACATAAAACCCAGAAATTTCTTTCTTTTAACAACAAATGCTTCATTTAAAGCTCTTTTGTTAATTAAGTAGCCTTAAAAAAGGCTGTTTTGAAAACCCGAACGTTTTCGTCTAGCTCTCTTCAGGAGGTTTTGCTAGAATGAATTGCAGAACTGAATGTAGTATTTCAAAAGTTATAAAGCTGATTCTGATTGGCTAAAAATTAAGGTTAATAATAGTTATCATAATAATTGAAAAGTATTAATAAATAAAATCACGTTTCGTCAGCGTAAGAAATTTTTTTGGCAAAAAAAGGAACAAAATTATGCAAGCTTTGTGTTAAAATTTGGTACTAAAAAAGAAAAGTTTTTAAATTATGCTAACAATTTATGTTTGTAAACAAACTCTTTCTGTCTACACAAATTAGGTTTTCGAAGAGTGATGAAAATTGATTCTAAGACTGATAAGTGGAAATCGGATCGTGCTTTAGAGAGAATAAAAAATTGATTGTCCTTATAGTGAGATGCACATTTTTGGTTATGTAACAAATGGTTTCCAATCGCTGAGTCACAGTGCGGTATTGAATTAGCTAGTTTACCTGGACGTTCTGGTTGTTTACGTTCTTTACTGGTTCTATTCCGAATAGACTTCGGCACATGCTGGCGGATTCTGTCCTGCAAACGTTGAGACGTTCGACCCACGTACCGACTATCACAGTGGCACACGTATTCGTATACGACGTTACTTTGTTGAAAAGTGGGAAGAACGTCTTTATGTATAGCAGGTAAAATTCGTCTGGTGGAAAAGACCACTCGTGGTTGGACCGCTCCAAAACAATTATTAATAATTTTTCTTTCAAATTTCAGGGAATTTTCGCCAATCCAAGGTAGTTTTACATAGACAGGACATTTTTTGGGGCCTTCTTTAGTGTTTTGTTGGAAACGTAAAAGTTTTTTAGAAATTCTCGAATCAATAAGGAATTCTGGATAACCATTTTGTACAAGAATAGAGCGAATATTATCTAGTTCATGTTTTAATGTGGATTTAGAGCAGATTTTTAAGGCTCGATGTGTTAAAGTATCAATGAGATTTGTTTTACGTTGTTTTGGTCCAAAGGAATTCCAGTGAATATATTGACCTGTGAAAGTGGGCTTTCGATAGACTGAAGTGATGAATTTATTGTCAGATTTCGTAACAAGTACATCCAAAAAAGGCAGAGAATTATTGGTTTCAATTTCATTGGTAAATTTTAAGGAGGGGTGAAGCGAGTTAAGACAATTTAAAAATTTTTGGAATTCAGTTTCTTTGTGAAAAAGGGAAAAAGTGTCATCAACATACCGACAGTATACGGTAGGTTTTGAAATTTCATTGAAAAGTTTTGATTCATAATAGCCAACGAATATATTTGCTAGAGCGGGACCAAGGGGACTACCCATAGCAACTCCATCAATTTGCCTGTACATAATGTTGTTAAAGCTAAATTCAACAGAAGTGGTTGCAGTTTTCATCAGTTCAACAAAAACATGTTTAGGAATAACTGGAGCAGGGAGGTGACCGTCGTAAAGTGTTTTAGTACAAATTTCAATGGTTTCTGCTAAAGGTACGTTAGTAAATAAGCTACAAATATCAAATGAACAAAGAATTGAATCATTAGAATTTACTTTGAGTTGTTGTATCATTTCAGCGAAAGAAAAGGAATCATTAATACAATTAGTTGAGTAGAGTTCTAATACGGGTTGTAATAAGGCGGCGAGAAATTTAGCGAGTTCATGTTGGGCAGATCCAATCATCGAAAGAATAGGACGGCAAGGCACATCTTGTTTGTGAATTTTTGGAAGGCCGTACATTCTTGGTCGTTGTGAGCCGGTGGGTCTAATAACTTCATAAACGGTTTTCGGGAGATCATCACTTTTAACTAATTGAAGTAAACGACGTTGAAGTTTGGTTTCATTTTGAGCAGTATTATCAAATTCATTTGCAGGCCCAAGGCATTCAAATTTAGTTACGTCAGAAAGAATGGCTACCATTTTTTTGTCATATTCTGATCTATTAAGAATGACGACTCCAGAGCCTTTGTCAGGCTTAGTAATTAAAATGTGTTTATTAGAACGTAGAGACTTAATCGCTTGAAGACAGTCAGAATCAAAGGGGAATTTAGTCACATCGATAGGAGAACCACAAAAACTGTGTGCTAATTCATTAAGTTTAGCTTTAAGAAGACTTAGTTCATCAATACTTTTTGGT
Source organism: Diplosoma virens (assembly GCA_963680785.1). Lineage (NCBI taxonomy): Eukaryota > Metazoa > Chordata > Ascidiacea > Aplousobranchia > Didemnidae > Diplosoma > Diplosoma virens. The sequence goes on along the minus strand of OY796892.1, from coordinate 40,200,050 downwards.
TTATGATGTAATAATTGAGCAAATAAAATTTCAAATTCTGCAAATACTTCTTCACGTTTAATATTAGTTGGCGGAAGGCAAAACTCTAGACCATAGGCTAAAACAAACTTTTCAATTTCGGAAAGATTGTAACTAGATAAATTACAAATAGTTTTACCAGAAGGATTAGACGAACCAAAGCGTTGACGACGAAGCCAATTAATGGTATTAAAATGCTTTGTGCGAATTTGTTTTTGTTTAATTAGTTCAATGTTAGCAAGATACCGGCAAAAGCGAATCCAATCAAAATAAGATAAAAATTGTCGTACTTTGGACCAGAGTTTTAAGTAGATTAAACGAAAAGATTCTAATTTAGTCTTACTTCTACTAATTTCATCCAAAAGAAAAGCTCGTTCCATAGTAGAAGTTTGTCTTACCTTGGCTGCTTTAATGCGATGTGACATAAATGTGGGAATTACATGTTGAGCATGACAAGTTTTCAAAAATTCAATAGAAAGTTTTGCAGTTCGAATTTTACCTCGAATTTTGACCACATTGTTCAGTTCTTCCAATTGTTCTTTATTGTACCGTCGACGAAAATACTTAAAAAGTTTTTTGTTGGTACAAAATTTTAAAATAGCTTTTAACAACAAATGCTTCATTTAAAGCTCTTTTGTTAATTAAGTAGCCAAATTTTAACACAATTTTTAATTTTATTTTTAACATTTAACACAAAGCTTGCATAATTTTGTTCCTTTTTTTGCCAAAAAAAATTTCTTACGCTGACGAAACGTGATTTTATTTATTAATACTTTTCAATTATTATGATAACTATTATTAACCTTAATTTTTAGCCAATCAGAATCAGCTTTATAACTTTTGAAATACTACATTCAGTTCTGCAATTCATTCTAGCGAAACCTCCTGAAGAGAGCTAGACGAAAACGTTCGGGTTTTCAAAACAGCCTTTTTTAAGGCTACTTAATTAACAAAAGAGCTTTAAATGAAGCATTTGTTATTAAAAGCTATTTTAAAATTTTGTACCAACAAAAAACTTTTTAAATTTCTTTCTTTAACCATCAGTTGCAACAGTATAGATCTTCTAACACACGAAACGATTTTGGAAGTATAGTTAAATGGTAAAGAGCACTTGTATTTATAGCGAACGTAATCTATAAGATCGCGGCTGAAAACCTGCTTGTTTTATTCTGTTGTAATAGAGTAAGAAATAGTTTTTAAAAAAATTTCACGGTACTTTCTTCTGCTTGGTGGTCTTGGCAAGAACTCTATATTTCAGTTATACAATATATTTAACAAAAAATAATAAATATAAATGCATTTCCAAAAGTAGGATGTTATTGTTTCTACTACCAAAAAACATGTTTTAATAATGGAATAAATCCGTTCAATGATGCGGATTTTGAGCAAACTTTCAAGACTTTATGACATAAGAATACGTGAAATGCACGTAAATAAATGGCGACTGTTATTTTAGTTTAGTCAAACGTGATAGCACATGAAAATTTAAAATAAACGTTTTGGGACAAATTAATCAATCGGGAGGAGGCTAGGAAACACAGAGATAAGTCTCAAAATTTAAACCTTTCCGGTTAAGTCTTTATAGCATTTTACATAGCCTTTTAAAGCCATCTTGAACTGTAATAATAAATTACTATAAATGAACTTATTAACTTTAAGTTAGATTTCTTTATTAAAAAGTCTATATCACAACTTTACCCGAGAATCGAAAAGAACCGATTGAACTTGGTGATCCAAAGACTTTCGCTAAAGTAAAGCTGTATTAATTTTTATTAATGCCGGCTCTAGAAATAGTTTGCCGCAAGTCTGAAGTTCTGAAAACAGTTATTACTGGCTAAGTAGAAATGAATTCGTTATAAAACTCCCCTTTACAAGTAAAAAGAAACCACGGTCTGACTATAAACCATATAATTACAAAATTTTGATCAAAAAAGGATTTGGCGAACTCATGTCATCAGCCTCCACGTGGCAAGCCCCAGTAACTGACAAATGGCCTGGAAAATGATGATAAATTCGGGGTGCTTCCTGGGTGGAAAAAAATAGATCCTCGGCTCCGGAATCGATAAAGACTCGATAAGTTTATAAATGCTAGATTTGGGTTATTTGTGCCCATAATACTGTATTTAAATAGTGAAATCTTAAACTTAAAAAAAATCTGCGTTATCAGCTGATTGATCATCAGACGCAAGCAATTTGTTATTTTCTAATACGAAATCCATTGCACGAAGGCAGACCAGCTAGTAATACCACACTTTACACTGGCTGGTTGGGTCTTAAGCAGGAAGCATGGCTTTGGTACGTTTATCTACGAGAAACATAGCTGGATTTTCCTGAATCAATCTTTGGAGAGATCAGTAATTTTGTTGTTGTGTGTGGACATTGATGGTAGCAAGATTGTTAATGTTGACAAACCACCAACCTTGCAACTCACACTAACAGTCATTTCAGTGTTCCCATACCCCTGTCTCCATGCAGGTGATCTTAACTGCCAGCACACTGACTGGGGCTATAATTCACCAACCTAGATAGAGAATGCCTGTCTGACTGGGCAATGGTTGCTGAAATACTGAAACCAATCCCAGCCTGGCTTGTGCAAATGAAGATTTAAACAACTCTGAACTGGACAGACTTACGTTAGAAGAAGTTTTTTAGGTTTCAACCTCGACCATTGCTAACTATGGCCTCCAAAAATCCGTTCCCATTCCCAAGTGAACTGTATAAGCTTTGGAACTTCAACAGCACCTGACAAAGGTAACTCTAAAGATTTTTTTTTTGAAAAATTTGCCAGAGCTATCCACTTGTTAAAGTCTGGAAAAGCTGCGGTTCCTGACTTTCAATACCCGGAATTAATACTTTAATCCGGGTCTGCTTTAAAATCCTGGCTAAAAAATTTCCTTTCTTCCAACATGCGCCAACTAAAGCTTCCAAAAAATTGGAGGAGCCATCTCAAGGCAAAATAAGCTAATAAGGGACCTATCTATAAATTGTTATTGTCGTTGTTTGGAAGGGCATACACTCCAGATCAGAGACAAACAGAACTGGGGTTGAGGATTTATTTTTTTACTACCCCAGGTTGCTGTACCGCCCGGATCAGATGCTGGCAGTGAGGTCGTTAAGCCAGCATCGGGTTTCGTCATCCAAAACGATCATACCTCGTACTCCATGTGGTGCCCGATGTATGGGGCACGCTTTTAGAACATGGTCTGCCGTTTGTTCAATGGGCCGCACTTGCAATTTGGTGAAAGAGCGAGACCCCATTTGTGCATGGACGAATGGAATTGTTTAACACCAGTCCGTAGGTGGTTGAGCTTTACCCAAGCTTCTCGGGGAAAGTTCATGCCAATAATCCTGGTACTGGGTATAAAAACATGGAGCCTGGAAGTATTCTCACAATACTCAGCGTTCCATTTATGATTTGTCCACTCAAAAGCGCGGATGCCAATCCGGCAAGGTTGTTCAAAAGATTTCGTGCAGTTGGCACAAATGGGCGTTTAGATCTTAGTATCTCTTGCCGAGCATCTGAGAATCCAATTAAAAGACCAGATAAGATATGATCAAGGTCCAGAGATCTACGGTAAGCCAAGAAAATTGTTGCACCCCGTCGGCGAAGCTCAGCTGACTGGATGTCTGAAAGTGCTAGCAAGTAGCCCGTTGGAGTGGGACGTAGGCATCCAGTGGTTTTGCGCAAGGCGTCATTCAAGACACTATCGATGAGCCGAGTGTGAACTCTGCAACACCAGACTGGTGTGCAACATTCAGCTTTTGAGTATACCAGAGATAAGGCAGCTATGCGTAGTGTTTTAGCATCAACACCTCATCCTAAGCCTATAAGTTGTCTCAACAGTGTGACACGCAATAATAATTTTTTGTGCAATGCCAATAATATGGTGACAAAACGTAAGTTATCTGTTCAGTTTTACCCCAAGATAAGTAGGGATTGGACAGAACGGTAAAAGTCTATCATTATTGTAGACTTTTAGCTCACGCTTGGCCTCTCGGTTATTTAAGTGAAAGGCTGCCGTCACCGTTTTAGTGTGATTGAGCTTCAACCTCCAAGTCTGGAGATACGCTGAAAGTATAGAGATGTCTTGGCTTAATGTCTCCTCCAAGTTTTTCCAGTTTCCAGAAGAGTGCAACAATGCTAGATCATCAGCATAAGCAAACTTTCTGAAAATCATAAGAGGCAAATCGTACGTATATATATTAAATAGGATATTTTTTAACTACCATATTTATCTTAAAAAATAATTGGCTTCTTGAGTAATCAAGCTAGCCACTTTAAATGTGATAAAAATAACAATTTAAAAAGTTTTTTTTTATCAAAGTGCTAAAATTCAAGTTTTAAATTTTTTATTATTTTGTTAATTATTTTGCTAACTGCTTAAACAACTTATAATAAATTCTTTATACTATAAAAATTTTTACATTAGATCAACTAAATAAATCTTTTTATGATTTATAGAAAGTTTGATTATGCTGATGATTTAGCATTGTTGCACTCTTCTGGAAACTGGAAGGACTTGGGGGGGACTTTAAGCCAAGACATATCTACACTTTTAGCGTATTTCCAGACTTGGAGGTTGAAGCTCAGTCACACTAAGACGGTGACAAGAACTTTTCACTTAAATAACCGAGAAGCCAAGCTTGATCTAAAAGTCTACAACAACAATATACTTTTACGTTCTGTCCAATCCCTACTTATCTTGGGGTAAAACTGGACAGATTGCTCACGTTTCATCACCATCTAGTGGCATTGCGCAAAAAACTATCCTCGCGCGTCACACTGCTGATGCGACTCGTGGGATCAGGATGGGGTGCTGGTGCTAAAACACTACACATAACCACCTTATCTCTAGTCTACTTAACAGCTGAGTATTGTTCGCCAGTCTGGTGTCGCAGTGCTCACACTCGGCTCATCGACAGTGTCTTGAACGACGCCTTGCACATAGTTATTGGATGTCTGCGTCCCACTCCAACGGGCTCTCAGGCATCCAGTTACCTGAGCTTCGCGACTGGTAGTGGCACTCTCCTTGGCTAACCGCGGATCTCTGGACCCCGATCATATCTTGCATGGTCTTTCAAGTGGGTCCTCAGATACTCGCCAAGTGAGAATAAGATCCAAACGCCCATTTGTGTCAGCTGCGCGGAATGTTTTGGACAACCTTGCCAGACTTGGCATCCGCGCTTTTGAATGGACAAATCACAAATAGAATGCGGAGTACTGTGAAAGTGCTTCCAGGCTCCGTGTTTTTGTGCTTGGGACCGGTGCCAGGCCTGTTGGGATGGGCTTAACCCGAGCAGCTTAAATTAAGCTCAAGCGCTGCGGACTGGTGTTGGGCGATTCCATTCGTCCATGCACAAATGGGTTCTCGCTCCCTCACCGAATTGCGAGTGAGGCGCCTCTCAACAAACCGTAGACCATATTCTAACAGTGTGCCCTATACGTACATCGGGCATCACATGGAGCACGAGGTCTGACGGTTTTGGATGACGAAACTCGATGCTGGCTAGTGGCTTAATAACATCACTGCCAGCATCTGATCCAGGCAGTGCAGCAGCCTGGGGTAGTAAAAGGATAAACCCTCGGCCCCACTCAGGGAGTGGATATCTCTTTAAACGACGATAATCAATAGTCAAAAGAAAATCAGTTATTCTCATTTCTTGCTATTCTTTTGTTAAAAACAAAAGAAATGAACGTTAAATAACCGTTTCAGCTACCCAAAGTCAGTCAAAACCTGCTAAAACAGCCTTTTCAAATGTTCTTAACTTTGTCGCTACAGCAACAACCACGTTGTAATTCGAAAAAAACATTATTTAGTAATAGTTTGAAGGTGGTAGTCAATGCGAGAAAATATTCTTACTACACTGCAAATACTAATCAATAATGAAATACTGCAAAAGTGTTAATCCATAAAAATTTTTTGTGCTCATTAACAAAATGGACAAATATGCCCCACCTAACATTTTTCTCAAAAAATGTATCAAAAATTAATAGAAATTAAAAACAATTAATTTTGGGTTATCATCTATCTTGTTGGCACTCCACAAGCAAAGTTTGATTCTTTAACCTCAACCGGAAGTAATGAATTTTTTACAAATAAAATCGACATATAATATATTTATAAGTGAACCTCCTACAGGGCCTTGTTTAGAAATAAATCAAATTGATAAAATATTTAATTTAGTTATAGATCAATAGTCAAACAAAGCTTTTAAAGTGTTTTGACTTTACAATGGTTAAAATAAGGCATTGTGAGGGATGACAGGCGAAATTAAAAGGTGGGACATATATGTCCCTTCGTCGACAAAGGGTTAAGCCTTCACGATTTAAATGCAGTATTATAGGCACAAATGAACCACATCTAGCATTTATAAATTTATTGAGTCTCTTTCGCTTCCGGAGCCAAGGGTTTAGTCTTTTTTCACCCAGGAAGCACCCTTAATTCATCATCATTTGGATGGTCATTTGTCAGTTACCGGGGCTCGCCACGTGGAGGCTGATGACATGAGTCTTCCAAATCTTTTTTTGGTCTAGATTTTGTAATTATATTTTTTATAGTCACACTGTGGTTTCCTTCTATTTGTAAAGAGACGTTTTATGACAAATTCATTTCTACTTAACCAGTAATAACTATTTTCAGAACTTAAATCTTGCGGAAAACTATTTCTAGAGCCGGCATTAATAAAAATTAATACAGCTTTACTTTAGCGAAAGTCTTTGGATCACTAAGTTTAAATTGTTTTTTTGGATTCCCGAGTAAAATTGAGATGTAGACTTTTTAATAAAGAAATATAACTTAAAGTTAATAAGTTTATTCATAATATTTTATTAGTACAGTTGAAGATGGCTTCAAAAGCTATGTAAAATGCTATAAAGACTAAATCGGAAAGGTTTAGATTTTGAGACTTATCTCGGTGTTTCCTATCCCCTGCCGGTTAACCAGTTTGTTCCGAAACATTTATTTTGAATTTTGCTTGTGGCATCACGTTTGACTTAACTCAACTAACAGTTGCCATGTATTTACCTACATTGCACGTATTCTTACATCGTAAAATCTTGAAAGTTTGCCCAAAATCCCCATCATTCAACGGATTTATTGCATTATTAAAAATATGTTTTTTGGTAGCGGAAACAATAGCGTCCTCCTTTCGAAAATTCCTAAATGTAACTGTCCGGTTGAAATTTTTATTTATTATTTTTTGTTAAATATATAACTAAATCCTAAAGAGTTTTTGCGAAGATCGCTAAGCAGAAGAAAGCACTGCGAAAATTTTTTTAAAAACTCTTTCTTGTGCAATTACAACAGAATAAAACAAGTAAGTTTTCAGCCGCAATCTTATCGATTACGTTCGCTATAAATACAAGTGCTCTTTACTACTCGACCATACGTCCGAATTTATTATATGTGCCGTTCCGAACAAGTTTCAAATGCGTTTTATGTGCAACAACGCAAATATGAAACATTTTTCAATTTTGTGTCCTGTTTGTGCCCTTTCCTTCAAATAAAACTGTTTTTTGTGGATAGATTGATTGAGCAACGTGAATTGAGTATTTGTTCAACACTTAAGGTGCAACCACACCACGCATATACAAAGGAGTTTTTGGAGAAGCGATCAAAATGACCGCTGATGGCCGTTGATGGTTTACCGCAACTCCGGCCGTTCCAGTGTTAAAAGAACCAAGCTCTAGTTTTACTTTTTAAATTATTTTTCAATAACTTTTTTAATTTTTAAAAAAATTTTTAAACATTTTCTTCAGTTTTAATCTTATTATTAATGTTTTTGGTCTTTCTCTTTGTAGAAAATTAAATACGAAAACAGACAAAAGGAGTTTTGAACGATTTACATTTTTTTCTGAAATTTACCAATCAAAAAGTATTCTTGTGTTTTCTTTTTTGTTTTATAAGATGACATGAATTTACACTACTAACAAGGTTAACTTTAATTAACTCAAAATTGCAGTACTCTGAATAACAAAATAAATTAACATACAAAGCAAACACAACACATACAGTAACTGGCAGTTGGACTAAGATGTTAAACAGAAACAGAAACTAACTAAAGACGCTGCGGGTTTAAATAAGGACAGTGAATGAGGTACAAGATTACTATAATCTTAAGGTGGTTTGTCAGAGGTTCGAAACTTATGATATTCTTCCCCCCCCCCTTGAAATTCATGATAAATTAAACAATGTACATTGAAAACATTAATAATACAAAATCAATGAGGCACCGGGTTTCCATAACGAATAGGTGCTTTTCAGATTCGCGTAGACCGTCTTAGTTCATGTTTTGGATCTGGTGTAGTTGGTTGAGGTAACATTTTGTCAGTTTGGCTTGTTTCTTCAGTTGCATTCTGCAATTCATCGGGAAGTGGAGGGTTCGACGTAATTTCAGGTTGCTGTTCATCGAGATTTGAAGCAATCTCTGTTTCGGTGTTGTCATCAGGTACAGATGTTTGTAGGTCATTGTTGTCACTAGCAGAGCTTGACATGGTTTGGGAGCCAGATCTTTTGTTGAAACTGTACATTCTTTGCCATTTTTAAAACGAAGATGGGCAAATTGTGAATTGCTCTCGATAAGTTCCACTTCGTAGCATAAAGGATCTCTTTTATTTCTCACAAAATTTGGAAGAAAAACAGGTCCTGGGTTCAGAAGCCAGCTCGGTATAGATTTTCCTAGCATCGACCTGCAATGAAACTGAAAAAATTGGTCGTGGGGTGTTGAATTCGTTGAAGTGCATAAAAGTGATGTAGTGGAATGTAGAGCATCTTGGAGAACATTTTTCCAAGCTTCTTCTGGAAATCTTCTGCTATGCAGCATGAGTTTAATTGTTCTCCAAATTGTTTGGTTCCAGCGTTCGTTTTGTGAATTCCCTGTTGGATGGTAAGGTGTCGTTCTGCTTGTTGCAATTCCCCGAAAATAAAGAAAATCTTTAAAAACTTTAGTAGGAAACAGAAAACGCGGTAAGTATGTACAAAACCAGGCAGGCCGAACATACAAAATAATGTCGTGAGGCAGTTAATCACAGTCTGTGCTGTCAAGTTACAACAAGGGAACAAAAACGGAAATCTACTATATTTATCAAATACAATAAAAAGATAATTATTTTTACCTTTAAAAATCTAAAAGGCCCTTTAAAATCTAGACTGATTCTTTGCCAGGGTTGGGTTGCTGAAATTAAAGTTTCGGTTGGCTTCCGATAAAAGCGAGGTTTTATCTCTACGTACATGTTGCAGTTTTTACAAGTTTTCTTTAAATCAGAAAGCGAATAAGGTAAGTTTTTACTTCTTATTAAGTGCCAAAGTCTCGTAATTCCCGGGTGTCCTAAAGTTTCGTGAATATAATAAAGATTTTTATTAGTTGAAGCTGAAGTAAGTGAGCTACAGATTTGAGAAAAAAGATCTGCCGCATAATTATTCAATCCTGGTCTGTTGTGAATAATATATTCAAAAGTTCCAAGTTCGAAACGCCACTGTTGGATTTTGGCGTTTTTGATTTTGCTTTTTTTTCGCTGATCTAACATAAATGCTATAGATTGTTGATCTGTAACTAACGTAAAAGCTCGTGCATGTAGAAAATGCGCCCATTTTTGTACCGCTTCAATTATTGCAGTAGCCTCCTTTTCGATAGTTGAATAGTGTCGTTCGCTTTTAGTAAGTGTACGTGACATAAATGCAACTGAACGACAGTTTTGGTTAAGCGTTGCCCCAATAGCTGAATCAGAGGCATTGCACTCGACTGTAAAAGGTTCTTCATTATTGATGTTATGCAAACAAGCGGAACTTAAGTTACTACGTAACGTTTCGAAGGCCGATACCGCTTTATTGGTTAATGGAAACGTTTGAATTCCAGTGAGCGGTGCAATCTTTGTAAAGAAATTTTTGATCTAACGAGTGTAATAAGCAAACATTCCGAAGCAACGCTTAAGTTCCTTTTTTGTTGAAGGGACTGGAAGGTTTATTAGAGGTTGAAGTCGCGCAGGATCAGGCTTTATGGTGTTGTGAGAAACTCTATAACCTAGCCAATCTAATTCGGTAGCAGAATACACAGATTTTTTCTCGTTTAACGTGAACCCTTCGCAACTTGCAACATTTAAAAGCGCTTTTAAATTTTGGTTATGTTCATCTTTTTCACGCCCAGTAAATATAACATTATCTAGATAAGCGTAGGTTTTCTTTAATTTGTAGTTTTCGATTAGATTGTTAATAATTCGTTCAAAAGTTGATACCCCGTTGGTCACCCCAAAAGACATGCGACAGTACTGGTATAGTTTCCATTAGCTTCAAAAGCAGTAAATTTTCGGTCTTCTGTTGCCAACAGGACTTGATAATACGCGGATTTTAAATTGACAGTACTGTAATACTTTGATTTCGCAATTTCGTTTATTAGTTTATTTATTATCTAAGCGCGGAAGCGGATATGCGTCCAAATGCGTAAAGCGGTTAACTGTTTGGGAATAATCAATGACCATACGCTTTTTATGACTTTCGTCTTTAGTAATAAGTACCTGTGAGAGCCATGAAGAATGAGATGGTTCGATGATGCCTTCTTCAAGAAGTCTTAAAATTTCTTTAATAAATTTCTTGTCATATTCACTATTTCATCTACATTTAGTCGAGACTGGAACACAATCTGGGGAAATAGATCTAAAAATTCTTGGTGGTCCGATTTTAGCAGTCATCACGCTGCAAGGCTTATTTAAAGGGCTGTTAACGGAGATAGCTTCTTGAGGGCCATGCATTTTTAATTCGATTTCGCAGTGCAGTTTCATAAAATCTAGTCCTAAGATTACGTCTGCGCATAGTTCTTCCATAACCCCAAGTTTAAATTTTGGGTAGTTATTGTTGAATACTTTAAGTTTTACAAAAACTGTTCCTTTAACTTGCGCAGAATGTGAAGTAGACACCATAGTAATAGCAGAAGGCTCCCCTTCCAGAGAAAGTTTAAGTCCTTTTAACAACCGGTGATAGATGTAACTTTGGGAGGAACCTGTATCCATAAGTATTTGGACACTAACTGCATTAACAGTTCCTTCGACAACAGAGGCCTTTAGGCACTTGGGAAACCCCGCAAAGATGCTTAAAACGATAGGATCGTACGTAGAGACGCTAGTTTTGATCTTTTTCTTGAAGCAACATACTCGTGAAAGTGTCCAATTTTACCGCACGGAAAGCACTGCATGTCTTTTGCAGGGCATCTATCTCGATTGTGAAAAAAATCTCGACAAAAGAAACATGTTTTTGAACAAAAGTTTCTTTTTATTGCAGCCGAAGTGGAAGTAGGAGGGATTTGGTATTCTTGTTGGGGAACGTCGTCCCCGATATCTTGAGTAGTCGCTAGTGTTTGACACGATTAAGTCGTGTGGCATGTTCCTGAGTTTGATTGAGGGACAAGGCTAGGTCCAAAAATCGTTGTCAAGATATTCGTTGATGCTTTTCCCAGGCAGTTGAGTTCGCGTTGACAGTAAATGCCTAGCCATAATTTTATTTCGAGGTTTTATGTAGGCTCTTTCAAACAAGATTATTGCTCGACCGTAATTATTAGTTTCTTGAGTATAATTATACACAGAAGAGCTAAAGTAATTGATTAATAGTCCGTATTATCTATCTCAGGATCATTTACATCGCGAACATTCTCAACCGCTGCGACAAACCTCTCAAAGCTTTTTGCCAATGTTTAAAGACTTGTTTAGAGTCAGGAGCATTCGGATCAGCTTCTAACTTGGATGGCCTCAATAGACAATCCATTTTTAAGTTAATTAAATTGACATAAATTCACACTACTAACAAGGTTAACTTTAATTAACTCAAAATTGCAGTACTCTGAATAACAAAATAAATTAACATACCAAGCAAACACAACACATACAGTAACTGGCAGTTGGACTAAGATGTTAAACAGAAACAGAAACTAACTAAAGACGCTGCGGGTTTAAATAAGGACAGTGAATGAGGTACAAGATTACTATAATCTTAAGGTGGTTTGTCAGGGGTTCAAAACTTATGACATAAGATTGGTAAATTTTTAATCCGTTTTTGCATGTAGAAGTGATTTGATTAAAAATAATTGAAAATTATATTTGTAATGGTGAGACTTCTTGGATAAACGCTGAAGTAAATAACAAATGCTGTTGTAACATTCAGTGACTTCGTGTCGTTACTCTTATTCTCGTGTCGTTACTCTTATAAAAAGGAAAATTTCCTTCTGTTTTTCGACATCAGTAATGAAATTCACAGTAAAGATTGTAGTTTGACTGGGAGATAATCACTTCTGGCTAGGAGCGGACATTCAGTATGTAGACTCTTAATCTCAAGCAAGTTCAATTTCATACTAGGCCGAAGCACCAAAAGATTGTAATTTTGAGCGCACTCACACTCCCTTGTTAAGACATAATCAAAAGCAGAAATGAGAAGCTTTTATTTTGTATTCAGATTTAAATATTCCTTTTCCATTACAAGCATATGTTATGTTTTAATTTAAAATTTTTTTGAAGATCGTTGCCATTCTTTTAATTGATTCGGCGGGTTTCATTGCAACTGGGAAAATACGGATTGGGAGTAAGCAAAAATTGCAATGTTGTCAATAAATTTGTTAAATAATTTAGTGATTGATGTTGTCAATCTTCTATTGAGTTTGTTGCAAAAAACGATATGCGTATGGAAAAAAATGAGACTCAAGTTAATTGAAAGCAGACACAAACTAACGAGAATAATTGACGATGAGCAACTCATGCTTGTTCTCCGATTTGCGTCTTTTTTTGTGACTTTTTCTCTGGTCTAAAAGTCCGACCGACTGCTTATACGTAATTACAAAATTTAAACTGGAATTCTATTAAATTTTAATTTTGTGGTGATCATTCTTCTTCTTAACCAATATCACGGAATTTCACTCTGAGCGATGGGGAGTTGCTGAGTAACCTGGGCACATATAAACTCAGCAATACAGGCGTTACAAATTCCACTTCACGATCAGTCGACAAATATTGGCGAATAGCTAAAGATTTATTTTTGTTTAAATATATTCTGCAATGCAACAGAGAAGGTCCATTTCTTTTGTTGCACCGCAGAATCTTTCTACACAAAGCAATAAAGTAAATAAGGCAGTTAGACCGTACCAGGACCATATATGCATACAATTTTTAAGTGGAGAACAAGGTATTTTTCTAAATAACGCCATTAAGTGAAGAACCTTTACTAAAAAACTAATTAAAAGAATCGTGTTCCAAGTTTTACAAGTGGAAATCTCTGTTTTGTCTTCATTTGCATTAAGCAAGTAATTTTTACCCTTAGTGACAAGTGCAGAGCAAAACAAAAAAACTTCACTTGTAAATTTTGCAAACAATTCTTTAAATTGTTTTTCATTAAGGTCATATTAACAAATTAAATTGTCTTTTTCCTAAAAAGAAGATTATACTCTGGGACTAGACTTTGAAATGTCATTCTCATTTTCTTGCTCTGTCAACACTATCTCAAGTGCTGGAGCAGTAAAGAACAATATATGATTGTAGGTTTTGGTAGGCACTATCAAAAAATAAATCCCTAGTTCCTATCGACCAAAGTGGTTATGAATCTCAAATGCTAGGTAGTAACAAGAACTAATTATTTGGTTGCACGGATGATTATGCAATGTGGTTTTGTTAGGACCACTTTTTTTGTTGTCTCTATAAAATGGACAGGAAAAATAAGATTGCTGATTAATAAAAAGTTTTTCAGGTTGTGTTTTCATTTAAGATAATGATCTGCAGCATGTAATTTGATGAGTGCGCTGCTAATTGGCATTTGCAATGTCTAATTTAAAAGAAAAGTCTTTTTGAGTGTTTAACTTGCTGCGTGGTTGACGAGTTGACTATACTAGGCCGGTTGCGTATGCATATGCTCAACAGAAAACTAGCATTATTTCAAAGGTGGTTGAGTTGATTTTTTGTACACTTGAGGAAATAAATTCAAGGATTACACATAACAAAGAGATCTATAAAAGCGAAGATAAAACATACCGCAAAAGGGTGTTAAATTCTAAAAACTTAAGCGTTTTAGACCAACCCTAAACCAAGATAAGCTTGCCACTTAATGATTGATCAGCTTAATTGAACATTTTCTTAGGAGAAGTAAAATTTTTAGCTGCACAAATGAGGTGTACAGTTTCTAGCTTCACTTATAAGGAATACAGATTATAGCTGCATCCATGAGGAATACAATTCACAAATTTGCACTTATGTAATTTATAGATTTGCCCTAATAAGAAAGGTAGTTTATGTGCACACATGAGGCGTATATTTTACAGATGGAAATCTTTAAGGAGTATATTTATACCCATGCTTTTATGAGGAGTAAAGCTATACCTTTGCAAAGCAGTGACAAAATGGCGTAAAGAGCATCGTAAGGAAGGCTTCTTCCCAGAAAGCAAACTAGAGATTTTTAATGTTTAAAACTGGAAGAATAGTTTTTTAAATCATTTTCTTAAATTTTTTACGAGGGTAATTTGCTTGCGAGTTGTAGCCGGCGGTACAACTAATAGTTACATTTGGTTCGAAACGCAATTTCATTTTCTATAATGGCAACATGTATGATTCTCTGCTTGATCCGTGTGCATCTAACTGTGTTGAATTTTTCTCTCTGTTCTTTTAGTTTTGGTTTGAGTTAGTAATGCACGTGGTCGGTGGCGTAGTCACTGAATATTTTTAAAATTGATTTTATTTAGCTGTGCTTGTTCTGAATTGCCTTCACTTGGACCTTATCAATAAAATTTTCTCATATGCTTAAAGATTAAGTACGATATAGGTATACGTAAGGTAAGTTAATAACGACAGCTATAGACTGATAAAGGAAATAGACCGCGGCTGCTGACGATACACGTAGCAAACTTAACAACACTAAGAAACAAAAGCAATGGTTTTAATTAGGTCGATTGGAAAGAAGATCAACGCTAGATTAGAGCATAAGAACACATGCAAAAAAGGAAAATTAATTAATGAAATGTTAAATTACTGCAAATTAGCATAAGAAAAGTAAATAAAAAATTTTAAACAGTCATCAATGATTATCAAAAAAGTACGTATAAAAAGGTGTATTGCAGGAAGCAAGATTGTTTCTTTATTGTTTATAGTTGCATTTTTATTATGTGGCGGAGCAGAAATAAAAGAAAACTGAACTGAACTGAACTGTTTCACAGAAGTGTTTACTAAGTGACGTATTGCGTTGCAAGTATATAGCAAAACACAGTCGTTTCCTCAATGCAAAATGTCATTTCCTGAACCAATATTTTTTCGTTGTATTGGTCACATTTCAACGGTGACGAATTGTTTAATTAAATACTGCGTGCCAACATTCTGCAAAATTTTAAAGATTAACAAAAGAACAAGAAAAGAACTGAAAAGATTGACAAAAATTTTCACTAAAAATTACACTGTAAAAAATCACGTGTTAAATTTAAGACAACGATCAATGCACCAGGATTTGCCGCGGATGAAATGGACAATTAATTGTCAATAAAAACATGAAAAAAGAATATTTGAAATTATTGAAATTTTCGATTAAAGAATTGACTTTTTTTTATTACGTCAATCAGTTCAGTAATTTTAGTTTCCGAGTAACAAACGATTAAATTACAAAAAGTTGAAAACACATCAAAGAATTGTAGAAACTGAAGAAAAACGAGGTTAAAGTAATTGGAATTAATTAACGCAAAGTTTTGCGACCTAAAGTTAGTTGTAGGTAGATTTCAGATCGTGTGATTTGAAGCCAAATTAATTAACTTTCCAATCAAAAATCAGCTAACGAGGCTATAAGAATTCTGTAAGAATGTGACGTCAGTTCTCTTATAAATATAGTGTTCTGTTGGCTGCTGTAATGACAAATCGTTAGAACAGCTGAACATGAGAAAAACCAAAAATAAGGAATGCTTGTAGAAAGAAACAAGAAAGAAATGATTGTGCAAAAGAAGAAAAATTTTAGACAATTTCTTACATCAGGGTTTCTCAAAATTTTTTTTCACTGAACTCTAGTCTTATCATTTTAGCTCACCGAGCTCTTTAAGCAAAAAATTTTAATCACCAATTTGTTCGAATATAAACAGACTTGAATTTTGCTCGTCTAAAAACTAAAGTTGCTTAAGTAATTGTCAAAACAGAACGTAACATTTGAAATTTGAATGTAAAAATTTTTAAAAATGTGTAAAGGTTATTCAAGCTCATTATGAAGTACTTGCAAATCGTCACTTTTTTCAGTGGAACACATTAAGTAAGCTTCAAACGTAAAAGTGCTCCGCGGAATATAGTTTGAGAAACACTGTCTTAGTTTAAGCATTGCCAACGAGTTCCGAAGACCTTCTTCCGCTAAACATCGAAGGCCTCACTGCAAGCGAGATGAACGTTCTCCAGCCAACAATGCAATGCACTGCCCGCAAGGGCCCTGTACGGGCAATTGGTCGGCCCTGTGAGGGCAGCCCGTAAAGGACCTGTATCGATTTGGCCGCAGGCCCCGAAGTGGCCCCACATGGGTTTAACCGCACGGGTTTTGTGGCGGCTTTATGCCGATTTCCTGCACGACGTTTTTTGGCGGTGTAATGTCAATTTCTTACACTGTTTTCATGGTGGCTTAATGCCAATTTCCTGCACAGGTTTCATGGTGGTTTAACACCGGCTTTCTGTACGGTTTTCACGGTGGTGTAATGCCAATTTACAGCACTGTTTTTATGATGGTTTTATGCCAACTTTCCGCACGATTTTTATGATGGCTTAATGCCAATTTCCTGTACGGGATTCGCGGTGGTTTAATGCGACTTCCTACATGGTTTTTATGGTGGCTGATGCCAATTTCCTGTACGGGTTTCACTGTGGCTTAACATCGGCTTTCTGTACGGTTTCGCGGTGGCTTAATGCCAATTTCCTGCACGGTTTTCATGATGGTTTAATGCTGATTTCCTGTAAGGGTTTTCACGGTGACTTAAAGCAACTTCCTGCGCGGATTTTATAGTGATTTTAAATAATCTTGCTTGGAAAATTACCATATTTTACACAATGTTAAAGACAAGATTAAAAAACTATAAAACCATGCTTTGTTTAGTGGATTACCTATTCTTTATTAAAACTTGTTCGTTTTAATAATCCAATTTTTTGATATTTTTTATTTTTAAAATTTTTGACAAATCACAAGTTACTTTTTTATTTTTGAATTTAAACATACAAAAATTACGACAAAATATCAACAGTCAAAATTTGCTGTCGCGAAGCCACTTGGCAGCGCATTTTTCAATTTTGTTTCTTTTAGCATTTTTCGAAATAGGATGCCTTCTTTACAGCTTCTAAAAAAATAACAACAATCTAAATTAGAATTAATTGTTTTAAAATTTTTAATATTGGACTTTTATAAATTTTTTGTTATACAAAAGTGCATCAAAGGTTAAATTATTACAAGGTTAGAACAAAATATCAACATTCTATTTAATTTTTGTTCGGCAATCTTGAGAAAAATACGACAAATTAAAATTTTTTGTTATTTAAATTCTTCGACAAGACGCCTGATTGGTTGAAAGACTCGACCAGTTGACCGGCGTTTCTCAACCGGGGATCGCGACCCGTAAGAATCGCCAAGTCTGTTTCACTTTTCATTTTTTACAGCAGGCCTGTTTCACTTTTTACCCGTTGTGGGTCCTTTTTTATTGGCAAGTTTATTGCGGGCCGCGGGCACATGTAAAATGAAAGTGAAGATGAAAAAAAAGTCTTCGTTAGTTGGCGAAGCAGAATCATTTTTTTTTAGGCTTTACTTTAATTTTCATTTTCTTTAATTACTATTTTTAATAGTGGAGTTAAAACCACAAACCTTGTTAAAGATCAAAGAAAAGCCTTTACACCCTTGTTTTTACTTCGATAATTAAGGAAGACCTTCTTTTTTTTCTTCGCTTAAATTATGTATGTTTGTGTTTGGCAAAAACAAGGAAAAGACTTCTATGAACTGCTATAATGGTATTTAGAGTTTTTGGTTTGCAACAGTAAAAAAGTTGAGAAGCACTGTATTAACAGATATTAAATGTAGAAAATATATTTTTAATTTTGTAAGTAAAGAAAATAATGCAGTTAGCAGAGAGTCGCAAGCTGTATTCATCTTCCAAAAGAGGTCATCAATTACAAAAAGTTGAGAAACACTAAATTAGATAGAAAAACATAATGCAGAAAATTAAGGCACGTAAGTTCAACTTGGAAGTAAGGTGGCTTTTAAAGAGAACAGTTGTGTAATAACAAATCCTTATTTCTTGTACACTTACCCAAAAGTAAATTTGAAAGAAAAAGCATTTGATACAGCCAGAATCAGGATAATTTTTTAGTCACATTGCTAAAAAAATTTTTTTCTGTTGAAATAGTAGATATTGACGTTTCGACATTGCTTGATGTTCTTTGGTGTTTGTTTTAATTAATTGTTTTTTTAATTGGACAGATGTAATAATCATTTTTGATATAACTACCGATACGGGATTTATTGCATACAAATGATAAAAGTTCGATGATAAAAGTTTGAATTACGGAAAATTCATCATTATAGCTGGTAACAAGAACCCCACACAGATGTGTGATATAAGCTCCCGTTCATAAACACAATGCTACAGCAATTACAAAGTACAATTATAGATTTTTTTATTGCTTTAAATTCAAATAAGGACAGGGAAAGAATATGCAAACATTATAGACATTTATAGGATTGAAAAAACTTGGCATACATTTTTTTGTTTTTAGGCATAGGATGTAACTTTGTAAATTGATGGAGAAGGAAACATCGGTCCTTTTTTTAAAAAATTTTAAATTTATTTGACATCAATTTCCGTATTGTAAAGAATGACTTTGTGTTAAAGATAGCTGAAAAAAGGTTATAAAAGTTTTTTGAGAGAGGTCAATTTTAACACTTTGATGCTAGCCTCAGTTTTTCAGTTTGGTACAAATAGCAAAGACATCTATAGCCGTCGTCGAGCGTCAAAGTGTTAATTTTCACATGACGGGAATACACATTGTAAGCAATTCATACCACTTTAGGTTCCAAATGCAGCATGACGTCTATAGACCTCATTCCTTTTTTTACTGCCAATAGACTTGTTTAATATATATATATAAAGTTACGCAAAATATTGCTTAACTTTTCTGAACCATGAGGTTGTGCATTTGTGCAAAACCAGCATGACGGCTATAGCCGTCATCGAGCTTCAAAGTGTTAAGGGGTAGAGGAATATTTTTTATTATCTAGAACTGGATTATATTGCTTTTGATATGATATAAATTTTTTTCTATGTTTGCTCCAAAAAGTTTAAAAGGGAAATAAAAATTTTAAAGAAATACTTTTTTGTAAAAAGGTTGCTTTTTTAATATAAATGCCGGTTTGTTAACCAAGATAGCATTGACGCTTTACTGGCGTTTTTAAACGTCATAAAATTAACAAAAATTTTTCAAAATGATTTTACGGCAATATATTTAATACTAAAAAGCAATTTTTTTTAAATCTTTTTATTTTGGAGGGAGTTGACGTTACGCTATAGGTCTGCTAATATAAACTTTTTTTTGTACTGGCACATATTTAACAAAAAAAAAGGTTTCTACAGAAAAACTTCCGCGCACATTTACAGCAAACTTTTGGAAAGGACATTGCCTGTAGACTTACTAGCTATAAATAAACAAACGCGTACATAAATAGAACTAACCGAATATAACTTCAAATAGTTTGGTTGCCCCAAATTCCCCAAATTCCCTTTTGCCGTGACGTCCAACAAAATTGAATTGCACGGCAACGTCATTTATCGAAATAAACGATATTATTCTTTTCACAATGTCGTCAATCGACACCCTCCTATGTCGCTCAAGACGGAATCTGAAATAATAAAGCATACAAATTATTTTTGAAATACGTTTTTAAAAAAATTTATTTTGGAAAAAATGCACAAAAATACAACTATTTTTTTAAAAGTTACATTAAACTTTTTTTGGATGATTTACGATCTTGAAAATGAATTGTTTAGAATTTTGGAGACCCAAACAGCAATAAGTTTATCCGTAATTTTTATGACATTTTTGATTGCTTTTGTAATAATTCAACGTTACAATATTGATTTAAAGCAACTTTAATGCAAATAGTGTTTTTGTTTTTAAAAAAGTATTTCCCCAATTTATTTTCTTCAAAAATTTATAAAAATTTTTATGTAACGAGGATCAATAAAAAAAGCGCTCTTTTGCGTAATCTATACAGAATTTGTACTAGGCCTGCGTAGCTGTCTTGCAATACAAGAGAAGTCTTGAAAAATCTTGCTGCTTTAAACTACTAACTTTAATTGAACTATGGTTTCAGCTTATGGTAACCAGAGAAAAGAGGCTATAAAGAATTGATTTTTACGCTATGCTTGCAAATTAATTGACAAACCCTCTTAACATTTTAAAAGTCTTTTTTCGAAGTCAGTAATCTACTACCCTTTTTCCAGTAGAGTCAAATGAACGATTTTATTTAACTGATCAAATTGCGATGCATAAATGCAATAATAAAATTGGTCAAATTTCAATGAGCCGGATATTTAATTTAGAAAATAAAAATTAAAAACTAAACTAACTATAATCAAGAAAAATTAATTTCTACCCATAAAGGTCTTTATCAGTTTCTGTGAAAAATTAAATTAAGTGTTTTTGACAAAATTTTTGGAAAATTAAAAAACTTTACTGGTACTAATCGGGTCCTGACTCAAAAACACAAAGTGAAGCCTCAGTAAAAGCTACAAGGCAAATGACACAACAGCTGACGTCATGATTACCAATCACGTAACGAAGATGAAGAAACGCGCAATTGTAATGAAATAAAAACCGCAAACTCCCGCTAAGATTCAAAGCGTTGACTGAAAAGATCAAGAAAGCTGCTGTAGTTTCCTCACAGCGGGTGTAGTTTGAACGATAGTGAACAAATGAACAATTACAAATTGTGATTGAACTACCCGTTCATTTATTCACTATCGTTCAAACTACGCCAACTGTGACGAAGCTTTCTTGATTTTTTCAGTCAACGCTTTGAATCTTAGCTGGAGTTTGCGGTTTTTATTTCACTACAATTGTTCGTTTTTCGTCTTCGTTACGTGATTGATAATCATGAAGTCAGCTGTTGTGTCGTTTACCTGTGGCTTTTATTGAAGCTTCACTTTTGTATCTTTGAATCAGAACCCGATTGGTATGAGTAAAGTTTTTTTAATTTTCCAAAAATTTTGTTAAACACTTAATTTTTTTACAGAAACTGATGATGATCTTTATGGGTCGAAATCAGTTTTTCGTGATAAATTAGTTGGCGTAATTTTTAATTTTTATTTTTTATATTAAATATTGCGGTTCAGTGTACCTGCGCTGCAAATACGTAAAGAGCATTTAAAATTTGACCAATTTTATTAATGAATTTATGCATCGCAAACCCTCTTAAATTATCTTAACGTTATTAACTATACTTTTATTTTGAATGTTGAAAAAGGGTTAGTTTTACTGAAGTGTTTTTGCTATAAATGACCAGTTAAAAACCTCACCCTACTTTTTTTATCTCTATTGTCAACATACTGACTCATTATATTATAAAACTCAAGATAAAGTACAATAGTTTTGTACACTGACTTACAACGCTATTTTTTTAAGCAACATTGCTTAAATTGTCTTCTATATTTTTAAGAGGAAAAGACAACCCTTCTGGCAAAGTGGAACATGCACGATCTCCGTCTGTATTTTGAAGAAAGTTACATATAATTGAAGATTGAATCTTCAAGGTTTTCAAAATTTCCTCTTGATTTCTTAAGACTTGTAGCAGCAAACTTTTAAAAGTTGCACAGCCTAAAAAAATTAACTGAGTTTAACTAAGTCTTGAATATAAAAAATGTCAAACAACAATATGTCAAGGTCTACTCTAATTCATCATTTTTCATCTATATCTGAAGTTACTTGTATTTATTCATTCATATTATTTGCTTGCTGGAATGCTTATGGAATTTATTAAATGATTAAATTGACCGCCATTAGGGATGCACAGATATTGTCCCCCAGTTGAAAATTTAGTGTTTGGTTTTTATTTTAGTCCTACATATTGTAACACGATGGAAAATTAGAGATACTTATTAAGAACGTCTAGCAGAGGCAACAGATTGACCAGATTAGTACTAGGCTTATTAAAACTAAGAACATGTAAGCTATATCCAGTGATGGCCTTACAAAAAGGAGGCCCGGTGAGAGAAAAATAAGGTGGCCACTTTTTGGTGCATCAAAATAAAGTAATCTTTCAAAAAAGTCTTTTTTTACAGATGCGACCATTCTGGTGCTGCTATAAAAAAATAGGGCAATATTTTGATTTGGAGGGACACTTTTTGATGTTTTTTAGGAGGGCCGTGAGGCGCTTCGTACGCACCCTAATAAAGTTATCACTGGCTATATCCTAATTAGTTTAAATAAATATTAATTTTCAATTTGTCAAACTTTTTACGCTTTTGTGAACTTGCATTATTTTTGTTCTTTTTGAGTAACAATTATAAGGTAAAGTTTATTCTAAAAAAGTTTTGAGCTCTTAATATACTTCAAATGCAGTTTGCACAATGTTTTAATAGCATTTAAAAAATGATCGCGTAGAGAATTACATAATATACATGTACGAATTCGTAATTTTGGAAAGGTTGTGTGAATGAGAAAAGAAATATTTTAAAAGATGCTCGACTGATGTAATATTTGATACCATGATTTAGCCGCTCTTGAAAAATAATTTCAGTTAAAAAATGCAACCGGAAACAATTAAAAATTGGAAAATAACATTAGCAATGTAATCGCAGTGCATTTTTGGAAAGTGTTAAGAGCTTACCTGAGTCTTGGTTTGATATGTTCGATGGCAAATTCAAAACTGGTGTTGACAACGGTGTTCTAGCAACAGGGAAGACCCTTCATATATCAAAGGCGAGGAAGAGTTTAATCTTGAGGGCGTGTCATTAATGGGTTCTTGATTTGATCTCAATAACTTCGTTGGTGGGAAAGGAGGTACAATATTACTATCGTCGTTGTCAGACGAAGAAGCAACAAATTCAGAATTCGGTCTAAAAGAACAGTTCAAGAAATATTTATTAGGTTAATCAGTAATAAGTGTTTACTGTATTTTGGCCACGTTATCTATCAATTAATTGCAAAATCAAAAAATACCGACACTAAACTTCATCTAATCAATTATGTATGTATGCACTACAAAAAAATGGCATATATATTTTTATCGATTTAGAATTTATTTATTACTTTTGAATTTATATTTTTGCGTAAAAAATTTACGGATCTTTTGTAGAAAACCCCCGCCACTAATGAAAAAATGTGAGATTTGAGAAAAACACCCCCGCCATGTTTTAAGTACTGCAAATTGCACTAGCTGGGGTTTTTTACAAAAGATCCAAATTTGCTCAATTTTTTCTAACAAATCGAAGTACAGCATGATTAAACTTAATCAGACAAGATTGGAATTAAAACTTTGGTTCTTGTTCATTTGAAAAATACAGAAATCCTGAAAGAATTCTTTTTTATAAAATTGTTAAACGTTCAAGTAATGCAAAAAAAAGTAACTGGTGAATTTTGAAAATTCCTAATAAAGTAGCGTCTATATTTTATGCGTTATGGTTACTTAATTAAAAAATTACCACACTAACGACTCGTTAAAGCGACGTGTGGCAATCCATTTTTCATTAAATTTAGCTATCTTGTAGAAAGGATAAAGTTGAACATGGTCAAAAATCCTTGAAAGTTCCGACGTAAAGCGTGAAATTAATAGAGATATTCCAAATCCAATTTCGAATTTATATAATGCTCTATTTAGATGATATTTTTTGTATTAAATAGAAATATTGCGGTGAGCAATCATTGAAAAATAATTGAAAGGTAGCGAGAAAATGGTTCTTTATAGTTTGTTAAATCAAATTGAGCGACGCTGCATAAAAGCAAAAGCTGAAGCAGACTTTAAAATTTATTTGCACGTTCTCCAAGATTAAAAAACATTTGTCAGCAAGAGCGCAGAGTGAGTGCTTTTTGATAAAAACCGCAGGAAGCCATATCGCTGCAAACCAATTTGAGTGTCCTATAAAATGAAATCGCTTTTCTTAATTAACCTGCAGTAATCAAAGTTGGCAAAAAAAGTTTTTGGCGCTAATTGCTCTATTGTTTTGAAGTAATAGATGAATTTATTAAATTAAGAGAATGCATTAAAAGTATTTTTTTCTAAAAAAAGCATTTTTAAAAGATTTTGTTTTATCCAACAAATTTGTCGATTTTTGGAAACAATAGCGCAAGTAAAAAAAAACAACTTTACCTTTTTTATTAAAATTTATTCAAAAAAATTTGTCTCCGTCTATTCTTTTGTGCCATCTTTTAATTGCTTTGTAAGAATGTTTTTTGTATTTGGTTTTCTTATTTTTTTTGGTAAAACAAACGGCCAAACGTAATATATTTTTGATAAAATAATTTTTTAGGTCTGAGTTAAATTAATTGTTACCGCTCTGAATCAATTGTCATTAAGCACTTTTCTGATGCGCGCCCAGCAGAAAAATTTTGTAGAAAAATTTGTATATGACATTTATACCTTTAGTAATTGTAAGTCACAAAGTTATAAAGATTGTTTGCAATCTATTGGCTGAATGTGGCGTGATGGTTTGTGACGCCCTGGATATTGTACGCTTAAGAAAATTCAAAGTGGACGCTTTGCAGTACTGTACATTATTTCATGTTTTCATGAAAATCAAAGAAACACGCGATGTTAAACGACCATTGTTTAACCTATTTAAATATCTTTTTTATTTTTAACATTAGAATATTTAAAATGAAGTCTTTTAAAAAATTCTAATAGATTGGTATTTGACTGGGAACATGCCTAAACATGGTCTAATCCGTATTATAAATCTGTTTTGAAAAATCAATATTTAAAAATATTAGCGCAACATGCACCATGGTTCTGAAAAATCAAAATTAAATTTAATTAACCTATAAAGTTTAAATATACACAAAAGTACCTGCTTTTCCAATAACACGTATTTCAAAGGTTTTCCAATTTAGATGTGGAGTCCACCTTTCTTCAACAGCTTTGTTTCTCTTGAAATTGTTCCAAGATTTTTCTGGCCACTAACATTTCTTTTCTTTTTTGTCATAAAACTAATTTGTCGGTATAACCGCAGCTAAATTAGTGTTTACAAATTCTGCATTCGCATACATCTTTTAATGCACCTTTAAATTTGTAAAAATTAAGAAAACAAAGAAAATTATAATCATTTAAAAGAATACAATACGGTTAATGAGAGAAGCATAGGCTTATACCGACTTTACTTTTTAAGAAAAATTTATTTAAAACAATTTGCTATGCTATTGTTTGCCTTAGAATTTTTTTATAAAAATCAGAAAAAGGTATTTCGAGATCCAAAACTGATCTTATTTGTTTATCATGCGTTATTTGGACAAGCGCTTGACACCGGCCTCAAATAAATTGTGTTCTTTTAATAGCTATTTGTAAACAATGTTTTTTTTTACTTTATGACCCTCCCTTTACCACTAAACATCTTGGTTTTGCCACTTTTAGCAATAATACATGTATGCTTACAAAAATCAATTAAACAATAAAAATATTAACAGTGATGATTCGTATTTTTAAAATTTTCCTTTATCCATAAGCACTAACTGTATAGCAATTTTTATATCTTCATGAGGCAGCAGTATTGTTTTACATACAACAGCATCTAGTGTAGTGGTCGGCAACCTGTGGGCCGCGGCCCAATTGTGGGCCTTTCAACAAAATTTATTGGGCCGCATAATATATTTTGTAATGAAGTAAGAATGAGCCGCGTCTGTCATTTTTTTAGTAGATTGTCTATTATTTTAACTCTTTCACTACCGTACATTTTAACGTGCAGTTGGGTGAAGACATATAAAAAGCAACTCGACATATCTATGTAAACAATAATTTTCTGCTATGAAACGCATCAAATCAGTCAGTAGAAACCGCTTATTGGATACAAATGTGAGAAACTTACTTACTGCTGCAACAACTAACTTTTTAACTTTGAAACAAATGACTGCATGCAATTTCAAAAATCACATTGATTGATAAACCAGACTAGTAAATAGTCTTATGGACTGTATTTTGCTATTGTATGATTTAAGTGTAATGGAACTATTGTGCGTTTCACTTTTGCAGTTATATACTACAGGTAATAGTAATAACCATCGTATGTTTCAAGTGTACTGCTGGGCCTTCAATAATTTCTAAAGATAGAATTTGGGCGATCATAAAAAAAGGTTGCCGACCA
Organism: Diplosoma virens; assembly: GCA_963680785.1. Classification (NCBI taxonomy): domain Eukaryota; kingdom Metazoa; phylum Chordata; class Ascidiacea; order Aplousobranchia; family Didemnidae; genus Diplosoma; species Diplosoma virens. The sequence goes on along the minus strand of OY796892.1, from coordinate 40,173,734 downwards.
CTGATCTAGTGGAACGATAACAAAACTAGTATTTAGTAAAAATACAACCCATATATTAAGTTCTGAAGAATTTAAAGGTGATTCGAAAAAACTGGCTTTTCGGGAAAAATTTTGTATAACAAGAGTGTTCCAGCTGAATCAAGCCAAATGTTTTTAATAATGTTTAATGAAAGTGCTATTGGAATAATTTATCTTAAAAAACTTATTTTCGAAAATAAATCCTTCTTTTACAACCTTTTTAAGTCAATCAAAAAATTGTGTAAAATAATGTTTCAGACTATTAGGCTTTGTTGCGCCATGATACATTCCAACCATAAGAACTCTGACCTCTGGAATTTCCTTAATTACAACTAAAATGGGCCAAAGACAAATTTTTGCACTGTTTGCTGAAGGTATACCATCAATATTAAAACGTAAAGTTAAAGAGCTTGTGTTTTGAGCGAGAAAAGCCGGAGAATTTTTCCATATTTTTAATGTTACGCACAGCATATTAGATATACCAAAATGATAGTACAGACCACCAGCAACTGTGATAATTTCACTTTTTTTCGGAGTAGCTAGTAAAGTTCTTGCGTCCAAACGGATATCAAATTTATTTGCTTTTAATATAATAAGCAATGCACATAATGCCACATGAGAAATATTAAATCTTACAGCCCATTTTGATAAGCTTTCTGTTATGTGAATATAGGCTTTGTCATCTTTATTTTTATTATTTTCACCCAGAAAATCATCGTATTCCAAATCTAAGCAGTCGTGTTCTTTTGGTTTTGACTGTGAGCAAGCAGCTTGTTTAATTAACGAACATGAATTTGAAGCAGTTGGTAATGTTAATGGTTTTAACGCAATGCTTGCATTTTCATTTGATTTATATTTGTCAATGAACACATAAGATTTTGAAGCTGAGCCATCAAACCGCTATAAATAATTATCAGCTTTTGCTTTAAGACGACGGCGTTTAGTTCTGTTATTAGTAGAAACAAAATCTGACGTTTTCAAAATCACTAAAACGACAAAAGTTATTCAGTATAGCGAAAGCAAAAACGAGGTAATAAAAGTTTACAATAAAAATTTTCAAACCTACAGCCCTATTTAATAACAAATATTACATGTCAGTATTGCGAATTAAACAACGTTTATGGAAGCCTTGATATATCAATCAAAACCTAAAAATTTACTAATAAATTGCAAAATAATAAATTCAAAAAGCAGCATAATAATTTAATAAAATTCCTTATATGGTAATGATAAAATGAAATATAACCCTAGTTTTAAAAAATAATTAAATAACTTAAAATGAATTGGCATTTTTGCTAAACGTTTTAAAGTTTTTAATTTATTTATGTTTAATAGTTAACTGAAATTTATTCGGTTTTTTGTCATATAATACTGTGCTTGGTTTTCTTTGCCAGCAGTTCTAAATTTTAGTCATATCTCTATTGAATTTCAAGCAGACAGCAATATCTTGGCATCTCCCCAAGCAGGTCGGGGTAATTGCTTATCCTACCTATTAGCGCCTCAGTCGCTTTCCTGCGCGTCAGAAGGATAAATTAAATATAGAGATAAAATAAAAAATAAAATAAGTAACCTGTACTGAGTAATGTTAAATTAATTTTACAAAATACTAAATTATCAGCCAAATATTATTCTAACTTGCTAGCAAAAGGACAAGGGTTTTATGTTTGGTCTACTAGTAATTACTGTTAGTACCTGTTACTATACACAAACTGCGTGTAGAAATAATATTTTTAGAAGTAAAAACAAATTTTTCAAAAGAGTGGGTCAAAGTAAAACGGTTTTTAATTACACGTAAAGCAAATCACAAACTATAAAAAACCTCCATTTTTAAATTTCTATCTTTCAAAATATATTTTTCATTTGAAGCAAAAAGATAACTGCTTTTTCTATAAAGAACAAAAGTTCTATAAAGAGTAAAACTGCCATAATCAACAAACAACTCGCCTAATACTTATTCGCTTTATTTTGCAGTCGTCACGATTTTTTTGAGACAACAGCTGTTCGAGTTACGGTGTTAATGTTAATCTATACGACGCTTTCGTCCATTTGTCGGCTTGCGTCCTGTTTCGAAAATCTTCAAAGCTTGTTACAAATGTAGTGATACTTTTCAACCATTTCAACACACTTTTCACAATTGATACCTTGCGTTTTAACTTTTCTAATTTATAAAAAAGAAAAGTGTGTCAGAGATTTTTAATACATTTTGCACCACTTATTGCTGAACCGTTTTCTTCCACAATTAACCTTCCTTCTTTTACTTGTTAATATTTTAAGCTTTTGCTAATTTTCAGAATCAATTTTGTATTTAAGTATCCGTTCAACAAGGACTATGATTAAACAAGAGCAAATTGCTATGGTTCATAGTCTAAATTTAATTACCATGTGACGTAAAATCAAGACAAAAATAGTAATACGAATTGAAAACTATAGGTAGGTTAAAAAAATAGTTATTGAATATGGTTTATTTACTCGACTTTAAGATTGTTTCTTATTTTAACGCAAAAAAATTTTTCTTTTCAACGTTTTGTTTAACTTGTATTTATAACCTCGTTTCTTTGTTCATTAGAAGCGGGTCATAAAAGAGGCACCGGGGGCCGCATTCTAGCCCGCGCGCCGTATGTTGCACGCCTTCGCTCTAAAGTAATCGAACCCTCATTTTAAAAATTCTTAATGCAAACATACTAAAACATTTAGTTAAAACATATTTGGACCTTCATAAATCCTTTATCAGAAACAATAAAATTGCTGTAGTTACCTGCTGTAAAAACAAACAAATTGACTTGGATGACAAATGCTTTTTTGTAGCCAAATGTTAAGGTTTATATTTGAAATTTTGCGTGAGGGAGTAGAAACAAATCTTCTAGAAAGTTAGAATATCTTAGCTGTATCGAAGACTTCCAATGTTTATCCAATGGTTAGCCAATTGGCAATCATTGTTTTTAGAACGATGCAATAAATAAAAATGCCCCTATCAAGGCATATTGTCAAGAGTACCGACAGCCCACCATCTGGCTGAACATCGAAAGCCTCGAAATAAACGTTTTTAATAACTATCACTCTATAGTTTTAAGGCACTGATTGTTATCCAGAAGACCCAGCTGCACCATTAATGTGCACATGAGCAGAAAAAATTATACTTCTAGTTTTAAAGTAACTACTGTATAGTTTTTCTGAATGGATATATTTTTCTAGAAACTAATATTCTGGACTGATTACCACTTAAACATTGCAAGATTGAATGATTGCGTGGCGGTTAATGGTAAATAAATAAACGTTTTTGTTGATACGTAGCCTATCTACAAAAACCAACCAACTGTGATCCTAGAACCGCCCAATTTTTTTACCACTGTCTATACCCTTTGGGCTGCATTTTGATTGGGGCTACAATCCCATAACAATTTCTATGGTGGTGCTTTATTGAGTGTTTGGGCGAGTATTAACCATCTTGCATTCTTGTTCAATGGTAAAAGTATCACCATCTTTTACTCTGCTGGTCGCTGGAACCCTTGGGAAAGATTGGAGCTGGATGGTCCACTAAATTGCCCGACATATTTCCGTTAGCCAGGTCATCAGATCTTTTCGATATCTGAGAGAGCACAGGCTCCATTCGGATGGTGATAAATGGGGCAAGATGTTACTACAAGCTCACGATGTACGCTTTTTTGCGCCACACTCACAGGCCACCGTAGAAGCCTGACAATAATCCTGATCTAGCATTTGTTTACTTTTGTCCTCATACTCACTACTTACCATGCAGATATGTTTCTGGTCACAAGATTAATAATCCTCACATAATGCCACCGAGGTACGTTTTGCCGGTGCCAAACATGTTCAATGTTAAATAATGAAATTTTGTGAGGCCCAGTATTGAGTCTTGAACTACTTTATGGTCACTAAATTCATAAGACGGGGACCAGACTTAACAGAATGTTTTCCACATCATCAGAAAAGCAGCCAAAAAGACTATTCTTCTAGGTAGCTTAGACCATTTTTATGTCATTTCTAGATATCCAACCCACTGCAAAATAATTAAGAAGTTTTTTGGAGTGACACGGGTCAAGGATAACTGCTGCAAAATCTTGTTTGCCAGACGTGAAAAGAAACAAAAGAACATTGCTGGTTTGAAGCAATTCTCGAAGCATCAACGTTTCACACTCTAATTAAAAACATGGAGTACCTTAGCAAATCTTTATTACAGGTAAGTCAAGAGTCAAGACAATCCCGAGACGTCAAACTATTTCGTTTTAGATGTATGATGCTATTGTAGATTATCTATTTAGAAAACAAAAGATACAAAGTTGACCCACGTCATCTCGACTCGCCTTTCAAGAGGACTCTTGCAATACTACCTCTCAATGAAACCCAAAGCTCAATAAACATATACAATACATGTAATTGAAATTTAGCTCAGAAAATTTAATGCTGTTTTACAACACTTATATAAATCTTATTTCATCTGCTTTAGGTAAACTCTGGTCCTAAATTTCATCTGCTTTAAAGATACATTATAATTTATTGTGGAGTTGTTGCAGATGACTTTTTTGGTTATGTCATTGCTTCAAAGTTTTTAAAATCTGGAGAAGAGCGCTTGCAGTCGCGATTACACAATTAAACCCTGAAGAGAGCACAAAAAGTCGACAGCATGGTTGAGTGTCGGCAGCGTGGTCGAGTGGTTAAAGCGCTGGACTCTTAATCAACACGGTCTCGGTTCAAAAACCACTCGCGCCATTCTGTTGTGTCCTTGGGAAAGACATTTTACGGCATATTCCCCTGCTTGGTGTTCCTGGCAAGCAGTTTTAAATTACAGTCATATTTTTATTAAATTACAAGCGGACAGCAATATCTTGGCATCTCCGGAAGCAGCTGGGGTTATTTGCCTACCCTATGTATTAGCGCCTCCGTCGCTTTCCTGCGAGTCAGGAGGATAAATATACAGAAAAAATAAAATAGAATAAAAAATTATCAACCGATATCTCTAGTTGGTGTTCCCTATACCCGAGGAGCCTATCTAACCCCGCAATAAACTTTTTTTATTGGCCCTCTGCTTCCTCAAGATAAGCACCGAGTGGTGTTGCTCAAACAATATCGAGGATTGAAAAGAAGCCCAGTGCTCTCTTTTTTGATCTGACAGTTCTATAAAACATTTATCTGCTATCGTTGCTTTACCAACATATGCTTTTAGTACTTCTACAGCATTAGCACATGTTCCAAACAGTAGTGTATTTAGGGGGGTGTTATATCATGCCTCCCTTTGGAGATCAGTAATATGAGAAATCAGAGATAGCTTTAAAGTAAAGACTTTTTTTTATACATCACTATATTTTTGGGACGAAAAACCAACAAAACCGAGGCAGATACAAAGTGAAGGCCATTTTCTACCACTTGAAAAAGTGATTTTCCGCTAAGTGAATTTGATTGTAGCTTTTATACCCCCATGCCTTTTAAAAATCCTCGGTAAGCCTTTGGTTCCAAATGATAATGAATCTTGTCTGGAAAAGAAGTTTCGCCTTTGCTACCAGCCACAACATGCAAAGCAAGCTCCACTGTTCAAAAAATTTTTATCGATCAGTTTTGAATCCCTTCTGTTTTACTTTTATATATATTTTTTATTTTTTTAAAAAACAAATTTAAGTTAATTGTTTTTTCTCTCTTTCTTTTTCTTAAAAAAAAAAAAATAATTAACGTACAGTAGCTACTTTGTTTTAAAGGTACGGCGACCACGCACAAATGACGTTGTGCGTGTAATAACGTTTATCGTTTAGCCGCTGTTTCCTATTTCGCAATCACTTTTTCAATGAGAACTTTAAAACGTAATACCTTGATTGCAAATAAAATTGAATTGAATTGAATTGAATTGAATTTATACGTACTTGTACAATCTGTCTTTTATAACCAATGGAAAATATGCTAATATTTACAACTTGGTCACTGTGCAAACTGCATACCAGTTTAAATGAACTTAATTTAAACCTTTTTTAGTCATTTTTATTTCACTATCAACCAATCCAAGTTCTTGACTCCTGGAGGTTGCTTTTAAATTTGTTACAATTTTTGGGTAGCATTTGGTTTGAAACTGTTCCTATAGAAGATTATAAAGTATGGTTATTTACATTTGTAAGCGTTAAGTAAGGATCAAAAAAGGTGTGGATTGGTAAGTGAGAATTTTTTAGCTTTCATGTGATATTTGAGTGCATTCAATTACCAAAAAATCAAATTTATGGCTCAGTGGTATAGAAATTAGATTACTTTTATCATAGAGTTCTGGTACCACTCAGTTGCACAAAATGTGAACCCTTAAAAAAATGTAAGCAGTGAAGGCTTTACGAAAGGAGGGCCTGGTGCAAGAAAAAAAAGAGAGCCACTTTTTACTGTGTAAATTTTTTTTGTTCCAAAAATCTCTAAAAAAGAAGTCACTTTTAATCAAATCTATATTTTTGTCCTAAAAGTTAAGGTGAAGACAGGGGCCACCGTCATGGTGCTACTATGAAAAAATAAAGCAATGTTTGGGTTAGGGCGGCCACTTTTTGACGTTTTTTTGGGGTCCGGCAGGTGCGGCCGCTCCGTTTGCACCATACTAAAGCCATTATTAAATGTAAGAAACTTTCAAAAAAATTGCAGTTGGCGTCACTTAGCGTTTGTTTTATTGTGATAACACTTACATAAAGAAGTAGTATATATAATGCATTAAAAAATAAATGTTTCACCCTACAATAAATAAATTTTTGAGCTCTTAGCAAAATTATTTTTATTAAAAATCTGAACCTGTAAGAGTTAAAAAAACATTTAGGCAATCTCAAAAATCGCTTGCTGGGATTGTTATAAAGCTACCACAAAACCTTGCTTAAAAAGTTCAAAATTGTTAGATTGCATACCATTGAATGACGGGGCTCGGTTGGACCAACCAGATATATTACGTTATACCGGCGCGCCCCATAGATCGGAAGCCAAAAAACGCAAGATCTGTTAATTTAGTATGATTTATTGAATTGATTGAGGTTTTATGATAACTGTTATTCTAACGAAACATTTTTATTCAATTTTTCTTCGTCACACACGACTTAATAGAAAGCAAAGTTAAAAGCCGTAAAATTTTAAGATTCGAAAATTTAAACAATTTCAAGCAAAAAGTACTTTAACACCCAATCTAAAAATATAGAATTGATAAAACTTTAACAAACGTAAATACTATTAGGCAAGCTTTTACACTTTGCTTGTGACAGGGCGTTATAAATGACCTTAATTTGAGAAACGGCGTCATCGCGAGAACGTTAATCTTTATGTAAGTGGGCGTTGTTCAAACTGCCTATTCACTAATAACCGTTTAGCACGCTATAAAACAAAACGCGGTAAAATAGTGCTGGATTTAAATCCCAATAACTTTTCAACTATTAAAAAAAGTTCTGATCTCGCACAAACAATCGAGATTACAGAGGTGACCATTGGCAGATGCTGTAGCGTCCTTTCTTTTGTTTTCATGCGATGTAGGTGCTGTGGCAGTGTTGCTACATTTTATAAATGAAGCTATCCCTGCTTCTTACTTTTTTAAAATCAAGCCTAAAATCAAACTGTTTTGTAATTTTCTGTTGAAACAATAGCTTGTAATTTTCCAACCAAAAATAAATTAATTTTCGCTTTTAATGTTAACATTCAAAAGAACCTAGTAAAAAGTACTTAAACCAAATAAAAATAGTAAAATATAACTTTTGTTTGATCTACATTAACTCAATTTGCATACTGCATGATCTTTACAGATTTTTCGATTTTGTATTTTGTTTTAATAAATTTAGCGCCGCTCTCTGATAGCTGCTTGCAGAGATGAAGTGAAACAGCCTTGAACTGTTTATAGCTTAAACACCACTATAAAACCAACTTTAGGGAAAGTAATTCTTGCAAAGCACTTTGTCTTTCTATGAATTTAGTTCACCAGTTTTTAACGTTTGCAGGCACTCCAAACTTTTACCATAGTTTTCAAATTTTTTAATAATTTTTTTTAAAGTGTTGTTTTTTTGTATGTGTCTCTTATTACGTGTAGTTTTTTCTGTTTTATTTTGTTTTGTTTTCTGTTATGGACCGTGAGTCTGATTTAAATGAATAAATAAAAAAAAAAATTAACTCCATTCTTTAAAATATCAAAAAATATACTTAATAAACAGCATGGAACCCGCACAGAACCTATGCAGTTTTACTACTTGAATGGCCCAGTAGAAACCCTCATAACTCCTGCATAGCAAGTTTGCATGGGACCCGCACAGTTCCGGCTCATGATTTCTACTTGCAAACTTCTAAAAATATATTAAAACTTTATCTGATAAACTGTAAAGGACCTGCACAGTTCTGGCGCGGGCTTTGCATTTGCATTGATGTTTTCAAAAACTTTATTCAGACAACACGACTAGTTGCATGGGATACGCATAGGATCTCTACAGGTTTCCTACTTTAATTGCCCACTTGAAAGCCGCATAAATCCTGCATAAAAAACTGCCCAGGATCCACACAATTCCTGTGCATGATTTCTACATGTAAACCTCAATTAATATTTTAAAATTTTCTCTGAGAAACTGTAAAAGACCTGCACAGTTCGGGTGCAGCGGCTTTGCACTCGCAATGGTGTTTTCAGAAACCTTAAATCTGTACAAGAAGCTGTGCAGGACCAACACAAAGTTTTATTTATTTATTTATTTTTGCATTCGTAAAAATATCCAAAAATATATGTTAAAAACTGCATGGAATCCGCACAGGACCTGTGCAGGTTTCCTACTTAAATTGCTCGCTTGAAATCTGCATAACTCGTGCATAGAAAACTGCAGAGGACCCGCACAGTTCTTGAACATGATTTCTACATGCAAACTTCAAATAATATTTTAAAACTTTATCTGCCAAACTGTAAAGGACCTGTACAGGGCCAACAAGTTTTTGTTATATTGCTTTGCATTCTTGAAAATATTAGAAAATACACTTAATAAACTGCATCGGACCCGCACAAGACTTGTACAGTTATCCTACTCGAATTACCCACCTGAGACCCGCATAACTCCTGCATAGAAAACTGCACAGTACCTGCACAGTTCCTGCACATGATTTTTACATGCAAACTTCAAATAATGTTTTAAAACTTTATCTGAGAAACTGTGAAGGACCTGCACAGCACCAACAAGTTTTTGTTATATTGCTTTGCATTCTTGAAAATATTAGAAAATATACTTAATAAACTGCATGGGACCCGCACAGGACCTGTGCAGTTATCCTACTCGGATTGCCCACCTGAAACCCGCATAACTCCTGCATAGAAAACTGCACAGCACCCGCACAGTTCCTGTACATGATTTTTACATGCAAACTTCAAATAATATTTAAAAATTTTATCTGATAAACTGTGACGGACCTGCATAGTTTGGGCACGGGCTTTGCACACGCATTGCGTTTGAAAAACCTTATTCGCACAATACGACAAACCGAACGGGACCCGCACAAAACCTGTACAGGTTTTCGGTTTTAATTTCCCACTCGAAACCCGCATAACACCTGCACAGCAAACTGCATAGGACCCGCACAGTTCCTGCACATAATTACTACACCAAAATTCACCTGAAAATTTTGGCACTTGCTATTCACCAAGCTGTACAGGAACCGCACGGTTCCTGTACACGTCTGCTATTGACGACAGCCCACTTGAAAACTGCACTTTACCCTCGTGAAAACTACACCGGACCTGTACCGGGGCCTTACGGTTTTGGCTTGCCCGCACAAGCCCGCATTGCCCACATTTTACCCTCAAGGGCCCTGCACGGGCATGTTGGCTGGGCACCTCGCTATGCAGTCTGAGGCACTCGTCATCCTACTGCAGGAGACCCACTGCACTGATGCTGAAAAGTTGGTACTTCCGAACTACCAACTAGCTGGGTCTTCTTTAAGCAGATAGCATGGCCTTGCCACGTTTGTCCACGAGCGACTGAGATACACGCTTTTGGACCAATCTCCACCGACATCAGAGATCGAGTGGCTGTGTGTGGACGTTGATGGCTATAAAATAGTCAACGTCTACGAGCCACCGCCAACGTGATTGCAAACCTGGATCTCCCAGTGTTTCCTCACCCCTGTCTTTACGCTGGCGATTTTAACTGTCATCATGCTGACTGGGGTTACGATGACAACAGTCCGGATGGTGAGTGCTTGGCTGGATGGGCAAGTATTAATTGTCTTGCCCTCCTATACAATGCCAAGGACGCTGCCAGCTTTTATTCCGGCCGCTGGAACACTGGCACCAATCCAGACCTAGCTTTCGCTAACGTAGGTCAAAACAGTCGCTTACCGGATAGACGTGTCCTTGAGAAGTTTCCCAGGTCACAACATCGACCTTTGCTTATTACACCACCAAGGTTTGCTATGGCAGTGCCAAGCATGCCTGTTAAGCGATGGAACTTCCGCAAGGCCGAATGGAGTCACTACATTGCTTTGACGAATGAATTCGCAAAAACTTTGTTGCCGCCTGATTCACTTAATGTGGATGCAGCTTACCAGGACTTCTGTAACACCATTAAGAAAGCAGCCAAAAAGACTATCCCACGCGGGTATCGAAATAACTATATTCCGTGTTGGGATGCAGAGTGTAAATCCCTCTATAAAACCTTTCTGCAGTCTCATCAGGGAGACCACTCAAGTTTGGCTGCTACAGCTCTGCTTGCCAAGCTTGAAAGGAAGCGGAGGGATTGATGGTCCGAGGCAGTTCTGAGCATTGACTTTTCATACTCTAGTCGATAAGCGTGGAGTATTTTGAAGAACCTTACTGGTAGGTTACGACACTCTCCTCGTCACTGTCCCGTTTCAGCCAATCCTATTGCATCTCAGTTGGTTAGAAATGGGAAATACGAGGCTGTCGATTGCAAGTCATTTCAACTTGTCTCTCAAGAAGTGTCTGACCTTTGGAGGGCCACAACACCAAACGCAGTAAATATCTCTGACAATTTTTCACAGAGAGAATTTACTACTGCCCCTTCAACATTTAAAACCGGTAAAGCTCCGTGAGCTGATTCCATCTGACCAGAGCTTATACTCCATGCTGGAGCTGCTTTGAAGTCCTGGTTATGTGACGTCCTCTCTTCCTGTTTGCGCCGACTCAAAATTCCCAAGATCTGGAGAAGAGCGCTTGTAGTCGCGATTTCAAAACCAGCAAAGCCCGTAGGGGACCCAAAGAGTTATCGATCGATATCTCTGCTCTGTGTTCCCTAAAGATCCTCGAGAAGCGTATCTACGCCTGCGTTGAACCACTAACCGATTCACCGCTTTCTAAAGAGCAGGCTGGGTTCCGGCGCGGGAAGTCAACCGTAGATCAAGTTGTTTTGCTAACCCAGAACATCAAGAATTTTTTTAAAGCTAAGAAGAAGGCCGGTACCGTATTTGTCAATCTGACAGCTGCTTATAATATTGTCTGGCACCGTGACCTTACCTGGAAGCTGCTGAGACTACTTCCTGATAAGCACATGGTCAGAATGATTATGGAGCTTGTTCGAAATTAAAGTTTCACCCTTACTACCAGTGACAGCAAGCAAAGCAGGCTACGCCGTTTTAGAAACGGCGTTCTTCAGGGATCGGTCTTGGCTCCCCTCCTATTTAACATCTATACGTACAATCTTCCTTCCATAATTTCTAGAAAGTTTGCTTATGCTGATAATCTAGCATTGTTGCACTCTTCTGGAAACTGGAAGGACTTGGAGGGGACTTTAAACCAATGTCCACACTTTCAGCGTATCTCCAGACTTGGAGGTTGAAGCTCAATCACACTAAGACGGTGACGACAGCCTTTCACTTAAATAACCGAGAGGCCAAGCGTGAGCTAAAAGTTTACAACAATAACAGACTTTTACTGTTCTGTCCAATTCCTACTTATCTTGGCGTAAAACTGGACAGATCACTCACGTTTCGTCACCATTTAGTGGCATTGCGCAAAAAATTATCTTTGCGCGTCACACTGCTGAGGCGATTCGTAGGCTCGGGATGGGGTGCTGGTGCTAAAACACTTCGCATAGCCACCTTATCACTAGTATACTCAACAGCTGAGTATTGTGCGCCAGTCTGGTGTTGTAGTGCTCACACTCGCCTCATCGACAATGTCTTGAACGACGCCTTGCGCATAGTTACTGGATGCCTGCGTCCCACTCCAACGGACCACCTACCTGTACTCTCAGGCATCCAGCCACTTGAGCATCGCCAACTGGGAGCGACACTCTCCTTGGCTTACAGTGAATCTCCGGACCCCAATCATATCTTGTATGGTCTTTTAAGTGGGTCCTCAGATACTCGCCAATTGAGACTAAGATCCAGACGCCCATTTGTGCCAGGTGCGCGGAATCTTTTGAACAACCTTGCCAGACTTGGCATCCGCGCTTTTGAATGGACAAATCACAAATGGAAAACGGAGTACTGTGAATGTGCTTCCAGGCTCCGTGCTTTTGTGCCCGGAACCGGTGCCAGGCCTGTTGGGATGAGCTTACCCCGAGCAGCTTGGGTTAAGCTCAACCGCCTGCGGACTGGTGTTGGGCGATTCCATTCGTCCATGCACAAATGGAGTTTCGCTCCTTCACCGAATTGCGAGTGTGGCGCCTCTGAGCAAACCGCAGACGATGTTATAACAGCGTGCCCTATACATCGGGCATTACATGGAGCACGAGGTCTGACGGTTTTGGATGACGAAACTCGATGCTGGCTTAATGACATCACTTCCAGCATCGGATTCAGGAAGTGCAGCAGTCTGGTTAGTAAAAGGATAAACCCTCGGCCCCAGTCCTGCTTGTCTCTGATCTGGAGTGGATACCCTTCAAACGACGACAACAACGACGACGAGTTTAAGCATGGGCGATTGTTGACAGACAAATAGGATAAAACGTAACCTAAAAGCATGAATATTTTTAATTTATTGAAAGCAGTCTATATTATCAAGAAAAAGATTTGATGCAAGTAGTACCACATGAGCAATGCAATTCAGAAAAAATTATTAAAAATTGCGAATGCCTTTTACCAGTGACAATAACCAACCAACAAGGATTTTTCTTTAAACTGACGTTTCGTAATTCAGAAATCAACGGACATCTTCAAAGACATGACGATGTTTACAGTAATAACTGCTTAAAACTTGTCATCACTAATCACAGATATGCACCCAACGTCGAACAGCTGGAGGGTTACTTGATGATCGCCACCGCGATAAAATTTAGTAATAAAGAACAAAAGCATAGCGATCATTCAAGAAACCGAACAACTTCCAACGCATGCCGCACTCCCGAATAGCAAAAAACAAACCAAAAAACAATCTAGATTAAAAGACACAGCAATCAAGTGTATAAATCAATATTAAAGAATCAAACCAAAAGAGCTAATAAAGAAGATTGTTACTGTTCAAATTATTTACTTGAGAAGAACAAAATTTAGTACTCAATTTTGTCGCGGTAGTGATCAATAAAGTACCAACGCACTGTTTGACGTTGCAATTAGTCGTCGTCGTCGTCGTCGTCGTCGTCGTCGTCATCGTTTGAAGGGCATCCACTCCAGGCCAGACACAAACAGAACTGGGGCCGAGGGTTTATCCTTTTACTACCCCAGATTGCTGCACTGCCTGGGTCAGATGCTGGCAGTGATGTTATTAAGCCAGCATCGAGTTTCGTCATCCAAAACCGTCAGACCACGTGCTCCATGTGGTGCCCGATGTACAGGGCACGCTGTTAGTACATGGTCTGCGGTTTGCTCTGAGGCGCCACACTCGCAATTCGGTGAAGGAGCGAGACCCCATTTGTGCATGGACGAATGGAATCGCCCAACACCAGTCCGCAGGCGGTTGAGCCTAACCCAAGCTGCTCGGGGTAAGCCCATCCCAACAGGCCTGACACTGGTCCCGGGCACAAAAGCACGGAGCCTGGAAGCACTTTCACAGTACTCCGCGTTCCATTTGTGATTTGTCCATTCAGAGGCGCGGATGCCAAGTCTGGCAAGATTGCTCAGTTGAGCTAAATTCCCATCTTGGCTAGCTGTGCCACCCATCATCATTACGCAGCCTAGTCATGCACTGGTTATTTAATTGTTCAGTTTGTTTCATAATATTATTGTTACGTATTTATTTATTTATTTTGTTTTTTCCTTTTTTCACTTATGTCTTTATATGATTAAGGTGTTGCAGCCATGCTTTATACTCGTACTATCTTGTACTTTTACTTTGTTAGTCATATGCATGTTTTAACGTCTGACGTTGTGCTGCTTCTTCCTTTTCTTGATCTTTTTAATGTTTATAATTTTTGTGTTAAACTGTTTAATAATGATCGAGAATAAAAAAACACTGACTGACTGACTGACTGTCCAAGAGATTCCGCGCACCTGGCACAAACGGGCGTCTGGATCTTAGTCTCACTTGGCCAGTATCTGAGGACCCATTTAACAGACCATGCAAAATATGATCGGGGTCCAGAGATCCACGGTAAGCCAAGGAGAGTGTCGCTCCCAGTCGGCGAAGCTCAGCTGGCTGGATGCCTGAAAGTACAGGTAGGTGGTCCGTTGGAGTGGGACGCAGGCATCCAGTAACTATGCGCAAGGCGTCATTCAAGACACTGTCGATGAGGCGAGTGTGAGCACTGCGACACCAGACTGGCGCACAGTACTCAGCTGTTGAGTAGACTAGATACAAGGTGGCTATGCGTAGTATTTTAGCACCAGCACCCCATCCCGAGCCCACGAGTCGCCTCAACAGTGTGACGCGCGATGATAGTTTTTTGCGCAATGCCACTAAATGGTGACGAAACGTGAGCGATCTGTCCAGTTTTACCCCAAGGTATGTAGGGGTTGGACAGAACGGTAAAAGTCTACTATTGTTGTAGACGTTTAGCTCACGTTTGGCTTCTCGGTTGTTTAAGTGAAAGGCTGTCGTCACCGTCTTAGTGTGACTGAGCTTCAACCTCCAAGTCTGGAGATACGCTGAAAGTGTGGACATGTCTTGGCTTAATGTCCCCTCCAAGTCCTTCCAGTTTCCAGAAGAGTGCAACAATGCTAAATCATCAGCATAAGCAAACCTTCTGGAAATCATGGAAGGAAGATCGTACGTATAGATGTTAAATAGGAGGGGAGCCAAGAACGATCCCTGAGGAACGCCGTTTTTAAGACGGCGTAGCCTGCTTTGCTTGCTGTCACCGGTGGTAAGGGTGAAACTTCGATTTCGGACAAGCTCCATGATCATTTTGACCATGTGCTTATCCGGAAGTAGTCTCAGCAGCTTGCAGGTAAGGCTACGGTGCCAGACAGTGTCATAAGCAGCTGTCAGATCGATAAATACGGCACCGGCCTTCTTTTTAGCCTCAAAAGAATCCTCGATGTTCTGGGTTAGCAGAACAACTTGATCTACGGTTGACTTCCCGCGTCGGAACCCAGCCTGGTCTTTAGGGAGCAGTGGATCGATTAATGGTTCAACGCGGGCGTAGATAAGCCTCTCGAGGATCTTGTAGGGGACACAGAGCAGAGATATCGGTCGATAACTCTTTGGGTCCCCCACGGGCTTTGCTGGTTTTGGGATCGCGACCACAAGCGCTCTTCTCCAGATCTTGGGAATTTTGAGTCGGCGCAGACAGGAAGAAAGGAAGTCACGTAACCAGGACTTCAAAGCAGCTCCAGCATGGAGTATAAGCTCGGGGCAGATGGAATCAGGACCCGGAGCTTTGCCTGGTTTTAAATGTTGAAGGGCAGCAGCAAATTCTCTCTGTGAAAAATTGTCAGAGATATTTACTGCGTCTGGTGTTGTGGCCCTCCAAAGGTCAGACACTTCTTGAAAGACAAGTCGAGATGACTTGCGATCAACAGCCTCGTATTTCCCATTTCTAACCAGCTGAGATGCAATAGCATCGGCTGAAACGGGACAATGACGAGGAGAGTGTCGTGACCTACCAGTAAGATTGTTCAAAATACTCCACGCTTATCGACTAGAGTGTGAGAAGTCAATGCTCCGAACTGCTTCGGACCATCGATCCCTCCGTTTTCTGTCAAGCTTGGCAAGCAGAGCTGTAGCAGCCAAACTTGAGTCGTCTCCCTGAGGAGACTGCAGAAAGGTTTTATAAAGGGATTCACACTCTGCATCCCAACACGGAATATAGTTGTTTCGATACCCGCGTGGAATAGTCTTCTTGGCTGCTTTCTTAATGATGTTACAGAAGTCCTGGTAAGCTGCATCCACATCAAGTGAATCAGGCGGCAACAAAGTCTTTGCGAATTTATTCGTCAAAGCAATGTAGTGACTCCATTTGGCCTTGCGGAAGTTCCATCGCTTAACAGGCATGCTTGGCACTGCCATAGCAAACCTTGGTGGTGTAATAAGCGAGGGTCGATGTTGTGACCTGGGAAACTTCTCAAGGACACGTCTATCCGGTAAGCGACTGTTTGGACCTACGCTAGCGAAAGCTAGGTCTGGATTGGTGCCAGTGTTCCAGCGGCCGGAATAAAAACTGGCAGCGTCCTTGGCATTATATAGGAGGGCAAGACAATTAATACTTGCCCATCCAGCCAAGCACTCACCATCCGGACTGTTGTCATCGTAACCCCAGTCAGCATGACGACAGTTAAAATCGCCAGCGTACAGACAGGGGTGAGGAAACACTGGGAGATCCAGGGTTCGCAATCGCGTTGGCGGTGGTTTGTAGACGTTGACTATTTTATAGTCATCAACGTCCACACACAGCCACTCGATCTCCGATGTCGGTGGAGATTGGTCCAAAAGCGTGTATCTCAGTCGCTCGTGAACAAACGTGGCAAGGCCATGCTTCCTGCTTAAAGAAGACCCAGCTAGTTGGTAGTTTGGTAGCACCAACTTCTCTGCATCAGTGCAGTGGGTCTCCTGCAGTAGGATGACGAGTGCCTCAGACTGCATAGCGAGGTGATGAAGAACATTCATCTTGCTTGCAGTGAGGCCTTCGATGTTCAGCTGAAGAATAGTGGGTCTTCGGAACTTGTTGGCAATGTGCCCTGAAAAGGGCAGTTTTATCCTGACATTGCCCCGTCCTGAAAAGGACGTTTGCCGATTAACAGACCCACACTGAACATCGGAATGGGTGGATACCCTTCCGTTTTGGTAGATTCGGTTTCGGTCTGTCATTTTAAAATCAATGAGCAGACTTACTCACGGCCCAGGCTGCGTGAAAGCACCTACCATTGCAATTAGTGATGACGAGCTTTTAACAATTATTATTGGGAATATTTTAATGTCTCTGAAGATGTCGGTTGATTTCTGATCGACAAACCGTCAGTTTAAAATAAAAATACTTTGCTGATTTTTGGTTTGGTATTGTCACCGGTAAGGCATTCAAAATTTTTAGCAATATGAATGCCTGGTGACAAAAATTATTACCAGTACATAGAAAAAAATGTTTATAAGTTAATATAGAAAAAAGTTGGATATATAAAACATATTTTAAAAAATTTGAACTATTGCAATTTTTTTATTTTTCTTATTGTGTGTCCATGTGTTAAGCTGTGAAAGACAAGCCCCGTTTTGCTTTTTAAAATTTTCGCGAAAAAATCTTATATCACAAAACGTGAGCACAAAGTTATTGCTTCTTCTCTCAAAGCAGTTCCAGATTTAGTTTGGAATAAAAGTTCAAACACATTCAGCACTCTTCTACGATTGTGAAAATGATTGTGAAGAAAATTTTACAATTGGATTATGCAAGTTTATTTTTAAGTTACGCAGTAGATATTAAAAAAAATTAAGATTAGTAAGGCCATTTATTTTAAATACGAATTATTTAAAATTTTTTTTGGTTTTATTTTTATTAAATTTTGACCTGATCGTATTTAAACAATTTTGACTGGATGCAAAAGAAAGGGAACGGAAAATTTTGCAAGTGACGATCCTCTGGAGAAAATCACAAAATGTTTAAAAAAAATGTTAATTGTAGAAACAAAGCTTTTAAATTTTTGTAGTCGCTCAAACAATCACAAAGTAGGCTAAAAATTAGCTTTATGTTAATAAAATTATATAAAACTAATTTTGGACTTTAGTCGAGTATTTTGCTTTATTTTGATTAAAAATCTCATCAATCTTATCAAAAAACATTAATCCTCCAGAGGTATCCCATACCCCAGGTAATGTTTATATATATGTTTCTTACGTCTGGCAGCATTGATAATGCTATCCATCCATGTAATTTTTCAGTACACTCCACTGAGCTAATGCACAACTCTACTCAGTTACTGTACTTACTGAACAGTGAGAATTGTAAACGCATGCTATTTGTGTCTGTGGTATAGCAAACCCCACCACACATTTACGGCGTCATTTTTGAGAAGTACATTGATATTATCATTGTTTATTTTACTTACCTCTTAAAGCACCGGAGCTTATTTTTTGCACGTCAACAGTCGTCGGAAAAACAGTACTAAAGGAGGTGTAAGCACTGTGAATTGATTTTTTTCCATCTATAATGTTTTCAGAAATACTTGGCGTTGGCCAGTTGTAGTTTTCTACACCATACTCATAATGGCATTAATTAATACATACAATATATTCATGGCCAACTCTCAAACAGCTATTGGGCGACAAAAGTTTTAAAAAGAATTGGGACTCAAGTTGTTGAAGGACCACCTTCATCGTCGTAAGACAAACCATATTTGAGGAAAGACTTGAAAAGGAAGTTTCATCATTTCGCGGCATTTAAAAGTTACCTCCAACACGTCATTGTGACAAATCCATTTAAAACTGCTCGTTGTGCCCAAAGTCTAACGATCGTACGACAAGAAATTGTTGCCAAAAGTGTTACAAACCCATCTGCTGGGAACATGCTATGCACATTGGTGTTGACTGCTCTGCTAAAAGTGATCAGAATGATAGTGCAGGCAATGAGAATGATTAAACAGTAAATATGAAAGAAGTGCTCTGCCACAAAAAAAAGTTTTGTGACCTTAATTTTCAAAAAAGACTCGCTTGCCTTTATTTTCATGGCAATGAATACATTAAAATTTATTGGTTTGTGTTATAGATGCATAAAAATACGTTTATTAGAACTATACAGTAACTGAATTATAACGTGTTTCTCTGCGAAATATTTTTACTTGTAATATAAATTCAATACAACGTTATATAACTATCACCAATCATAATTGTGTTCATGATTGAATTTAATGACAAAATAAAATAGATTAAACCATATTCACTTAACTTAAAGTATTAAAAAAGTGTAATTTGTGAAATTCCTTTTCATTTATATTTGAAAAAGAAAGATATTGCTGTCCTTTTGAAAATTTTCTATTTATGTTTTTTGTTTTATAGAGATATAAATGAAATTTAAAACTACTTTCTAAGACCGCTAAGCAGGGAAAAGTGCTGTGAAGTGAATTTACCAAAGACATAACAGATTGACGCGAGTACGTTTTAAACCGAGACTACTTCTATCACAATTAAAAGCTTTTAACCACTCAACCACGCTAAAACTGTTTGTCGAAGCAAACAGCTGAACTGCGGTAATATTTAAAATAGGAAAACGCAGAGTTCAGTAACATGCAAATATTTTTATTCAAATGCTAACTGTCACAATATAAATTATTTTCCAGATTAAGTGAAATTTATACAGTAGATTTTATTAAAACCTAATAGTCTTCTTTGTGACCTTCAGTTGCCATTGTAATACCTCTAGTTGTCGTTGATTAATCTTTATTAATAATCTTTGTTGATTATCCGGAATATGTTGGTCTTGCAACTATTATTTTTAAACCCAAATTGAATCTGATGATCTCAGTAGCCGAACCCCCATCAACAACAGTAAAATTTCAACATAGTAAATCATTGCAATGCAATCCCCTGTTTAAAGCCAAATAACATTCTTGAACTTATCTGTTTGTTGTATTTCTGAATACTAATTTTAGGCCTAATTTAGGATTCGGCTTCTTTAATCACTCAAAAGCCATTTGGGCCCGTTGCAAAAAGAAAGCTGTAATTATTTGTTTAAGTGTAGTTAGATTTCCTGAATTACTTGAAATTTATTGCTTTTTTCGAAATGTTAATGTTAGTGTAGGGAGTTTGGTGCATTTTTACCCTTTAAAATAGTTGAAATAAATTTGTGTTGGATGTGTTTTTGCTGCTCTTTAATTAATGTAATCTTTTTCTTGCTGGTCAAAAAGAACAAATTCTTTTCAAATTTATTGTTATTTTTGGCAACCGAATCAATCAGTGTAAATGTAGAAACCCTGCATGGATCGATTTAGACAATTTAGTGAGGTTAATGTGTCAGCCAGGTATCAAAAAACTGCTAAATGTTTTAACGAAGGCACATAATTTTGTTTTTGTTTTTAAAAAAGTAATTATCTCTTCACGTAGTTGATAAACTTGTTTAAAAACCTTACCCCGCGCAAACAACGCCCTTCTGTGTGTAACAACAACCTCGTGTGATCAACAGCCATTTCATAGCACAAACGTGAAACTAAAGGCGAGTTAAACAGCCTTGCTTTTATATATTTGACACATCTTTATAGCATAAGTTAGTGTTTCAATCAGTTCCTCAGATAATTTTTTTTTGTTTTTGGCTACAAAAACTTGTTCAAAGAAAAAGCAATGCGTCCACCCAGCCAACAATGTTATACCAGGCTGCCCGTACGGGACCCGTACCGATTTGGCCGCGGGCGCTGTAGTGGCCCCGCATGGGCTAACCGCACGGGTTTAATTTGGTTTTCAGGTTTAAGCCGTAATCAAAAATTAAAACATACAAATAAGCTAACCTTTTTAATTATTTTAAAAAAGGAACAATTTTAATAAACAGTTTGAAAATTATGAAACTCGTGTGGAAAGCCCATGCGGGGCCACTGCAGCGCCCGCATGGGTTTACCGCACAAGTTTCATGTAATTCAAACTATTTATACAAAACGTTGTTTTTAAAAAATAATTAAAAATGTTAGCTTATTAGGATGTTTTAGTTTTTGATTACGGCTTAAAATTAAAAGCCAGATTGAACCCGTGCGGTTAGCCCATGTGGGGCCACTACAGCGCCCGCGGCCAAATCGGTAAGATTACTGTACGGGAAGCCTTCGCAGGGCCCGCATGGGCCCTGCATAGAATTGTTGGCTGGGTTACGTTTGCTGCTGTATCTTTGACTCGATTTATTACTTCCACATTGATGCCGGTGCATGCTTGCTACTGTCGTCGATAGAAATTTTGAATATTTATCCCAAGATATAAGCTTATTGCTAAAGAATTCACAAGTGTCTTCACCTCTAACATGCAACTGCAAGTTTTGCAAAAAATAAAGCTTTTTTTTAATACTTTCCATTGCAAAATGTTTAAAATAAGCTGTGATGGGCGAACATTTCAACTTTAAAAAATTATTACAAAATAATTTTGCAGAAAAAGTAAGCATAAAATTGCTTCCTTTTTTTGCTAAATGCATGCTTAGTGTCCAAAGAAAATCTGATTCTGCCAATTTTTTTAGTCTTAGACTGGCCATTGCCCTCCCTGCCCCCTCGCCTCGTACGGTTATGTTGATTGCTGTGTTTATTTTCAATTGAACAATTTTTTTGACTGTAATGCATTTTTCGCAGTAAAAAATATTTGCTGTGCTAGTCATTCTTTGGACATAATGAAGTCGTTATACATACATGTAATTGTGTTACTGTTTGCAAACCATGCTTGGAACCGAAGACTTGGACTTTTTCATTTGTGTAAGTACATTTAGAAATATTACTAATCATGTAGCATGTAATTCTAAATTGCGTAAGTACGTTGAAAATGTTAGTTGCAGTTAAAAAAGAAATTGTGCAAAATAATTAAATTTAGTGCAAATCGATAACCTCAAAGGTCTTAATCAGTGAATTTTTTAAAAAAAAGATGTCTGTTTCGGTCTTTAGGGATTTTTTAATACTGTGATGTACATTATTGATTTAAAGCAAATGTGACAAAGATGCGGCCCGCAAATTGGTTCGACGACAAAATCAACCCCCCTTGATTTCATGATATCAAATGCAAGTAGCTGGAGTTTGATCTCTTTTCTATCCCCTTCAATGTTACACCCACTTTTGCATCCCCTGAGCTTCAACTCGAATTCATAAAACTACAGAGTGATGACACGCTGACATTGATGAATCTGAGCAAACCGTTGCTTGAATTCTATCGTATTTAAGTATCAAAGAACTGAACCAAATTGTTTAATAACAGTAATAAACAACAAATAAAAATAATAAAAACCCAGTTTGTAAGCTAAAGGTCCGTTTACACTATTAGCGTTGGCGGGAGTATTTTTTCTTTGTTTTATTGCTTTTTTTGGCGCTTAACCCTTTAAAAGATATAAAATTTTAAGCAAAAATATGAAAGATATTTTTAAATATATTTGAAGTTTAAGTGATAGACAACACATTTATAAATTTTTTTTTAAATATTTATTTTTATTTTTGTTTATTTTATTATGGTACATAAGTGTAGCATTGTCCCTCAATGGTAATTTTAATAAAAAATTTTTTTGAAACTTTTTGTGGGATTTAGCGATGGTTGCGACAAATACTAATCTACTGCAGATAAAATAACGTGCTGTAAGATAGTTGAGCTTTACTCTGCGTGATAAGCAGAAAAGCAATTGCGATTATTTACGTAACAGAGATAGATTTTACATTGTAAGCACATATTAATTGTTCTATTTTGAAGTTTTTTGCTGGTACAAAGCTTGCATCTTTGCCTGTTTTCGACTTTAACCATCGCGTGCGGCCCAGCACTTTTGCAAGCTTTAAGATATTTTGGGGGCTTTAGTCCGTGCTTGATGGTACTTTGTGGTGCTTGCCGCTTGCGGTTAGTATAGTTTCCGATGAGCACCTTGCAATGATGCCGCGGTAGGTCTTTGAGTCAAGTTATTCTCCTTTGTTGCTTATCTTATTGTAAACAATTTCAGCATTGTATATGGAAATATCCAGCAGATCATACACAATCCGAAGATACTATTTGTATTTTGATCGATGATCAAACTGGTAGATAACTTTATTTTGATCCACAAGATCAACATCACCCATAATTTTATTGTATTGCTTTACTACAGCAGGGCAATCAATTTCAGCTTTTTTATCTGTTTCCTTTGATTTCGGTTTAATAGGAGTCACAGGACAAGTGCCACATAATTTAATAACATGTTGACAGTCTTGTTATCTACCCATTTAGTGAAGAATATTCTTTCAATTTCAAAACAAAGCATTTCTCTTCTTTTCATGTTTTTTTCATCAGGAAGCTGATTACTCTTGGGTAGTTTTTTTCTGTTGGAGCGTACCGTAACAGCACACAATATGCCTTTTTTAAGAAGGTTGTATTGTAACTGTGAAAAATTTTAAAAATTATCTATAAAGATATGACAGTTTTTGTGTGCAAGTT
This sequence comes from Diplosoma virens, assembly GCA_963680785.1. Taxonomy (NCBI): domain Eukaryota; kingdom Metazoa; phylum Chordata; class Ascidiacea; order Aplousobranchia; family Didemnidae; genus Diplosoma; species Diplosoma virens. Next base: position 40,150,366 of record OY796892.1, on the reverse strand, counting down.
GCTCAGTGAGCAACAAAACAACTCCTTCTCCTAGACCGTGTTCAGTATAGCCGACTTTTTTTCCAGTGTATAGATCAAACTGAAACAGATATCCACTGACAACATCACAACGACACCACAATTTAAACCCCCATTGTTCTGGTTTTTCTTTTACATATTGTCTAAGTATTTTATGTCCTTTGAATTTAATTATGTGTTCATCAATTGATTGGTACATTGTCATTAATACATCTCACTTTATGAGCTCTCTCATACTCTGTGTCACTCTTTGGCTTTACTGTAGAATTATCATTAAAATGAACATAGGCATGAAGCTCCTCAAATCTTTTCAAAGGCATTATGTTGGCAATATACGAGACATTTAGATCTGGATCTGAAGACCAATAATCTTAAATGCATGGCAATTTGTGGTAACCCATCACAATCTGCATTCCAAAAAATGCTTTCATTTCATCCACAGTTGTGTTAAACACATGACCTTTTTGTTGACTATATAACATGGTTTGAGGTATTACAATTTTTGTTAAAAAGTCCTCAAAATTGGTTAGCATCTCAAGAACTAAATAGGGAGTTATTTCTTTGCCATTAAAATTTAATAAAATATTACCAAACTTAGCAGAGTTATATTCTTTTAATTCAGATTTCGCAACAATAGATTTTTGTTTTGAAACTGAAATTTTCTTCCAACGGAAAACTGTTTCATTGTGTGTAGAATTTTTTTTTTTTTTTTTGTCTCTATATTTATCCTCCTGACTCGCAGGAAAGCGACGGAGGCGCTATACATAGGGTAAGCAATTACCCCGACCTGCTTCCGGAGATGCCAAGATATTGCTGTCCGCTAGTAATTTAATAGAGATATGACTGTAATTTAGAACTGCTTGTCAAGACCACCAAGCAGGGGAAAGTGCCGTAAAGTGTCTTTCCCAAGAACACAACAGAATGGCGCAAGTGGGTTTTGAACCAAGACCATGTTGATCATCAGTCTGGTGCTTTAACCACTCGACCACGCTGCCGACAAATTACAACTGCCTTCAGCAGAACATTCTTTTGTGTCAGCTGCAAAGTTTTCTGGAGGCTCAATTGTCACTTCAATTTGGTCAAGAGGGCTTTTTTCCAATATTTCTACATCATTTTTTAAAAATGATAAATTTTCTTGATCAAGGATGAGGGCATCCTCAGTATCACTCTCATCACAAAATAAGATTTGACTGACTTTTTCATCAGAAAGTTGGAAAAACGCTTTTGTTTATTAGACATTTAGAGTGTACGTATACCTAGTTCTATAGAGCTAAAATCAGATGAGATGAAAATAAAAGGATAAACCCTCGTCCCCAGTCCTGTTTGTGTGTGACCTGGAGTCGATTTCCTTCAAACGACGACGACGAGAGCTAAAATAAATTTAATAAATTTGAAATGCAAAATTATAACATAAAATTCAATATACAACTTAAATAAAATTACTTCCACTTAAAAAAAAATAAAACTAAATAGCAAAATAAATAAAATTTATTTGAGGAAAGTTATCCACAGAATAAGCTTGTGTGTACTAATTCTGCTACTGTATTTTTTTTACAAATAGGTCTCAACTAAAAGCTTTAATAAATAAGATACTAAGAAAATAACACTTGCATTTAAAATAAACGCCTTAAAAAATATTAAATTATACTGTAAAAAAACTTGAGACTACAAAATGCTGAATGCTTTTGTTTCAATATTTTATTTTTGAGGGACAATGGTACATGCACCACAGCAAAAATTTTATTATTTTCCTACAAATTCAAGAGAAAAATTTTTAAAAAGTTGTAAATTATCAGAAATATGAAAACCTATCTAAACATAACAAAAAAATAGTGAAAAACAATCTGCCAACAAAATATTAGGGATGTTTAGTGACATCCAAGTTCTTAGTTAACGCCACAAAGTTTTACAAATTATTTTTTCTAAAAAACGAGTTTAGAGTTTCCATTCTTTTATTTAAAATGATAAAATAATTCTTTAAAAGGTATCAAACTAAATCTCAGCCAAATAGTTGACTTACAAAAGTAGCTATGCCAAAATAACTTTATGGTACACATATGTACCAATGTCCCTCAAAGGGTGCAAGGAAAGAAGTAAAAAAATCAATCTTTAAACATCTTTAAACATTCTACACTGGCTCTTAGTTTTTTCAAACTCTTCATCAAACTGTAAACTCTAGTTTACCACTCCCATACAAATTTAATCTATTCCTGGACCATCCCCTAGATGTCACAATTTTACTCGAAAATCCAAAAGGACCAGTAGAACATAGGTAACCCAAATATTGGGCAGAAGTAAAATTGTTTTTACTTTTATTTATTTCGGCTCAGAAAAAAGTTTACCGCAAAACTGAAGTTCTTAAAAGGCTTAGTTCTGGGCAAGTACAAATGGAGTTGTTATAAAATTTATCTCTACCAATAGAAAGAAACCATGGTTTCTGACTATAAAAAATATATTTACAAAATCAAAAAAAAAAATTGAACAATTCCTACAAACATTACTCTTAAGCTTCCCCAAACTTCAAAGCAATCTACGTATATAGCCAACAACTGAGAATAATCACATAACAACTTTGCAATAATTACCTATAAGAATAAATTAGCACCCCAATGGCTAATATTATACTTAAAATTATGTCCACCACACAGATTTAAATAATTCTATCTTGCAACAAAATTAATTTCCAAAGCGTCAACATTGAGCCTTAAACAGCTCAAACATAGCCACGCGCAAAACGATTTCTAAACCTTATAGTAACCGAATGAATAATAAAAAAGCGACGCTGTTATATAAATCAGCCAGCCCTAATAGGCAACCATCGAAATGGCAAGATTGGGCCAAACTTCTTAAATTAATTATTGTAGAACTATGCAATCTGACAAAGCAGCATATGAGGTCATAATACAATAGGAAAACAAGTTACATAACTTGTAATGTCAATGCAGCTAAACAGTTGTAGAAGACTCCATCCAATTTTTCTTGAACGTTCGAGTTAAAAAGAAAAAAAAAGAAAAAAAAGAAAAATGAGTAGAACTAAAGCATACGTTACAATGCTTTATAACTTCAATCAAGTCTAAAAATAAGACGGTAAAACAAACCTTTGTTATTACTTATAAGAACAATTTAAAGACAAAACAAATTAAGTGTAAATTGGTGTAGCGATTACCCAATCACAACCTAACAATAAAAAAAATTATATCATAATCAAAAGCTTACAACTTACTAAAAAGACCAAAAATCAACCATAGAGTTATAATTTTAACACGTTTCTTGCCATACGTCCCACCGGTGGGTTGTACTGATAGTGGCGTATCTAAGGTCTTTGCCGCCCGGGGCAATCCTCAAGTTTGCCGTCACTCCTAAGAAGGATTAAAACAACACAATATGAATTTACCACTTTTTATTTAGTGAAAATTAAATTACATAATTGAAATGAAATATCTCTGTCAGTGTGGCATTTTAAAATTAAACAAAAAAAAGATACATTCAAACACAATTAGCTAATTTTGTCGATTGAAATTGAATTAAATCCTTTTAAAAAATAATAATAATTTTAGGATTCAGTTTCCACCATGTGTTGAAACCAACTTAAGAATTAAAACTTGAGTTACTTTCTTCTGAAAAGAGTTTGTAACAAAAGCAATAAAGAGCTTTCTCAGAAGGGGAATACACCATCTATAATCTTAATATTTTTTCACCATTTGGTAAAGTTTTAAAAAACCACTTATGTGTAAGATTTCTAAGTTGCCCTTTGGTTGATGCATCTTGACGGATTACTTGGCCAAAATTATCAGATAGAATTAATACTTGAATCATAGATGCACCTTGACGTACCAGTAAGACCCGTATGTCATTATTAATCTTGCTTGGCCATAGATCAACATCCTTAATTTATTCTGTCCGCATAAGGAGTATTTTCTTCTTTATGAGGCTTATGTTCTACATCACTATGATCACTTATAGTTGACAAAATATTTAGAGCCGAATCTTTTGAATGTGATAAAGGTTTGGATTCACAAACGTTTGAGTTTCAGCAGAGTTTTGGTCAATATTTGTTGTAGTTTCTTGATGATTGATGTATTTCAAAAGTGCTGCCTGATGTTTTTTCATTAATGCTTCTCTTGCTTTTTTCTTCTTTCTAAAAGCAGCACTGCTTTCCTTCATTTGCTTCATCTGTAGAAGAGGGGTAGAATAATAAATAATTTATAATAGCTTTTAACGGCAAATGCTTCATTTAAAGCTCTTTTGTTGAATAAGTAGCCTTAAAAAAGGCTGTTTTGAAAACTCGAACGTTTTCGTCTAGCTCTCTTTAGGAGGTTTCGCTAGAATGAATTGCAGAACTGAAAGTAGTATTTCAAAAGTTTTAAAACTGATCCTGATTGGCTAAAAATTAAGGTTAATAGCAGTTATCATAATAATTAAAAATATTTAATAAATAAAACCACTTTTGACAGCGTAAGAAATTTTTTGGCAAAAAAAGGAACAAAATTATGCAAGTTTTGTGCTAAAATTTGGAACTAAAAATAAAAATTTTTACAATTATACTAACAATTTTTGTTTGAAAACAAATTCTTTCTGTCTACACAAATTAGGTTTTTGAAGAGTAATAAAAATTGATTCCAAAACTGATAAATGGAAAATATTTTTTGACCTTTTTTACATGAATTTTTAAAAATTGTTACCAGGCTGGAAGAAAGATCGGAAGCGCCACTTTAGTGCAACCGTGGTGGAATGCTACCGGTTCAAATCTTACCTTCATGCTGTTGTGCCCTCAACAAATAAACGTTTGTTTATCTTTTTTTGCTAGGCAGTTTTAACAAAGATAATTTCAAATAAGACAAAAATAAATTTTGTCTTATTTAAGACTATCTTTGTGACAAAAATATATTTTGTCTTATTTGAGACTATCTTTGTCAAAACTACCTAGCAAAAAAAGCTTTAACTTTTAATCCCAAATAAAAAAATAAATACCAAAAATTTACATTACTCAAACGTTCAAAATTAAAAAATGTTAACCCACCTTCGAAAGTTTGAAGTCGTAGGTTAAAATTTAGCCGCATTAAAGTGATTAGAAATATCTTTTATCATAACAACTGAGACGTCGAACGTGTACGTGTGCTTAAGGTCAAACAACAACAAAATGTGGCCATTCTGTCTGGTTTCTATCCATGTGGAGGTTAAACTGATTGGGTTGTCCACTTCAATGTCATTCCGACGGTGGATCGTCAAGATATTAAGAAGAATTGTGGGCAATGTACATAGTGATAATTCCAAAACATTGCCTACCACTGTGTAATTTTTTACTTACTCTTGCACATGTTAAAACAGACAAAAAAACCTGGTTCTAATCACACTGTTTTTAGAAAACATATGATCATTTGTCACAAGATGGTCGGTTTTATTAATCAGTTCTTTCAGATAACAATCAGTTTTGGTATTGAGACCCAACAATCCACTCAGCCATGTGAGATATTCTAAACCTGACCATAATGTACATATGGTTGCTTGGTTCACTTATCGAGTGCTCATTAGTTTGTGTCTAAGTCTAGGAATTACTAAATAATCCTTGCGAATTCAATATCCGATAAACTTTTTGGACGTATTAGAAATAGAGTTCTCAATTGTTGTAATATTGTGCATATATCACGCAAAGTCCAAAACTTCCAAAACGCAAGAAAAGAAAACCGCCTGCTTCAGGTGTGGAAATTCTGGACATTTTAGCAAACCTTGTCCCCACATTAAAGCTATTTGCAGCTTCTGCAAGAAAACAGGTCATCTGCAATCTGTATGCATGTCTCGACTATCCAAAGTCCAATGTTCTGTTTCACCCATCTATCAAACTATTAGACTTAATGACCGCAGAATTAAGTTTGAAATTGATAGCGGAGCCAGTGACACATTTTGCTGTGAAGCGACGTGGCAAACGCTGGGTAAACCCATTCTACAACCTGTATCAGTTCAATATCAAGTTGCTGAAGGTAGCCCGCTACCCGTCGTGGGACAATTCCAATCAACTGCAAGTATTGATGGAAAATCGTCTGACGTGACCTTTCCTGTAATTGTCACTAAGGTGCTCAATCTAAATTTACTAGGTCGTCTGGCGATGATGAAGTTGAAACTCACCAACTTAACTGATCACTTCAGAGAAAACCTAAGTTGTGCTGAATCTACTGCAACGATAGAGCACGTCACTACAACTGGTCCAGAAAACTCTTTACATGCGGCATGTATTCAATTATGTGGAGAGTTTCCTACTTTATTTGAATCAACATTGGGTTGTCTAAAAGATTTTTCACTGGACATACGGTTTAAACCTGAAGCTAAACCTATTTTCAAAAAGCCAAGACCTGTTCCGTTCTCAATCCTACAAGATTTAAACGAAGCATACGAAGCAGGAATTAAGAGAGGTGTATGGGAGCTTACAGATTTTAACTCGTACGGCATCCCCGTGGTTCCTATTCGAAAGTCTCCTTTGCCTGGTCAAGCAAAAGCAAGCATCCGAGTTTGTGGAGATTATTCGGTGACTGTAAACTCGCAACTGGAAGACCATCGTCAACCAATCCCTCTCCCAGAAGATCTAATGCGCAAGCTAGGATGTGGTTACTGCTTTAGTAAGATTGATCTAGCTAATGCATATAATCAAATCTGTCTTTCTCCTGACAGCCAGAAGAAGCTGGCTCTCAGCACTCACAAAGGAGTTTTACTTCAGAAAAGACTTCCTTTTGGAATTAAATCCGCACCAGGGTATTTCCAAGAAATCATGGAACAGTTAACGCAAAATTTGCGAGGAGTTGCCGTGTATTTCGATGATATTTTGGTAAGTGGTGACAACGCAAAAGATCATTTAATGAACCTGCGAGCTTTGTTCAAAAGACTAGAAGAAAAAGATCTTCGCTGCAACCGTGAAAAATGTGTTTTCGCCCAAGTATCAATTGATTACCTGGGTCACACTTTATCAAGTCGAGGAATTGCAAAAGGGTCCAAAGTTGATGCCATACTAGAAATGCCTACACCCAAGAACATTTCTACGTTAAAATCTTTTTTAGCATCTGTGCACTTTTATTCTAAGTTCTTACCTCCATATTTTTCGGAAATCACCGAGCCGTTGTACAAGCTTACACGCAAAGGACAACAGTGGAACTGGGGGGAAGTAGAAGCGACATCTTTCAAAAAGATCAAACGGTTACTATGCACAGAGACTGTACTTGCGCACTATGACCCATCTCTTCCGTTGGGTTTATTTTGTGACGCCTCGGAATGCGGAATTGGAGCGGCACTATTTCATCGCTTTGCAGACGGAAGCGAGCGTCCGATTCTCAATATTTCTAAAATCTTATCGGCGACACAAAGACGCTACAGCCAAATACAGAAAGAAGCACTATCCTTAGTGTACGCTTTGAAGAAATTTCATCAGTTTCTGTACGGTCGTAAGTTCATTGTGGTTACCGATCACAAACCTTTAGTGACCTTGTTTGCCCCTGATAAAGGTACTCCTGCAATGGCCGCGAATCGACTTGCACGACGGGCATTACTAGTCCATCAATATGACTACACGGTGGAATACCGTAGAAGCAAGGACCATGGCAATGCCGATGCTCTTAGTCGCTTGCCATTTTCAAATGACACAAGTTTTGATGGGGAGGAGATGGAAGATGATGTCGATAGCGTTTGTTTAGTTCGAACAATCAGTCGTCAAATCAATCCTGACAATCCATTGCTTGTGGTCAGAGAGACTGCCAAGGATCCAATTCTTGCCCAAGTAATGCGATTTGTGAAGGAGGGATGGCCGCATGCATTTTCGGAAGAGCTTAAAGACTTCAAAAAGTTGGAAAATTCGTTGTCAACAGAGAATGGTTGCGTTTTTTACGGCTTACGGGTAATAATTCCTTCAACCCTACGTAATCATATTCTTAAATTATTACACCTTGGACATTTCGGTATGCAACGGATGAAACAACTTGCCAGGTCAACTGTCTATTGGCCTAGAATTGACTTTGACATTGAGGATTTATGTCGCAAATGCACTTCCTGTGGCCAATTTCAAAATAAGCCGGATAAACCTTCAATCCATCCGTGGATGATGCCAGAAAAACCATGGTCAAGACTCCACTTGGAGCATGCGATCAACTTTCTGGGAAGAAACTAGTTAGTCCTTGTAGACGCTTGTTCAAAATATCCTTGCATTCATCCAACAACCTCAACGTCTTCGAAAAGTACTACTGCTATACTTGAACAAGAATTTGCTCATTTCGGATATCCCCACACGTTGGTAACCGATAATGCCACAACATTCATGTCTCAAGAGTTCCAAGCTTGGTGCAAACAACGAGGCATTGTACATCTCACCGGAGCACCTTATCATCCAGCAACAAACGGTGCTGCCGAGCGTTTGATACAATCGTTCAAACAGGCATTGAGAAAATCCTCGTTACCTCCAAAGGAAGCTTTGCAAGAATTTCTAATGCAATATAGAAGAATTCCTTTTGCATCGGGACTGTCACCAAGCGAATTGTTGAATGGAAGAAGAATTCGCACCAAACTTGACACTTTGGTTCCATCCATTCCGCATCTCCTGCAGGGAAGACAGTCAAGACAAGCGAGCAAGCATTCAAATGCTGAAGACTCGGAAGTGGTTTCGAAAGTCGAACGTCATTACTCACTAGGAGACCCTTGTTACGCACTGTACTTCGGCCCTAGAAGAGATCGTGACCCACGATGGGTGCCTGCGATAGTTACGAAAGTCCATGGTACACGAACCGTCAATGTACGAGTCATTCCTCGAGGACCAACTTGGAGAAGACATCTTGATCAACTTCGACCTCGATACGGTTCGGATCAAGATGATGATCCCTGTGAAATCCCAACGAGCGTTTTGTCTACAGAAACACTTCCAGCCGGGACTGACCACGCATCTAGTTCTTCTTCGATGAACCAAGGCAACAATCCGAGATTACCAACCGGAGACGAGTACGGGCGACACAATCCACGACGATCAGCAAGGACCAAAAGACTTCCAAAAAAATATTGTTGCTAATATGTATATATTTTTTTGTCGTAGTTTATTTGGGGAGGTGTTGTGATATTGTGCAATAGATGACGTAGTGTTTTCTTAAACGCTTCTAATCTTAATCAGCGCCTTCTGCTCGAACAATTATTGGACACGCGCATCTCCAAGCATAATTGTTACAAGTTAAATATGCGCCTTTATTTTGGTTCATCAGTCAGTTCAAAGTTATCAAGCTACTACAGCAAACGAACTAAAATCATTCTATTTCAATACGGTTGTTTTTTGGCTAAGTGATTTTTGTGAATTTTTATTATTGTTATTTAATAAACTTGTGTATTCGTGCAAAGATACAACATCAATAAAAATATTCAGACATTTCTAAAAAAAGAGTAATACGTGATATATCAATGTTTGAATTAGGTTACGCAATATTGGCTTGGATCAAATATTACTAGCATCACAAAAAACAACACAGATTGTGTCATAAAACGATACAATTAATTAAAATTTTTTTTTTAATTTTAGTTTATTTGTTTGTATCTTTTGACTTAAAATGATGTATGTAACTGTTAGTGTTTTGCATTTAATAAAAGCTCGATTCTAGATTGAAATATAACTTTTTACATTCATATTTACGCTAAGTAGCGTTTACGCAAATTGTGAAAAGTATTTACCGTGAATATATCTATGCATTTTTTTGGATATCAATGTTATCTACCTGCCGCGAAGCCCAGCTAAAATTGACATCTTACAAAATTTTTTACACGAATATAATTAATTCTTAAACTTTGTTATAAAAATAGCATTAAAATTTTAAAAACGAATAACTAATTTTTCTAATTAGTTAAAAAAATTTTTACATTTTTCAATATTAAAAATAATCACTAAACATTTTTAATTAACAAAGTTTGTACTTTGTATTATTAAATTGAACGTTCAAACTTCCCTTTTATATTTAATTTTTGAACAACATTTAGCAAACTAAAAAGCATACAAACGTATAACTAAAAACAATTGCGTAACATTGATTATAAAAATACACAATCAAAAAAGTTTATTTTTATGTTTATTAGATAAAAGCAGTCTTTACGTTGTTCGGCTTGAAAATTTGACATTGATTGCAACTATTACCAAATTGAAAGTAATGTTGTTGGTACAATCACTTTTCCACAGTTTTGGCATTGGCTGATAAGTTTGGGCAATTAATTTTTTTTGTTTTCATTCCGGAACCTTATATTTTAATATACGCTCGTACATATTTCATTCCGACGTTTTCTGATTTAAGAAAATATTGATAACAAAGCGGTATTAATGCTTTATTCTTTGTTTTTTGTACAATTTTACTGGTAAGACCTTGCCTGGGTCTTCTTTGGATAAAAGGTTTTAGTAATTTTAAAACAAGACTAAAGCCAACTTCAAAAGATTTCTGTTTGCGCAGCACCGTGTGTCTATAATTTATTTGCTGCATTTATGCGACAAGTGTCAAACAAATACAAAAATGAATTGTGGTCCATTTTTGAGACTTGGTTTTACACCAATAGAAATTAATTTTTTAGTCTTCAATGTCTATACCACTTCACATGTGCGTTTACTTAAAAATGTTTTTTCAGATCAATGTCAATTTTCGTATTGCTTGGGCCAATTTTATTGCAAATGCGAGAATCCAAACTGGAACCAGGAGTAAGTACGAGTAAAATTTACGATGCTGCTCAGATGTTATCGTTTAAAACAGGGGTCTCCAAACTTTTCGACCAGGGGGATTTTTTTTTTGTGCAGATTTTTTTGGACCTCCTCAGGCCAAAGCTAGAGATTTGATTTGCGAAAAACAGTTAATAAATAACTGTTACGAACTGAAAGCCTTTTTCTTTTCTTTTTTTAGATATCACCAGGATTTTGGGGGAAAAATATTTTTGCACTTATAACCCGGGAGCAATTTTCAACTTTTTACCCATAGAATCGTAATCTACATATTTTCAACCGATCAAAAATCCAAAATTTTTTTCTCTGCTCGTAAAAATTCTATCACTCAGCTTTTGGAGCGATCAAGAAGCACTCTATATTAGTTGTCATGGCAAAGCTTTTTTTTAGGGACTTTTTAAGATGATAAACAAACCAATCTATTTCTTATATTGCGTTTGCAAATGTACCGAAAAATAAATATGATTAAACTGTAAAGAACTGAGAGAGAATTTTTTTAGCATGAGAAAAAATTTGAATTTTTGATAGATAGAAAATATGTAGATTACAATTCTATGGCTACAAAATTGAAAATTGCAACCCGGGACGCTTCAGAACAAAGGTCTATTGCTATTTTTCTCCCACCAAAAAAAACAAAAAAGTTTTTCCCTTTGATTTGATCTCTAACTTTGCTATTTTTTCCCAAAATCTTGGTATGTTCTCTAAGAAAATATAAAAACTGAAACTGGGGTATTTCCGACATAATTCTATCCAACTGTGGCTCAAAGTGATGGTATATGTTTTTTAAAAAAACTCTGTGGGCCGGATAAAAAATCTTAGCTGGCCGTAGTTTGGTGACCACTGGTTTAAAAGTTTGTCGATAATGTTTTAAATCAATTGTTTTAGTCTTATCCAACGTCATCATCGTCTCAATCTTTTTTGTGACTTGCTGGAACGCAACTCGAGGCATAAATTTTTTGGCGTTTTTTTAGCAGATAACAAAAATATCACTGGTCAACAAAAAAAAATTTTTTTTTCTTGCATGGACTTTAAGAACGGAGTTAGGGTAATTTTGGGGTGCTGAATCCGAATCTGAGCTCAGATTTTTTCTATCACATTACGTTTTTGTGCAATTTACATGTTTTGTAGTGCTGCATTGTGTGAAAGTTGCTCATTCTTCCAGATGTTTGATGCCATTAATCAAGCACAAAAGCAACTCTAAAAGCATAGTTTTTTAACCAGTTTTGCGAAATGGGTAAAAAAGGCCATAATATTGTTTATGGCGCCAGAAAATTGTGAGAAACTCAACTTCTTATTTCGATGTTGGATACGAGAACTAGCCATAAAGTTACAAAAATTGCACTTTGCAGACAAGGCAGTAAGGTTAAGAAAGGTTGTTCTTCTGAAACATATGTTTGTTTGTAACAGCAATAGTTTCTAAACAGGAGTGTTTGTTAATATGTTACAGGTTCAGTAATATTTACAGTTCAGTGTTTTTAAAGCTTTTGTTCTGTTTCATTTTACATTAAGGTCTTAACATGTTTGTGACTTTTAAGCGAAGAAAATGCTGCAATGACCCAGATATTTTCTGTTATATCTGTGGTTGTTTTACTTTACCACCTCAAAGACGTAATATCAATAGTTTTATCAAAAAAATTTACCTTGCTTATTTTGGAGTATCGCTTGGTGACCAGGACAAAAGTTGGGCGCCTCACCAAGTTTGCACAAAGTGTGTCGAAACATTGAGATCCTGGTCTCAAGGAAAGAATGCGAAGCTTAAATTTGGTGTGCCAGTGGTATGGAGAGAACCAAAAAACTACGTGGATGACTGCTACTTCTGCCTCGTAAATGTCAAAGGATTCAACAAGAAAAACAAGCAACACTTGCAATACCCAAACATACATTTTGCTATGCGAACGATTCCCCATAGTGATAAAGTACCAGTACCCATTTTCACCAAGCTTCCGGACATTGATGAGGACCAGCTTAGGTCTTCTACGTCTTCAACCAATTGCGATGATGATGATGAAGAACAGGATATAGCGCACAAGGCATGGAATGCTGGCCGAGTTTCTTTGTATAGTCAGTCTGAATTGAATGATTTGATACGAGATTTAAATTTACCAAAGCAATCCGCTGAAGTGCTGGCTTCCAGACTGCAGGAAAAACATCTTCTCAAATCTGGTACAAGTGTTTTATTTTATCGTAACCGAGAAGGGAAATTAAGAAAGTACTTTCAGTTTGATGGCCAGCTTGTTTACTGTCCAGATGTTGAGGGGCTTCTTCTTACTATGGGTTTGTCTGCATATTGTTCAAATGACTAGAGACTTTTTATTGATAGCATAAAAAGAAACCTTAAGTGTGTCCTGCTCCATAATGGTAACCAGTATGGATCCATCCCTATAGGACACTCTGTCATTCTGAAGGAAAACTACGAAAACATCAAGGTTGTGCTTGAAAGACTGAAGTACTGCGTTCACCAGTGGTTGATATGTGTGGATTTAAAAATGGTGAATTTCCTATTAGGGCAACAAGGAGATCATACCAAATATCCTTGCTTTTTATGCTACTGAGATAGTAGAGCCAACGAAGAGCATTAGGTAAAAGAATGGCCACCAAGGAATACAATAAAACCTGAAGAAAAGAATATCGTCAATAATCCCTTGGTTGATCGGAAAAACATCATTTTGCCGCCACTAAACATCAAACTTGGACTAATTAAGCAATTTTTCAAAGCACTTGATTGTTCTGGAAACTGTTTTGGATACATTTGCTCAACCTTTCCTGGATTTAGCTATGAGAAGAAAAAAGCAGGGATATTTGATGGGCCTCAGATCAGAACGTTGCTCAGGGACCAGCATTTTGTGACTACAATGACTGTCGTTGAGGCTCTAGCTAGCATTTTCTAAAGTGGTCCATAACTTCCTTTGTAATAAGAAAGCAGACAATTATATAAAGTTGGTGGAGGAGCTTCTTCTCACCCTACAAGACCTTGGGTGCCGAATGAGCATTAAAGTGCACTACTTGCACATTCAGCGAATTTCCCGCAAACGTTAGTGAGGAGCAAGAAGAGCGTTTTCATCAGGATATCAAAGTGATGAAAGAACGTTATCAAGGTCGATGGAATTGCAACATGATGGCAGACTACTGCTGGAGTTTGATGAGAGATGTCTCTTATGCAGTTCATAAAAGATTTCGTTTGTGCTAAACTATGCGTTGGATTTGTGTACAGTCGTACTGATTGTTGCGATGTGACAGTGTTACTTTTCGTATATTTTTTGCTTGGTTTTGCTGACATCTGCTAATGTAATTTTCTGAGAATGACATAAAACTAAAAATTTAGATTTTCACTGATGTCGTACCTGTGCTGACCATAATGCTCCAGATTGTGTATTTTTAATATATTTCACGTATTTTCTATTTATATATGATTTGGTCAATAATACACAAACACGGTTTAAAATTACAAATAGCTTTAAAAAGTCATTTTAAAGGAGATGCTGCCTTCCATTGTAAACATTATTCCACTTAAGGGCACTTAAACGCAACATAAATTTTTTAATTTTTGGCAAAAATTAGCAATTTTTTAAAAAATCAAGTTTTCATATTTTAAAAACGTGACGTGATGAGCAAAAACTAACACCAAATTTGGATTCAGCGCCCCCAAATTACCCAAAATCAGTTGAAAAAGTCCATTCAAGAAAAATCGTGTTGACCAGTGTATTTATTTTGGTTAAAATGTTTATATTAATATTGCTTTTATGAAATAACATATTTCTAATTTAAACTAACAGTTTGAGATCAACGAAATAAAAAAAATGAATCAAATGTCTTTCTTTAGGACACAGCTAAATGTAAAAAGTATAAGTTGAACAGAGACTATGTCAATCACGGTCTTCGTCAATAGTTTTATATCATCTATCCAGAAAGTTCTCATTGCGGCGTCTTGCATAAATTAGCTTCTTCTGTTTGCAGCAACTTAATCTCTAAAAAAAATTTATCATCTGTTACATGGCAGAACTCTGTTCTTCTTAAAAAAGAACACCGCTCAGACAATCAAAATTTGCCTCAGTTTTAGTTATTTTATTTAGTTAATTAATAAAGCGTTCAGTTTCTTTACTACCTTCAATTTACTTCCTGCTGGAAAATCTGACACACAATTGCAATTCTTCAATGAGATGCGCCTTTTAATTTTCTAATGTTCAAATCATCAGCAAAGTATCATGTTTATAAGAACAGTATCACGGCAACTATGGCTACAGCAGTTACAAACACAACCATGACGGTTGACGAGGTTACGACAAAGATGTTAATACGGTCAATTTTAATTTTTTCAAAAACTTACCACTGAAGATCATCCGTTAAATACATAGAGAAAAAGGCGAGAGATATTATATAATAATTTCAGCACACGTGATTTGTTTTTAACATCGAAACAAATGGCATAAAGCAAGAGTGGGCAAACTGCGGCCTGCCTCAAACTTCTGTACGGCCTGCAAAAGTCTCTAGCAAATAACTTAGTCTCTCTTCATTTTCAATCGTGGTGATCTCTACAGAAAACGTTAACACAATCAATTTCCAAAATTTGGAGCGATGAACGTTTTTGTATTTTATTTATTTATTTATTTTCTTTTTTTTGAAAAGACTTCAAAAAATCCGACAGAGATTCAAAGTGAAGAAATTTTTTGGAGATCACTGTACTGTAGTGTGGCCCTTTAAACAAAATCAACTTCTAATTGCGACCATCGAGCTAAAAAGTTTACCTGCCTCTGACTTAAGAGATATCAGATTCTACATTTCTCAATAAGCGATGCATGAATTTATTAATAAAATCGGTCAAAATTTATCAATAAAATCATTATTAATAAATTTATTAATAAATGCATAAATTTATAAATTTATTATTAATGCATGAATTTATTAAATATAATTTTATTAATCATTATTGATTTATTATTAATGCATGAATAATTTAATAATGATTAATAAAATCATTATGAATAAATTCATGCATCGCAATTTGATCAATTGAACAAAATCGTCAATGTGACTTTATTGAAAAAAGGGTAATAGATTTTTGTTAAAATACTCTTAACATGTTTCTCAATAAGGGCACAACTGTAGAAAGCAAATTAAAGTGAACAAAGTCGGTATCGCAATTGCAAATTTGATCATTGGTACAATTAGTTTGCACCGTTTTAACAACAGCGTTCCTGTAAAATTCCCGCATTCTTTATAATTAAATTACTTTCGTCACTAAAAGTTTTAAAAAGATAAATTAGGACATTCTGCCAGAACGAATCTCTAACTTAAGACAATTTCTAAAGTCAAAAGCATTAGATATTGGCAGATTACCCTATAAAATGAAACCGAACAATAAAAGCCAAATACAGCCAAATCAAGACAATAAAGTTGTTCACGGTATAGCAAAAAGTTTGTACAGCCAATAGGTTTATGGCGCTGTGATTAATAATCTAAAAAAAACTAAAACACTTTAATAGAAAAGAAGAATCTTGATCAGAACCTTGAACCTTGGACAAGTAAGAATGATCAAGTCAATCAACAAGCATTCTTACTTAATGTTTGCAATGGAACTGCACGGTTTCGCTTGACTTTACCTGATCCGTGTTAGCTGATTCAATCATGTGGTCAGCATATCGGAACCACCGTCAGTACGCCCTTGCAGTTTAGCAGTGCTTATCGCAGTTACGCTGGTAGTGCATTGCTTTGATTGAACTACTGACCCAGCGTTAAGGTCCACAACTGGCTGTTTGAGGTGTAAAAGCCCCAAACAAAAATTTTTAACCACAAACAAAAAGTTGTGCTAGCTGTTTAACTTTTCAACTTTTTCAGCTGTGGTTAACAACAAACTGTAGCGTGCTGACGAGTCTTAACAAGGACGAAATAGGTCTGTCGGCACTTGCTTGTTGATTAATTTGACTATTCTTACTTATTGTAAATTATTATTGTTATTATCAATGTAAGTAATTATCAATATAAACTATTGTAAAACAATATTAGAAACTTAAATGACAACTAACTTTCCGAAATTATTTTGAACCATTTTAATTATAATTGCTTGATTACTTGGAACCTTTTGTTAATAGATTTCTATTACAAACTTTTGATTTGTTTGATTTAGTAATACTATGACTTATGATTACAATTATTTTTATTAACTTAAAGAAAATTCAAATTTTCTGATTGCATTCCAACGAAATACATGTGCGACGGGGTAAGAGATTGCGAAGACGGTTCTGATGAAATGGAATGTTCCTGTTCAGAGGATGAATTTCAATGCAGTCGTCGCATTGAAGCTGGAAGTTTAAGAGAGAATCTGTATCAATGTATTTCGAAACATTTAACTCATGATGGAAACCAAGACTGCTTCAGCCAAAACGATGAAAATCGTTGGTAAATACTTTATTTTTTGCTTTTCAAAAATGAACACAACTATGAACAACGTTTCTCTCAAGAATTTACCTCGCATTTCATTAAGTTAGTTATCTAATAGAAAATTTGTGATTATTTACGCAAACATTATGTTTTAACACAAGAACAACCGCTCTTAAAACTACGTAGAACCTAGATTCTTAAACTTGGAAGCGTGAAAAGCTTTTACGGGTGCACGAGTAACTGGGTGTTAACTAAGTTGATAGCAAAATCAAAAAATGTTTTAGATTACATCATTAAATTTTGAAAGGATTGGCTGCTGATCGAAAGCAAAGACCTTTTTTATCCTTCTCATTGAATTTTGGCAGAAATTGGGAAATTTGATAAAATCGTTTGGGTTTGCTTTTGATTTGTGTCGTTAAGGAAAAGAGCGAGTTCTTCTTGGATGAGGAAGTGGGGGCGAAACTTTTGCTTACATGAAAAAGAGGTGGAGTTTGTTTTAATAAGAGAAGGTGCAGAGTCTTTTTTGTGAAAAAAGAGTGAGCTTTTCAAAAAGTTTAGGAACCACTGAGCCAGAACGACCAAATGCGTTAATTGATGCATAAAGCATTTTAAAATGCAATTTTCCAATTCAATTGTCAAAAAAATATTCTAAAATTAAGTTATTTTCTGCACGAAGAATACCCAAATAAAATGTTTTCTGACACCAAGTTCTATGATCTTGTAACTTCATAACACAGAAACTTTTCAACTTGAAATCTTGTATTTACCAAAGCACAGTTCTTATACATCAAACAACAAGAGTTAGTCCAACCAAGTTCAAACCACGAAATCGTTTTATTCATTTTGTGAAAAAGAATCTTTATAAAAATCTGTAATCTAATTGATTTTGATGTTTCCACAAATTACGCTCAGTACGGAGAATATACAAAACACTATTATCATTTTTATTTACAATAGCAGAAAACTGTTAAACGCCAGATGCGTATTTACAAGCCAAAACACAATCACCAACAGTGTATTTAGACTTCATTGACGATGTTTGTTTATCAAGTCTATTGTCGGATTTACATACGTCATAACGCGGTGCAAGCGATTACAAATGCAACAAATTTTTTGGTGATTAATATAAACACTGTTACCAGGGATATTACTTATTTTAAAATTCATATGTTCTTCTGGTAAAATCAGAGGCAAGGAAAACTTCAACAAATATAAAAGGTGTAATATTTATTAAAGAAGAACTCAACGACGTTTCGTCCGTTACATCGGGCGGACTTTATCAGGTAAAAGCAGAACACAACGCGCATCGTATTTAAAACCCAAGAAGTTAAAAACACAAACCAACAAACACAAGATGAGAAGCGAACATACATAACAATTCAATAATTACTTAGTGCAAAAGAAACAAATTTAACTGGTTGAAAACCCACATTAGTTGAGATTTTTTATATTGCTCTATATTTTTGGAAAAACATTACGATCTTTATCGTTTATTGAATTTTTTGTATTATTAATATAAAACGATTGTAAAAATTTTCTTTTATCATAGTCAATGTTATAATCCAATATTTCAAAATTACCAAAATCAATCCTATGTTCACAATTAAAACAATGCTTAACTAATGCAGTTTTTTTATTCAAATCGTCTTCTTTTAATTTAACCAAATTAATCGGTTTCAAATCACGTTTATGTTCCGATAAGCGAGTATTACGTAAAACATTTGCCCGTTTCACCAACATATACATTTGAACAATCTTTGCACGAAATTTTATAAATTGCACCACGCTTATATATATCATCCACAGAGTCTTTTATTTTTGGTAAAATATTTCCAATTATTTTATAAGGGTAAGTATACACATTAATATTAAATTTTCTCAAAATTCTAGCCATTTCATCACTTAAATCTTTAATATATGGTAAACCGACATAGTTGGATATTTTTTCACTCATGCAAACACTTTTATTAACTTTTTTGTGTTTAATTTCTTTTTTCATTTTATTCAATAGCCAATCTGGATAATCATTATCACCTAAAGCATTACAAACAAATTTAACTTCATTGATTTTATCTCAATAATTTGTAATTAATTTAGAATTAGCGCGAAACAATAATGTTTTAACCAAACCAACTTTTTGAGAAAAACTATGACATGAATTAAAATTTAAGTATCTGGTTGTATGTGTAGGTTTTCTATAGGCTTTTGTAGTTAGTTGACCATTGTTACGAACTATTAACACATCTAAAAACGGAATAGCATTATCAATTTCTTCTTCGACTGTAAATTTAATACTTTCTTCAATATTATTTATAAATTTATGAAAAGATACCACCTCGGTTTTTTTTAGCACAACAAAAGTATCATCAATGTAACGTAACCAAATGCGAGGTGGGGAAGCAAAATCTTTTAGCATTTTATTCTCAATAGATTCCATAACTAAATTAGCCACAATGACGGAGGTGAACCCATCGCAACACCAAAAATTTGACGATAAAATTTCTTACGAAAACATAAATAAGTATTGTCTAAACATACGTCTAAAGCATTCATAATTTCGTTGATATTTAATTTACATCTAATTTTTAATTCGCTATCACATTTCAAACGTTCAAAAATAACTGATTTAGCTACATGTACAGGAATTTTAGTAAATAAAGACACAACATCGAAAGAAAGCATCAAATCGTTATCATTAATTTTAAAGTTAGATATTTTATCGATCAATTCAAATGAATTTTTTATTGATAAATTATTAGAATTTATTAAAGGTGTTAATATTTTCGCCATAAATTTGGAAAGATTATGTAAAGGTGAATTAATAAAAGAAACAATCGGTCGAAGAGGCCAGTCTGGTTTATGAATCTTTGGTAAACCATAAATGCGTGGCGCAATAGCATCAGTACTTCGCAAATAAAAATATTCTTTTTGAGATAAACGATCAATTTTGTACAAGTCAAAAACAAATTTATTTAGTTTTCGTTTAATATTTTTTGTTAAATCATTTTTTATTAAAACATACGTATCTTTATCGTTTAACAATTTAAAATTTTTTTCTTCGTATTTATCTTTATCAATAATAACTGTACAGTTACCTTTATCTGCTTTTGTAATCACAATATTTGTATCATCTCGTAAATTTATCAATGCCTTTTTCTCTTTAGTAGATAAATTTGGAATACTCTTGTGTTTCTTGTTCAATATATCCACAACTTTTTTAACACTTTTCTTTCATCTTCTGATAAATTTTTATTGGAAAGGTTAACAACCCAATTATTTTTGTTTCTTACGTTACCATTGATCATTTTTTTATTTGAATGTTTCATCTCGTCGTATTTCTGTTTAAAATCTTGCTTCAATTTTGCAATTTTCTCTTTAT